>OU696471.1:22937822-24139156 GCA_916048165.1 Spilarctia lutea | reverse complement strand
GACCGAAGGCGTGGCAGAGGATGACGGCGGCGGGGGTGCTCTACCTAGGCCTACAAAGGGTCAGGGTGGAGGACCAATCGCCCCTGATCCAATGCACAAGATGCCTGGCATTCGGCCACGGTCGCAAGTTCTGCACTGAGGGTGCGGACAGATGCAGCCACTGTGGGGGCCCGCACCTGCGCAAGGATTGCGCAGACTACAGTGCGGGTTCGGTACCGCGGTGCTGCAACTGCTCGCACTCTGGGTCGCGGAGCACAGACCACAACGCCTTCAGCGCCGAATGTCCTGTTCGCGCCAAATGGGACTACTTAGCAAGGGAGACCACAGCTTATCCCTGACACATCCACACACAGAAACACACTACACAAGACACACACAAACAAACACAGATATAAAGATTATATTATAATAATATAGGAATATATCAAAACATGCACACAACAATAAACACTAGATTACATTAATTTAACATACATACACCGACTGAAGCAGTTCACAAACAAGAAAGTAACAACAATATATATTGTCATATATATACTGTTTGTTAATAGAATGTAATAAAGGAAAGAGTGAACTGTGGAGGAAAACACACATTTACAGAACACAAAAACATGCACACAAAAACAAAGAAACTACACAAAAATACGTGTCGTGGAAAGCAGGTCATCCCGGCTAACTGTGGGCGATGTGTGAAGCTCCTATTAGCAAACACATAGGGTCCCGCAAAAAAGCGATGCTATATCAAAATAACAGGCGTTTTAATAAACAAAGTAAAGGTTGCTAAGACAAAAGTGACAGGCTGAAAACAATAAAATAATTGTATGGAAAATAGATGTAAGTAATATAACGTAAATAGAGGATAAATATATAAAATAGATATAAATAAGTAATAGTAGGAAATAGTAGACAACCAAGGACATGTAAAAATAGTGCATTAAGAAGGGATCTGTGTGATATGAAAGAATTTAATATGTAAGGAATAACACGTGGTTCTGTGTAGCGCAGAGGTTACCGCGCGGCCATTGTGTTGATCTCCGTTGCCTAGCAACGGAAATCGGCACAAAAGGTAAACAAAAACCAACTGTTGGTGTAACTTGTGTCTGAAAATAGTAAATAAATAACTTTAATGTGCTGTAAATTTAAATATAAAGACTAGAAATATATATAAATAAATGAATATTGTAAAAAATTGAAACATATATAAATGACAAGAAATGTAAACAAAAAATCAGAAGTATAAATATATGAATATATATTAAAGCAATTGAAACGGTTGAAATGGCGGGTTCCGACCTCACCTAAGGTTAAGCAACATTGGGTGAGGTCGGAACTTGGATGGGTGACCGCCCGAAGGAATTGTTTTTGTTGTTTTTTATTGGAAAAATTTATATATGGTAAAGAATGGAAATAAATAAAATAGTAAATTTAAATATAAAGACTAGAAATATATATAAATAAATGAATATTGTAAAAAATTGAAACATATATAAATGACAAGAAATGTGAACAAAAAATCAGAAGTATAAATGTATGAATATATATTAAAGCAATTGAAGCAGTTGAAATGGCGGGTTCCGGCCTCACCTAAGGTTAAGCAACATTGGGTGGGGTCGGAACTTGGATGGGTGACCGCCCGAAGAAATTGTTTTTGTTGTTTTATTGGAAAATTTTATATATGGTAAAGAATGGAAATAAATAAAATAGTAAATTTAAATATAAAGACTAGAAATATATATAAATAAATGAATATTGTAAAAAATTGAAACATATATAAATGACAAGAAATGTAAACAAAAAATCAGAAGTATAAATATATGAATATATATTAAAGCAATTGAAGCAGTTGAAATGGCGGGTTCCGGCCTCACCTAAGGTTAAGCAACATTGGGTGGGGTCGGAACTTGGATGGGTGACCGCCCGAAAAAATTGTTTTTGTTGTTTTTTATTGGAAAATTTTATACATGGTAAAGAATGGAAATAAATAAAATAGTAAATTTAAATATAAAGACTAGAAATATATATAAATAAATGAATATTGTAAAAATTGAAATATATATAAATGACAAGAAATGTAAACAAAAAATCAGAAGTATAAATAAAGGAATATATAATGAAGTAATTGAAACAGTTGAAACGGCGGATTCCGGCCTCACCTAAGGTTAAGCAACATTGGGTGAGGTCGGAACTTGGATGGGTGACCGCCCGGAAATTGTTTTTTTGTACTTTTTATTGTCACTAAAATAGCAACATTGGGCGCGGTCGGTATTAGGATGGGTGACCGCCTAAAAATAATTTGTAGAAAAAATTTTTTGTTCTTTTTTGAAAAATATATATGAATGAACGAAACAAAAATAACACATGTATGCAAATTGTAGATGATAGATAGACACGAAACAAAATGCAACAAGTAAGACAGAACACAAATAGACAGATGTAAAGGGTGGGCGAATGTATGGGTTCGACAACTGTAACGTGCCGAACACATATATCCGTACATCCTCAATATATTATATATACATATATATCAAATTATATCGACATCACTACACACAGCACTATATATATACACAAACAGATATACAAGGTCCTGGCAATTTAAACAGTCGGGGAAAAGAGATAAGGCAGCAACGCCCTGCGATGGCGGGTGCCTGCTACACAAAAAAAAAAAAAAAAAAAAAAAAAAAAAAAAAAAAAAAAAAAAAAAAAAAAAAACCTAACCTAACCTAACCTAACCTAACCTAACCTAACCTAACCTAACCTAACCTAACCTAACCTAACCTAACCTAACCTAACCTAACCTAACCTAACCTAACCTAACCTAACCTAACCTAACCTAACCTAACCTAACCTAACCTAACCTAACCTAACCTAACCTAACCTAACCTAACCTAACCTAACCTAACCTAACCTAACCTAACCTAACCTAACCTAACCTAACCTAACCTAACCTAACCTAACCTAACCTAACCTAACCTAACCTAACCTAACCTAACCTAACCTAACCACCACTCTCGTAGCTTAGATGGCCGAGAACGCATCGTTTTTACCTAGTTCCGCAGTGTAAAATCGTACAAGTGATAAAATTCTTACGAATCTTATCGAGTGATATACCAAAATTTGCGCCGTCGCGAGACGAATTTGGTATAGAAAACCGCGTGAAAATCCGACCAAAACTGTGAAAGTTATAGTGCAAAAACTAAAAACTTTGTGACAAAAAGTGACTGTAAACTTTATCTTCCCTATAACTTCGGATTTCGATCTGCAACACCGTGTTTTGGATCTGCAGAAGTGCGTGTGTTTAGTGTACGAACAATTTAAGACATTTTACGGATTTTTTGATTGACTATTGCCAAAGTTGTGGCGTTTTTTCGAAAATTTTTTCGACCAAAACGTCACACGGAAACACAAAAGTGCTTGTAACTCCAAAAATACTGAACAACCTCCGGTTTTTCAACTGCGAGAGTACGTGTCTCAGGCGCCCGCGTCTATTGAGACCTTTTTCAGAATTTTTAATTGTATATTAGTGGAGTTATAAGGATTTTTCCAAAAGGGTGTGGCCGGTGGAAAAATTTTTTCATCACCACCAATCCCCACTGGCGATAGCTTAAAACCTGCACACGAAGGAGACGAACTTAACGGTGAAAACCCCAGTTAAATCGGACCAGAACTCAGAGACTTATAGGACAATATATGTTTTAACAATAAACTGTGAAAGTGACACTTAAAATTGTGAAAAAACTTGGATTTTCATTAGTGACCCCTGTGTGTTCAGCTCTGCGAGGGTGTGTCTCGGGGATACCATTCTTCTGAGACCCCTCTCAAGAGATTTGGACCACATTTGCAGGAGTGACACCCCTTTTTCTTTAAAAAGGGTGTGGTGGTGAAATCCAAGATCCTGGTCCCCTGGGTGAGCTACTGAGACACTAATACGTGAGTGACGGTGAACTGCACCAGAGACAGTTTTTAGATTTTAATTTAGTGTACTAATTTAGTTTTTATAGTGACATTTAGCTTGACAGACATTTACCACCCTAACTTTAGGGGTTGTGTTTTCACCCCCTCGAAAAACATATAACTAAATAGTGCACGACGTGACGGAACTTTAGAGACCTTCCTGGCTCAAATCAGTTGAGAAACAGGGTATTTGTAGTGTTAAACAACTCTTTATAACCTATAAATTCTAGTGACGTCACACTTAGGAATGTGTCTAGTGAAAGGGTTAAGACAGTAGAACTTGGACAAATAAACTTAAAAATAACTCCGGACTGGCTTGTCCGTTTCTCTTAAAAATTAGTGATTGGGAGCTCCTTGTGGGGGCCCACCTTTTGATAAAACTACTCGGACCATTTCCTGGAGGATTCCCTCAAATAGAGGGGATAAACCAGGAAAACTTAAAATTTCTTGGCCTTGTTTAGGCCAAATCCGAAAATTTTCTTTGGGTTGGGATCCCCTCAGCAGGGGCCAACTGCCTGGCGCCCTAGATCGGGCCGTCGGGAAGGAGATCTGGGAGAAAACAGGAAGAAACCCAACTTTGGCCTGGGTGGTCCAAAGTGAAAAATTCTTTTTGCTAGTGGCCCGGGATAGGCCACATAAACTGTCACCAAAAAGAGGGATCTGTAGAGGGTCACAGTCCCTCAAAACAATAGATATTAAGTTTTTGAAATTTTAATTTATTTAAATTAATTTGTTTGACACAAAGGAATTTTTTGTTTTTATTTAATTTCCAAATTATTGGAACTGATACGGGACTGTATACATCCCCTAAATAAAGCGACAGTCCCAATTGGGAATATTTACATCTCCTCATAGGGGATAAAATTAATATTAAGTTTTAAATTGAAAATTTTATAATAATTTATTTGAATTTTTGTTGTTTGTCCAATTTGTGTAATTTTTAGTATATAGACAGTACCCCCTTCTACAGGGTCAATTAATTCTAACTGCACCCCATTATACAGGGTGTACAATTTAATTTTAAGATTGACAATTTTCCCCGTACAAAAAACATGTCTCATACGTCACATGCAACTGCGGCCGTAGGGAAACGGGCCTCTTCTGGCTCCAATACCTCGCCCTCGCTGGATGCGGGTGCCGCCAGGAAGAAAGTCCTCGACTCTACTCCCACTGACCAGCTCCTCCAGGATGCTATGCGGACCTTTGAAAAAATAACACAAAAGGTCCAACAATACTCTCAGATGAGGAGAGACGTAAGAAACTACCTGGAGGACACATCCTGCGATGGCATGTACATCATCTATGCGCTCAGGGATAGAATTAGAAGTCTGGAGGAGGCGGCATCCGGGGCCGTGGGCGCGACTGACACGAAGGCGCCTGCGGCGGCCTCGCCCTCGCAGCTTGAGGGTCGAGTCCTGGCAAAGTTGGAGGAGGTTCAGGGCTCGATCCTTGAGCAAATAAACAAAGCCCATCAGGCATTAAGGGAGGGGTTCCGGGACATGGAGAAGGCCAACGACGAGCGTTGCCATAAAGTAGTAGATAGGGTCTCGGAAAAAATGGAGGAGACACAAGTCGAAATCGACATGGCGACCGAGGGCCTTGTTGTGCGTGCGCAGACCCAGGTTGAGGACCTAATCGGGACTGTCGCCAGAGACATAATAGTAGACACCAAAACGCACATCAGCGACGCCGTCGGGGCGCTCCGCGTCGCGGAACCCTGTCCTAGCCCTGCGTCTTACGCTAGTGTCGCAGCGGCCGGACCCGGGCGCCGACCGGCTCTTCACTCGATGGCGGTCACCTCAAAGGATGAGCAGGAGACGGCCGGAGAGGTGCTCGCCAAGGTGGAGAAGGCGGTCGACGCCAGGCGTACCGGCCTCAAAATATCAAAGGCCAGGAAGGCCAAAAATAGCACTATTATATTGGGCTGCGATACTGAGGTGGAGGCAGCAAGATTGAAAAAACAAATTGAAAGTAGTAACGGCGGGCTTGTGGTGGTGCCCATGAAAAATAAAGACCCCCTGGTCGTTCTTAAAGACGTCCACAGGGAGAGCGACAATGAGGAAATGTTAAAAACTCTCTATACACAAAACTCGGATATTTTCATGGGCCTACCACAAGGGGAGAGAGAGGCCTGTATTAAATATAGAAAGAAGACAAGAAGTCCGGGGACTGCCCACATAGTCCTCCAGGTAAAGCCAAGGGTTTGGCGGAGGATGACGGAGGCCGGAACCCTCTACCTTAACCTGCAGAGGGTTAGGGTGGAGGACCAGTCTCCGCTCGTCCAATGTACCAAATGCCTGGCATTCGGCCATGGCCGCAAATTCTGCACCGAGGGCGCGGACAAATGTAGTCACTGTGGAGGCCCGCACTTGCGCAAGGACTGCGCCGACTATAGTGCGGGCTCCGGACCTCAGTGCTGCAACTGCTCGCGCTCTGGGCAGCGGAATGCGGACCATAACGCCTTCAGCGCCGAATGTCCTACCCGTAGCAAATGGGATTATCTGGCGAGGGAGACAACAGCGTACTTGTGACCCACCAACACACAACTACACACTATACAAAACAGACATAAATACTAAACACTGATTTAATTATTATATTATGATTATATAAAAATATATCAGAACATGGACACTATCACAGACACTAAGATAACATATATTTGCTAGACATACATAAGAAGGACACAGCTCACAAAAAGGTACGTGGCAATTGTATATATTACATTATATATACATATTGCCAAATAGTGGGACATGTAGAAAAGAGTGAGTTGTGGAAGGGTACACACATGCAAAATACTAAACAAGTAAACAAAAACATGCAAACAATACAGATACACCAGTCATGAGTAACGAGTCTCCCTTATCCTGGGGGAGTGGGTGGGAAGCCACCGGACATAAACAGACATACTGACCGACTTCTCATACCTGATAACAGTGTGCAAAAAGCCTCTAAAAAGATAATATTCCGCAAGAATACGGTGCTAAATTAAATTAACAGGCGACTAAATAGACATGGAAAAAATAGCTAAGACAAAACAGACAGGCTGCAAACGGCATAAAAATTGTATGGAAAATATAAGTATGTATTGTGACGTAAATAATGAATATATTTGTGTAATAAGTGTAAATAAGTAATAGTAAGGATAAATAGAAAACAATAGACATATAAGTATAGTGCATATTGATAGGATTAATAAGATACAGACAGATTAAATAAAGATGGAAAAACACGCCGATCCTTGCTAGTGCAAAGATGGCGGCGCAACAACGTGAAGAATGAGTAAACAAGCAATAGTACTTAGATAAATTATAGAATCATGTAGATGGACAAATGTGTGTACAAAGAAATTGAATATACGCTGTGTACACACATTTGAACATACTAAATATATATATATACATATAAATATATATCTTGGAAATTAGAAAAATAAATAGTAATTGTAAGTGATAAAATCATTACCAAAGTTAAGCAGCGTTGGACGGGACCACTGTTTGGATGGGTGACCGCCTGTGTGCTGTTTTTGTTATTGTTTGTTGTATTTATTTTTGATGTTTTTATTAAAGAAAATTATACATTGTAAAGAATAGAAATGAATAAAATAGTGAATTTAAATATAAAAACTAGAAGTATATATAAGCAAATAAATGTTGCAAAAAATTGAAATATGTGTAAGTGGCAAGTAATGTAAGTAAGAAATTGGAAATATAAATAAATAATATATATGTGTTATAAAAATTTAAAATGTATGAATGGCAATTAACGACCACCAGGTTAAGCGACACTGGGTGAGGTCGGAAATTGGATGGGTGACCGCCCGAAGGAGTTGTTTTTGTTGTTTTATTATTAAGAAATTTATATATGATAAATAATAGAAACAAATAAAAATAGTAAATTTAGATAATAAGACTAGAAATACATATAAATAAATAAATATTGTAAAAAATTGAAATATGTATAAATAACAAGTAATGTAAACAAAATCAGATGTATAAATAAAGGAATATATAATGAAATAACTGAAGCAATTGAAGTGGCGGGTTCCGGCCTCACCTAAGGTTAAGCAACATTGGGTGAGGTCGGAACTTGGATGGGTGACCGCCCGAAAAAAATATTTTTGTTGTTTTTTATTAGGAAATTTTATGTATGATAAAGAATAGAAATGAATAAAAAATAGTAAATTAAATATAAAGACTAGAAATACATATAAATAAATAAATATTGTAAAAAATTGAAATATGTATAAATAACAAGAAATGTAAATAAAAAATCAGAAGTATAAGTAAAGGAATATATATTGGAATAATTGAAACTTGGAATGGCAAATTCCGACCTCACCTAAGGTTAAGCAACATTGGGTGAGGTCGGAACTTGGATGGGTGACCGCCCGAAAAAATTATTTTTGTGGTTTTTTTATTAAGAAATTTATATAAGGTAAAGAATAGAAATAAATAAAAATAGTAAATTCAAATATAAAGACAAGAAGTATATATAAATAAATAAATAGTGTAAAAAATTGAAATATGTATAAATGACAAGTAATGTAAACAAAAAATCAGAAGTATAAATAAAGGAATATATAATAAAGTTGAAACAGTTGAAATGGCGGATCCCGACCTCACCTAAGGTTAAGCAACATTGGGTGAGGTCGGAATTTGGATGGGTGACCGCCCAAAAATTGTTTTTTGTACTTTTTACTGTCATTAAATTAGTAACATCGGGCGCGGTCGGTATTAGGATGGGTGACCGCCCAAGAATAATTAGTTGGAAAATTTTTGTTCTTTTTTTTTTGAAAATGTTATAAGGGAATGAAACAATAAATAACACATGTATAAAAAAATAAAGTAGAAACACATAGATAGAAAATAGTTGGACATAAATAGTTAGAAAATAAACAATTAGAACACAACAAGTGCACAAGTGTGTGTTCACAGAAACTGTGTGTACGCTGTGGACACACAATTGAACACTTTAACATATTATTATATATACATATATATTAAAAATATATCGACACCACTACACATAGCACTATATTATGCACAAATAGATACACAAGGTCCTGTCGATATCTATGGACGGGGAAAAGCAGGAAAAAAAAAAAAAAAAAAAAAAAAAAAAAAAAAAAAAAAAAAAAAAAAAAAAAAAAAAAACCTAACCTAACCTAACCTAACCTAACCTAACCTAACCTAACCTAACCTAACCTAACCTAACCTAACCTAACCTAACCTAACCTAACCTAACCTAACCTAACCTAACCTAACCTAACCTAACCTAACCTAACCTAACCTAACCTAACCTAACCTAACCTAACCTAACCTAACCTAACCTAACCTAACCTAACCTAACCTAACCTAACCTTTTGCAGAATTTTACACAGCTTTTTGAGGGAGTTATAAGCATTTTCATAAAAAGGGTGTGGGTGATGAAAAATTTTTCATCACCACCGATACTCCCCAGTGATAGCTTAAAAGTTGCACAAGAGCTAGACGAACTTAACGGTGAAAACCCCAGTGAGATAGGACCAGGACTTTGTGAGATATTGGACATAGCATCTTTTGACAATAACTGTGATAGTGACATTTAATTTTGTGAAAAACTTTGGATTTTATTTAGTGACCCCTGTGTGTTCAGCTTTGTGAGGGTGTGTCTCGTGGATACCTATCCTTTGAGACCCCTCCCAATAGTTTTGGACCACTTTTGCAGGAGTGACACCCCTTTTTATATAAAAAGGGTGTGGTGGTGACATCTCAGACCCTGGTCCCCTGGGTGAGCTACAGAGACACATAAATGTGAGTGACGGTGAACTGCACCAGAGACAGTTTTTAGATTTAAATTTAGTGCATTAGTTTAGATTTTATAGTGACTTTTAGATTAATTGACATTTACCACCCTTACTCTTAGGGTTGTGTTTTGACCCCCCCAAAAAACTTATAATAAATTAGTGCACAAAAAGACGGAACTTTTGAGACCTCTTCGACCCAAATCGGTTGGGAAATCGAAGAGTAATAGTGAAAAACAACTTTTTAAAACTTACAGATTTTAGTGACGTCACACATTGGAATTTACCAAGTGAAAGGGTTAAGACAATAGAACTTGGACATACAAATTGAGTGATAGCCCCGGACTGGCTTGTCCGATTCTTTTGAAAATTGGCAATCGGGAGCTCCTTGTGGGGGCCCACCTTTTAATAATATTACTCGGACCTTTTCCTGGAGGATTCCCTCAAACAGAGGGGATAAACCAGGAAAAGTGAACAACTTGGCCTGTTTTGGGCCAATTCCAAAAAATTTCATTGGGTTGGGATCCCCTCAGCAGGGGCCAACTGCCTGGCGCCTTGAATTGGACCGTCAGGGAAGAGTTCCAGAGAAAACCAGAGGAAACCCAACTTTGGCCTGGAAGGTCCAAAGTTAAAAATTTCTTTTATTTACGGCCCGGTATAGGGCACACAACCCGTCACTAAAAAGAGGGACCTGTAGAGGGTCACAGTCCCTCAAAACAATAGTTTTTAAGTTTATAAAATTTTAATTTATTCAAATTAGTTTGTTAGGAACAAAAAAATATTTTTATTTTAATTAAAATTCAAAATTTAAGAATTGATAGGGGACCTTGTACATCCCCAAAACTTAAAGACAGTCCCAATTGGGAATATTTACGCCCCCTTATAGGGGAATAAAATAATATTAAGTTCTTATTTGAAAAATTTTAACAAAAAATTTTAAATTTTAATATATTATTGACTAAATTGTGTGTATTGTGTTGTGACTTATATTAGACTGATACCCCATTTACAGGGTCAATTATTTATAACTCACCCCGCTATACAGGGTGTACAATATTAAATTTAAGATTGACAATTTTCCCCGTACAAAAACATGTCTCATACGTCACAAACAACTGCGGCCTTAGGGAAACGGGCCTCTTCTGGCTCCAATACCTCGCCCTCGCTGACTGCGGGTGCCGCCAGGAAGAAAGTCCTCGACTCTACTCCCACTGACCAGCTCCTCCAGGATGCTATGCGGACCTTTGAAAAAATTACACAAAAGGTCCAACAATACTCTCAGATGAGAAGAGACGTAAAAAACTACCTGGAGGACACATCCTGCGATGGCATGTATATTATCTACGCGCTCAGAGATAGAATTAAAAGTCTGGAGGAGGCGGCATCCGGGGCCGTGGGCGCGACTGACACGAAGGCGCCTGCGGCGGCCTCGCCCTCGCAGCTTGAGGGTCGAGTCCTGGCAAAGTTGGAGGAGGTTCAGGGCTCGATCCTTGAGCAAATAAACAAAGCACATCAGGCATTGAGGGAGGGGTTCCGGGACATGGAGAAGGCCAACGACGAGCGTTGCCATAAAGTAGTAGACAGGGTCTCGGAAAAAATGGAGGAGACACAAGTCGAAATCGACATGGCGACCGAGGGCCTTGTTGTGCGTGCGCAGACCCAGGTTGAGGATCTAATCGGGACTGTCGCCAGAGACATAATAGTAGACACCAAAACGCACATCAGCGACGCCGTCGGGGCGCTCCGCGTCGCGGAACCCTGTCCTAGCCCTGCGACTTACGCTAGTGTCGCAGCGGCCGGACCCGGGCGCCGACCGGCTCTTCACTCGGTGGCGGTCACCTCAAAGGATGAGCAGGAGACGGCCGGAGAGGTGCTCGCCAAGGTGGAGAAGGCGGTCGACGCCAGGCGTACTGGCCTGAAAATAGCCAAGGCCCGAAAAGCAAAAAATAGTACCATCATACTGGGATGTGACACGAGGGAGGAGGCCGCCAAATTAAGAAAACAGATAGAAAATAATAACAGTGGGCTTGTGGTAGAGCCTTTAATAAACAAAAATCCCCTAGTAGTTCTAAAGGACGTACATAAAGAAAATGACAACGACAAAATGATTAAGGCTATATACACCCAAAATGCAGGGATTTTTGAGGGCCTACCACAAGAGGAAAGAGAGGCCTGCATTAGATATAGAAAAAGGACAAGAAATCCGGGGACTTCCCACATAGTCCTCCAGGTTAAGCCAAGGGTATGGCAGAGAATGACGGAGGCCGGGACTCTCTACCTGGACCTACAGAGGGTTAGGGTGGAGGACCAGTCTCCGCTCATACAATGTACCAAATGCCTGGCATTCGGTCATGGTCGCAAATTCTGCACCGAGAGCGCGGATAGATGTAGCCACTGTGGAGGCCCGCACCTGCGCAAGGACTGCGCCGACTACAGTGCGGGCTCCAGACCTCAGTGCTGCAACTGTTCGCGCTCTGGGCAGCGGAATGCGGACCATAACGCCTTCAGCGCCGAATGTCCTACCCGCAGCAAATGGGATTACCTAGCGAGGGAGACGACAGCGTACTTATGACCCACCAACACACAACTACACACTATACAAAACAGACATAAATACTAAACACTGATTTAATTATTATATAATGATTATATAAAAATATATCAGAACATGCACACAATCACTGACACTAAGATTACATATACTTGCTAGACATACATAAGAAGGACACAACTCACAAAATAGGTACGTGGCAATTGTATATATTGCAATATATATACATATTGCCAAACAGTGTGACATGTAGGAAAGAGTGAGTTGTGGAAGGGTACACACATGCAAAATACTAAACAAGTAAACAAAAACATGCAAACAATACAGATACACCAGTCATGAGTAACGAGTCTCCCTTATCCTGGGGGAGTGTGTGGGAAGCCACCGGACATAAACAGACATACTGACCGACTTCTCATGCCTGATAACAGAGTGCAAAACGCCTCTAAAAATATAGAATTCCGCAAGAAAACGGTGCTAAATTAAACTAACAGGCGATAAAACAAACATGAAAAAATAGCTAAGGCAAAACGGACAGGCTGCAAATGGCATAAAAATTGTATAGAAAATGTAAGTATGTATTGTGACGTAAAAAATGAATATGTTTGTGTAATACGTTTAAATAAGTGATAGTAAGGATAAATAGATGACAATAGACATATAAATATAGTGCATAATAATAAGATTCATTAGATATAGACAGATTAAATAAAGATGGAAAAACACGCCGATCCTTGCTAGTGCAAAGATGGCGGCGCAACAACGTGAAGAATGAGTAAACAAGCAATAGTACTTAGATAAATTATAGAATCATGTAGATGGACAAATGTGTGTACAAAGAAATTGAATATACGCTGTGTACACACATTTGAACATACTAAATATATATATATACATATAAATATATATATTGGAAATTAGAAATATAAATAGTAATTGTAAGTGATAAAATCATTACAAAAGTTAAGCAGCGCTGGACGGGACCACTGTTTGGATGGGTGACCGCCTGTGTGCTGTTTTTGTTATTGCTTGTTGTATTTATTTTTGATGTTTTTATTAAAGAAAATTATACATTGTAAAGAATAGAAATGAATAAAATAGTGAATTTAAATATAAAAAACTAGAAGTATATATAAGCAAATAAATGTTGCAAAAAATTGAAATATGTGTAAGTGGCAAATAATGTAAGTAAGAAATTGGAAATATAAATAAATAATATATATGTGTTATAAAAATTTAAAATGTATGAATGGCAATTAACGACCACCAGGTTAAGCAGCACTGGGTGAGGTCGGAAATTGGATGGGTGACCGCCCGAAGGAGTTGTTTTTGTTGTTTTATTATTAAGAAATTTATATATGATAAATAATGGAAACAAATAAAAATAGTAAATTTAAACAATAAGACTAGAAATACATATAAATAAATAAATATTGTAAAAAATTGAAATATGTATAAATAACAAGTAATGTAAACAAAATCAGATGTATAAATAAAGGAATATATAATGAAATAACTGAAGCAATTGAAGTGGCGGGTTCCGGCCTCACCTAAGGTTAAGCGACATTGGGTGAGGTCGGAACTTGGATGGGTGACCGCCCGAAAAAATTATTTTTGTTGTTTTTTATTAGGAAATTTTATGTATGATAAAGAATAGAAATAAATAAAAATAGTAAATTAAATATAAAGACTAGAAATACATATAAATACATAAATATTGTAAAAAATTGAAATATGTATAAATAACAAGAAATGTAAACAAAAAATCAGAAGTATAAGTAAAGGAATATATATTGGAATAATTGAAACTTGGAATGGCAAAATCCGACCTCACCTAAGGTTAAGCAACATTGGGTGAGGTCGGAACTTGGATGGGTGACCGCCCGAAAAAATTATTTTTGTGGTTTTTTTTTATTAAGAAATTTATATAAGGTAAAGAATAGAAATAAATAAAAATAGTAAATTTAAATATAAAGACAAGAAGTATATATAAATAAATAAATAGTGTAAAAAATTGAAATATGTATAAATGACAAGTAATGCAAACAAAAATCAGAAGTATAAATAAAGGAATATATAATAAAGTTGAAACAGTTGAAATGGCGGATTCCGACCTCACCTAAGGTTAAGCAACATTGGGTGAGGTAGGAATTTGGATGGGTGACCGCCCAAAAATTGTTTTTTGTACTTTTTACTGTCATTAAATTAGTAACATCGGGCGCGGTCGGTATTAGGATGGGTGACCGCCCAAAAATAATTAGTTGGAAAATTTTTGTTCTTTTTTTTTTTTTTGAAAATGTTATAGGGAATGAAACAATAAATAACACATGTATAAAAAATAAAGTAGAAACACATAGATAAAAAATAGTTGGACATAAATAGTTAGAAAATAAACAATTAGAACACAACAAGTGCACAAGTGTGTGTTCACAGAAACTGTGTGTACGCTGTCGACACACAATTGAACACTTTAACATATTATTATATATACATATACAGGGTCTGTCGTAAATAATGGATAAGTCGTAAACTGGAGTTGGTCCGGCTATGAGACTATTAGAAAATCGTATCTTTTTGCCAGGGTTTCTAACCGTATGGAAATGGCGTAGACTTTTATGTTTTTTTAAAATTTCGCTACTCTTTGCATTCATTCCGTTGCCATTTCGTTAAATTTAGGTATTTCTGTGTCATTTTTTTTGTATTATAGTCTTGAAGATGTGTATTATTTAGTTTTAGTACTGTTTTAGGCGTTTTTAACGTTGGTCATTTTCAAAATTGTCATTTTAAGATTTTTTATGTTTTTGTTTTACTTAGGGTCAACTTTTGATCATTTACTGTGTAAAAAAAAAGTACGGCGCTATAGCTGCCCATGATCTTAATAAATTATCTAGTATGTGTAGATTCTAAAAAGGTATAACAATGCATACTTCACAAGTAATATTAAGCTACAGGAGCGAGATCAATATCAAGGTGAGAAAATATTTTTTTCATGTAATGTTGTAAATGGTTATAAAACTTCGTCATAATGATTTATTTCTGCCAAGATTCTTTACACAAACACTATGGGGCCACTATTAAGGATATTCAAAAGAAAACTAGGTTGTTTTAGTACGTAAAAATATTTATTCAACAACTTAAACTAAATGTTCGAAGTGTCCTCCGCCGGCAGCTATGCACGCTCTACATCGCCTAATAAACGATCGCTTAATCCGGCGCACATAACCGGCTTCTTCAATTTTTCTCGCTGCTACTTGAATGCGCGCACGCAACTCTTCTACAGAAGATACGAACGATAGTCAGGATGCCGGGCATTTGGATATTTTTCCCGATAAACTCTAGCAGCTCTATTGGCGTTGCCATCACATAAACCATAAATGTAATGCATGTTTACGTATTCGGCCGGCGTGTATTGTTGAGGCATGATATACAAAATTTTCCAAAATAACACGTGCAATCGATAGCACAACACGATGCCCATAAATGAGAGCTGAGTTGTCAATATCACCAGGTTAACAAGTCCAAATCACAAAGAAAATCTAAGTCCGATATTAGAAAGCAGTAACAAATTGACGACAGTAATGAAAACGAGAGCACATGCGATGGTCAAAATCACACTGAGAGATGTATCAGGAGTGCGCCCTAGCTAAACGCATGCTAACCTTTTCACACATCGTGAGTGTGAAAGGGACGGTGCATCATGCAGTGTGCCTAGTAACAATGTCCTTTTCACGCGGGGAGACCCTTTGTTTTGCTGTCTTTGTTCATTTTTTTACCTGATGATCCTTTTTACGAATAAACTTGTAACATGTTTGTCGCATGTAACTATTAGAGCACATCAATTTTAAAATTAAACACCTTTATGAAATGAGGAGGCATGAAATTTTTTTGACAAAAAACTACCTAGTTTTCTTTGAATATCCTTAATAGTGGCCCCATAGTGTTTGTGTAAAGAATCTTGGCAGAAATAAATCATTCTGACGAAGTTTTATAACCATTTACAACATTACATGAAAAAAATATTTTCTCACCTTGATATTGATCTCGCTCATGTAGCTTAATATTACTTGTGAAGTATGCATTGTTATACCTTTTTAGAATCTACACATACTAGATAATTTATTAAGATCATGGGCAGCTATAGCGCCGTACTTTTTTTTTACACAGTAAATGATCAAAAGTTGACCCTAAGTAAAACAAAAACATAAAAAATCTTAAAATGACAATTTTGAAAATGACCAACGTTAAAAACGCCTAAAACAGTACTAAAACTAAATAATACACATCTTCAAGACTATAATACAAAAAAAATGACACAGAAATACCTAAATTTAACGAAATGGCAACGGAATGAATGCAAAGAGTAGCGAAATTTTAAAAAAACATAAAAGTCTACGCCATTTCCATACGGTTAGAAACCCTGGCAAAAAGATACGATTTTCTAATAGTCTCATAGCCGGACCAACTCCAGTTTACGACTTATCCATTATTTACGACAGACCCTGTATATTAAAAAATATATAGACACCACTACACATAGCACTATATTATACACAAATAGATACACAAGGTCCTGTCGATATATATGGACGGGGAAAAGCAGAAAAAAAAAAAAAAAAAAAAAAAAAAAAAAAAAAAAAAAAAAAAAAAAAAAAAAAAAAAACCTAACCTAACCTAACTCGGACCAAACCTAACTCGGACCTAACCTAACTCGTAGCTAACCAAACTCGAAGCTAACCTTACTCGGACCAAACCTAACTCGGACCTAATCTAACTCGGACCTAACCTAACTCGGACCTAACCTAACTCGGACCTAATCTAACTCGGACTTAACCTAACTCGGACCTAACCTAACTCGAAGCTACCCTAACTCGAAGCTAACTTAACTCGGTACTAACCTAACTCGGACCTAACCTAACTCGGACCTAACCTAACTCAATTTTTTCCTCCCTTCTCAGGCGCAGAGTGTGGTTTAAGTCGGTTGGATTCCGACACACCACCCCGCCGCAAACCCCGGCGGGGTGACGGACCGAGGGAACTTCCACACGTAAAAAAAAAAGTTCATAGTTAGGTTAGGTTAGGTTGTGTTTGCTGGGGGACTTCAACGCAAAGTCCATTGCATCCTAACCTAACTCGGACCAAACCTAACTCGGACCTAACCTAACTCGTAGCTAACCAAACTCGAAGCTAACCTTACTCGGACCAAACCTAACTCGGACCTAATCTAACTCGGACCTAACCTAACTCGGACCTAACCTAACTCGGACCTAATCTAACTCGGACTTAACCTAACTCGGACCTAACCTAACTCGTAGCTAACCAAACTCGAAGCTAACCTAACTCGGACCAAACCTAACTCGGACCTAATCCAACTCGGACCTAACCTAACTCGGACCTAACCTAACTCGGACCTAACCTAACTCGAAGCTAACCTAACTCGGACCTACCCTAACTCGGACCTAACCTAACTCGGAACTAACCTAACTCGGACCTAACCTAACTCGTAGCTAACCTAACTCGAAGCTAACCTAACTCGGACCTAACCTAACTCGTAGCTACCCTAACTCGAAGCTAACTTAACTCGGTACTAACCTAACTCGGACCTAACCTAACTCGGACCTAACCTAACTCGGACCTAACCTAACTCGTAGCTAACCTAACTCGAAGCACACAACCTAACCTAACCTAACTATGAACTTTTTTTTTTACGTGTGGAAGTTCCCTCGGTCCGTCACCCCGCCGGGGTTTGCGGCGGGGTGGTGTGTCGGAATCCAACCGACTTAAACCACACTCTGCGCCTGAGAAGGGAGGAAAAAATTGAGTTAGGTTAGGTCCGAGTTAGGTTAGGTCCGAGTTAGGTTAGTACCGAGTTAAGTTAGCTTCGAGTTAGGGTAGCTTCGAGTTAGGGTAGCTACGAGTTAGGTTAGGTCCGAGTTAGGTTAGCTTCGAGTTAGGTTAGCTACGAGTTAGGTTAGGTCCGAGTTAGGTTAGGTCCGAGTTAGGTTAGGTCCGAGTTAGGTTAGGTCCGAGTTAGGTTAGTACCGAGTTAAGTTAGCTTCGAGTTAGGGTAGCTACGAGTTAGGTTAGGTCCGAGTTAGGTTAGCTTCGAGTTAGGTTAGCTACGAGTTAGGTTAGGTCCGAGTTAGGTTAGTTCCGAGTTAGGTTAGGTCCGAGTTAGGGTAGGTCCGAGTTAGGTTAGCTTCGAGTTAGGTTAGGTCCGAGTTAGGTTAGGTCCGAGTCAGGTTAGGTCCGAGTTGGATTAGGTCCGAGTTAGGTTTGGTCCGAGTTAGGTTAGCTTCGAGTTTGGTTAGCTACGAGTTAGGTTAGGTCCGAGTTAGGTTAAGTCCGAGTTAGATTAGGTCCGAGTTAGGTTAGGTCCGAGTTAGGTTAGGTCCGAGTTAGATTAGGTCCGAGTTAGGTTTGGTCCGAGTAAGGTTAGCTTCGAGTTTGGTTAGCTACGAGTTAGGTTAGGTCCGAGTTAGGTTTGGTCCGAGTTAGGTTAGGATGCAATGGACTTTGCGTTGAAGTCCCCCAGCAAACACAACCTAACCTAACCTAACTATGAACTTTTTTTTTTACGTGTGGAAGTTCCCTCGGTCCGTCACCCCGCCGGGGTTTGCGGCGGGGCGGTGTGTGAATCCAACCGACTTAAACCACACTCTGCGCCTGAGAAGGGAGGAAAAAATTGAGTTAGGTTAGGTCCGAGTTAGGTTAGTACCGAGTTAAGTTAGCTTCGAATAAGGGTAGCTACGAGTTAGGTTAGGTCCGAGTTAGGTTAGGTCCGAGTTAGGTTAGCTACGAGTTAGGTTAGGTCCGAGTTAGGTTAGTTCCGAGTTAGGTTAGCTTCGAGTTAGGTTAGCTTCGAGTTAGGTTAGGTCCGAGTTAGGTTAGGTCCGAGTTAGGTTAGGTCCGAGTTAGATTAGGTCCGAGTTAGGTTTGGTCCGAGTTAGGTTAGCTTCGAGTTTGGTTAGCTACGAGTTAGGTTAGGTCCGAGTTAGGTTAGGTCCGAGTTAGATTAGGTCCGAGTTAGGTTTGGTCCGAGTTAGGTTAGGATGCAATGGACTTTACGTTGAAGTCCCCCAGCAAACACAACCTAACCTAACCTAACTCTGAACTTTTTTTTTTACGTGTGGAAGTTCCCTCGGTCCGTCACCCCGCCGGGGTTTGCGGCGGGGCGGTGTGTGAATCCAACCGACTTAAACCACACTCTGCGCCTGAGAAGGGAGGAAAAAATTGAGTTAGGTTAGGTCCGAGTTAGGTTAGGTCCGTGTTAGGTTAGTACCGAGTTAAGTTAGCTTCGAGTTAGGGTAGCTACGAGTTAGGTTAGGTCTGAGTTAGGTTAGGTCCGAGTTAGGTTAGCTTCGAGTTAGGTTAGCTACGAGTTAGGTTAGGTCCGAGTTAGGTTAGTTCCGAGTTAGGTTAGGTCCGAGTTAGGGTAGGTCCGAGTTAAGTTAGCTTCGAGTTAGGGTAGCCACGAGTTAGGTTAGGTCCGAGTTAGGTTAGGTTAGGTTAGGTTAGCTTCGAGTTAGGTTAGCTTCGAGTTAGGTTAGCTTCGAGTTAGGTTAGGTCCGAGTTAGGTTAGGTCCGAGTTAGATTAGGTCCGAGTTAGGTTTGGTCCGAGTTAGGTTAGGTCCGAGTTAGGTTAGGATGCAATGGACTTTGCGTTGAAGTCCCCCAGCAAATACAACCTAACCTAACCTAACTCTGAACTTTTTTTTTTTACGTGTGGAAGTTCCCTCGGTCCGTCAGCCCGCCGGGGTTTGCGGCGGGGCGGTGTGTGAATCCAACCGACTTAAACCACACTCTGCGCCTGAGAAGGGAGGAAAAAATTGAGTTAGGTTAGGTCCGAGTTAGGTTAGGTCCGAGTTAGGTTAGTACCGAGTTAAGTTAGCTTCGAGTTAGGGTAGCTTCGAGTTAGGGTAGCTACGAGTTAGGTTAGGTCCGAGTTAGGTTAGCTTCGAGTTAGGTTAGCTACGAGTTAGGTTAGGTCCGAGTTAGGTTAGGTCCGAGTTAGGTTAGGTCCGAGTTAGGTTAGTACCGAGTTAAGTTAGCTTCGAGTTAGGGTAGCTACGAGTTAGGTTAGGTCCGAGTTAGGTTAGCTTCGAGTTAGGTTAGCTACGAGTTAGGTTAGGTCCGAGTTAGGTTAGTTCCGAGTTAGGTTAGGTCCGAGTTAGGGTAGGTCCGAGTTAGGTTAGCTTCGAGTTAGGTTAGGTCCGAGTTAGGTTAGGTCCGAGTTAGGTTAGGTCCGAGTTGGATTAGGTCCGAGTTAGGTTTGGTCCGAGTTAGGTTAGGTCCGAGTTAGATTAGGTCCGAGTTAGGTTTGGTCCGAGTAAGGTTAGCTTCGAGTTTGGTTAGCTACGAGTTAGGTTAGGTCCGAGTTAGGTTTGGTCCGAGTTAGGTTAGGATGCAATGGACTTTGCGTTGAAGTCCCCCAGCAAACACAACCTAACCTAACCTAACTATGAACTTTTTTTTTTACGTGTGGAAGTTCCCTCGGTCCGTCACCCCGCCGGGGTTTGCGGCGGGGCGGTGTGTGAATCCAACCGACTTAAACCACACTCTGCGCCTGAGAAGGGAGGAAAAAATTGAGTTAGGTTAGGTCCGAGTTAGGTTAGTACCGAGTTAAGTTAGCTTCGAATTAGGGTAGCTACGAGTTAGGTTAGGTCCGAGTTAGGTTAGGTCCGAGTTAGGTTAGCTACGAGTTAGGTTAGGTCCGAGTTAGGTTAGTTCCGAGTTAGGTTAGGTCCGAGTTAGGGTAGGTCCGAGTTAGGTTAGCTTCGAGTTAGGTTAGCTTCGAGTTAGGTTAGGTCCGAGTTAGGTTAGGTCCGAGTTAGGTTAGGTCCGAGTTAGATTAGGTCCGAGTTAGGTTTGGTCCGAGTTAGGTTAGCTTCGAGTTTGGTTAGCTACGAGTTAGGTTAGGTCCGAGTTAGGTTAGGTCCGAGTTAGATTAGGTCCGAGTTAGGTTTGGTCCGAGTTAGGTTAGGATGCAATGGACTTTACGTTGAAGTCCCCCAGCAAACACAACCTAACCTAACCTAACTCTGAACTTTTTTTTTTACGTGTGGAAGTTCCCTCGGTCCGTCACCCCGTCGGGGTTTGCGGCGGGGCGGTGTGTGAATCCAACCGACTTAAACCACACTCTGCGCCTGAGAAGGGAGGAAAAAATTGAGTTAGGTTAGGTCCGAGTTAGGTTAGGTCCGAGTTAGGTTAGGTCCGAGTTAGGTTAGTACCGAGTTAAGTTAGCTTCGAGTTAGGGTAGCTACGAGTTAGGTTAGGTCCGAGTTAGGTTAGGTCCGAGTTAGGTTAGCTTCGAGTTAGGTTAGCTTCGAGTTAGGTTAGGTCCGAGTTAGGTTAGGTCCGAGTTAGGTTAGGTCCGAGTTAGATTAGGTCCGAGTTAGGTTAGGTCCGAGTTAGGTTAGGTCCGAGTTAGATTAGGTCCGAGTTAGGTTTGGTCCGAGTTAGGTTAGGTCCGAGTTAGGTTAGGATGCAATGGACTTTGCGTTGAAGTCCCCCAGCAAATACAACCTAACCTAACCTAACTCTGAACTTTTTTTTTTTACGTGTGGAAGTTCCCTCGGTCCGTCACCCCGCCGGGGTTTGCGGCGGGGCGGTGTGTCGGAATCCAACCGACTTAAACCACACTCTGCGCCTGAGAAGGGAGGAAAAAATTGAGTTAGGTTAGGTCCGAGTTAGGTTAGGTCCGTGTTAGGTTAGTACCGAGTTAAGTTAGCTTCGAGTTAGGGTAGCTACGAGTTAGGTTAGGTCTGAGTTAGGTTAGGTCCGAGTTAGGTTAGCTTCGAGTTAGGTTAGCTACGAGTTAGGTTAGGTCCGAGTTAGGTTAGTTCCGAGTTAGGTTAGGTCCGAGTTAGGGTAGGTCCGAGTTAAGTTAGCTTCGAGTTAGGGTAGCCACGAGTTAGGTTAGGTCCGAGTTAGGTTAGGTTAGGTTAGGTTAGCTTCGAGTTAGGTTAGCTTCGAGTTAGGTTAGCTTCGAGTTAGGTTAGGTCCGAGTTAGGTTAGGTCCGAGTTAGATTAGGTCCGAGTTAGGTTTGGTCCGAGTTAGGTTAGGTCCGAGTTAGGTTAGGATGCAATGGACTTTGCGTTGAAGTCCCCCAGCAAATACAACCTAACCTAACCTAACTCTGAACTTTTTTTTTTTACGTGTGGAAGTTCCCTCGGTCCGTCACCCCGCCGGGGTTTGCGGCGGGGTGGTGTGTCGGAATCCAACCGACTTAAACCACACTCTGCGCCTGAGAAGGGAGGAAAAAATTGAGTTAGGTTAGGTCCGAGTTAGGTTAGGTCCGAGTTAGGTTAGGTCCGAGTTAGGTTAGTACCGAGTTAAGTTAGCTTCGAGTTAGGGTAGCTACGAGTTAGGTTAGGTCCGAGTTAGGTTAGGTCCGAGTTAGGTTAGCTTCGAGTTAGGTTAGCTACGAGTTAGGTTAGGTCCGAGTTAGGTTAGTTCCGAGTTAGGTTAGGTCCGAGTTAGAGTAGGTCCGAGTTAGGTTAGCTTCGAGTTAGGTTAGCTTCGAGTTAGGTTAGGTCCGAGTTAGGTTAGGTCCGAGTTAGGTTAGGTCCGAGTTAGATTAGGTCCGAGTTAGGTTAGGTCCGAGTTAGGTTAGGTCCGAGTTAGATTAGGTCCGAGTTAGGTTTGGTCCGAGTTAGGTTAGGTCCGAGTTAGGTTAGGATGCAATGGACTTTGCGTTGAAGTCCCCCAGCAAATACAACCTAACCTAACCTAACTCTGAACTTTTTTTTTTTACGTGTGGAAGTTCCCTCGGTCCGTCACCCCGCCGGGGTTTGCGGCGGGGCGGTGTGTCGGAATCCAACCGACTTAAACCACACTCTGCGCCTGAGAAGGGAGGAAAAAATTGAGTTAGGTTAGGTCCGAGTTAGGTTAGGTCCGAGTTAGGTTAGGTCCGTGTTAGGTTAGTACCGAGTTAAGTTAGCTTCGAGTTAGGGTAGCTACGAGTTAGGTTAGGTCTGAGTTAGGTTAGGTCCGAGTTAGGTTAGCTTCGAGTTAGGTTAGCTACGAGTTAGGTTAGGTCCGAGTTAGGTTAGTTCCGAGTTAGGTTAGGTCCGAGTTAGGGTAGGTCCGAGTTAGGTTAGCTTCGAGTTAGGTTAGCTTCGAGTTAGGTTAGCTTCGAGTTAGGTTAGGTCCGAGTCAGGTTAGGTCCGAGTTAGGTTAGGTCCGAGTTAGATTAGGTCCGAGTTAGGTTTGGTCCGAGTTAGGTTAGGTCCGAGTTAGGTTAGGATGCAATGGACTTTGCGTTGAAGTCCCCCAGCAAACACAACCTAACCTAACCTAACTCTGAACTTTTTTTTTTTACGTGTGGAAGTTCCCTCGGTCCGTCACCCCGCCGGGGTTTGCGGCGGGGCGGTGTGTCGGAATCCAACCGACTTAAACCACGAAATTCTTTCTTAATTGTAGCTACTATATTTATCGCTGTTATTTTATATTGACCTTGTGAGCACTCCTGCGTCCCGTGGGAGAATTTAAACCTGTAAAATATATATATATTTTTTTTTGTACTTAAGATTTTTAATCTTCAATTTCGTACATTGTTAGAGGTTTTTGTCGAATTACTTGTCAACCCCTAATCCCAAAGTCACTTTTCTTATAAATTTAGACGTCTCTCATCTAGATCCGTCTAATTACACCTCTTTATTTCAATTCCGGCAAATAACAACATAGATTTTTGACATTTAGATCAAATTTTTCTAAATTTTTGACAATTTTTAAGATTTTTGTCGAATATTTCGTCAACCCTTATTTTGGTAGTATTTTATTATTCATAACTAGTTAGATCCTATCTAGATCTACCTAGTATATAGCATTTTACATAAGTCCGGTAAAAAGAAGTTTGAAAATTTTGACATTTTAACTTAAATTTCGGTATTTTTTGAGGTTTTGGTCGAATAACTCGGCAACCCGAAGTCAGAAAACTATAATTTTTGCATTTTTGGAAAGGTCTTACCGAGACCCGTCGAACGACACCCCATTTGTCTAGATCGGATCAGTGGAACAGCAAAAAATCGAACTTTTCATTCTGTTATATAGGCTAGTTAGCCAGGGGTCACCAACCAGCGGTTATTTTTGTTAATTTTTTTTATATATATATTTTATATTTTGATTTTTCTTCTTTCTTTTAGTTTGTTTTATTTGAAAAGATTTCGTTAGTTTAGGTTAATATTAAGTTGACAGAGGACCTTTACACCTCACAAATATTAGTTTTTAGTTTGACTGCTGCACTCCATCTATATTTTTATATTTGTTTTTTATACCCCATTTTGACTCACATTTACATAAATTTTCACAATATATACAATAGACGATCAGACTTACCGACAGACAGACGAAACCAACAAAATGATCTGAATAACGACCCCTGTGAAGAAGCCAGGGAGCGGACCCGGTAAGAGGAGAGTTCAAACACGAACGAAGAGGCAGGACCATCCACCGCCGTGACAAGTGTCAGGCGAAGCGTAGGCGAGTGGGAGGCAGGGAGAGTCGACTCCAACCCCTGCACCACCAAAACGCACCCACACCCGCCTAAACAACAAAAGGTTCCCGTTCCGCGTATATCTTCGTCGTTTATCGACATATTTGTACATTTTCACGTTTTTCTTAAATAACTTTTCATCCCTTAAACTTTTATTCGAAATTCTTATATATTCGGATAGGTCTCCTCAAGACCCGTCGAACGATACCACTTTCATTAAGATCCGACGTATAGAAAGTCAAAAATTTGACCGCCCACCCTCCCATTTTTCATTAGGCAGGTAGAAATTGCGGTAGGTATTTACAGCAAATCGACTCTTGACGAAATTTTTTTTACTTTTTTTCGACTTAATTTTTATCTTAAATTTTTAACATTATTTAGTGATTGTGGCTCTGTACACGCCTGAATTGGAGAAATGAATGATGGAATGAAAGGATTTTGAAAGAGAATGGAAGGATTATGAAAGAATTGAACGATAAGATTAAAAGGCAGGATGAAAGGGAAAAAGAATACAACCGACCTACGACCTATGCCGGAGCGGTGGTTAACCGCTCTAACGCCCGCGCCTTGGAGCGCGAAACCCTACATTCTATGGTCGTAACGTCGAGGAACGAAACTGATACTGGAGAACAAGTAATAGAACGATTGAGGAAGGCTGCTGATGAAGATAAAGGATGGGTGGAAGTAGAAAAGATCAGAAGGGCGAAAGATAGGAGAGTGATAATTGGATATAGGACTCAGGAAGAGAGGAACAGGGCACAAAAAAGACTGCAGGAAAGGGAGAAGGACCTAGCCGTGGAGGAAATGAAGAACAAGGACCCGCTCCTCATCATGTACGTATATATACATGTATATTCTGACTGACTTGTACTACTATAATCTGAATCCGAAGTTATTAAACTGTCCATAAATATCGGTTTGAGTAATGCTGAAGCTCGAGAAAGCAAGGGGCACTTTTTTTGAATTTTCTCTCTTTGTCTAAGTCGAAGAGAAGAGATTATTGAGTTGGAAGATACTAATGCCCTGTAGAATAAATTGAATATAGTTTTATTGAGGGCAGATCTGCGGGCACGATATTCATAATTATGATGCTAATATGTATGTATTTTTATATTCTGCAACCTGCTAAGCTGTTGCTTGCGAAGCAGAATTCAGCATGCACATTCTTATTGGAATAGATGTGTGTTATATTACGGTAGCCTCGTGAACTAATAGTTCCTGAATGGTAACCGTCTTTGGATGCCAACTGTAATGATTTACCAATTCATACATAGAGTCAGGTTTATTTGCCCGAGAGGTATCAAACTCTGGTACTTTTCACGCAGCCCTTTTTCAGATTATCGCCAATTTTTGACAGTAACTCCTAAGTTTTTCATCATTCACCCTCTCTAAGTGGCCAATAGCCAAATCACCAAAGCATGTCCTTTTCAATTTTGCCGCTTTATCATCTCTTAATCCGCAACGTTCTCTTATCACTACATTTCTGACTCTGTCACTAACATTAACATTACAAGGTTAATTCTGGTTTTGTACCTCTTCTGCAGTACCCAAGATTCGCTACAATAAGGTAAGGAACCAGCACATTATTATGCACAGCGAAACGTGTCCTTTACCGCGCGTTTTTGTTGGCTATCAAGAAGTTCAGTGTACAATTTACCTTATTTCTAGCTTTTACTCTCCTTTCTATATCATCTTTATGTACTTCATGCCTTGCAACAAAATAATCCCGCACTTCAACCCTTAGAGAAAAATAGCGTGACGGGTGACAAGCATCGTAGTCAACTTGCTTTTCTCTGAGCATTTGATTTTTTAAACCCACATCTTTTCGGGGAATTCTTTACACCCTCATATAAGGTCAGCCCGGGACTGAGGGTACTTGTAAGTTCCTAGCGTTGAGTATTTATAATGTTTTAGATTATTAAAAGAATAGGTAATAGAAACTGTTCAATACGGACTGTTATTTAAAGTGTGACAAAACAGTGCTGGACGCCAGGTCATGTACCCATGTGTCTGACAGGGCTACACTGAAAAGTACATATTTACTTTAAATTTACTATACATTTAAATGATGAAGTGATTTGATAAATAACAAAAGAATAGATATTTTGTGTATAAGCGAGACCAAGAGAAAGGGGTAGGGCATGATGTCGTAAAATAACCTGACAGTATTCTGGTCCAGTGTACCAGAAACAGAAAGAGCTAGACAAGGAGTAGGTATCGTGCTCTCTGAAAGAATGTCTAAGTGTGTGAATTTTCAAGTTTCAGACTTCTCTACATAAGGATCATCTATCGGGAAATTGGCCTTCTTAGTATCATCGACAAATAATACGCTAAGGTTTTGATTGAGAGAGTGATGAAAGAAACTGATGAAAAAATATGGGATACACAAGGTGGATTTAGAAAGGGAATGGGATGACCAGGTCTTCTCCCTCCGACCAATCATTCAAAAACACCTCACCAAACGTCAGAAAGTTTTCTGCGCCTTTATCGATCTCGAGAAGGCCTATGACCGAGTGGTGAGGGACGATTTGTGGTCAACACTGTATATGTATGGCGAGGACGACCAGATGGTGCGGGCTCTTAAATCTTTACATGAGAATTATAGAGCCTGTGTCCGAATAAATGGGGCCTACACAGATTGGTTTGACATCTCGAGAGATGTCGGACAGGGATGTGTGGCGCCTCCTTGGCTGTTCAACTTATACATGGACAGTTATTAGACGGATTTGAAATATTCTGAATTGGGATTGAGAATGAGAGATTTATCAATCAAATGCCTTCTCTATGCTAATGACCTGGTACTAATTACGTCAACGGCGGAGGAGTTGCGGAGGAGATGGTAACATTTATGAATGAGGAATTTAAAATGTTACAAAAACCAAAGTAATGATTTTTGAAAGGGAAAATAGTATGACTGACTTGAATATTAAGATTGAAGATGAGAGAGTAGAGCAAGTGAGGAAGTTTGTATATCTATGATCTATCTATGTTCACAAGGAATGGAGCACATGAAGGTGATATAGAAAGGAGAGTGAAAGCAGGAAATAAGGTGAATGGTGCCCCGCACTCCTTTGTTGCTAACAAAAACGTATTAAAAAGGGCACGTTAGCTGTGTACAATGGTGTACTCGTCCTAACTCTTATGTATGGCAGCAAATCTTAGATATGGCAGAAGAAGCACGAAAGTAGAATAAGTTGGTCCCTAAGAAGTTGGTGTGATGTGAAAATTAGTGACAGAGTCAGGAATGTAGTTGTAAGAGAACGTTGTGGATTGAAAGAAGATGTGACAAGGAATGAAAAGGGCAGGCTTCGATGGTTTGGCCATTTAGAGAGAATGGATGATAGAAGACTCACAAAAGGAATTTATAGAGCGAATGTGTGTGGAAGTATCGAAAGAGGTCTTCCACGGCAAAAATTTACCGAGGAAATTGATGATGTTCTTAAAAAAAGTAATGTGAAGATCACCAGGAACCGACAAGCATGCATGCAGCGATTGATGAACGTGCACGAAGAAAAAGAGGTGTGTCAGGACCGTAGTGTGGAGAAGTGGAGATCAATTGTCTCTGCTTACCCGTCTGAGAAAAAGGCATGACTGTATGTATGTATGTAATTAATTAAGTTTTGGTTCTACGGTCATTTACGAGTAAGTCTACCTCGAAATTATATACTACTAGCTTTCGCCCGCGGCTTCGCTCGCATTTAATGAAAACGTGTGGCACTCGGGGACTGCCGCGGTATAGCTATTTCATAGCAATTTTTATCAACTTATGCAATTATCAAAGCAAATATACTAATTTATTTATTTTTTATTAATGCAGTATTTTTGGAACGAACTTTCTTATCGCACGTTGCGGAAGGGGGCTAGACGGAATTGTAACGACACTTTCGACATATTTCAACAACACATTTTGTCAAGAGGAATTTATTAAACCATATTGTGTGTTTACCCAAGAAATTTAGTGATACCACAGGGAGGATAAAATTTTCCCCACATATTCCTGGATCGCCTACTTAGTCACATCGTGAAGTCGAGTTCTTCGATACCGCCATACTTCTCAGTCAAGGTGCCCCCCCCCCTAATACTTTCACCCCCCCACCCTTTACCTATATTTTCAACCCCTTTTTTGGGGCTTATTTATCTAGCGTAGCACCCCCAATCCATTTACCACATTAACCTGATCACCCTCACCCCCTAAGATCATCCCTTAAAGAAGACACTCCCTCTATCTCCGAAACTATCGCTTGGAGACATTTTTAGTCCCCCCTTGCAATTCCAGAATTTGTCAGGAATCAGCACCCCTCAATATTTGCCTTGCCCCGCCCTTTTTTCTTTCAAAAATATTTCACTCCCCCACACCCTAACTTTTGAACCAATTACCCCAGCACCTTAGTGCTTGGACTCATTTTAACGAGCACAGCACCCCCAACCCTTTCGCCCCACCAGACTGGTCATTTTCTGACCTCTCCTCCCCACTGATAGTAAGTTCATCCCCCCCCACCCACAATAGGACCGCACATATTTTTAACCCGTTAGTTGAATATCACGTTTAACTAGCAAGTTACTCATTTCGGGTGGAAATGAGTCACCACCACCCCCTAAAATCATCCCTTAAGGAAGGTACCCCCTCTATCTCCGAAACTATCGCTCGGAAACATTTTTTAGTCCCCCCTTGCACACCCTGAAATTGTCAGGAATTATTACCCTTTCTCTGTCTGTCTCTCTCTCTCTTATAGAAAGAAAGACAGATATTTTCGTTTCGTCTTTCTATTTCGAACTTCGTTTCATCCGGGTGTCCCTTGACACCTCTCAATTTTTTTTTTTTTTTAATACTAAGCGACAATACTACTCTAACAATAAAAAAAATCAAACTAAAGAAATCTTGAATAAAACAGGCAAAATTTGACAAAATCGTGTTTGAAAAAATACTGTCATACGACACATGAATCCGGCAATCAAAATTGATTTAACTCTTCCAACAACAACGAGTAGCATTAAACGTACTGAATGTGCACATGTCTCACGACACGTGCGAAGACGTGGCGTTGCTCAATCATGTTTACAGGAAAAGAGTAGGAGAGGATACTGAATTTATCACAAGGTGATAAACAACTTTAGATAGGAACCTAGTCGAGTCGCCTTCAGTTTTAATTCAAACAATATCCTAAGACACGAATCAATTGTGGCCATATACGAGTAAAATTGACTTTGCTGAATTTAATGACACGTCCTTTGCCAGAATCCATCAACAGTCTCCACCTGTTCCGGGACCGATCGTTCTACTTTTACCTTGTAATTATACTACCTGTTGCTCCATTAGTGACTCCTCGCACCGCCTCAAATTATCTAACACAACTTATTTAATTTTACGTGTTACGTTTTAAAACGGTTCCCAGTTAAAGGTGATCGATACAAATATTGTCGATAACGGGAGGACTTGAATCAATAACTAACTTATCAGACTGCGCATGTGAAATTTCAAATTCAGATTATTGTAAACTTTAGAACAGTCTTATTTGACCTCATTATGTCTATAGCAAGAGTTATACCAGCTCGCAGCAGCCAGGTTAGAACGAAACATATTAAAACATTTGACAAACTGCAGCTTGTATCAAACTTAAACTTCATATCGAGCTGGATGGAGAGACTCATACAGATCTCGTATCTATCAGGCTTTCATGGTAGCCTGGTAGGTGATCTGTTACTCGTAGACATTGTCGCATTGGGCGTGTGCGCTCTTCGAACGTTAGAACGAGAATGAGCGCTACGTGCGAGCCACTCCACCACCCCGATGTGGAGTCAGAGTTAGGCACCACCACTTATCAGTTTAATGTTTCAGTTATTGAAGTTGGCGTAAATTATAGGGAGAATTGCCCTTTGGTGGAACACATTTTTGATGGACATTAATATTAATATTTAATTCGAATAACATCATTCCTGTGGTTATCTGTTATGGTACGAGTATTTAAAGATGCAAGCAATTTTGTGAATCATATAATCTGATTTGCCTCAATGGATACACTACATAGTAATATTGTTACCGTGCCTGGGATAAGGATTAACAATTCTATTTCATATCTTGGGTGTGACCGTACATTTTTGGTTGTAGATATATAAACTGCACACACCTCACAAAAGGTTTCCAAAATAAAGTAAACACACATTACATATTAAGATATTTTATTGAATGAATAACGCGTCGACACGTGAGATGTCACTCGTGGCGAACGTCATATTATAACTCTGTATTTACAAACTCATACATACATTCACACAACAATATTATAATTCGTAGTTCATGCTCCGGCGCCGAGTCGGCGTCGAATTAATAATTCGTAAGTTCATAACGACAACAACTTTGTTATATACAATTACTGTACAGTGCATTTACAAAACGCGGTACGTTACTCCTAGGAGGAGAGTCGGCGGGTCGGTGGGTCGGGACTAGTTCGGTACTCTTCGCATCTAACTGTTTAACACAACACCGACCACTACTTAAACGATCAAATAAACCACAAAAGATCCATTATACAGTGACTCGCTTCACTCAAATCGCTTAACACACGCGCACGGCATCAGAATGTCATTCGAGCGGCGGCAGCGGGCGCCGTGCGCCGTTAGAAGTGAGCGCGTGAGTGTCCGTTGTTCCAGCGCGAGTCTGACGTGCTGGAGAGCTCTGTGACGGGAGCCGGGTAGTAGACGGTGGGAGCAGGCGCCGGAGAGGGCCGCGGGCGTCCGCTGCCCGTGAGCGTCGTGCTGCGGGAGCTGCGCGCCTCAGAGCGCCTCAGCGTGCCGTTACGCGCGAGCCGGAGCGAGACGCGCTCGCCGCACGATGCGAAGGAGTCGTCGCGGGTATGCTCCGGTGAGTCCCGTCGCCGCATTCCTCCCGCGCAAAACATCTTCAGGAAAACGCGCTTAAACTTCTCACCGAATATGACGTAGATGACGAAATTGACGCTGCTGTTTATAGTCACTAGCAGGTTACTCGTCTTAACGAGCGGGTCGAGCTTATCGAACTGGTCGTCGAGGAATACTTCAAAGGAGTTGGTAACGAGAGGCAAGAGGTTACACAGAAAAAAGACTAGCACCACCACCAGCAACATAGTAGCCAGCCCCAGCTCGCGGCGCTGCACGCGTGATAGTCGTGCGCGTTCAGCCTGGGCGCGCCGCACCTGACGCACGATGCACGCGTTGAGCGCAGCCAGAGCGGTGAAGGGTACGATGTACATGACGATCATGTAGAGCGAGTGTATATATACCACGATGTAGGACTCTGTGCGAAATTCAAGGTCAGCGGTGACGCAGTACACTAACTCTCCGTCCACCAGGCGCTGCACCAGCTCAGCTTCAAAGAATTTGGGTGTGTTGTAAGCGAGCGCAAAGGCGGCCGTACCTAAGACGTACCAGCGCGCCCTCGACGAAGTGCACAGTGCCTTGGCTCGGAACGGGTGACAAACAGCCACCCAACGCTCGATGGTGACGATCAGTGTCAGGTAGACGGACATAGTCTGTGCCGCATTCGCAATGGGGTACGCGTAGGGGGTAATGTGTGGACACACGTGGTAATAATAGTACCGCATGCTACCGGTATAGGGGAATACAGCAGTCAGCCCGAACAACAGGATGGAGGTGAGAATGAGCACGGTGTCGCACGCAGCCAGCCCCACCAGCAGGCAGTTGATCGAAGAGCGCATCTGCGGCCGAGACAACACCACGACGGACAGTACGTTCCCCAGCAGGCCGCCCGCGCCGATCACGTTGAGTAGCACGCCATGCACCACGAAGCGAAACAGCTTGTCCGCTGGCTCTACGCCGATATCCGAGTCGCAGCCCTCGGACGCGTTCAGGCTCATGGTGGGGGGGCGGCGCTGCGCCTCCCGCGCATCCTCACCGCACCCCCTGCGATCGCCGGGTGCGCCCGCGCAGCCTGCTCACGCGCCGCGTGTCCTGCGCCGCCAGCGTCTCACCATCTGGAGAAATAAACAATACAAGAGTTATGTTGTGATCACATTTATTAACTCATTGCTCACAAGCACATCTAACATTTTAGGACTTTCGTAGGCGATTTTTACGCACCTTACATCTAATAACAACTGAGTGAATTACGACTAATCGAAAAGTGATTTCAAATTTAGATAAATTTTAAATTGCTTGATCTCGACTTCCACATTCTACATACAAGTTTTGCTTTTTACGGCGACCATGTCAATCTCTTTGCGCGTTGCTAGATGTCAATATTATTTATTGTCCGAGTGACAGACGTCATTGGAAGTTATTATGGCGTAGCGGTATCGTGTTACGCGGCGAGTGCCGAGTCTGGGTGATGATGCGCGCGGTGTTGGTGTTGTGGTTGGTATTGGAGTGCTCGAAGGGGGTGCGCGCGGCGCGCAATGCGCGACAGGCAACCTCTGCGCGCTACACGTTTTATCGCAGTATGGGACCCCCTCGTGGCTGGGGCTCGCCGACTACAGGAGAGACTAGGCGCGTGTTTGGCGGCCAGTCGGCGGAACTTGCCACGTACCCGCCCACGTGCGTACTACTGGACCGCTATTGGACGGCGCGCTGCTCAGGCGCAGTGGTAGCACCGCGTTGGGCGCTAACGGCTGCCCATTGCGTGTCACCACACATCGCCTACGTGAAGTATAACTCGCGTCACCCTGCCTCTCCAGAGGGAGACGTAGCCACCGTGCACTACTTGTACCGCCATCCCGGCTACAAGGTGGTACAGGAGGACGAAGGCCGCGGTATCGATGTGACACTGCTGAACCACGACGTCGGATTAGTGCGCACGCGCCGCGATATGGTGCTCGCCAAAGAGCCGCTGCTAGAGCCGCTTAGAGCCATGCGTCTCTACAACCCTATGGATCTCAAGCAAGAGGACGTGGAGGTGAGTGCGATTACCATACTACCTAAATTTGCACATTTTGTTATATCGTTAGCCAGAGAATAAGTATTCGTGTCATAGGTGCTGGGCTTCGGGCGAACGGAGCGTTCGAGCCTAGGAGAGGAGCTATTCTCGGTGCGGCTGCGAATGGTGCAGTGTGACCGCGCATCCTGGCTTCACTGCATGTGCGCCGTCGCGGAAACGTCGGCGCCGGGGCTACGGTTCGCGCGCGGCGTGTGCTCGGGCGACTCCGGCGGCCCCGTGCTCTATCACGGCGCTCAGATCGGCGTCACCTCCATGGGCCCGACCGAGTGCTCGGCGGAACGCATCGACCCACCCGAAGGCGCTACCAGCGTGTTCACAGCTCTCTACAACTACGCGGATCTGGTGAACGCCACTATCGCTGACACGGAGGCGGCGCTACGCATGCAACGCATCAACAATGCATCGTGTATTTCTGTTTACTATATCGTGCTGCTTTTGACGCCGCTGGCGGTGCTGGTGATGCCAGTTCGGTGAGTTCGGTTTTGGTTAAAACAAATCTGTTACACATAAATGTCTTTTATTATCTACGGCGTATTCGGGTCAGTAACTAGATATAAAAAGTTAATGCAATGACGCACACCCACCGGCGACGGGTGGTGCTGTCGCAGCGGTACAGCGGTGTGACGTGCTAATGCTGTAACAGGGCCCTCGTCCTACGAATGCAGTCTAACAGGTAACGGATTTAAAGATCTTTGAACCGCAACACCGCGGTGTACGGAATGTGATATTGTATATGATATATGACTGATACACAACGCGCGTTGTTTGACGCGCTACATACCTATGCTAAACTTTATTTTTATTTAATAAGTACTTAAAAATTCCTATGAGTATTTGTATACATATAACCAACAAGCAAATTTCGTAACATTTATGTGTGAAATACGTTCACACACGTACCTAAATGTCTAAGAAAAATAATAACTTGTCTGTGCCGGTGCCTGTGTGCACAGAGCAACACAAAGAGTGCAAGCCAGCGATGCGAAGGGCTACGGCGTTGCTTGTGTCAACAGCAACACCGCGCCGCTTCGAGTGGCGATGCGTTTGTCGCATTACGTTTGTGTTTACTCAACTTGGCTAATTACTGTTGCTCGAGGCCCTTATGGCGCTTGTAGAACGCAACTGATGTAATGTATTTAACAAATGTATCATACGAAATTATGAATGGCATATATAAAGGGGTGAACTTTAAAAGCAGTAGAACTACTTCCTCGTAGAGATACAAGCTCTTCCAATCGATGGTTGGACCATAAAGTACAATTAAGTGACGGTACGCGTGACACGGTGAGTGAGGTAATTCTGTACTTATATTAAACCACCCAATATCATGATCACGGCAAGTTACGCATTCTACTTGTGGAATCTTCTATTTTGTTAAACGTCACGGGAAAACTTAGAAAAGCTTAACAGTTAAGCAGATGTTCGGTGCGTTCTGTTATGAAAGACATGTCGGTATCCGTTTCCGTATCTGCGTGTTTCTTTATTAGACTACCTACAGATTAGAAGAACTACCTCTTAAGCGTCCACCCGACTTATCGCATACGCACGGTACGTGAATATTACACGAATGGTCCACACAGTTACAGTTACGTCACAACGTGTGCGGTCCGGTCACTTGACCGAGCCACCAATAAGACCATTAGGTATTTGTTCTATTCAATTACCATAAATGCAAATGCAAGAGGCCTTCCAGTGATTACCCACTAATTAGAATGTAGCTGGGACCCTCGATTACGGAAGCAATTGTCATCAAAAACATTTTGTCAGCAAGAATATTTACTGTCGGTAGGTTCGCTCACCGATATCTGTCTGGCCTTTATGAATTTCGTAGGCTGTTTTCCAAGGAGCATCAGAATTACAATACCGCTGTCATCATCGGTCAGTGTATCCTACTTACCAGAATAGGCCCAAGAGTGCACACTATTGACTAGTGCTGTGCAGTGATGTATGCACTACTAGCTTTTGTCCGTGGCTCCGCTTGCATGTATGTCGATATATAAGTAGTAGTCTATGTGTTATTCTGATGGATAAGCTGTGTTCATGCCAAGGTTCATCTAAATTCGTTCAGTAGTTTTTGCGTGAAAGATTACCTAACAAACACCCGTCTTTACAAACTTTAACATTTATGACATTAGTGGAAAGAATATGATGAATAGAATGACCATGACCATGACCATGACCATGACCATGACCGCATAGTGTTTAAATATTTTGTATTTGGATAGTGTTGTGTGTAGATCATGTCTAATTGAAGCATAAGTCAACCAACCCGTCTGACCAGTGTTGGTGGTGGTGGTAGGGTGGTGTAGTAAGCCACGGGGCCTATGCCCAGCAGTGGACAGGCAAGGCTGAAAGGCTGGTGACAAAGGCACGCAGCTAAATTATATTGTATTTTAATAAGTGATTTAGACTGTGATCAGTGAACAAAACAAGAAAGAGGCGTTTTTTATGGAATGGGGGGCAAATGAGCATTCGTATCGCCTGATGGTAAGCGATTACCGCCGCCCATGGACACCCGCAACCCCAGTGCGTTGCCAGCCTTTGGTGGATGGGGTATGGGTCTCCGGGACCCTCACTCGGTGAAACACAGTACAAGCGCTATTTCACACCGGTTTTCTCTGAGGTCGTGGTATCACTCCGGTCGAGCCGGCCCGCTTCATGCCGAAGCGTGGCTCTCCCACGGTTGACAGGCGTTGGCCTGTTTTGTTCAATGTACTAATTATATTATTCATGTTTGTTCATTATACTGTACTGTACTATTTCATAATTGTATTAAAACTTTTAACGAGCCATTGAAGTTTTTAGGAGCGTTACTGTTTTTCGACCATTCTGGCTTTTACCTTTTTCAACTTTATTCAAGCGTATAATATTCGCGTCTCAGTTGATATCTTGTCGAACAAAACGAGTTGTGGGGTCTGATTTCACAATTCAATTTAAAGTTGAGACAAACGTTTGTCCACTTTGAAATTAATGACTCAGAATATTATTAACCAGATTTGACCCTCGGCTCCGCCCGCCTGTATCTCGATTATCGCGGCAATAGTAGCCTTGAGTATTGAGTATCGCGGCAATAGTAGCTAATGTCCTTCCTCAAGAACCAAACCATTTGGCATGATATGGAGATATCAATATCAGGCCAAATTTAATTAATATCAGTGTAACGGTTTAGCCGTGAAAGCGTGACAGACAGACAGACAGAGTTACTTTTAAATTTATAATATTATTATGAGTTAAAAATATAGTTAAATTGTGGGGTTACTTGATACAACTTATAGTTTCCCACGGGACTCTGTCGTTTACATATCATTTAGAAGAGGTAAGAAAGCGACTTCTTAGTACTAGTAATAGAGTAGCCAGTTTAGAGTTCAGACGTAGACGCTACACATTCCGCGCAGCTAAAGGGTAACTACAACACTACAACGCCACTTTGTCATAACTGGGGTTTATAAGACAACCCAACTCCACTGTCGACAAGTACTTTGAGTAACTTTTCACTGCTGGTGTACAAAACCGACTGAGAGTGTCCGGTAAATTCATTCAACGAGGGTATGTAACAGCATTGGAATTATTTCTGCTGGTCGTGTGTCGGTACTCAGACACAGAATAAATTAACTTGCTCATCACTCAGTATTTGTCCCGGTTAGAAATAGCACTTACAACCACTCACACCCATCATTTAGATTTATCACAAGTGTTTTTCTTAAATTACAACTCCCAAACCATGAATATTGCATTGCGAATATACGTGAAACGAACATGAAGAACAACTCAAAACAACTATTTGAGGACCACCCAGCGTTGTCCTTTTAAATCCACAAGCTTCTTAAGTCAAACGTGCATTAAAAAATATTTTTGTATCATCACGGCGAAAACAAAAAGAGTAGTTTTATTATAACGTAGTTGTAAACGGGCAAAAACTATTCTAATTCAAACATTATCATTTTCACCACTGACACACCTGACAAGGGTACAGATCAAAACTCTAACCCAGTTGCAGATGAACAGATGATAGGTAGTTGGTTAGAACCCAATGGTTGGATACATGGGAATAAATCAGAAACTAAGAAATTTTTATCATTTTATTATAATTTTTCAATTGATTTATTTTATTAAGAACACTTATTTATAGTGCCTGTATTGTAAGAATCAGCAATCAAAATGGATCACAGCCTGTCTTCGTGTAGTCTCCACTTGAATATAAAAAGAGTAGAATACCAACCACCCTTATTATCAGTTTTAGTACCTACTTATATATAACTAAGACTATAGTGTACTTTCGTATTTATTACGTTATTAATTGGGATTTAGTATTAATTATTATTTCAATATTTAGCGCTCATCAGCAGTGGAAAGATCATTACTTATAAAAAATGAAATAATAGATATTTCGGAGCACGGCGCACTTGCACAAATCACAAGGCCTTAGCCTTGACAGCGCTCTTCTCGACTCAGGTACCTCTATATTTAGTAATGGGCAGCCTTAACTTGGACTCTTCAGAGTTAAAACTTTAGTTGGAGCACATCTTATCAATTTACAGCTATATTGTAGAATGAAACCCCACGTCGTACCGCCCTAACTTGGCGAAATAAGGTATAAACGGAGAACGCGTAAAAATATTGCGAAAACTGAACAATTGGGCAATTCACTCGAACATTTCAAAGTTACCAGAAAATATAGAAAATAATACAATAAACACAATTATACCCCGTAAACGTAGATAAACAAAACAACCATTTTGTATTAATTTTATGACGAACAAGTACCTAATAATAATTTGTGTACAAATGATATCCCATCAAACACATGGCTTGGTTGATCACTTAAAAGATAAAAAAGTGAGATCTAAATAGGTACCAAGTTCAGTCCTTTAATTTATTTATAACAACATCAAATATTTTAAAACAAACTAAAAATATATTTTTTTCTTTAAACTTAGGAGAATATATTGAAACTTGAAGTATGACTTGGCTAGTTTTCAAATACGAATCCTTTGCAAGTTCTAAAACTTTAAGTTCTTATTTTATTCTTCCGAAAATTTGGTTCGCTGGTAGAGAATAACCATCGAACATAGGACTTTTTCGTATATGAAGACTTAAAGTTTCAATATATCAGGATCAGAAATGATACAGACGTTTTTGGAAGTGGGTTTTACGAAGATATCTGTTGCAGGCTGGCGCTTCACCGCTCTGTCTGTCTGTCTCTTTAGATACCGGTGATGGGCGAGACTGGCTCTCAATGAGGTTGGCAAGATTGCAAATAATTTATTACCTACTAGCTGAACCCCGCGGTGCTACCCGCGGTACGACAATAATCACAGGCAACGTCGCGAGGCGAAGCTAGTATCTTTATAAATTATAGCCTACGTGTTATTCTGATGTATAAGCTATATTATTGTAAATCGTAAAATAAGTAACTTTTCTGGTTGATTTTTTACACCTTGTTTCTTGAAAAACCTAAATATCTTACGGAAACCTATTTTTTTCCAAAATAAAATGTAGCCTATGTTACTCGTGGATAATGTAGCTTTAGAATGGTGAAATAATTTTTGAAATCGGTCCCGTACTTTTTGAGTTTATTCGTTACATACAAAAACACAAAAATACAAATGTTTCCTCTTTATAACACTAGTGTAGATTTGAAAGGGTTGAACTGTTGTGATACATGTATAAGTCGCGCTTGGCAGCAACTTTACACACATTCAAGTCCAACTAATCTAAAGGGTACCGAATGACGCTTCATACTTTTAACAAGAAGCAACTTTGCATTGGCGCAACTAACACTATCTCAATAACCTTTTCTTTTAAAACCATGTAATGTTGGAGCTATTTATATTTAATCACAAGTTTATACAACATTCTTTATAACTAAAATCTATTAATGTAGGTTAGAAAAGTGACCATAACCCCTGTTGTTGATAGATCATTTGGACAAGATGAGTTTGTGACATTTTTTATTAAAAATAACTTGTGCAGTAGAAACATATTCAGTGTAGCGAAGTGTAAGGAAGTTAAGTAAATATTCTTCCGGGCTTCTTAAAAGGCCGGCAACGCACTTGTTGCGGGTGTCCATGGGCGGCGGTAATCGCTTACCATCAGGTGATACGTCTGCTCGTTTGCCCCCTATATTGACTGCCTCGGTGGCGTAGTGGTAGCGAATGCGACTGTTAATCTTGAGGTCTCGGGTTCGATTCCCGGGTCGGACCAAATGTTTGCATGATCTACAAATATTTGTGGGTAAAGAATTTATTATCTCAAAAAGAAATTTACATTTCACTTACTTGAGAATATGTTTTGATTTCTACATACTATACACTACAGCACTCAACAACGAACAATTCAACAGGGCAAAAACTCGCATTCTTATCATAAAACTGTCCAACATTAACATTTTGATACTAATACAATAACATCATTTTATGTGGGTATTCAACTTATTTAAAAGTGAAGACGAGGATACGTATATACCCTCGTATATTTTCTAAGAATGCGGACTCGTGGTCACAGTATAGGTAATAAAACAGTAGTACTATTTTATTTTGCAACATCGTATAACTTAATATTATATTATATTTAGATGACTGGGATATTTTCGTAGACATGTTTTTTGAGTTTACTTTTAAAAAGCCTTAAGGAGTTCGCATTCCTAATGTACATGGGTAATTTATTAAAGTGTTGCACTCCCTCGTACAACAATGTTTTCTGGCACTAGCACTAGTTGTGACAGTGAGTTGGTAAGTAAATTTTTCATCAGAGTTTCGGAGTTTGGGTGTTTTCTATGTATAATATGTAAGTATTTACAAAAAAAAGTATGTAAGTATTTATATTAGTTGTCTAGTACCCATAATACAAGCTCTGCTTAGCTTGGGACTAGATGACGTTGTGTGTTAGATGTCCGGAATGTTTATTATTATTAATTATTTATATAGTAAAAAAAAAAATTACATTCAAAATGTAGTACACAAAATACTTCTTAAAGGTCAGTAGTTTTGGTGTGCGCTTGTTTGGTGACATACGGTTAGTCCCAAAGCGCCCATACGCGCACACGTGCGAGCCGCGCCGTTGTACGGCGATATACTGGCCATTACTGTTTATTGGCCGTGAATTATGTCCCATAACCGGAATCTGTAAAAGTTTAGCGCCTCGTTTGTGTACAGCGACATGGCGACCCCACGCGCCCTCGCCGCGTCGCCATCCCTTGCCACTTGCGTGTGGAGCACACACTAAGTTGATATAACACCAGATAACAAAAAGTAAAGCTAAAACCTAGTTTTAGTTTTTAACCTGGTTTTAGTTTTTACTTTTTTATTTAAAATGTTTTGGTGCCGTTATAATATTAATTTCTTTGCAAAGTATATTTTAAATACCATAGAAATATCACAACTATCGAATAAATACGGACAAAGTCACGAGCAAATGCTAATAATATATTTATTTTTGAAATTTACCAGTAACGCCCTTTCTAATGATATCAAATACGGCATATTTATCTAAATATGTAAGTAAATAAAAATGATAATGTTGCTATATCTCAGTTTCTCAATATTGTTTTCATTAGGTATATGGGTTCTGATTGCAAACTAGAAAACTGAATTCGATACTTTAAAACGGCTTTTATTGAGAGTGAGTGATGTCATGTCAAAAGTGAAGTATATCTATATATGGTATGCCAACCAACCAACAACAACAGCACACATACGAGTACAACACATAACAATATACAGCAAAACATTGATATAGATATATATACATATATATAGAATCGTCTTATGGAGAGGGGCTATTATACAATAAACGATTTCTTAACCGACACAATGCCTTGGATATGAATGAAAATCTAGTATTAACTTATTATGTACTAATTGAAATAATTTATATTTATACGCAATGTATTTATTTATTTACAATCCTTAATGTAATTTCTTTGATTGTAATTAATTCTTGACATCTTATTCTGCTTTTCTTACCTGACATTTGAATTTTGTTAAGTTAAGGCGATCTGTGTTTACATTGTTGGAGTGTAAATAATTAGTATTTATTATTTTATTACATTTTGAACGTTTTTTTTCTGGGACCAGTATGTATGCACACATTGCTTTTACTCGTTGATGTGTAAGTGATTGCAACCTTATATGCTATGGACTAATTTTTATTATTTTATTAGACAAAAAATTGATTTCCCTAGCTTTAATATCTCATTAGACCGCTTTCTAGCCTTTGTGTTTTGGTTGCCTTAACTTGCACATAGAAGTACTGTCGTCAAAATCAAACAAACTTTGTATGAATTATTTGAAAAGATGGTGCACATGTGTTTCTCACCAGCTCTTCTCATGAATGCAATACCCATCGGAGCTGGTACTTGGATTGATTTCAATTTAAACCTTTGAGTTGAATCGAAATCAATCTAAGCTCCGGTAATTCAAATCATTTTAGTGCATTTAGTATTAGTACCTTTTCTCACTGAATTGATTACTTGAGTTTTGTTTTATATTTTGATGTTTGTATTTTTGACGTGTTCAAGTGCCTTTTGGAGCCTATGGAAATAAATGATTTGACTTTTGACATATTCATAAAACACTAGCTGTTGCTCGCGACTCCGCCCGCGTTTATGTCGATTTTTTCGAGTTTTTTCGCGGTTGCGGATATGTGACTGATGCAAAAATTAGATAAAAACAATCCTTGATGCGGATTATATATCATTCTAAAATTTCAGCTCGATCAGTGCAGAACTTTTGAGTTTTTGAAGCACCATAATATTTTTATATATATAGAAATGAGATAAAGCACATTGTCAAATTAAAATTCGTCAACAGACACAGTTCACTTAAAGCAAAGAGGTCTGCGTCTGCGCAATCAAATCTGCGCAAAAAACCTTTTTGCCCAGCCGCTGGAATAAAATTGTGCAAATGTTGCTAATCCTAACAAATATTAAATTTTATTAAAGTGTCTGTTTGTCATTTCAAATGAACAGTAGCTTTTCAGTACTAAATGTCTATGAAAATATTATATAGGGTATTTAATTACATCAAAAATTAACTTTTTTTTTTGTCTGTCTGTCTGTATATTTTGGCTAAACTCTGGAACGGCTGGACCAATTTTGACTGGGGCTGGGAGTTTCACTCGCAGATAGAGTATCCCTTCATATTAGAGAAACATTTTTCAATAATTGTATTACAAAATGAAAGATATATTCAATTTCCACAAGTTATACGTATATTATTTACCTTATATCCATACTTATATTATAAATGCGAAAGTAACTCTGCCTGTTTGTCACGATTTCACGTCCAGACCGCTCACCGATTTCAATGAAATTGGGCATGGAGCTACTTTGATTGTTGAGAAAGGACATAGGCTATTCTTTACTGCGAATGGCGATAACCGACAAACACGCAAAAGCTAGTAATATTTACTTTTCCATATTAATTCGTCGAACTGAGTAAATGAAAGTCTCTCTCTTCATTAGTAATATAATTAGAGTGGGCGCAGGGCCGCCGCATGTACTCACGTCGCACTGACATCGCTTTCTGCGAAGCCTTCCGCTTTAATGACGCCGCCTAACCGAGACAATGACAGACGCGTGGCGCTAATGAAAAAATAATTGACGTCAACATCAACCCCGCCCCACCCCCGGCAAGCCACTCCCCACCCCGCTGATCATAGTGGCAATTAATCGTTATTATCTCGCACTGTTATCGAGAGACATTAGTTTAAGTAAGTTTAAATGAATGCTAATATGTAGAAGCGGGCCCCTCTCGATCGTCGTTGTTACGTGCCATAAGCTGTGGAGGGCCCCACATGACTATGACAAGCCAAATACAATATCTAATATGTATGTACATGTATGGTGGCTAACTACCCACGTCGCAATCTCTCAGATGTTACAATATACGTATTTATGCCATAGTTAAGATAGTGATGAACTTTCCTGGACGAAGCGGTCCTCTGCTCTGTCCTGTCTATAACAATATTTCTGTGAAGCCGCTCCGTTAAATGCAATGTTAAAGGAGATTTGTACCCCTCTTCAGTTTAATTTGGGCTAACTTGGATCCAATATCTACGTACTTCGAACGCAGCACCGTGTATTCTTGAGTGAACACGGTGCCAAATGTGCCAGTTAAGTAAAATCACCCGGTCTCTTACATTTGTGCTGAGCGCACACTGGGTCCATCATAGTCTCGCTCGTGTCTATGTGTATATTTATAGGTTTTGCTACCTAGACACGCGGCAGCATGTCAAGCCAAGTTCAAGATAACAGCACTGGTAAGCAGCATCGTGTGTAATGTTAGGTACATGAATCATTCGGAGCCACTTTTAAAAACCCAACTTAAAATAACTACAAAACTATTTCACATAGACATGTCGAATTTATCTCACATATTTAGACTTGCGAGATACATATTATATGCTTTAAATTTCATAAACGCACCTCAAAGGGCTATTTAGATATTAACGTCTAAAATCCTTATTTTAATCACTGACATACCTATAGATCAAAATTCTAACCCAGTTTCAGATGAACTAGAAAGTTCGAATTTGGCAACCAGATAGATAGTTGGGTAAATACATGGGAATAATAATAGTAATAATTTATTCACTCTTTTTCTATATAACTCCTATGAAATCCCTGACTTCTTAGCTAGGTAAAAACCTGTGTTACAGAAGTCAGTGCCCTTTCACAATTTGGTTGACACACTAACAATAAGAGAATTAAAAAATAATTAAAGGGTTAAGTTAAGTATATATACGTGCATTAAGAAATATTTTAGTATCATCACGGCGAAACCAAAAAGAGTAGTTTTATTATAACGTAGTTGAAAACGGGCAAAAACAGTTTTAATTGAAAAATCATCATTTTCATCACTGACACACTCAAACAATCATCTGGAACTGGGTTAGATCAAAACTCTAACCCATTTCCAGATGAACTAGAAAGTTCACATTTGGCAACCAGATAGACAGTTGGGTTGGGTTGGATACATGGGAATAAATCAGAAACAAGGAAATTTTTATCATTTTATTAAAATTTTTGAATTAATTGATTTTATTAGAAACACTTACTTACGGTGCCTGTAATGTAAGAATCAGCAATCAAAATTGATCACACATTATAATGAGTGGAATGCCATCCTTAACTTATCAGTTTTAATACTTATAACTATAGTCAACTTTCGTATTTATTACGTTATTTACTGGAATTCAGTATTAATTATTATTTTAATATTTAGTGCCCATCAATAGTGTAAGATCATTACTTATAAACATTTAATGATATGTATTTCGGAGCACGGTGCACTTGCACAAATCACAAGCCTTAGCCTTGACAGCTCTCTTCGCAACTTAAGCTCCTCTATATTGAGTAAAGGGCAGGCTTCCGTTTGACTTTCCACTCCGGGTTAAAACCTTGGAGTTACATTTTATCAATTTAGATCCAAGCAAAATCTAAAAATATACCGCTTCGACCTAGTCAAAGTAAGTATTAATAGAAAACGCGTAAAAACTGTGTACACGTGATAAAAATTCAGTATTCACCGATTTTAAAAAATATAGAAAAGAACTGCACGGTTGGCCGAGTGGTGTCAGCGGTCGCCATGCCGCTTGCTACTGCGCCAAGTGTCGTGGGTTCAAATCCCGCGCGGTACCTACAACACTTTGTGTGATCCACGAATTGTTGTCCCGAGTCTGGATGTTCTTTGTGTCCGTTTCATGTATGTTTGTAAAGTCCCCCACGACACAGGATGTTTATTCCTAATGTGGGAGTTGTCTTTTTAAAGAAAAAAAAAAAGAAAAAAAAAAAAGAAAAAAAATACATGTACAACAATAACAAATGTAGATTAAGAAAAACCATTTGGTATTAATTTTATTACGAAGAAGTACTAATAATTTGTGTACAAAAAGTAATGATATCCCATCATAAACATAACTGTAAAATGCGAGCCAAGTTCAATATTATTATATATTATATGCTTTAGTATTTCACTTAAAAGACCAAAAAAAGTGAGTTCTAAATAGGTGCCAAGTTCAATGGTCAGCCCTGAAATTTATTTATAACAACTTAAAATATCATTTCTTCTTTAAAGTTACGATAATATATTGAAACTTAAAGTCAGACTAGGCTTGTGCGCCGTTTGTATTAATTGTACTGCATACTCTTTCAAATAACAGTTACCAGAACAGCCGTGGTAGGCACGGTGTTAACGAGTGCCTAGATATATAGCGCACAACCATTCGGCTCGCCACTTGGGCGCTCTCGGCCACCGACCACCGCAACCGACGATCGGTTAAAGGCTTCGTAAACACGGGGAAGTGTTTCATGTCAACCCGTTAAAATAATATGTTACCGCGTAAAAGAACCCTCGCATTGAAATACTCCATAAACCATTTATTCGACAATAAACTTAGCCATGATATAGTAAACACACTTATATCGGATGTAAAGCGTGTTTGCGTCACATGGCTGTATCGGTTGCCGACTCACGCCGAATTCAGCTCACAATATGTCAATTTTAGAGGCGATCGCAAAATGATCTCCATAATCACAAGCCTGAGGGTGACAGATGATGCTGTACCTTAGCAGAAGCAAGCCCTAGTGGCGGCGCGAACACTCGCGCTCTTCTTTTGGGGACAGTAACGAGAACATCAAGGTTCCCACACAGGAGGAAGCCATACGAACGTTAAGTGTCGTCACACCGCGACACGACACAAACTAATATGGGACACGTTGGAGATTGATTACCTGATGACAGTCTGGTCACTGCACCACTACCATTCGCACTGGGACTGACATTCGCGGTCACTGAGATACACGCTCAAAGGAATGAGCAAACAAAACGTCCCAAGCAATTTAAAGTTGAAGAGACCACCCGCGCGACTATGGATCACTCACATTGTTAGAGCGTCGCTTGTACTGCTGACATATGCTTGGTTAAGCATCACATATGTTTATCGTGCAAGTACGTACAAGAAATATAATTTTGTCACAGGTTTTTTGGTCTAGAAAGCCAGAAATTGTGAAAGCGGAGCCAGAGAGTATGGGCTCGAATCCCACCAAGGACAAATAATTAAGTGATGAGCACAATAAAAGTTGCTGTATATGTGTGTAATTTATCATAAAAATATATGAGTTTATTGAAAACAGAGCATGTACTTTAATTTTAATAAACGCATACGAGACGAAAATATGATTGCACATTGCAACCATTGCGGATGGTACGACTATTATGGCCATTAGGTCTAAGTATAAGGAAGGAGTAGATAAACTCCAAGTAGCAGTGAACACCATTTGTGATTGGACGAGTCAATGGCGAATAAAATTAAACGAATCTAAATCGGCTCGTAACTATCACTCGGTATGTATATATTATAATACCCTATGTCAAAACTGCCAAATATTTGGGAAGGACAGTTGACGCCAAGCTTCGCTGGAAAGCCAAAAGCTCAAAAAGAAAAGCTAGAAGTTGGATCTTCGCTACAAAAAAATATACTGGCTTTTGGGTAAACACTCAAAAGTGTACGTACATAATGGCAGTCTGTATCAATCAATAAACTATATAAGTCCTTATGCCTATATGGGCTTATGTCATCCAGTTATGGGGATATACCAAACAATCCAATACACTGTTAAAGTAGTCAGGGGTATTGTAAACGCACCCTGGTACATTCGAATGAACAACCTCCATCGGGACCTTAAAATAGAATTCAGAGACATTTTATCGAAGTACGTCGAAGCCTATAAACGCCGACTTCACACTTAAACGTTGAGGCTACCCAGCTTCTTGACAATACGGACATTACAAGGAGACTTAAAAGGATAAAACCCTTTGAGTTAGTTAAGTGACAATGCGAAGTGAACAAAATAGTATCATTTTAGTGCAGTGTATTAAGAACACACGAACAGAGTGTCTACAATTAATTAGAGACAATAAAAAAAGTGGTAATAGACACAATCTTATTATAGTTTTGTTTTGTTAATATAGGTCAAAGTAAAATGTCTCATTAGTTAGTAGACTAGATCGCAATAGCAATGTCCTACTTGTAATAATAGTACGGCATTTACAGAAAAAAATGTAGTAAGTTGCGCAGTCGTACTTTACCTACAATTACCAACAACATATGTTGTTAAAAACATAACGTATGTTGCTGGTGGTTGGTGACTTAACCTTGTGTTTCCAGAGCAGGTGGTAGGTAGGTAGGTAGGTGGTCACTCGCCACGTGACACATAATAATATTGACATTCACTTTGGTGACTATGGTCTTTGTAATGGCACCCTCACTAATTATAGTCCGGGAGCCCATAACAGATTTATATGACCAAGTTCCTCTCAAACGATAAATAGGGGAATGCGTCAGGGTACAGTATCATAATGCCTTATGTACGTTAGCTGTTCTCCTGGCCGATTTCGGTCACGGCGGCCAGTCTTAACGGAGACCAGTCAACTACACAGGAGAGATTATAGTGCACAAGTGTGTGCGCAAACACAGGTGCGCTCTCTGGTCCCTCACTCTCATCATCCGATTGGACGGTTATCTGATACGACCGGGGAGAGATCGGGCGTAGAACCGACTGCTTTACGTGCTCTCCGAGACACGAGGGCTCAGACTCTAACTTCCAATCTCCGAGCTTTTATTAATCATTTATATAATCAAAATAACTCAAGAATACTTTTTGAAGACGTCAAGATCAGCAGTCCCGTTACGCCAACCGGGGAAACCCCCAATGCTTTTAAATAGGTAATACATGCTCTCGACTAACTTCTGCGTTCTAACTTTTAAAGTAGCTATAAGTAGTTCCAGCGGACGGTTTTACCACCGAGATACAGTCACCTGACATTTATAATTCACAGTTATGTATAGGTTATCATCAGGTACAATTTTAGCTGAGTGGAAATCATTGAATTTTTTTTTTATGCTCTAGTGACCAGCTAACGTATAAGAAACCCATGCTTTAGTCATCTCATTGATTTTTTTCAGTTTTAAATGATTGGATAGACTATTTTTATCTTCGTGCGTCGGAGGCTTCAGCCAATCATCCCACCTACGGCACCACAGCTGACGTTTACGGAGCTTTTTACACTATGCCCTGATGCATCACACCAACAGCCGTTTGAGAAGAAATGACCAACAAAGAAGCTGTCCCACGGACTAGTACCACATGGTGGCTGCCTACTTGCCAATTACTACACGAGTGTTAAATGTGTACCGATCAAATCGTCGATCGATCACAACGTCCTTAATAAATGAAAGAGTGACTGAATGTACTCGTATATGTAATGTGAGTTTGTTACTATGATTGTATGATTGTAAGTATAAAGGTTCTATATAAATACACATTAAGTTGCGTGGATATAGAGAATCTAATTCGATGAGATCTGAATTAACATCAGCGCAAAAAGAAGCAGAGTTTATTTAGGCAACCTTATAAGTGCCATCACGACTGATATATAAACTACAGTGGTTTCTTACCACAATGTCAATATTGTAGGATTCACCACCTACGACGAGACCGAGTGACCGGTGGCGCCACCACGCCGATCTGCTTAAAGCGGCGTTCCCACGAGTCGTTAATCACGACAGTGAACCAAAAGCAAAGCAAACTTACTTTCGTGAGGGCGTTCACACAGAAGTGTATTTCACGAAAGCGTGGTTCACTGTCGTGATTAACGCCTCGTGGGAACGCCGCTTTACATTGATTTAAATCAGCCAGTTATTAGAGATTACGAATTGTTTCGGTAAGGAATCAGATCTATTACATATCAGATACATTTTAAACTACTTACCGTGACTAACTGACAGATTCATGAACTCAGAGCCTAAGCCGTTGAGTTGATGAGTTGATTTGCTATTACAGACGAACAGATAGTCATTGTCGTAAGGTTTTTGTTATAAATACTTTTTTTTATAGTATTTATTATATAGGGGGCAAACGAGCAGACGTATCGCCTGATGGTAAGCGATTACCGCCGCCAATGGACACCTGCAACACCAGAGGCGTTAAAAGTGCGTTGCCGGCCTTTTAAGAAAGAGTACGCTCTTTTCTTAAAGGTTTGAAGGTCGTATTGGTGCGGGAACACAGTTTTGTTGTGTAAGACAGAAAGTTTCGGTAAAAGCGCACAGTTGTGGACTGTCGACCATCTAGATGATGGGGATGAAATTTCTGTCGCGTAGGACGATGGCGGAAAGAGTCGGCAGGGATCAGTCCGAACAGTTCCTCGGAGCACTTCCCATAGTAAATGCGGTAGAAGATTCACAGCGAAGCCACATCTCTACGCAGCGCCAGAGAGTCTAGCCGAATTGAAAGTTCTTGTTTTTCAAACACAACTGTAATTATTTACTCTCATCAACGCAAACAAAGTTGGATTAGTGGCTCGAATTGTTACGCCGAGCGACTGCCATCAAACCTCCACAACTCGAGCAGGTCGCAGGCGATACCGAAGTTCTATCACGATCGTCAGTGTGGCTTGTGGCAGCCGACGCCGAAGCTTGACGTACTGTCCAACACTGCTCAACTTGAACATTTAACATATTATCACTTCAACATGGACGATGAAACATACTTGTTTATTTTGTGTCACTATTGTTATCAATGAATGATTGCATGTAACCAAATATTCTAAACATTTTACCTTGTCCAGTATTTTGTGTAATTATGTCGTTCTTCAATATAGTTTATTGAAGAAGACACTTACAATTGATTTTCTTTTTCGTTTTTTTTTATTATTATCTGCGATCAGTCTATCAACTATATGCAGATGTGCTGGGCGAAGCAGGCTTTTTGGGTATTTTGGGCCAATGCCCCAACACCCTTACTTAAAATATCACATTGGCTATTTTCAGGCTTACAAATTTTATATTTTAGTTATTATTTACAAAAAAGTAGGACAATAATGATTTAACATGACCGTGTTAGCTTTAGCGTAGCGCTGCCCAGTTTACTGTCACAACACTGGCGTGTGTCGCTCGCTCGCTGTGCGCCGCGTCCACCGCGTCCACCACGATAAGTGCCGCGCTACAAGTGCCTACAAGCCGCACGACACACGCCGCATACTGGCCCCGGCAAATCAAACACAGATCCTTAAACATTAAAAATACATTCACCGTGACGTTACTACGTTTTTTTTTATTTGCGATGAAAACTATTGGTCTTAGGTACACGGTCCTAGCCTACTGTAAATAGACATAGGTCGTTTTCAAGTGGCGGTGTCACGTTAAAAGCTGTACGCAACACTTGAGCCGGTGCGAGAGACAGAGGCTGACATTTACATACATATTGAAGCTTGTGGTTGTCTACTCGCTCTGATTAATCGACTCAAAAGCATTATTTGGTTTCGGATTGCTCGTACAATAACATGTTCTATCTTCTGTACTTTTTGTGATCTCCTATATTCGTTCTGATAATTAGGGCAGACACCACGGACCAGCGGCAGATACTTTCAAAAGTTAGGACAAGTGAGTTGCTTAAATATTCTGCGCTGCGTAGTTTGTTACCTTGGTCGCCTTGGTGGTGTTGGTGGTGTATTACGACACCTGCGGGATAAACATTGAACACCCCTAGACGTCCCCACACGCAGTGCTCTAAATCTGCCACCACACGGACACGAACTATAGGACCTATAATTCAGGTAATGCACTTAAAAGATATTTCTGTACCATTTAAAGTATAGCGATGTGTATACAAATATCAATTACTAATTTTATTACAGTTATAAAACGTAAATATATTTATTTACATAATATGTGTTTTAATAGCTCTAATAAAACGTGTAAAAATATGGGATTATGTTTTGGTTCATAAACTATTTATTACTATCGAGTATAATGTAAACATAGGTACTGTGCCTACACCACGTGCAGCGTCACTGCTAGCTCAATAATAAGCCAGAGATATTTATGGAAAATTTAATCTAAATTATTTTAATGATGGTACAGTAGTATTTCTTATTAGATTTTGGTATCAGTTGACATTTGGTTTGGTAATATATATATATATATATATATATATGTATATATATATAATTATAATTGGTAACGAAATAAAAAAAGTTGAAACACATGTTACTCCAGGATGGTACCAACTGCGCTAGCGTTAGAATCCCTCTTTGGACGTCCGCACTCAAAACACAACGCGTCTGAGCGTGGATGCCCAGGCTGCTCCTCGTATTCTGGGGGGTGGGGGGCAAAACTGCGCTCAGTCATGCTCGGGGTAAGAGCAGTAACACCATGGTACCTCCTACCACATTCGTCGTAGACTTTTGCAACATCAGGGGATTACATAGTAATCTTAATGCCTGGGAAAACGCGCAAGATGCTATTGGCGTTTTCTGTGACTTATCCAAAGCATTTGACTGCGTTGAACATCAAACGCTTTTGCGAAAACTCAGGCACTATGGCATTAGGGATACTGCACTTGATCTGGTTGCCTCGTACCTTGGGGACAGAGTTCAACGAGTGGATATAAATGGAAGTAGGTCCTCCGGATTACCTGTCTCAATGGGCGTGCCACAGGGCTCAATTCTGGGTCCTTTTCTCTTTCTAGTGTATATTAATGATTTACCTTTCTTTGTGCAAAATTTCTGTGATGTAGTACTTTTTGCAGATGACACTTCGCTTATTTTTAAAGTTAATCGTAATCAGAATAGTTTTGATGATATTAACAGGTCACTTACACTAGTCCAAGATTGGTTTACAAGCAACAACTTACTATTGAACTCGAATAAAACTAAATGTATAAAGTTCACTTTGCCTAATGTTAAGAAACTCAACACGAACATTATAATAAATAATGAAATGATTGATCTCGTAGAGTCAACTATGTTTCTAGGAATAACCTTGGATCATAAGCTTCAGTGGGGCGCCCATATATCGTATCTAGCAGGGAAACTGAGCTCCGCGGCATTCGCTGTTTGGAAAGTTCGCCAGTTAACTAATATTGAAACTGCGCGAATAGTTTATTTTAGTTATTTTCACAGTGTCATGTCATATGGTATTTTACTATGGGGCAAGGCAGTTGATATTCAAACCATTTTTGTAATTCTAAAACGGGCAATTCGTGCGATTTACAAACTTAAAGTTCGAGATTCTCTGAAAGAACGATTTAAGGAAATAGGTATTTTAACAGTTGCATCTCAATATATATTTGCTAATGTTATGTTTGTACGAAAAACATAGATAAATATAGTTGCAAAAGTGATCATCATTCACTAAACACAAGGAATAAGCACAAATTAGTAGGCCAATATTATCGCCTTAACAAAGTCCACAATTAATTTGAAGGACTTGGTGTGCGTTTTTATAACAAAATTCCTGTCGAAATCTTGAACTTACCCCTACAAAAGTTCAAGAGTGCCGTTAAGAGTCGTCTTGTGGAGAGGGGCTATTATGCGATGAACGATTTCTTGACTGATACAGTGCCTTGGATGTGAGTGAAAGTGAAATAATTTATTGGATTGTAATTAATTCTTGACATCTTATTCTGCATTTATTACCTGACATTTGAACTTTGTTAAGTTGAGACGATCTGTGTTTACATTGTTGGAGCTTAAATAATTTGTATTTATTATTTTATTACATTTTAAACGTTTTTTTCTTTTTCTCTGGGACCAGTATGTATGCACACATTGCTTTTACTCCTTGATGTGTAAGTGATTGCAACCTTATATGCTATGGACTAATTTTTATTATTTTATTAGACAAAAAAATTATTTTCCTAGCTTTAATATCTTATTAGACCGCTTTCTAGCCTTTGTGTTTTGGTTGCCTTAACTTGCACATAGAAATACTGTTGTCAAAAACAAACAAGCTTTGTATGAATTATCTGAAAAGATGGTGCACATGAATTTGTCACCAGCTCTTCTCATGAATGCAATACCCATCGGAGCTGGTACTTGGATTGATTTCAATTTAAACCTTTGAGTTGAATCGAAATCAATCTAAGCTCCGGTAATTCAAATCATCTCAGTGCATTTAGTATTAGGAGTTTTGTTTTATGTTTTTATGTTTGTATTTTTGACGTGTTCAAGTGCCTTTTGGGGCCTATGGAAATAAATGATTTGAGTTTGAGTTTGAGTTTGATGCTGTCCATCACCACCTCAAGACAGCAAAGCCAACCTTGCTCTTTGTGACCGACATATTTTTTTATTTTTTTTTAATAAATTTCCTAAGGCTCACTCTGGGAAGAAATGCCGAAACTGTGAACATTGATTAACTACAAAATAATAAAAATCTAAGCGAGTACAGAATAGGATCTGGGTTGGTCTTTTGATGAAAGGACCAAAGTATTGAGTCGGCCTGTCCATGTCCATACAGACGGCATACGAGCATCAGACATCGTGTTACCTAACCGGTATAAGTCAAGATTAAAGACCCAAAGTACAAATTTGAACTTATATTACAAGCCTAGACTATGCTCTATGACATACACAAAAGAATTCAGGTTGTATTAACAAATTAAAAAACAACATACAATTATAAAATAATAAATATTAAAATGTCTATCTCTTTCACACAACACACGTAGGTAAAAAACTGGAGTGAGCCTCATCAATCCCAAGCAAAGTTGTCATCTAAATAATCCAAAACTGTGTAATAAGCCTTTTACCTAGTTTTTATTTTATTAAGGTCTTAAATTTAGTAATACTTGATTCTTGATTTTTGCTTGGAATTTTATCGTAAAATCGCACTCCCTGACATCGGAAAGACTTTCTAGCTCTTTTCAATCAAGTGGTTGGCAACACGAATTTATCTTTATTTCTAGTGTTGATATCATGAACGTCACTAAACTTTATGTATAAATGAATATTTTTCTTAATATAAACTAAATTTTCATAGATGAATTGATATGCAACTGTCATGATACCAATTTCTTCAAATTTATTCCTCAGTAACTGCCTGTAACTAAGATTATAAATTGCACGAATAGCCCTCTTTTGCAACACAAAGATACTTTGAATGTCAGTAGCATTCCCCCACAACAAAATACAATACACTAAGAACTTTAAAAATAAAACTACTATTTTAAGATTATATGAAAGTCCTGTTAGGTATGTTCTGGAGTATTGCGATGTAGTTTGGCATCCGCATTATGAAGTCCATTCCAATAGAATTGAACGTGTGCAAAAAAGATTAATGTACCACTTGGCATACAAATTTAATCTGACAAACAAACTTTCCGGTTATACAAACCGATTAATACATTTGAACTTAACGTCACTAAGAAAACGCCGTAAAATTTTAGATTTATAATTTTTACATAAATTGGTTAATGGTAATATTAACTGCCCTCATCTGCTACAAAAAGTTAACATTACGATCTCTCATAAGCTCCCGCGATTGACTAGATACTCCTTGTTCACACCTAAGAGGTCTAAAACAAAGCTAGGCCATTTCTCCCCTCTAAATAGACTCCAAGCAGAGTATAATTCTATCTGCAAAAACAAAGACATCGATATATTTTACTTAAGTTTACCATCTTTTAGGAAAAAAAATCATTAATAAGCTAGGACAAACGTATTTAGATTTCCTTATATATTAAGTATGTTGGTTATATATTTGACTGTGCCTGTACTGCCCTGGGTCGTATGTCCTCGGTTTGAAGACACTCCCTTATCTGCCTCAACCACGTTCCGTTGTCATTTGGGGTTAAGGCCAATTTGGCCTCGAAGAAGCTTGGTGTGCTCAACAGATCGAGTCAGTATTGCGCCTCAAGAAGAGCGTGTAGGTAAGAACGTCGTGAGTGATTAATTATAACCGCCGCCACTGTAGACGTGGTTACGTCACTTCACGTAAATGTTAATGTTGAATCAGTAGAAATAATAAATATTTAGTATGTTCAATCGGTAGTTAATGAAAACCGGACGGTGGCGGGATGTAGGCAGGTGCGAGTACACAAATATTTACGTGTTCTCATGTTAAGGAGACTAATATAGTGACTGAGTGACACGGGAACCCACACACAAGCACACACACTCTTGTGTATGTGACAGGTACGATCAGACGGACACCCCCAGTCAAATACAGAAACACATATAGATAGCCGCCTATAGCCTAATAGTTCCCGCTTAACCTGTTTATCAATCTCACCGCACTAATGCAATAACGAAATAATTTAATGACCACGCTGAATAATCGCTCGCACGCACTGACGTGTCGCCATTGTTGGGCGGACTATTTGTTCACTTCATTGCTTCCGTTACTAGTTAACACGGAATACAATGTGTTCAACTCCTAATGCTGTCTGCGTACTACAATACAATGTATCATGTATATCGATGATCGTCAACAGCTTCTAGCAGTCCATTGTTGCGTAGTCTAACGACACCCATGGGATGAGTAGGGTTTTTTCTTATTCCGTAACCGCACGGAGACGGACGACACCTACGATCGTTAAATTTGAAATGTTACTACTATTAGTTTACTTAGCGTCGGCTTACTTTTGCACAACGTCCGTACTGTTCCGTGCGGGATTAGATCAGCAGCGTCATTATTTCTACACATACACGTTCTACAAACTTTATTTCTTGTGTTCCGATTTCCTTGTATACCTACTGAAGCTTTAAAATTACGACATTGGTTTCATACGAGAAACACAATTTAATAGTAAGTCTGTTACCAGGCAATACTGGTCGTTTCGCACAAACATTTAAAGGTTCGTTTACGCGGAGCTATATGGCAGTGAGCCACAGATGCGTAAGCTAACAGCTCATAAAGTGCACTAAACGAGCGCAGAGTAACTACACATTGAATGTTAACAGAATAGACATAAACAGCATAAACAGTTATGTCTCTCATCATCAGCCCCTTTGCCATCAGCGCCAGCGGCACGGTCATTTGTCTCTTGCGTCCCTCACTCGTCACACGCGTCATTGTGACAATGCTGTCAGTTAGCGAATGTAATTGAATCATTTGCGCTCCGAGCAACAGATGTTATTTCAAGTTCCAACTACAGACTTTATAACTCTATATCTATATTTATTTATGTAATGCCTTAATTATTGTATTAATTATATATAATAATAGGTAGTAGAGCCACGCTGATTTCAGCACGGCTGGTACTACACTCGCATAGACGACCAACCTAAAATGGCAGTTTTGGTGCTGTCGTATTTCGTTGGTAAGTGCGAGACCGGAAGCCCAATGATGCAGGGGTGACAATTATCGGGGTAAGTGTGTGAGCAGACGAATGCTCTTAGAGCCATGTTAAGGATGACGTACAGCGTGGACGTCGGCCAGGGAGATCCGTAGAAACGGTGGTGTTGTTAGCGCGAACCGTGGCTAACCATCCTGGGAGGCTGCCAATTTAGGTCGCGTTTAATCCGCGGAGTAGCTCGTCGTGCCGGTTGGTGACCGGACGGTGGGACCAGGCGACCACTTCCGGGAGGGTACCGGAGCCCTTCCGACCGACGGTTCGGTCACCGTCATGCCTCATCGTTATATGACGACACATCATTCTGTATGTAGTACCCGCTTTTTGAGTGGGTTCACAAACATCCATGGACTCCATGCAAACCTCAACGCGGTCCACCAGCATCCTGAGACGGGCGGGCGGCCATGCTTTTTCTAACGAAGACTAAAATACGCCGCCCTGCAGACAGACATATCTGACGTTGATCTACTAAAAGCAGTTTTTAACAAAGCCGCTAAGGAATGCAAGGAGGCTTGCATAAGAGCGGATGGCCAGCGCATTGCCCCCCTCGTGAACTGAGCACCAGAGTTATCCCCGATATTGATACGTCAACCACCTTCGGGGTGAGGCTATTGATAGGCATGGGGAATCCTCGGCCATCCGCCTCGAAACCTTGTGTTGAAATTAGCCGCCAATCTTAAATAGTTTCATTGTTTTTATTCATTGGCTTTAAATTTTCGGAAGAAACTTTTTTTAAGTGTGAGACGCGGTGGTAGAGAGCGATTCTATATAACGGGCGGCACGCTCATTCGAGGACACAGTGCGCCATAATCAACTTCCAGCAAGGAAGCTCTGTTCGTTCGTGAAGCGAATCTGCCTATCTTATCATTGTTACGATTAGGTTACTTAATTGATCGTAAATGTATTCTTGATTTGTGTTTGTAAGTACAGAGTGCTGTTTAAAGGTTGTAAATCTTTATTTTTATTATTTCCACCTTTGTTTCTCCTAAGAATATATTATAAGGGCAAACGAGCAGACGTATCGCCTGATGGTAAGCGATAACCGCCGCCCATGGACACCCGCAACACCAGAGGCGTCACAAGTGCGTTGCCGGCCTTTTAGGAAGGAGTACGCTCTTTTCTCAAAGGTTTGAAGGTCGTATAGGTCGTATATTTCAGCTTCACTTATATCGGTTTCGTTTTATTTTACTTGAGAAAAATAGAATAAATCAACGATTTTTTCTTCATAAATAGCTACCAAATGACTTCCTGATGGAAAGCATTATTAGAACCCAAGAGTGGTGGTCACCTTCCTCATCTATACATACAAATTAATAAAATTGGAGGTCTGTTTGTAGTATTAAAGTAGCCGCTTTTTACTTAATGCATATGTATGTTTAAACGCCCATTTAAGGCCCACTTAAGGCCCATTAGTATTTTGCCAGTTATGTCCAAGGTTGTAGAAAGATTGGTATGTACTCAGCTAACTAGGTTTCTTGAGTTGAGAATGAGGTTATTCTTCCGGAGTTACAATCGGGGTTCCGCAGAGGCTATGGGACTGCGACGGCGCTTTCGCATGTCAATGATGACATCGTGGCGGCGTCGGACGTGGGCATGTGCAGCGCTCTGGTACTGTTAGATTTTTCGAGAGCCTTTGATTGTTTACATACAGAACTACTTCTGGAAAAGCTCTCGTACTAAGGCGTTTCGAATGAATCACGCCAATGGTTTCCATTGTTTTTTTTTTAATTGAATAAGGGCAAACGAGTTGATGCATCACCTGATGGTAAGCGATTACCGCCGCCAATGGACACCCGCAACACCAAAAGCGTCACAAGTGCGTTGCCGATCTTTGGGGGATGGGGAGAGGGAATGGGGGGAGGGGTATGGGCACCCGGTAACACTCACTCACTCGCTGAAACACAGCGCAAGCGCTATTTCACACCGGTTTTCTGTGAGGCCGTGATATCACTCCGGTCCCGGTCCATTCATGCCGAAGCGTGACTCTCCCACGAAAATTTTTAAATGACCGCAGCCAATTCGTCGAAGCAGAATCGGAACAGGGCGCGTTGCTTGAGTCGGAAATTCAGCAAATAAACAGGGGAACATCACAAGGCTCTATTTTAAGTCCGATACTCTTCACCCTTTTTACTTCAGATCTTCCTAAACATGTCAAACACTGCAAACTGCATTTGTACGCGGATGACACTCACTTGTATTTCTCGTTTAAACCTGAGCATGCACAAATCTCGGCAGAATTAATAAACGAAGATCTGAATTCTATCGTCAACTGGGCAAACAGAAACATGTTAATTTTAAATCCAAGTAAAACAAAATATATTCTGTTGGGTACCAAAGTACAGTGAAATAAAGTAGATGCACAGTTTTTTCGTATTAGGGTGGATGGACAAGAAAAAGAACGAGTAGATGCTGCAGTGAACTTGGGCTTGGTAATGGATAGTGAGCTGCGTTTCTCTGAACACATTAACACTTGTGACGCCTCTGATGTTGCGGGTGTCCATGGGCAACGGTAATCGCTTACCATCAGGCGATACTTCTGCTCGTTCGCCCCCTATATAATAAATAAAAACTTGAGAGGTGTCAAGGGACACCCGGATGGAACGAAGTTCGAAATAGAAAGACGAAACGAAAATATCTGGCTTGCTTTCTATAAGAGAGAAAGAGAGACAGACAGAGAAACATGCGCACGCCGCACGGCTTACAATAGCTTACTGTAGCAAAAAGTGTAGTTACCAGCCTATCGCAGTTCACTGCTAAACTTATTTATTTTTTTATTTTGTATTTATATTTGATATACAGAATTTTAAACATCATTAATTTACAGCGACATCTATATTATTAATATAAAACTACTGGCAACGACAACTATAACACGTAAATGTAAGTTCAGTTTCTATTCAAAAGATGGCGCTATAAATATAATTGAAAAATGTTTTTCACCAATTCTTTAAAAAATAATAACAATATTTTCTTAATAAAAAAATATTAAGACTTCGTTCCCATAACAACAATAGTGAATCAAGCAATGAAAAATAAACTAATAACAAATATAATTTAAAATAGCAAAAAGTGTCGTGACAACAAAACGTGTCGTGACACAGAAAGGGTACAAAACGCATGCGCTCGTTTATGTTACAACATCCCTAGGCGATCCCACATTACACCTTATCTAAATGATGCCAACACCTTAAAGCTGCTCGTAGAAGAATACATTTAACATGTCTAGTCCACAAAATTGCCTTTAAAAAAATACCAAAATATCTGTATGAAAAGCTAGAATGGTTTAAAAATGTGCAAATGAGAAATACTCGCAGAAGAGAAGCAAACCACTTGGTAATACCGGCACACAGAACAGCTCAATACAAGGGAGGCTTTAAGTATTCTGCTACTAAGATATGGAACGACTTACCGCCACCTCTGCGAAAAGCATGTCCCAAATCACCTTAAAGAATTATTTACGTACAAAATTTCTTGCTCAACAGAAATTACTGTAGCAGAACTGTGTGTCTGTCGCACCCGTATTTACAGTATTTATAATGGTAAACTTTGTGTATGGATGAATTTGCTTTGTTTTATTTCTTTCTTTTAAAGTGAAACTTTTATTAGATCGTCTCAAATTTTTTGGTCTGTGTGTTGCATGTCGCGTGACGGTCGGCCGCGGAGTAGGGATAAAGTGAAAGGCGCTCGCCAGAGCAGCCAAGGCCAATATGGCGGCGCCTATAGTTCGCAGCAACTGACCGTGTAGTGTAAAGACTATTACTCATTTGTGCCAGTGATCCACGCTATTTTGTTTGTTTTTGTTAGTGTTTAATGTAAATGTTGTTATTATTAAAGTGAAACTTCTATTTGCTTTTAAACTGTGAAACTCATGATGAAGATGAAATTGATAATAGAATGATTGAAAATAATTGAAAAACGGATCAAAATGTCTCAACGATAATAAAATATTGTTTTCAGATTTGTATATAATATGTTGTAATGTTTTATATAATCTAAATAATTGTTAAGTACTCGTATTATGTATGTCGTACTCTAAGGCACAGAGTTCAATAAAAAAATTAGTTGGAGATTTAGTCTACTTTTATCATTTCCCATTATCATTCCAATTTGCCAAGTGTAAAATTAAGATAGATAAAGCGATTTTTATACCCTTAATGGAATATTATTCCAAAAATTTTTAGTCAAATGTCTATAATGTGAAAAAAAGTTTCACTTTTACCGTGCTTTCATAAAACCACACAATTTTTTTGATTTTTGTTGTTATGTCATATTTTGGAACGAAGTTCCTTATCGCGCGATATGAACGAAACAACGAAGGGGGCTAGACGGAAATTGTCGCGACATAATTTGTTGTCACGACACTTTTTGCTATTTTAAATTTTATTTGTTATTAGTTTATTTTTCATTGCTTGAAGCAACCCAGATACTATATATATATCTATATTCTTTCATCATTTTCGCCATTTTCATCATCTTCATCATTTTCATCATTTTCATCATTTTCATCATTTTCATCACTTTCATCATTTTCATCATTTTCATCATCTTCATCACTTTCATCATTTTCATCATTTTCATCATTTTCATCAATTCATCATCTTCATCACTTTCATCATTTTCATCATTTTCATCATCTTCATCATTTTCACCATTATCATCATTATCATTATTATTATTATTATTAATATTATTGTGTACACATATATCATAAAACTAGAAATTACGTAAAATATTGAAGTAAATATAATATTTGTATCGTCTTTCTATTTCGAACTTCGTTCCATCCGGGTGTCCCTTGACACCTCTCAAGTTTTTTTTATTTTATTTTAAAGTAGGTGCTTTTTTGCTTTTTTTTTCTGTAACTGATATAGTAATGGCTTATGTTTGGTGTGTTTCCTTGTGTCTGCAACTTTTGGCGAAAATGTCAGGAGCCAGCTGAAAACCAGTGCTGTGCTACAGTACAGCGTAAACTGAGCTGGTTGCCCTTGCTGCACAGTGCAATTGTTTCCATCATTTTCTTTGTAGATTGTATTTTGTAGCAAAAATAAATGGTTTAAACGACGATCAAAATAATATTCTTTTCAATTTTTGTCTGTCTGTTTGTTTGTGCCAGCTAATCTCTGGAATGGCTGAACCGATTGTGACGGGACTTTCACTGGCAAATAGCTGATGATACAAGGAGTAAGTTCTTTTAGACTAGCTTTGCACCGCGGTATTACCCGGGGTTACTGTTGTACCGTGGGTAGCAACACAGGGCTTACCGAGTTGGGAATATGCCATGAAGCGCGGCGACCCAATATATTTATAGCTATTATCAAATATGTAGTATCTGTTTTATTACTTGCCAATAGCAGTAGTAGCAAAAACTGCTACTGCTACTGCTAAATAATAATAATAATAATAAATAATAATAAATATTCCGGACATCTAACACACAACGCCATCTAGTCCCAAGCTAAGCAGAGCTTGTGTTATGGGTACTAGACAACTGATATAAATACTTATATACTTTTTTTTTTTGTAAATACATACATATTATACATAGAAAACACCCAAACTCCGAAACAAATATTTGCAGATCATACAAACATTTGGTCCGACCCGGGATTCGAACCCGAGACCTCAAGCTTAGCAGTCGCATACGCTACCACTACGCCATCGAGGCAGTCAAATGCTACTCGTACAATAATTTAGAAAGTATTATTCCACTTAAAAAATTAAACACAATGTTTTTATATTCTATAGGCTTTATATTTTCGGTTGGTATTAAATTTATTCATTAAACTCATGAGTACACTGCTCAGTAAAAAGTCATTATTAAATTTTTAATTATAATAGTTTTGTTGTACATTTTGGAAAATCTGATTTTTATCAATACTTTTTTATTAATTCGGGATAAAACGGAAATAGGAATAAATGAAAGGGAATAGAATGGGCCGGTGAAATTGTGCGTTTCTCGTAAATCTGCATTTTATAATCGTAAATCATCATCGATTAGGTATTTGGGTGTAATGGATATTGTTCATTTAGTTTTTTCTTTGCAGAAATAGGGACGACTATATTAGCTACTAACTGAAGTAACTTCGGCACAGTATTTGACGTGACTTTTTGCTCGAAGCAGTGGAAGGTGCAATGTTCAGATCGGTGGGAGCAAGCCGCGGCAGTGCGACGTAGCATTGTCGTGGCGCCGCTGCTCGCACCTGCCGCCACTCGTCTCTGCCTGGGACGGATATACTTACTTGTTCGACTGCAGACGGCGTGGGTATTTATTACTCACGCCAATATTAAACGTTTTATAAGAGTCACGCAGACATTCCACTCTAGTGACGTTGTATAACATTGTATTATTCGTGTGCTGTCCGGGCATCTATTCTCAGTGACGTCACTGCATCACACTGCTTGGCTGTATGCTCGTGACACGTGACACTTAGCGTGACGTGCATTGGTGTAACTTACGCGGTTAGGGCATCTTCTTGGTATTAGTATGCTTATATTCATGCTTTGCTTAAACTAAAAAGACAGTTGAAAAGACCTACACTTGCGATAATTTTGTATCAATATAACATTTAAGACTCAAACTTCTTTAGAAAAGCGACCGGTAATGCGCCTGTCTTGGTGCAATTTGTCTATAATCTTTGGCTTCGCCCACATGTATGTTGGCTTTATTATAATATATTGATACTATAAAAGGACCCCAAATCCTTCTGCAAGGATCAGACTTTCTCCATGCCAAATTTCATTAAAATTGTTGTTGTTCAGCGTACTATATATACAGACAGAATTACTGGAATTACTGGACTAAGAGTGGAGAGTTTTTAAATGTGCTGACATAGTGCACATTACAACAACAACAAGCCGCGTGATTCAGTCCCACGACAAGCGAGCGACGGCGATAAGATATTTAATAAGATTCGTACTCAACTTTATGGCGTGTCGCCTTCACTCGGGAAATGTCACACCGATTGCGATCTCCTCGCAGTTGTCGCTTCCACCCAGCCATCGACCGCAGCCCATCGCAACTTTACTGAACTCGCCACAAGCTACGTCACCGGTGCACAGGCCCGTGGAAATGCCCGCTGATGGGCGTGTGAGTCAACACGAGAGTCACTTCTAATCGTCGTAGGCGGCGATCGCGGCGAGACGACAACGCTCGACGATGCATAGCCGCATCACACATCAACAAGAGCCAATGAAGCGGTCTATTAGACGCACGGTCGAAGCTCGGCCCATAGTTGCGGTCAGGGTCATTGATGGAATGACAACCAAACGGTCTCATACCAATTGTGTTACATTGTACTAATAAATATAATAAAAAAACAAGTATCGATTTAAATAAGAGTCAATAAATTAATCGGATATTGTATTTAACTTTCCCCTGTGCTGTGTTAGCTTGTTTCGTTCCTTTGTGCTGATTAGATTTAAAATTGTGATTGATATCGACTTGGTATTGTATTGGCGTTTTAAGTTCCATTAATAAATGGTTTGGATCTAAGGGCTATGGGAGCTGGCACTTACCATTCCCCCGTCAATCTCAGCGCGTCGCTTTCACCGCGTCAACAACTCCTGTATCTTTAATTGATTAGTGCGAGCGATCATTTAATCACAAATAAATTCAATAAAGTGAGGGTATTGACTACTATTATATTAAACAACCGGAGATCATTCATTTTTCACACTTTATTTATTGCAAATATGAGGTTTAAAGTTAATAAGTGAAACGATATTTTATCGCATTGTCATAGAGTTATTACCAAACTGCACTACATCAAAAAGATAAAATTTAAGTAATGAACTGATAAATTCTTAATATTTAATTGTATTACAAAGAAAGAAATTAAATTCAAAAATGTATACAATTTAAATTCAGTTGGACGGTTGGAGGAAGATCACATTTTAATTCCATACTCAAGCATAAGGACATAAACCAATGTCAATAAGAGAGCGCCTTACTCCGCGATGATGTGGCAGCCCACGCCACGGACAACACGCGTCGTCACTTTGGCGTCACGTCTGAGTCGCAAGAACAGCGCGCCGACATTAACACGAGTTGACAATACCCTTAGTGGAGACAACAGAGGCAGTGTAGCAATACTGATGTGAGCGAAGTACTATGACTCTGAGCTCCTCCGACACATCGCGCCGCATTCACCTTCACCCTCTTTGAAAGGCGAGCGGCGGATGACTGATGGAAACCAATCTGTATTTGTAATGCAATTTATTTAAGTAAATAAAGAGAGAAGAAGGACGGTGGCGCAGCGGCATCTACGTCTTGTAGCGGTTTGAGATAACTTCCACTTTTGCGATGCGAAACTTGGCGTGTGCGGATGAGAACCCGGACACTTTCTTCATTCGATATGCTGGCGTTTATTGTTATCATATCTTTAGTGGGCCTGATAAAACGTATTTCTTTGTAATGTTTACTATTAAAAGTTCATTTTAAATATCTTAGAAGACCTACTGTGTTAACTAAGTAGGTACATAATACGTAGTTGTAAGAAAAGCACTGCGCTAACGGAAAATTAAGCGAAGAAATTAGTTGGCTGTGCATAAAATATGTTGTGATGCGCGCGTTGAAGTTCGGTAATTGGGCGCGTAGAGGTGATTTCAGGAATAAAAGTGAAGAGCACATGCTTTTAAAGCTATGGACGAATATTTCAGGTAAAATTACATTTTGATGGATATTTAATACAGTGAGTATTATACATCTAGAATTTTGGATGGCGAGCATTTTTTTCGTTAACATTGGCGATATTTACAATTTTTATAAAAAAATAATGAAACTGGCTAATCAGTCCTTTCAGTTAGATTAACATTGCAGTGACCTCCGAATGCTCGGCTGGAAATGCAGGCTCGGATTTTGTTTTACTATTTATACACAGCAAAACAAAATCGGATTGCTTTGTGTATAACTTTACAGTCCTACTGACTGTCTCTACTGCTGTCTGTTTAACATTACCACATAACATTTGTTTAGATTAGAGTATTTGCGTTGAGAATATTACAAAATTGGATTTGCTGTGTAGCTTCCTACGTCAAAGTCGTGGATGAATGTTGACGTTAAACCTCCACAAGTTGCCTACTCTTATATATTGTTTATAAATTAAACAACATCTTTAAAATTGTATACGACGAGGTGATGAGTAAATTGTATAGGTAATATTGTAGTGTATGTTTTATTTAACGATATACATAAATTTTTGTTCACAACAATCACATACAACAATCTACTACAAAAAGACGGTTTCAAAGAAAAAAAGCTACATTCACTAGTTCTATAAAATATGATAATAAAATATGATATGAAAAACTACTACATATTCACTCATATCATCTTTCTAGCCTTTATTATTCCCAAGATTATTTGGGATTGTGTACTAACTTAACCGCTCGTATGTGAATATCATTTTTTACACAGAGCAACTTGCATCTGACTTCCGCAATCCTGAGGGCGAACTGAATTTGAAGGTTGAACTAGATGTCAGTATATTTGAGGACACTGACTTCCCAATAACGATTGCCTTTGATGTTCATGACAACCGGAACCGATAGCTTAACGTGCTCTCCGAGGTACGGGCTGGAAACACTGCCATCTTTCATACTCCGGGCTGTTATTAAGAATTACTTGTAAGAAAAACCCAACAACAGTTCGACCCGGGCATCAAACCCGAGAGCTCTTTGTAGGGAACGAGTGTCATGTTCCACCAACACAAAGGGAGGATCCTCCGACCAGGCGAGGTGATCATGCCTGGCGGGCTACTGCCCAACAGATGATGTTGGGATGTTGTATATATGATAATCGGCGCGAGAACTATTTATTGCGCGATTCAGGATTTGTAGTTACTCCGTGTAGTGCGTTACTTCGTAGTTCAGTGTATCTTCGGTAGATGGCGCTGTAGTAGGTTATTATTGTGTTATATGTGGAAGTCGCCACATCTTGGTATATTTTTTGGTCACACTTTAATTGTCTGGTTAATTTTATTTGCTAATTTATGATTATGACTCGTCAAAAACCAAGTACTCACAAATACCCGGGGAAACTAAAGAATAACGCATATAAAATCAGCTGACAAACAACTTAAATATATGAGTAACTCACCTAGGTTTTATTGAACAAAAAAACCGGACACATTTCAAATAGTTGCTACGAAATGTCATGACTTGGCGTACGTGTATAATGCGGGAAGCATCGATGGTATACGAAATACTACATATTCTAGTTTCAATGGAAACTCGACGCCAGGGACACCCACTTATCCTTCAATCTGCGTGCGAATTCGAGCCGGCTCAGTTATAACAGATTAACTAAGTAAATAGGAAATTGATTTTAGTAAGTTTTTAACCGATACCTAAACTGGGTAAAACATTCGATACACTTAGTGAGTGCCGCACCTGTGTGCAAACTGATTGATTTTTGCGATTTGATGATTGCGAATTGTTCCTTGCGACGAGACTTTATGATATTACGGACGGTGTTTAGTCGAAGTATTGCCAACCAACTTAGTCTGAATACGAGCTATGTTCGTGGATCTACTCGTATCCCTATAACTAAATGTGTATTTATAATTATGTAAAATATGGCTAATGAACCTTTATACTTACATTTATACAAATAAATAAAATTAGAGTATCTTCTTGTAATAATAAAATATGCTTTTTTCTATGTATGTGTACACGGTACATATACCAAACTCTCATTTTTTTCAATTTTTGTCTCTGTCTATCTCTCTGTTTGTGCTCTGTATGTGTCTCTGTCTCTGATTTTGGCGGAACCTTCACTGGTAGATAGCTGATGATATAAGTAGTAACTTAAGCCACTTTTTTACACTACACAGCTAGATGATATGGGTATTGCTGGTAATTTCGTTACAACACAAATAGAAATTTAAATACACCTGTGATAATGTGTGATAATATTAATATTTTTAGGGATTTTGGATCCTCCAAATCTCAAAATCAATCAACAGACACATAGAACAGGTAGAAAGATTTAAATATCTAGGTAGCCGAATAACACAAGATTCGAGATCTTCACCGGACATAGTGGAGAGACTCGCGATCGCTAAACAAGCCTACAACCGCAAGAAACATCTGTCCAACGCTAAAATTAACATCAAATGCTTAAAAAATAGTTCATCAAAACATATGTTTGGAGCATTAAATAAAATAAATATACACACATATTATATATAGAAAACACCCAAACTCCGAAACAAATATTTGTAGATTACACAAACATTTTGGTTCGACCCAGGATTTGAACCCGAGACCTCAAGCACAGCAGTCGCATTCACTACCACTGCGCCACCGAGGTAGTCCTATCTTTATTTAATTTGATATTATTAATAATCTATACATTTCCTAATAATCTTAATAAAAACCTCTGCCTATGTATCAACTATTTAGTTTTTCTAACACATTTATTAATTTTAGAAACTAATGACAACAGAAGAGACAAAGTGGTTGGACGCTTGTTAATAAACGATAATCTGTTTATAACAATACTAGAAGGAAAGATAGAAGGCAAGAGGAAACAAGGAAGGCCTAGATTAAGTTATATATTAATATATACTGCCTTTGGGCACTCGAGAATTCTGGTCTCTTGCCAAGGCTATCGAAGGAAATTTCTGTAAGCCATCCCTTCCACCTCTCGACCACGCGTCTTTTTTAAATTTTTTTGGAACATCCCACGTATATATCGCTTTTAAATTATTCATTAATTGTTGTTGTCGGTAAAATTATTTATATTTATCTCAGAAGCACGTACATACTACTGAATACGTACTCGTACTTGTAACTTCATTAAATGTAGATAGTGTATCAAAATATGCCTGCGAAAAATCATGTATATAGGTACCTACTACAGTACACCTACAACTGAAATTGCGTTTCTTCAGTACTGGTCATTTCAAATAAAAAAAGTTTGTAATGGCTCTGTATTCTAAATTCAAATTAATTTTGTTTTAAAACCATGACATTCTATTTACAAACTCAGTCTTTTGTTTTTTGATTAGCGTTGTATTTTCATTACATTTGAACATTTTTCGTCATAATGGATACTTTAAAAATTCGTGTAATTATGGAATATGAGTTCCGTCGTGGCACCAACGCGACACAACGGCACGTAACATCAAAAACGTTTACGGAGAGAACTGTACAAACGAACGCACAACCCTTTATTGGTTTTCCCGGTTCCGTTCTGGAAATTTTGACTTGAAAAATGAAGCTCGTGGTCGTCCGGAGACTTTGGTTAACAATAATGAATTAAAGGCGATTGTGGAAGCTGACGAAACTCAATCTACAGCTGAGCTAGCAGCAGGTTTTAATGTAAGCATCAAAACAATATTGATCCATTTGCGACAAATTGGCAAGGTAAAAAAGCTTGATAGATGGGTGCCCCACGACCTTAACGGTCGTCAGCGCAACGTACGCGTCGAGACCTGCCTTTCGCTGCTCAACAGGCAAAGAAATGAAGGAATTTTGAAACGAATAGTTACGTGCGACGAAAAATGGATTCTGTTCGACAATCGAAAGCGCTCAGCAAGTTGGTTAGACCCTGGTTCAGCACCAAAGCAATGCCCTAAACCAAAAATGACCCCTAAAAAGGTGATGGTCACTGTTTGGTGGTCTAGTGCGGGTGTGATTCACCATAGCTTTTTACAAAACGGCATGAGCATTAATGCAGATGTGTACTGTGAAGAACTGGAGAGAATGATGGAGAAACTTGCACATCTGCAACCAGCTTTGGTCAAACGGTCGTCCCCACTGTTCCTTCACGACAACGCACGACCCCATACTGCGCAACAGACAGTCTCCAAGCTGCAAGAGCTGGGGTTGGAAGCTCTCCCTCATCCGCCATACTCACCAGACCTTGCACCTACCGACTATTACTTTTTCCAAAATTTAGACAACTTTTTAGTGGGTAAAAAATTCAATTCCCGAGAGGCAGTACAAAATGCCTTTGAAGAGTTTGTTGCCTCCCGTCCAGCTGATTTTTACAAGAAGGGCATCAATAAACTGCCAATGCGTTGGCAAAGATGCGTCGATTGCATGGGTGATTACTTCGAATAACAGAAATAAAAAAGTTTGAAAAAATAAGTACTTTCACTTATTGCATACAAAACGGCAATTTCATATGTAAAGACCTAATATTTATGCATTCCATTATTCAATCTTGCGATGGTCACAATGTCGATGACATATTAAAATAAACTAATGAAATTAAATGACCTGTGACATTTACATAGAGTACTCACTTTAGAGTACCTTCGTCTACTCGGTAGATGTTATAATCTGTTTCTATTGCACACAGAGAGACGAATGCAAGAGTTACAAAACAGCCGGTGAAAGAATGAAGAGCGGTTGGATGCCGCCCAAGACAACGACACGATCGAAGTAACATTCCTCGTCCCCTTCCCCATCCCAAAGGACCGGCAACGCACTTGTGACGCCTCTGGTGTTGCGGATATACATGGGCGGCGGTTATCGCTTACCATCAGGCAATACGTCTCGTCGTTACCCCCTTATTCTATGAAATATATTAGAAGTGTGTTATTTGTGTAGGATTAACCGATATCAAAGAGGAAGTTCGAGAGGATAGCGTAATCGCCTGGGTGGCGCAGTGGCGTTGTGTGTTGTGTTGACCTTGTCACCGGCGCCGTGCCCTTTGCCTCTGCCTACGTGTGAGTAGACGTGATGTTATTATCGAGAGCAAACATTTGTGTAGAACGATTATCCTCCTAGTTTCACGACCTACCCTAGGTACCTACCCTACTCTACGTCTACGTAATGTGCCACGGACTATGTGAACCCTCGCGGGACCTACCGCCACGGAACAAGATTAACAGGTCTCCGATCGCTCGGGCATTTCTAAACAAACCGACAATAATTCGAGAACAGAGAAATATAATAATTGATAAAGTGTCATTTGGATGTCATTTGTCTGCAAGAAACTCCATTAGAATATTTTATCAAAAATAACACTTAAGAAATCTAACAATTGTGAATCGTTTCGTAATCGTTCACAGTCAACGAAATCTTTTGTATACAAAAACATCAAAGATGGCTCGGCCGGCCCTAGTAAATAGAAGTCACTACGTAATCTCATGCACAAAATATCGTAAATTTATGGTATTGCGTCTGTACAAAGTTTCATTTTGCTGAGTCAATCTAGTTTTAGTGGTGTTACCTTTTATGACACCACCCACATGTTACTAAGGCAATATTGCATGCTTCATTAAGTTTTTAAATATTAATAAATTGTCAGGTCAACTGCTATACAGTACTAAATAATCACAAATTGTATAAAAATACCGACTTTAAGAATTGGACCAAATTGAAATGAGAACGACTTACAAATAAAAAAAAAACATCAAAATTGGTTCACCTACTCGAAGTAACAAACGTATAAAAAAATACAGTCGAATTGACAACCTCCTTCTTTTTTGACGTCGGTTAAAAATATCAAAAAATTTACACAACAGTACACTGATTGACAAAATATATAAATTAATGTCTAATTTGAGAAGTAATGTGAGTTATCGTAAGTATTCTGAGAAAAAAAAACTTGCTAACAAAAAACTCACGGCCATATTTTTTCAATTCGCCGTTTTTTACAAATTGTTAAAAAGTTGCGACTACAACTGGTAATAAATAGCTTTGAAAAACTGATCCGAACAGGTGCTACTAGTCACATGCACATTACAGTATCTCTTATATAAAAGGGTCCTTAATCTTGTCGAAATGTGGAAACCGAGCAGTCATTATGTCTCATATCCTGATAGCTTCAGTGAACAGCATAAGAAATTTTTATTATTTTCGACTGTGACACGTGGATGTGCCTACTCTCCACAATGTTCTAACTCAGAAATAACAAGGTGAGGCCAATCAAATTATGTAATAGATGAGGCATTTGGCCTGATCATACGCTCCATAATTGGGTAAGTACGTCTCACCGAATAATTCTGTTGAGGCTACATGCGAACGTGTCTTCCATACTTCAGGCCTACATTCGAATGTTTTCCTTGAGACATTTCGGCAACTAGATCTAATATATTAAATTCTTGTGACGCGGTTGTGTTACCAAACTCCTCAGAAACGGCTCTACCGATTTTTATGAAATTTTGTGTGCATATCGGGTAGGTTTGAAAATCGGCCTACATTTGTTTTTAATACCCCTAAATAATAGGGGTGATCCATCCACCAAAAGTTTTTTTATATTTTTATGGCAAAACAGTGTTTTCCGGGTCAGCTAGTAATAATATAATAACGAGCGGGGAGTCCGGCGATCCTGAATCATGCGTTGGGATGAACCACACGTTAACATAACACGAACTTGCATATGGCACAAGATACGTTCGGTATACTAGGATACTTCCATCCATTATCATTTTTTGAGATGGACGGGTAAAGTACCTTTTACCGTTTTAGTTAGTTGTAAGAGTTGCGCAAGTCCGTCGCTCTATACGTTTTATTATTTTCTCTTGCCTTTTGCCTCCGTTCCGTCTGCAAAAGACACGTACAGAAGGCAGGCTGTAGAAGAAACCAACCGAAGCCTTTACGGCTATTTATATATTTAGAAACTCGACTGCACAGTTGGCCGAGTGGTGTCAGCGGTCGCCATGCCGCTTGCTACTGCGCCAAGTGTCGTGGGTTCAAATCCCACGCGGTACCTACAACACTTTGTGTGATCCACGAATTGTTGTCCCGAGTCTGGATGTTCTTTGTGTCCGTTTCATGTATGTTTGTAAAGTCCAGTCCCCCACGACACAGGATGTTTATTCCTAATGTGGGAGTTGTCTTTTAAAAAAAAAAAAAAGAAAGAATGTGATAACTAATAGCTTGTCAACAATAGCGGGCGAGTTAGTCTGTGTGTGTCGATATATTTTTTTAAAGACATATTTTAAAGGCATTCGGAATATAAATTGTGTATCGCGGGGGACTTTAATTATATAATGCATTAAACGGACACAAAGAACACCCACACTCAGAACAACTATTTGTGTTTGTCACACAGAGTATTGGCCCATGAAGGATTTGAACCCACAACACTTTGGTGCAGTAGAGAGCGGCGTGGCGACCGCTTAAACCACTAGCCCAACCGTGCAGTCATTCAACTGTCTCTGATATCTTTAGACCGGGTTAATTTACGTGACTAACAGAAATCTACAAAAAACTCTGAGGTGGGAAACCGCTAATCAGTTGCAGGACAGACTCATTATGTACACACATATCGCAGTTAGGTAACAAGTAGATCTGAAGTGTGTGTTGAGGATTCGCGATTCCATCGAAATCAACAAGTCAAGTTATTATCTCAGCAACGACTGCTTTAGAAAAAACTATTCGCGTGCTACGAGGTCGGTCGTGTCATCTGTCATGGCGCTAATGTACGACACATGACAAAAAACTAATAATAACTAAATATAAACATTAACCAATCTTATAAGTTTATGCAAATTACATAATGAATGTACGCTCTACGCGTACGCTTGAGCACGTTTAAGTATGCTAATTAAGCGATTGGCGTTGGAACTATAAACGATAGTTGCAATAGTTCGAGGGATAACAAGGATAAGATACAAATATTCCAGGACAAAGTTTATTTTTGGTGCAGGTATACAGTCGTACTCGCTTGAGTGTAAAGGAATCCAGTAGTCTCTAAACCATTAATTACTTTCGAAAATGAAACTTAACATAACAAATATAATAAATTTAGTTGGTGTTATACATTGTCCACGTACATACAAAGTCTACATGATACTCGTATATCCTCGTACTCAGTGTATTGTTGTTTAATGTCGCAACGTGTGCAAGTAGCAGAGTGTGTAATGGCGCTGGCAACGGGAAGCGTCAACTGCGGCCTCTGGGAGGGATTCGGCGCGTAGATAACTACCAATTGTTCACTTAAAATCTGTTCGTTCACACTCCATTTTAAACATTGTACTGCATATATTGTTCGGTACGTTTATGTTCTTTACTTTATTCGGGCTGTCAGCGACATACATTGGTACATTTTCCAACCCATCTTTATATCTACACTAATATTATAGAGAAGCTAGATTTGGTAGTTTGCTTCAAATGAATAGACTCCGAAACTACTAGTATGATTTGAAAAATATTTTATCATTCATCATCGTCAGCCTATCGCGGTCCACTGCTGGACATAGGCCTCTCCAATCGCACGCCACTTGGTTCGATCCTCGGCTACTCGCATTCACCCTGCCAGCCGTCTTGCGCAAGTCGTCACTCATAAATTTACAAGTTCAGCGCTGTGTTGTGTTTCTTTAAAGTCCTTAGTCTAAATCTTAGCAAGAAATATTTATTATTTCTGACTGACTATACTCGAATCAGTTTCACACGATGCAAGCTTTACATTACATAAAAGTTAAAACTTGTAGTTGGAGCTAAACCATAGAAAACCATACCATAAAACTGTATATGGACCATTATAATATTAATATGTATTTAAACTTGTATTTAATCTAATACAAAGCTCGTGAAGCGAATAGATTAAAGTTAATTTCATAAAAGGCTTAGGGCACATCTATAGATATTATCTCTTATGGCAGGGTTTAGTCTCGTTGAAAATATCACCTTATGGTACGATCTGTTGCCAGTTTCATTGTAGATAGATAGACAGATATGTAGCTGTATCTCGCAGAAGAGATCATGTTACGCAGATAAACCTAAAACAACTTGGTGTTTTTTTTGTACTATGTTTACTTTTCCAACCTTTAAAGGTTAAGCGTTTGGGCTGCATGGTGGAAATTCAGGCTTACATTTGAGGTAATGTGACCCCAAAGAAAGACAGGAATGCCTGCTGCATCTCTTTTGAGTCAGGTTCCCTTGTCAGAATTAATTAGTATTGTGTTGACAGAATCTGTTTGCTTAGTGGCCTAATTTGGCTACGCTTATAATGTGCATGTTTGGTAGACAATGGAGTAAAGAGGTGCCATAAATTTGTTTCGGTTGCATTGCTACAGACACAAGTAACGGCGCTCTGTTAGTACGACACCCGCTGCACTAAACGTGTGAGCAATTTTATTGTTCCTAAGAGTCCGACCTTCGCTTCCGTGAGCAGACCACTATACTGACACGTACGCGAATTTAATATCGTTGTACGATCGCTGAATGTGTTTGTATTATAAGCTTGCGGCGGTGCCTTATATAAAGTGCGTACCTATTCATTACATTAATCAATAGGTTTGAAGTAACACGATGCAGTGCATTCAAGTAGGTACAATATTTATTTATTACTTACAATATCCTTACAGACTCTATCCAATTTGATATTGTGGTTGCATTATTCTTAAAAACTAATGAAACATAACAGTAAAAAAAATTGCAAAGAGCTATCAGCTATGAGGTTAAGTGAGCGCAGCGCGCGCTTCATAGGTGCCTCGCGCAGTAAGTTCGTGCAAGCGCGCGGCACGGCCAGCACACTGACGTCCCGCGTAGCCCTCAGGAACACACAGACCCACCCTCTCCAATATATCAGCATTATGTATCCCACCCCTAACTACCCTAAAGATATAGGTTACGAGAGTGAGTTCCCTTCCTCCTGAATCTCAGCTCATTCTATCTGACCATACCTAAGATAAAGAGGGTAGAATACATTCATGGATAAAAAGGATAGACTCCGTACTGTTTTAAGTAAATAAATCTTGTAAACTTATTTTGTATACGCTCCAAAATGACACGATATTTAGTTTCATGTGGAGCCCAGATAACTGCGTTATGTTCCAGTTGACTTCTGACTAAAGCATTATATAATGCTGTAATGGCTTTTACATTTGTGTTTTTAGCCATACGAAGTACTAATCCTAAATTCCTATAAGCCTTTTTAGATTCGGAGTATATGATCGCGAAACGTTAGCTCAGACGTAAAATGCACTCCCAAATTTTTCACTTCAGTTACCCTGGTCATATCAGGTCCCTTCATCGTGTCAAGTACACGTTGGATAGTGTTGGATAGGTGTTCTTTTACGTGTAAATGAGATGATCACACACTTTGACACGTTGAATTGCAGCTTATTTTGCGTGCCCCTACGAACGACTCTGTCTATGTCCCCTTGCAGCTTATTTAATATGAAGATCACGAGAACAGCTGGTTTAAACCATAAGTTGCTGCGAATAAGATTTAATTGAAGATCAGACCAGCAGTGTCTAAAACAATCCTGAGCACAAATATAATGGCAAGAAAATTGGTTTCAATAAACTTTAGAAGGAAATTCTTAAGTATTCCTCATTTCTGGTGAATTTATTGTTCGTTCTGTACTTTAAATTTGACAAGAATAACAAGCAATAATTTATTGTTAGCAGTTTATAACAGGAGCGAGCGGCAGATAGTACCAGTGGGCATTATTGTGTTACGAGTGTCAGGATGCGGCCGGTGCGAGCGCGTAGAGGTGGCGCGTCGACAGACGTACGCTTTTATTCGGACGACTCAATGCGGACGTGTGCCACTATCCGCACTATTTTTACTCGCGTCCAAACTACAAATAAACATGCTCACATGTACCTACATACTTACGAGGGTATGTCACGTTCCAAACTACCGATGGTTATGTAAAGTTCCTCGTTTTATCGTAAACTCACATGATTGCCGTATCACAGAAGATTTAGTTGGTAAACACAGGTCCGTATCAACATTGAACCAAACTCATTCATGAAAGCGGTTAAATTTTAGGTGGAAGAATTCTTATTGCGTGTTAAGGAGAGACATAACCAGCATTGAAGGCCGAGGCATCTGATGTTCGATAGCGCGGTATGTTATGGCTGAGTAAGCTTTGCGAATATTACAGACACACATTGTTTGAGGTGACGAGCTCCTTTCACGAGCGTGTAACGAGTCTGGAGCGAACTGCAGGCTCTTTGTGCACTGTTAAAGAGCCGTGTGCGCATAGAAGGCCCTCGGCGGCGCAGAGGCGACTCGTAGCGCCACCTCAGCAATACAACATTAAACTGTTACCATCACAAACATTACTTTTATATTTAAATAAAAATCTATCAAGTTCTAATCCTTAAACTTATATAAAACAAAATTTGTACTCGTACAATGAAAAATGAACACCAATACTGATTATTAAAATAACTGTGTTGACAAATCAGTTTTCTCTGATAGGCTAAGAGATGTGGTACGCAAGAGATTCACAGAGATGATGTACTTTTTGGACATAGAGTAAACTATTGCAGTGCGGATTCTTTGGTTCTATTTGATTGCTTATTCACAAAATTTAATCAATTTCCTGATTTCAAATTAAGAGTAATATTGTAGTCCATTTAAATATAACCACAATATATATATATATAGTATATTTGTTATTTTTATTTTGTTATTATTGCATCGATCGTTAGGGTCAATTATAAATCTCTCAAACAAACTTGATGCACCAAATGAGAGGAAAACCATGAAGTTTTAAATTATTTTCAAGAAATGGCAAAAGTCATTTAGTGCCTACGTATTGGGCTGCGTAGCGAGTCACCGCACCGCTCCGTACAATGTTTACGATAGCTAGGTACACGGGAGGTGCATTCGTTTATTTTGATTCCTCAGACAGAGGCTTTTAGTTCTTATCCTAACGTGTTTGTTTATTTTCTGTTTTGTATCTACTATTATTGCAGTATGATATTACTGATCAGATACATTTTGTCTTTTGAAAGTAAAGTAACAACTGAGAAGCTACAAATATTTGCAATTGTTATTAAGTAAAGTGGAATTATTTTCAGAAACCAATTGTGTCAAGTCAATGTAAAATATAACTGAAAAGCTGAAAAAAAAACTAAATCTGATTCAAAAAGCAGTAGTTGACAGTAGATCTCACTCTAGTGAGTATGATTGTATACACGTGTACGTCAACAGCAGAGCAACAGCTGAATATTTCTGTACTACTCACTCAGAATGTCATAATATATTCTATGATACATTTGTCACAGAGTTTTCACAGCCGCCGCGTAATGATCGCAAGTCGGCCAGTCAGCTGGCGATGCGACGCTTGTGTTTTGGCAAATGATTGCGAATAAAAATATCATTGGTCGAGAGTTGAGGGCCAGCACAACTGTTCCCGCACGGCGCATCCGCGTCACCGAGATAGCAGGCACGAGCCGCTCACTCGTGAATGGACAGGCACGCGCATACCTGGGACTGGCTTGTACACACTATTTATATATATTATTTAAAAAGACAACTCCCGCACTACGAATAATTCCGGTGTCGCGGGGGTCTTTACAAACATACATGCAACGGCCCCGAAGAACACCCTGACTTAGAACAACTCGTGACTTTTCTATTATACAAATGTTAGGTATAACCTCACACGTCGCCATTTTATTATGAATCAATAACTGTCTCTAAAATAAACAAACGTTGTACGATATTATAAATGCAGGTATTAATCTACCTTACTATATAGCATTTTAGGTTTTATGGTTCTTTACGGTGCGAGTAGCCGAGGCCATCTTTAGCAGGGTACTAACAATCAAATATTAAATTGTTTTGTGAGCCACCCGTCACACATACCACAGGCAGCGCTATAGATGGAGTCCTAGGGAAAGTTTTAGTGTATCGCATATAATAACCAGTAATATAATCACTAGTACTAGAACATATATTTAGAAAAAATAATTGAGATGCATTTGCAATAAATATAAGTGGCGAGAAGCTTCACCACCTTTTATATTTGCAGACGATCTGACTCTGCTTTACGAAAACCAAGAAGGCTTAAAAATAATTCTTACGCAATTAGATGAGAAAGCAGAAGTGATACAAAATAGAACTACTGACAAATCATACAAAAACACTTGTTTTGTTGGACTCTTATCAAATAGAATATGTCGATGAATACACATACTTAGGGCAAATTACACCGGAAAATAAAATGCAGAAAGAAATAAACATCAGAATAAATAAAAATACGTGTGGCACTCGGGAACTGCCGCGGTAAAACTATTGCATAGCATTTTTATCAACTTGTGCAATTATAACTATTTATTTATTTTTTATTAGTTACTATTATTTTTTATATTAATTTAAGTTTTTTCTTTGATATTAATTTAAGTTACATTTTCTAAACGTGGTGACCGATAAGAAAACATTTTTTTTCTTTTATTGAATAAATGAGAAGTTAATATCGTTTAAAATATTGTTATTTTTATTACCTTACACATACACTTACATGCAAGTTATTCACGAATGTTTATCATTGAAAGTATAGGTTTATGGTAACTGAAATAAGAAACATAAGTTTGAGATTTGATATCCTCTAAATATCTGGCAAAGAATACACCTATATACTTTCTCACAAACAGCTGCTTACGTATTCGTCCGATTTCGGAGCAGCTCGTCTCGATCCGTGCGAGCTTCGTAAAGTCATACCATATACGAGTACATACACGTTAAGCAAACGCTCGGCCGAGCTACATGGTAGGTGAAGTGGGGTGTGTTAGGTTTTTTTTCGTTACGGAATTTCTTGATTCGGTCGCCGCGCTCAAAGCGCGCAATAAAAGCTATGCGATAGTTTAAAAGCTTGGATAAGATCTTTGTCCCTAAAGGAAGTCTTAAAAAACCCACACATACCCCTTAAAGACAAGACTGCAGTATTCAACTCATGCATATTAACATTTCTAACCTATGGAGCACAAACCTGAGCCTTTATTAACAAACTGAGTGAAGCACTTAGAGTGTGTCAAAACAAAATGGAGAGGAGTATTCTAAACCACAAGTTAAAAGTCAAAATTAATCTTAAAAATATAAGGAACAAGACAAAACTCACAGATGTCAATCAAGATGTGAATAAACTTAAATAGAACTGGGCAGGCCATATGCTAAGAAGCAAAAAGGAAAAATGGACAAAAGACGTTACTGAATGGTAGCCTCGAGATGGAAAAAGAAGGAAAGGGCGGTAACGAATAAGATGGGTGGATAATATTAGAAAGGTAGCTGTAGCAACATGACAAAGAAAAGCCGCAAACAGAGAGACATGGAAAAGCCTAAGGGAGGTCCCTGCCAAATGTCAAACTGATTATTCTGTTGCTAATGGCGAAGATGCATGAATTTGTATTGTATTAAAATAAGTATGAATGCAATTGTATAGTATTGTATTAAATTGTAGAATTATTTAGAACAGTTAATAATGAACTAGTTAAAATGTATTTAATATTAGCAATGTGTTTAATTGGATTTGATTTGAATATAATAACAAGTACGTTGTGTGATAGTATCGGCTTCATGTAACAAAAGCTTTCAATTATTGTTGGCCTTGTTCAATTGCCACAATAGTTTTAAATGTAATGACTACACGTGCAGATGCCGAAAAGATTTCTTTCTTATAGAAAAATGCGCGACCCTCATAAATAATTCGCACACTTATTGTACTCTTAACACGCAGCGCCGTTGGACTGATCCGACCGAAGTTATTAACATTATGCTCTTCCTAACACCACATACAGCAAATCGACTAAAGAAAAATGAAGAACAGTCAGAAGTCAGCAGAGAAGAAAGGTAATTTAGCGTCGCGGTCTTGGTAGCTACTCCGTAAATGGAAGAAGCTGAAAAATGTGAATTTAGGGCATCGATTTCAACATTTTAGAAGTACAATTTGGACGTGACTTGCCGATCTCCATCGACTTAAGAAAGTTCCAGACCTTCAGAAATAATTAATTATAAATGCCACCTAAGATATTTCTATATCGGGTACCGGATAGCATATGGCTATGCACCTTGATGTAAACCGCAACTGATATAGCATTTGACCTGCCGTGCAGATGGCCAGAGTTAGAGAGCGTTAATCCACCTAAATCTTGGGTACACAATGGAAGAAAGCATGATTAGAACATGTATTGTATGTGTTTAATTGTCCATAATCTTTCCCTTTAAGTGAGGCGTTTTATGCCAGTAGGGGAATTACGAGTCTGGAGTCAAACTTTACAGAGTAAAGTGAGGTGGAGCGCTACATCAACCCTATCGTAAGGGTTGCTGATGGTTTTAACTAAATACCTAATCCTATAGCCGATTTCTTACGTTACTCAGACTAGGGCTCAAAGAGGCACCATCACAGTTGAGGTAAAAGCGACACACAGCAAAGGGAAGATATTGAAATGTACACAAGGTAAGTACATTCCAGGCACCAATGATTACTTGATAAGATTTTATTGTTAAGTACAAAATGTATTGTTACTTTTCTAATGTTTGTATAAAGCCTCAATAAACTGTCGCTTCGATCTTGCGTATCCTCGCTTCTTGCGGCTCCTCATGGCGAGCTCATACCCTGGCCACCATTATGTTAACAATATACTCCTAATAAGATGTTAATGTATTCGCGGACTGTATTCATTTTCTTGTGTGCCAAATAAAATCAGAGTAAAGCTTGTTTGTAGCCCGAGAACAAGGAGAGCGAGGTGAGATTGAACGGGCGTTCTACGACAACACCCATTTTTAAATAGCTCACTCACATTTTCCTTAAACATACAACATTAAATCTGTAGCCATTAAATAAATGATCTCGCTAATTGTCCATTCGTATATAAATATAACATGATGTGTATAACCTAGAGCGTGGTTGGGATATGATATCGTACAATTTATTTGGGATCGCCCACATTTCGTGGACATTTTCCACATCTTGGCACTCGATCAACAACCAACATTGTGAGTTTACAAATGCTGATGTACACCAAATATGTAATACATTACAACTGTATAAGGTACAGTCTGATGTCATTCGGTAAACGACATCAAATAAGTTTTATAATAATATATACGCTTACTTCGTATTTCATACTGTCTGCATTTTACACTATGGATGGAAGTTAAAAGTCTTAAGGCGAAATCTATACACGCTAGAATAGAACTTAACAGAAGGCGTTAAGGAGATAGCAGGTCGCTTAAGAGCACTATTGTCTTAATCGTATCGACTATACTTTACTATAAAGCCAATGTACCCAGAAATATTTTGAGACCTGTTGAAGTCCTGGAGAGGGTATCCTAACATCATGCAGACTATAAGTATCTACATTTTTCAAACATCTTTCTTAAAGCATAACCGTCGCACTAAAACCTCAAAGACTTTAGACAGGAAAGTGAAAATCATAATTGATTGATATACTCGTACCTAGTCCTAAATGTATAAAGAATCAATGAATTACGAATCTTTGGAACCGGGCCAAAACACGCATATCTAATAAATATTGTAGGAATTTGTCACGTCCTAGCAAGCGACCTCGACACCTAAGTCACATTTATAGTTTTAAGTCCAGAACATAGTTTTTTTACCTTCTTTGGTTAAAAAACAACGTGTGACGGTAAACACACTATTTCCAAATATTACATTTTTATCAGCGATATTCCACACAATTGAAGGTAAGTGAGCCGCGCTGTCGCTTGTTCCTTACCTCACCTCGCCCATCGATACATAAAGAGACATAAAGCGAGCGCGTAGACTGATAGCTGCCCGAAATAGTGGCGTCGTCAGCTGCGTCGTAGCTGTCCCATCCCGCAATGAGATATTCTGGTGACACAAATACATTTAGTCAACACGCTTAAATCGTACACTGTGTTTAAATATTGGAAATTCGTGGAGGACTGTGTGAAGTATTGTAAATGTAATATTCGGCAGACCATTTTACGATGGCATCTATCTTGTTGCTCGGGTATGTAACGGGCCCATCGTTGATACTGTGCCTTAATACACTGGTACTTTACGCGTCTAATAACTATAATTTATAGAATAATGGTAAGTTGGGCAGGTAACCCATAGGTGCAACGGCGATCTGGATTTATAGTCAGTAAACGACCTGTCACAATTAGTTAAGGATCAATAACCTAACAACAGGTTCTATTACCATATCGCATCTACTGGAAACATCTTGATATTGAATGGTGCTCTCACTCCATAAGTTCGTTAGCTTACACCACATCTTTTACTTATTGTTCAGTAACAGTTTGAATTTCTTTAGAATATATATGTTACCAGTAATCTGTATAATTCATTATACAATACCTAGGCAATGTATGCAATACCCAAAACGTGTTGGCAATGTGTGAAATATTATTTATTTTATACTTTGCCTAGGTAGTCTATAGAATGCCTAATGTGCAGCCGGTAATGTGCTATCTACGATAACAGGTTAAAGCAATGCACTCAAACTTATCTATTCCAAATGATTCAACAACAACATACGGGCTCTGGAGTGGTCACCGTTCTAACCTAAACTAAACCTAGATGACTCATCTAATACAAATACGAGTAATTCAACAATAACACAGGGGATCTGAAGTGGTCACTGTTCTAACCTAATCTAAACCTAGATGATTCGTAATAAAGTTGATTTAACCCGGCGTTATTGTTGCCGGGTATCTAATACCCGATACCGAGTAGCTTCCTTCGTGGACCTCTTTGAGCGTATTAACTACTCGTGTTGCTGAGGCCACGATGGAGTAATACTCGTACACGTTTGTAAAGAGCGCGCTGGTACATTATACCCGGCCACAAAGACCACGTCATATTTACACATACGGTATACTTGTTGTTTTTAATTGTTCAATATTTCAATATTCAATATTTAAGTATGTATTTAATAATATATAATATGTGTGTGTGCATGTACATGAATATATATTACATTTAAAATGTATTACTGCCAATGTCATACTACACGTATTCACTACATTTGGTCTTTGAAGTACTCGTCAATACTATAGTACGAGTAACACTTAGATACTAAACAATTCTTAAATTTTTTTGTAAAGAAATTGTATTTGTTTTCTTATTTCATTTCTGGCGGTAATTTATTGTAGACTTATATGGACATGACATAGGTGCTTGAGGAGTGAATTTTTAGTTTTGAACTTGATAGATTTAGTCTCGATGTATGACGTAGTGTGTATCTTTGTTGGTTATCTTCTCTTTTTGTGTACAAATATTAATGTTTTTTTACAAATTTACATATTTCTAACAAATAGATGCTAGGGAGACTGAGTATTTTGTGTTCTTGAAAGTAAGGTTTGCAGCTATAAGTGTGTGAAGAGTGTTGGCGCATCCATACTTTCACCCCACAGTATTATGCCGTAGCTGAGATACGCATAAGCATAGGCATTATATTTGACGAGGGCAGTCTCAAAATGTATTGTTTTTTTTATTTAACGAAGGGCGTATTTAATTGTGATAGTTTTAACTTTATTTTAGCGATGTGAGATTTCCAGTTAATGCTTGTATCTATTGAGATGTAGTCCAAGAAGTATGAATTCAGGGAGAGATTCTATTTTAAGGTTGTTATATATTATGTTAGATCAATATTTAAATGGGCATTCTGGAGGGGGTTACATTATTTTAGTTTTTGTGAAGTTTATTTCTAAGTTGCGGTTTCTGAGCCAGACAATTGTTTTATCGAGCGTAGAAGTTAAAGTTATGTTCAGGTTTAAATTATTTTGCCAAGAAGTTTAGAGTGAGATGTCATCTACAAATAGTGTGGCGACCTCCACATACAACATAACATACTACAGCGCCATCTACCGAAGTTACACTGAACTACGGAGTAACCTACAATACGAAGAAACTACCAATCCTGAATCGTGCAATAAATAGTTCTCGCGCCGATTAGCATATATACAACATCCCAACATCAACTGTTGGGCAGTAGCCCGCCAGGCATGATCACCTCGCCTGGTCGGAGGATCCTCCCTTTGTGTTGGATGGAACATTATATCCGTTCCCCCACAGTGGTGACCCCGACGTGATTGGAAGCAGCCTTCAAGGAAGCAGATCAGCGCCACCATCATATTCACTCCCACAGTTAGTCTCAGCCAGCCAGCAACCTCGGCCTCAACAGGGATACACCACACGCAGGACGCGACCACTCCAGCCTGGTTACCCCTACGGCCTCATCAGCGTCTAGGCACAGCACGCTGCACCTACGGTCCATGTAAGCAGAGCATCTCTCTCCCGTCTACGCAGCAGCCAGCCACTACGCAGCAATCGCCCCGACTCACTGGGGACCTCACCGCAGCACCACGCACCGCATGCGATCCCGACTCACTGGGATCAGCGGACTTCAGCCCCGACTCACTGGGACTAGCGGCATTCAGTTCCGACTCACTGGAACTTGCGGTACTCAGTTCCGACTCACTGGAACTACTCACTCCTGGCACTGGCAAGCTCCACAACAGAGCACAGACAGCTGACACAATATATATCGACCTCCAGTCTTGGAGTGGAGTGATGTGGCGACCTCCACATACAACATAACATACTACAGCGCCATCTACCGAAGTTACACTGAACTACGGAGTAACCTACAATACGAAGAAACTACCAATCCTGAATCGTGCAATAAATAGTTCTCGCGCCGATTAGCATATATACAACATCCCAACATCAACTGTTGGGCAGTAGCCCGCCAGGCATGATCACCTCGCCTGGTCGGAGGATCCTCCCTTTGTGTTGGGTGGAACATGTTACCCGTTCCCCCACAAATAGTACACAATGTTCATCTAAACATTTGGGAAGGTTATTAATGTAAATAAAAAATAGAAGTCATCCAATTACGCTGCCTTGAGGGATAGAGGCGTTAATTAATTTAGAATCAGATCTAATTTTCTTTATTTCTTTGGTTGTGTGATTGTGAATAATAACTGCCTCGGTGGCGCAGTGGTAGTGAATGCGACTGCTGTGCTTGAGGTCTCGGGTTCAAATCCTGGGTCGGACCAAATGTTTGTGTAATCTACAAATATTTGTTTCGGAGTTTGGGTGTTTTCTATGTATAATATGTATGTATTTACAAAAAAAAAAGTATATATGTATTCATATCAGTTGTCTAGTACCCATAACACAAGCTCTGCTTAGCTTGGGACTAGATGGCGTTGTGTGTTGGACGTCCGAAATATTTATTTATATTTATATTGTGATTGTGAAACTTGATTTCTACGATGTGTTCTCGTTCACTTAGGTAAGATGTAAACCATTGATGAGCATGTTTGATGGTAATGTGCTTATTCTATGATGAATAAATGTTATTTTTTATAAATAATGTGTATTATTATTTTTATGAATAATATAACGTATACTTGATTTAGTATACAATCATGTACAATGTACATGGATTAAATATACCCATGTACCCATGTACCCGGCTACAACGGCCGAGTTCTGTTCAGAAGCCACAATGACGCCTGGTTAAAGCAAACACAACACCTTGCCTTTGCTCGTCATTTTATAGGTATGTAAGTAGTTACATAAAATTATTAATTAAAAACCAATATATATAAATAATATAATATATATGAAATACTATTTGTGAGAACTTAAAACACGAGTTGTGGGTCTTTAATTGAGTAACATTTGAACAATATCCTAGCCTGATAGACTGTAGACATTTGTTTAGACCCAAAGTTGCTACGCTATGTATCTGTAGGTACATATGTATGTTAAATTGTAAGATTAGGGCAGTCACGAGGACAGGAATGTGAATTACGTTACGAACCCAGGCGTAGCAACCCTAACGACCCTCACTATACCTACTCGATATCGGTATTTATGTCTCATGCAAAACCTTCTGCGGTATTCAGGGCAGCACATAACCCTTCAGTTTCCTCGTTACACATTGCCTAGAAGAGGACCTCTTTGAAAGAAAGTAGCATTGGGTAGATTGTGCAATAGTTTAAATTGTTTAGAACAGAGATTGAGAGAGTTGGCGTGCGGCGATCATTACTATTAGTTGTTCTGGAGTACGTGAGTTCCTTTAGTATCAAAACCATTTTACAATGATGTAATAAAAATACAAATGATACATTAGGGTGTCCTTGCATACCATATCATATGATGGGCACGTAATGAATGTATACATTACAGCGAGTGCGATAGTGCGCCGACCTCTCGCGGGTAACCGTAGCCCATAAAGACGCCATTACTTGACAGTAATAGCGTTTACTAGACCCATTACATATTTCAATTGCTGAACTACCATTTATTGCGATCATTCGTTATTATTTAGTGTTCGATAGTTCTGAAAACCTAATTTAATTTTATTTGCACCGAGGCCTTAAATGGGTACCAAATAATGAAACTGTTCGAAGGAGGCACCAGAGAGGAACTTAAAAGTAAATGAGAAATATACTAGAGATTTAATGATTTCCCACTTTTATGACAAAGATAAACAGACAGCGCGGTTGGCTTGGTGGTTTAAGCGGTCGCAACGCCGTAGTTGTTCTAAGTCTGGGTAATCTTTGTGTGCGTTTGATGTACGTTTGTAACGTCCCCTGCGACACAGGGTTTCTGGCTAATGCGGGTGTCTTTTTAAAGAAAATAAAATGATATTTTATTTGCATTATATCAGATATATAATGCACAAAGGGTGGCCTTGTTGCAAAACGCAATCTCCTTCAGGAAACCTTAGGATAGATTGTAGATAGTATATGATTAATGTTGGTACAAAAATATTATTTATTTATTTTTAAAGTTTACGGAACTGCAACAAGGGATTCGCTTTTCGTCGTGGTTCGCTTATAGTTTTGCTGTGTTTGCTCTTATGATTGCAAGAAATGCTTTATTCATGGGGTGACAAATTTCAAGCTAGAGAAATTCTTCTATTCATGCCTGTCTTGAATTTAATTGATTGAATTTGAACTTGAATTAATTTTTATTACGAGTAAAATACCTGCACTATGAAACTTCGAGTGAATACTTCTTCATAAGATAGCCCTGACTTGTAAAACCTAACACTTCTCGTACTGGTAAGAGCCGGCAATGCCTACAGAATTCATCATAACATACATTGTTAACATTGTTCGTAGAAAGGACGAGGCTGTAGGGACATTTGAAGGCACATTTGAAGCTTCTAAAACTTCTCTCGTTTTACGCTGCCGTATTTTACTTTAACCTATTTAGGGCAGTCAGGTATGTCCTAAACGGATAGTCACCTTATGCGTAATAGACACAACATGTCTATCAGGAAAGTTTCGCACGCATCAAGTATAGGTACAAATCAGGAATACAAATGTATACAAAATTTCAGCTTCGCAGTTCCAGTTCCTTCGAAATAAAATTAGCTATGTCAAGTGGGCGGAGAGACAAACGTAAAAAGACTAATCCCCTAAGAGTGACGTGAAATACAGAACTCCAAAACAACGCATGTTTAGGAAGCGACAGTTGTGGTGAAAGAAAGCGACAAAAAACAAGACGTTCTGTTGAAAAGGTCAATATTATAGATACTTATACATCCATTTAACTAGGTAATTCGTGCCCTACTGTTACGTAAATAAATTTAAGATTTAAAATATCAATTTAACAATCGGGATCTTGATTGGACGAAAAATAGTGCAAGATTATCAAATGATTTCAGTAAATATTAGCTATATTCCTCGAAATGAACATTGAATTAATTTCTCAATAGAATCTAAAAACACTGCGCGGGACATCAATAGCTTATTAACATGTGCTCAGATTCTATAATAGCACAAATATTTATTTGTTCCTATAATTTTACAAAACTATTTCATCCTGATTCTGGACACAAAGCTATTAACATACACTTAATAAATGATAAAGTTGGTAGAACCTTATTAGTATTTCCTTAGTTAGGTATCTTTTGTTTAATATTGCTAAGATTGAGAGATTCGTTTCACATTCTAATATGATTGCGCACGTCAGCACGACGACTGAACCTATCAGATGAGTTAATTTGTGCATTGTTACTTAAAATAAAGCGAAGGTCAAGCTGTGCCCCACAGTACTCTTTTCCGGAGAAATTCATGACGGTGATAAGATCAGCGCCCCGAGCTGCGCACCCTTGGAAGCGTAAAGGTACTCGTACTCAGATATTTTACGATAATAGCACTTTGTAACCTAACGATACTATTCAATCGGTAGATTTGCATTTCAAATTACTTCTCAGGTTAGGTTAGGTTAGGGAACGTATTGTTTATTTTAAAAGCGCTTTTTCTTTTAACATTGCCAATTACACAAACAAAAGTGTGCGTAACATAAATACATTGTTATAAATCTGTGGAAAGCTATTTCTGTTAGTCTGGTATTGCAATAATTAGATTAGCTACTTTTTTCAACATGAATCATTGTATTGTATTATATTCTATTATTAGTATTGAGTTAAAAGAAAGTACAATATAATTATCCTTTACCTCAGAGGCATGTTCTAATGGAAATTCTTACACAAGTGTGCTTGACCCGTAGTCGAGGAGCTAGTGGTACTTTCTTATACATATGTTTGGGGAGTTAAGGCTGTAGTATAAAAAGGTTACGAACCTTTAGGCAAGAGGAAGTTCATGTGCGTGTGAAATGAGGGACCATATCGCTATTGCGCAAAATAAAAATTGTAGGATTTAATGGGCATATTGAAGTAGAAGGCGTATAATATATCGAGGAATTGGTATCTGTTCTTAAGAACTTCTATGATCTGCAAATAAAAAATGAAGTGATAAAAAATATGTGTAAATTATGAAAATGAACGTAATGTACAAAGTAACATTTACACATTTTTAGGATTCCTTAGTACGAAACCCTTATAGGAACACTTTGTTGTTCATCAGTTTGTCTGTCAAGACCCTTTGTCTCAGGAACGCCTGAAAGTATTACGCTAAAATTAAACCCTACAATTTGGTACAAAGCAACGTTTTATAACATAGATAAAGGAAAATTGCGAAAAGCATAAATTTTAGTTTCATCATTTAATATACCTAAAGGTTTGTACGATTTTTTTAAAAGAAGAAGTTTTCTATTTGCCGTGGCTTGCACTGTGTGTGTCTCCAGAGTATTTAAGGGCAGGGCGAATCTTTTAGCCTCTAAGAACAACGGCGGAGCGATTTCTTTATAAGGGGTGTTTTTTTAAGCTAGATAGAACTTTAAATTGTAAAAAGTAACATAAAAAATTAAATTTTGATGAAACTTTTTTTTTTATTTGTTTCAGTATACTCTGACAAATCATCATGAATAGACTCACGCTTGAACAACGCTACGAAATTATCCAAATTTACTTTGAAAATCAGTCGTCGATTCGCGCAACTTATAGACGACTTCGTCATTTGTATGGCGTACATAATCGTCCATCTGAACAAGCCATTCGTCGAACTGTGGATAGATTTCGTACCACATACTCTCTAGAGGATGCAATAACACCAGCACGTCGAAGGAATGTGCGTACTGAAGACAATATCGCCGCTGTAAACGAAAGTGTGGAAGAAGATCCAAATTTATCGATTCGTCGTCGGTCGCAGGAATTGGGGCTCTGTCCGTCCACTACGTGGAAAATATTGCGCAAAGATCTCGGCCTACACCCGTATAAGATCCAGCTGGTGCAGGAATTGAAGCCACGAGACCATTATATGCGTCGTTCTTTCGCCGATTGGGCTCTAGAGCAGTTGGCAACTGACCCGTTGTTCTATCGCAAAATTGTGTTCAGCGATGAGGCGCATTTTTGGCTTAACGGGTTTGTTAATAAACAAAATTGCCGCATATGGAGTGAGACCAATCCACAACAGACCCTACAGACTCCATTACATGCAGAAAAATGCACCGTATGGTGCGGTTTTCACGCTGGTGGCATCATCGGACCTTATTTCTTCAAAAATGAGGCCGGAGCTCGCGTTACGGTCAATGGAGATCGTTACCGCACCATGATCAATGATTTTTTGTTTGAAAATATGGATGACATTGATCCGGAGGAGATGTGGTTTCAACAGGATGGCGCTACGTGCCATACGGCGAACGCAACCATCGACTTATTGAAATCAAAATTTGGCGATAAGTTGATTTCGAGAAATGGACCTGTCAATTGGCCTCCAAGGTCGTGCGATTTGACACCTCTCGATTATTTCCTGTGGGGCTACGTGAAGTCACTGGTTTATGCTGATAAACCAGCAACAATTGACGCCTTGGAGGCCAGCATTGTTCGTGCTATTCGTGACATACGGCCAGCAGTGCTCGAAAAAGTGGCCCAAAATTGGACGTCCAGAATGCACTTCGTCAAGAACAGCCGCGGTGCCCATATGCGCGAAATCATTTTCAAATGTTAATGTCACGTATTGATCTTTCGAATAAAAAAAAATTTTGATTACAATTTAATTTTTTGTGTTATTTTTTACAATTTCAAGTTCTATCGGGCTTAAAAAAACACCCTTTATTAGAGAGTCGCTCTCGCTTGACCGCCGCCTTTGTCAGACATACATCAGTATTTATGTTCTACCACCAATGTACCACGAGCGGTCATTATGATATAGACAATGTAGGTCTTCTCTCATTTCTTGAAGGTTTGAAGGTCGTATTGGTCCGGGAACACCGAAGGCGACAGTTCATTCCACAGGGTAGAGTGGCTATGGCAAGAGAATAGATATATTACACATCGAGAGATACAGGCTGACCTAAACATTGGATCACAGACAGTTTCCAACATCCTGCATGAACACCTCATAGTTAGGAAGCTTGCTTCGCGATAGATACCTCATTCTCTTAAAGATGAGCAAAAATGCTGTCGTGTTGATTGGTGCAAATTTTATGTTAGAAAATTTCAAAGGAGAAACTTTACAAAACGTATTCTACCTTCTTACAATTGACGAATCATGAACGATTGAAAATGGAAAGGAGAGGATTCCCACAAAGCAGCAATCCACGTAATGGGTGTTTGAAGAGGACGATTTACCCACAAAAGTTGGTCGCGGTCGGAGCGTTAATAAAAAATGATAGCGGTTCTTTTTCGACGCAGTGGACCAGTAGCAGTAATTTCGCTAGAATACCGTAGAACAGTTACTAGTGAATGGTATAGCAAAGTTTGTTTGCCTCAAGCTTTCGGGGATTTCGATAGCGAGCGCCCAAGGAACGGCTTCCGTGGCATTCTTTTTCACCCAGATAACGCGCCCCCTCACACACCTCCTAGAACTATGGACTATTTGACAACTTCAGGGGTACAAAAGTAACCCCATTCTCCAAAGAGTCCAGATTTAGCTCCATGCGATTTTTTATTATTCATTGTAAAAAAATCTTCGTGGGCGAAAATTTAGCACTGCACACGAGGCCGTTGAAGAATTTCGGCGGTTATTTTTCGACACGTTTTCTAAATGTTCTGAAGGCTGGTTCACCCGAACGCATGAGTGCATTGGGATTGGAGGGGGAATTTTTTAAAAGGCGTAAATAAACTTTTTTATATTCTAATAATTTTTCATTTTACTAACTATTTTTGAAATAAATAAAAAAATATTTTTGGACATCTAACACAACGCCATCTAGTCCCAAGCTAAGCAGAGCTTGTGTTATGGGTACTAGACAACTGATATAAATACATATATACTTTTTTTTTTGTAAATACATACATATGATACATAGTAAACACTCAAACTCCGAAACAAATATTTGTAGATCACACAAACACTTGGTCCTACCCAGGATTTGAACCCGAGACCTCAAGCACAGCAGTCGCATTCACTACCACTGCGCCACCGAGGCAGTTAAACAGTCCACGTATAATACACAACTTGTGAAATTGGAAATCATCACTATTTTTAAACTCGACGTACATAAAATACAAAACAAAAATGAAATTTATGAAAATATCGCTACCGGAAATGGACGGGTTTTGTCAGTATTTTCCGGATATGTGTATTCAAATCTTTGTGACGTCACTTTTCTTCTATCTTTATTAAACTCGTCAGATTTTTAAGCGCTTTATAGTTACCTCAACTCCAAAGCAATTCGCAACTATCAGTTTCTTTGAGTCGAAGAGATACCGCTTTGTTAGATTTAATAATATAGTTCCCTCTATCGGTATTGTATAAAAAGGACAAGAGGCTTATCCCGGGCCCGGGTAGAACTAGATACATTCGGGCCGGTGATCTTTCAGCTTTATGTGACCACGAAAACTCCAGCTAAGCTTACAGATTAGGTTGGGATGCCAAACTTCTATCGATACAAAATACCTCATAACTACTGCTACAGTCACAGTTTAAATAAAATTCACTGCTACATTATCTCATTGGTCTCGATCATTTATACATATAATATACTAGCTGATCACTTATTTTTTTGTGCGGAAATCCCCTCGGATACCACCTTCTGGTGCACCAAAACCGCACGCCGTCTCGGGGTACCAGATGCTGGGGAACCAGGTGTACCCTAGAATGGAAAAACCTTGGAACCCCGATGTACCTCGGGCCAATTACGCTTTGTAGATGGCCCTCTCCTGTGTGTGTGTGTGTGTGTGTGTGTGTGTGTGTGTGTGTGTGTGTGTGTGGGAATCCTAATACTCCCGCCACTGCCCCCCAGTGCCACCCGCGCCGCCACCCGGGCCTGCTTCTACTAGAGGCGTACCACCAGTACCATCCAGGTTTACTTTGAGACTAATCACTGCGCAGTATATATAGTTTTTATTGTACCTTGTACCTTAACTTAATTTAAGCTGAGTTTGTAAGGTACGAGTAAGTCAGCTTTATTTAACCTAAAAGTATAGCACCGTGTGTCGCGGTCGATTGTGTTCAATGGTGGCCTAAAGCCTTACAGTACGCCTTCACTTTAAATAAATAACAAATACGGTGATAGGCCACCTTCGGTTGATTTGTTAGATAGATTGCATACAGTTGCATTGGCCCATGTGTGTTATTATCGGAGAAGAGTGTGCGACACATACAATTGGGAGCGGGAATTAATCGCGGTTATACTGTGTGATAACTTTTTAACATAATCTCTGTCTGTCTGTAACAACAACACTAACAAAATTGAACCTGAACAAGGTCATAATAAATTAGACCTTTCTGCACAAATGTATGACAATTCAAATGATGTCAAATTTCAATAATACAATTTTTTGTTTGTTTAATTTTGCTTGTCCAAATTTGTAGAATCAGTAGAATAGAAGATTTTATAAAATATTATTGTGTATGAAAGTATGAGTGCCAATAACTTTAACATTAAACTTACAACCTGTTTATTTACTTTATTAGATTGACGAGTGACAAGTCGGTAGGGCTATCGCGTCGTCCTCTAGTTGACACCGAAGGGTATTAGTTTCGGGAATAAGAAGTCACTGGTCGACCTTGATATCGTGATTTAATATTTACTGTCTGCCCAGAGCCTTTCAATTTTCAACAGTTTAGTACGTTCGTTAAGAAGACGCAATTACCAGACCCGACAACCCAGGACAGACTGTTCTGGCGCCGAGTGATAAGGAGGGCCGACCCCACCTAACGTGGGAAGGGGCAAAGGAAAAGAAAAGAAGAAGTACCAAAAATGGACATAAGTAATATTGTAATGAAATAATATTTTTGAAATAATTAAAATTTTGCAGAATAGAAATTGGATATAATCGCGCGATATACATCGTCACAGGGAGAGTAGTCCGACTACCTGCTGTAACTGCTCCATCAAATTAGATTGCGGGAAAAAGACTGACTCACCATTTTATTTTTGTTAGATAATTAACATAAATCTACCCGAACAGTATATACTATCTTGTTAATATATAAGGTGACGTCCAGAAAGATATGGTGCAGTCTTTCTTTGACTGTGTTTGTTGTTATTTATAATGGTCACTACATTCAAAATGTGAGTTTACTTTTCCTAAGTTAAACATACAGGAAAAGAAGAAGAACGAAACACAAATATTATTTTTACTTGGCTACTTAGGCACAACGATTAAATATGGAGAAACTGTCTCGATAACAAGTATCAGTCAATATCTCTGCACGAGTTTACTGCAACAGTATTGTGCTGCTTCGTAAGTCTTGTTTTATCTTAGGTACATGGCATAACTAATTCTTTATCTAGCTACAAATATACATTTTTGATTGTAAATAGTTAAATTAAAATAAATGAAAAATAATAAATAAATTAAATAAATAAATAATAAAATTTTAAAAAGTAATAGTAGACGCATATTATTTCTATTTATTTTATTTGTACTCCTGCACAATTTTGAATCTTTTTCCTTGGTGAGTTTGAAACGCGAGTTTTTTGTAAATGTCATAAAGAAATAAAATATGATCACAACGGTAGCACTCCTACTGGAAATGCAAACGTCGGAAGCAGTGAATTTCCACGTTCATGAGCATTACTCAGTGACCCAAATGAATAAAGATTTCGTACCGCTTGTAAGATAGGTCCACAGCGACAAGCAGCGGAGAGGAATTGGCACCACACTTAGCGCATTTCTGAATTTGTGTGCCTTAGAAATTAATATTTGCATTTTCTCTAAAAACCAAAGTTGTTTTTAAAAAATAGAATAGAGCTAGACCACCCAAGAAATGACAACAATCTTCACGAGAAATTTTAAAATTAAAACTATCTGCATATGATATCTTTATAACGATATAAGTTTTAACAAACACAAACAATTGAGTTAACTGAGCATGTGAACGAGCTTCTCTCCGAGCTTCTGTAGCCTCAGTCTTGTATCCGACACTAGTGCTATCTCCCACCTTAGCTCCTGCGCTCTATCCTCTTTTTCTAAAATTATGTTCTCCTTGTTGCCACTTGACGGTAAGTAAAGGTTGCCTTTTTAACACGATGTTTATAGACATACATTATTGTCATATAGGCCAGACTAGACTCATCTCACACTAACTCTTCTACTTCTTGTACTCAGTTTATTCTGTGTCCTATCTCAAAGGCACTCGGTGCAGGGTGACAGGCCTCTCGAATCCCATACTCCTGCATAATGTATGTACAGTTAATATCTGCGGCTTTGAGTCAGATAGCGCAAAACTTTTCCAATAAGTGTTTGTCTCCACCATCTTATCAAATATGTGCAATACGATAACTTTGACTACTTTCGAGTTAAGGTCTCAACAATAATTAATTTGAAGGTTGTTATTTACATTTTTTAACACACATTACAAGTACCCACATACATATGTACGTGATAGTAAATTTCCGTCGTTCTCATAAGTTTATATACCTTACGGAAAAAACGTATCATTCCTCCCAATATACTTTTTGTTCTAGCTCTTGGTAATCGGCTGAGGGCACTACAAAGAAAAATTATCCGCTTTTGATATCAGATCAGATATAATTGTTGGCTGGATAAACGCTGAAGGACTGTGCTAATCTCGGTTAGTTCTACTGAGAGTTAAAGACAGATTTATTAAACAGCAGGTCTGTGTCAGTTCGATTCCCGTCCATGTACATAATGGCCAACTCATCGTTTATCGAATAATATAAATAAGATCGTAAAATGTTCGTTTTATACAATACACGAACTTGTTAAACTGCATTTAACATAAACTTTGTTGATAGTTTACATGTTGTATCATACCACATCTTTATTTGCAGAACCTGTTCGGATGGTTATAATGCAGATTGACTAAATTAGTTTTTCATTTAGTCAATCTACATTACAACATTCTAATTTTTAATAGATATCTAGTGATAGATAATGAAGTAAAATCCTGAATGTTCCAGATTATATTGCTGTAGATTGAAGATAAACCAGTATTAACTATGATTAAGTAATACGAGGCGATGACTTGCGTAGCTATTGGATCACTAATGTCATGGGTTTATTGGTTAGGGCTTCAAAATATGAACAACGGGAATTAATGGCACCTTGTAACAAAACCCGTACTGGCTGATTAAGATAATCTATACTTATATCTAAGAGTTCGAAGTGATCAACGATGTCTCCATGAACTTATGTTTAAGATGAAACAAATTATCCTACGAATTTTAAGTAGTTTAAAAGTTAGCAAATTATTTCTTTGAATACAGAACCTTGAGTATATCCTATACGTTCATTAAAAATCTAGTTTCATGTAAAGATTGAGATGAAGACACACTTAAGATATAACGCACGCTGCGCGTCACCTACTTGCGACTTATTGCCATCATCACTCAGCGCTCATACATTTCATTATATTGTTCTGTAGTGGACAAGATAATAGACGAAGAGTTCAATGTTGTGATACATGGTCACTTTACACGATGTAAAACAAACTCGCCACATTCAATATTCATATTTTGATTTGTTACATAAGAGTTCTGAGTTCTGAGTTCTGATGTTTACTACTTTTGTTAATGTTTAAAATAGCAAATTAAAATATTCATGGTCGACAAAAATTAATGAGAAGGTCTCCTCTACCTGTGATAACGAATGGTGATAGCGACGCAGGAGTGTTGCCTTGAGATGCAGCGATGTTGCGGCAGCGGCGCGGCACCGTGTTGCGTACACTCGGCACCTGCAGTTTCAGTACAACTTTTCTGAAAGTTTTCCCGCGCGCAACTTATCAAACAACTCTCGAACAGCACTGAATTGAGTGTAACCGTGCACTACACTTGGATGCTCACTTCACAGGCGTCACTGGTCGGTGGTCGCCGAGTAGGTGTTAGGTCGGAGCGCGCGTAAGTCGTGAGAAGTAGCGCGGTGGGCGCGAGCTGGGATGGCGCGAGTACGGCGGCGGTCGGTCCGGCAGTGGCGGTGAGCGCGCGCTCCGCCCGGCGCCGGCCCCGCGCCGCCCGCGCCCCTCGCCCGCCCCGCCTCACCAGCACCAGCACCAGCACCACCTCCCGGACCAGCGCCTGGCCATTTGATCTAAGGAAAAATATTACAAGTTTACATTAATTAAAAATATTTACAATAACTTTAGAGAGTCACAATAAATGTGTTTAAAAAACGTTTCCGGAAACAATATTTAAAGAGTGTTACTCATTACTCTAATATTTCTACCGCAGCCTCTGAACAAACACCAAGACTACAAATAAAAGCAAGTGAATAATTGGTGCACAAAGATGAAGTCTTGAAAGGTTATTTGCTAAAAGGAGGCAATAACAATTTAAGAACCAATAGGTATGTATGTGGTATGTGGAAGGCCCGCGGACATAAATCAACATGTACATTGTGATATCTATCGTATCTAACGTTAGATCAACTCCTTGCTGTTGTACTGAAAGAAGCACAAAACATGTGAACAGAACCAAACAGTTTTAAAATAAATAAAAATACATACATGGTAAATAAGCACGGATACGGATTACAATACATAAGCAAAATAAATAGGTACACAGTAAGAAAAATCAGTTTAAAAAGTTTCGTATTGTAGGTAGCTTTTTGTAGAAAAATCCACCCGCGTTCGTTCTGTCAATATGTCGTGATTGATGAACAAACACCCGACCACATCTATAGCCAGAGCATATATATATGAAGATATGTGCTTCAATGTTATACAACACCAACATACATACACATTACACACACATAATACATCAAATACACGCACACAGGTTTGTGCACAAATAACGCACTACTTGTTCTGTGTATATACTTGTAGTATAATCGGCTGAGACTTTTTATTTATAAAAAACATATAAATGATTATACATGTAAGTGCTTACATAAAAAGTCAAGTTAAAAAATGTTGTCGAGTGTTCCAAAGTGCAGAGTTGACGCTAATAGAAACTCGCTGTGTGCACACACACTTGGTCTGCCTGTTTGAGTTCACATTTAATTACATATTCCATAAGTGATATGGAATTTGTAAGACATTTATTAGCTGATTTCAAAAGTTAAATACGAGTATATCAAACTAAAAAAATAAACAAATACGCGCGCAATACATACTCAAGCTAAGACATGCTATTTTGAATAGTTGCAACAATCATGCATGAAGACTTAAATAAATAAATTTTCAGGACAGACCAACACAAAAAGACCATGTTCCATAAGGGGGCACGTGGGTACTGCATTTGTCCAAGTTAGATGTAAGCTTTTGTATTGCAAATTTATAGTCAACGAATGAAGTTACAATTACCTATAAACAGTTTTTTTTTGGATATGGCAAACTGTGCCAATGTCGACAATTCTGCCAATGACGAATGTATGATGGAGAGAATGCGTGTGTTATTAAAGAACGTGTGTAAGAAAAAAATATGTAAATATATAAATAGGTTCAATAACATAAATAGAAGTGACAGTGACGTAACTCACAGGAATTAAACTAAACTAACAGATTAGTGACACGACACGCCACGTGAGAGAGTACTTATGAGAGGTTTTAGTTCGATTTACTTGCTCGTAAACATCTTCACTACTCAATGGACAGTAACTCTTGTATTTTCATAATGAGTACATCGTACATTGTCTTATACAATTATTTACTTAAATGAAGGTTCTTCATGAGTGTTCGATTAGTAGAACATAAGCCATAGAAACTATATGCATTCTAAAAAAAATTCATTTATTGGCTCTTGTCCAGGCGTTCCCCTTATGTTTTGTCTATGAGGTTTTAGTTAAGTATTTGACACTAACACTGCAAAATGATATTACTATATTATTAAGGAAAAATAAGTCAATTTAGAACTGACAATATCCGAAGCAGAACACTTGGCTTGCTCAAAATAGAATTTCGCTCTTGATTCACCTAGTATCATATCCGGCACTCGAACACTGTTCCTACAAAACTAGTTAGCTACATTCGCTAGTTAACAGGTTAGTTTTAGAGCAATTTCAATAAAACCGTTTCTATCGCAACGAAGTATCGAATGAAGTTACCAAGCTAGTGAAGAGCGCTGAATTATTTATTGTCGACGAGAAAGCCAAGTTGAGTACACACTGAGCTGCCTCCCTGTGCCGAAGTCACTGTGGTCCAATAACTACGGGAAAACTCTTAAGATATTTAGGAATTAATAAAGTTTCTTAATAAAGTCATAAGATTTGTTTGATATATATACCTACGTTCCACCCATTATCATTAGCATGGGTAGAAAAGGACTTCTCATTTAATATTTTTTTGTTATAAGATCATGTTCTGAATGAGTAATCAGAATCATTAAAGGATCTAGTCGGTCTGTTGGTGTGTGTGTTCATCAGCCCAATTGATTCAAACTCACATGGTAAAAAAATCATTTACATGAAACGTAAATAGATTAACTTGTATTATGGGGATCACAAAGGAAGAGTATACACACAAAGTGTCCTTGCCAAGGTCTTCTTTGTATCTCAATACCAAAACTCACTAGTCATGATAGCAAATTATTACTAATTACATAATATTTTAAATTACCTAATATGCAAAAAAATACAAATGACAATGGAAACAATTTTGAATTCAATATATATATACCAGTTGCCTTCTAGAAAAATCAACCAGAATGTTATAATATTTATGCTGTTAACTATAAGTACATGTATATAAAGTATTTTCACAACTATTCATAACAAAAACTTGAAACACGAGAAATAAATAATGGCTCGAAATGAAACTCAACTTCGATGAGAAGTAAACGGCTGCCGGAGGAAACTTTAACTTCCATTACACGCGCCTCTGACTTTTGACGTATTACAAATTAATGATCACTTCCATCACAGCGAGAGCATGTTCTTTGAAATTCCCGAATCGTCCATACTTGAATTGTGCTGACACGTTTGCTCAGTCAGTTGGACAACTGTCCTCGCACTTTCCATCGAAGGAGGGACAGAATTCATTAAAGTTTTGAGCTTGATAATAGCCTAATATACGATTACTTACACTGTCATCATCACACACCTATGTTACATACTAGTTATTACTTATCAAGTGATATTGACCTTTCAGTGTACCTCCAATGAGCACCTTACAAGAGAATAGTTTTCTGAACGAAATTGAAGAATATGAAAGCGTTATATTTGGATTCAAATAGTAAAGGAAAAAGTAAACGAAAAAAATAATATTTGCATCTTACGAAATAAAATCTTTTATTTTTTCTTCTTCCTTAAACTTACTTTGGCTGGGTTAAGGGGATCGTAGTTTTTAGCAATAATCAAACTCAGTTTTAAAAATACGACTCCGTCTAATTCGAGTCTTCTCATCACTACCGTTCTTTAATCTAAATACACGTAAAAGCAATACTTCTTCTTACTGACTGATTCCTACCGCATCTTTCGTCGGATGATCGTCCTACGCGACAGCAGTTTCATTCCCATCACTTAGATGGCTGGCATTCCAAAACTGTGCGCTTTTCCCGAAACTTTCTGCCTCGCACAACAAAACTGTGGAATGAACTGTCGCCTGCGGTATTTCTGGACCAATACGACCTTCAAACCTTCAAGAAAAGAGCGTCCTTCTTAAAAGGTCGGTCACGCACTTGTAACGCCTCTGTTGTTACGGATGTTCATGGGCGGCGGTAATCGCTTAACATCAGGCGATATGTCTACGCGTTCACCCCTATTCAATAAAAAAAAATTAAGTTAATTATATTATTAAATAAAGTGCCTGGTTGATGCCAATGTAAGTGCTTCCTAATAATTTAGTTTGCTAAAGTCATAGTTGTTAAAATGTTTTGTTTTTATTAAGCTTAAGCTTACTTTTCAGCGTCTGTCTCTTCATATCGCTTTCGGACTGCAAGGGTTTATTTGTCTCCACCGATAAGTTAGATGTTGGCAAGCGTTACTTTACATAGTCGATGTCGCGTTATAGTTGCATTATGTATATTTGTTTAGAGCAGTGTTAGACAGAAGCTCGATACAGCCGGGGATTGTTTAGTGACTGCGTAGTTAGGGGTTATCTGTGGCGCGCACGGTTCCGCGCCACCGCACCGCCACAATACTCGCGCCCCGTGACTGCCTGCCTCCAATAACTGATACCCAAATATAATGAACTATCATCTAATGTTAATTACGCCACAATAACAAACGTGACGGTCAACCCTGCGCTGCCCGCTTCATCGCTATCAGTAATACTCGTACTGTCATCGCTCGAAATTAGGGACGTAAAACTAATCTGGCATAGTGCCATATTAGTTTCAGGAAAAATATGAGCGCAAAGTCTTGCAAGTAATTTTTTTTCTTTTTTTTATAAAACTGTGAAACTTTAACCATTTACGCAGCACACGCAATGGAAGCACTCAAAAGAGTTAATTTTCTCCCGTTTTTTGTAACACATTTCATTAATAGTCTGCTTCTTTATAGGTCGCAGCGTGATGATATAAGCTTATAAACTTCGGCGATAACTGGACTATCTAGCAGGAAAAGAATTTTTGAAAACGTACCAGTACTTCCTGCGATTAGCGTATTCCACCAAAGAAACAAAATGTTCAGATTTATAATATTAAGTGTAGATATAGATAAGTATGTGGGTAATCTGATCTTATATGACAATTTATCGTGTCAGAATAAAACATTACATAAATGCATCATTGGGATGAGTTCCTTACATTATTTAGATCATAAAGAGGTGGACAGTTTAATTATTTTTCAGTATTTAACTCACAGCGCTAATTGTAACGATTTTTGTTTTATTGTCCTTTTTTTGTATTTTCTGCTAACCTGTCCATCCAGCCAGGCATGAAGCGTGGTTCATAGAAGGGTTACCACCACCCACTATGACATACTACCAATATGTGACCCAATTATTTGAACATGGTGCTTAATGTAACATGACAAGCTTACACAACTCTAATTATAAGTATGTATTGAATCGCACGATATCGCTGAGGTCGAACATAATTATATTCCGTATATTATAAACGACACATCTATTACAAAAAAATACTTTGTGATTAATATACAATACACGAATTAAGTTATTCATATGAAATAGTACCCATCTCGAAGACTCGCGTACGAATGAATGAAATAGAATTGAGTACTTATATTATATCACTACGTCAGTAATTGCATTATTCACAACTGAGCGATTAAAGGGACTCAAATCACAAAATAACAGCCGTATTTAAATTGTATATATTTCCATCCAGAACAAACAAACACAAATGAAATAGTATTAGATCACGATTATTAATTTATTATCTTTGTAGCAATGATATTGTTGCGCCATAACCAGATGAATCTAGTGTCCACTAGAAGAATCGAGAACTGTCGAGGACAACGCCATCTAGTGTTGAAAAGCGCGCAACTGTGTGCATTATGACGATTACTCGACGCTAGATGGCGCTACAAGCAGGTCTAGAGTAATCTATTTAGCCTAGAGACATCGATCGAATATTTTCGTAGTTTCGAGTAATTTCCACGGCCATATAAAAGCGGAACGTGTTGGCCGTAGGGACAGTATTGTTTCACGATACAGCGGATAAACATCGAAGAGATATTCTAGTGCGACTAACGAGTGATTTAGTGATTTCTTATTGTAAAAAGTGTTCTTAATAAATATTGTGTTATTTTTGGTAATTAATCGAGTACTTTAATTTATTTAATACCCAGCTCGTAACAATATGTTTAAACGTGTTTTTATAAAACATAAATGTTTTAATAATCCCTAGATTCAGCTCGCATGAAATAAAAGTAGCTTAAGTTACTCCTTATACTCGTAACATTAGCTATCTGCCAGCGAAAGTCGCGTCAAAATCGGTTCAGCCGTTAAAGAGATTAGGTACAAACATACAGGAAAAAACTCGTATTTACTTCCATATATATTGGAATGTTGTTAATAAAAAAAATACATAAAAAATACAATGCTATTTGTTTGTATAGATGTATAGATTGGAGCTGCCGGTTGAAGCAGACGGCTGGTTTGAAGTGGCGCACAGACGCACGTTACTATAGCCGTCACTACATAATAGAGAACTCAAGCGTTACACGAGTGCAAGTAATAATCTGGTTTATAATTTTATTTGGTTTGATTGCTCAAAACGGTTATGCAAGAGTAGGGAACGGTTTAAACAACTTTGTATCCATCAGAGGGTGAGATTATCATTGCTCTACGTACCTATATGTAGAGAATGTTTTTAAATTAATAATAGTGTTTATGAGTGGAAACAATAGGGGCGTAGGTTCGCAGTGTGAACTGGCGGCCAGATGAGCAGTGGGCGCCGCCGAGTCGGCCACGGACAGGGGCCCACTGATATACTGCTATAGGCCTTATATTACAAAATATCTGTGCCAAATTAAAGCTTACGGAAGGGACTGGACCCCACAACACATGGAATCCTAGTTTAGGGACCAGATATATTTTTGGTTTAATTTACTACAAGTTATATTAACTGGTAAATCATGTAGATTATTTTGTGAACAGACTTTTATATAAATAACGATTATTATTAAAGTGAGTCTACTTTGCCTGATGATGATGAATTCCAAGAGTAGTGATCACCGCATCCTCATTGTAAATGCAAACAACGCAGCATGGTGACCCATACTAAGGATTACTCTTTAGACTTACAATTAAACATTATTCTCTAATAAAAAAACTATAGATCATACAAACAACCGAAGCTAAAACATGTATCCAAGTTAAATACAATTTAAAAGTTATTATGAGTTTCACCTGACAAATATTATATTTTCAATGTAAACTAACTGTTTAAGCTGAACATCCTGTGGCTTGCCTACATTTGTTCAAGATATACGTAATGCAATGGATGAAGGTAAAATCTAATTACATTAGAGTAAATTTGTGAAGGTACTTATTACCATGTTTATTTAAAACGTATCTGTACAATATAATATCACATGTATGTTTATTATTCTACGAAACCACCATTATAGAATAAAAACATGACTGCGTTGAACGTGGGTTAAGACTAGTCCTCCTCTTATATAACTTCTAGATAGATAATAAGAAACACTTAATTCCAGAACATAATTGTTCGTAGGTTAATTGTGTGTGGGTTACAACGAGTGAACTATAGGAGTGAAGGCACTCGTCGACAAAGCACCTCTCCAGGCTGAAGCGTGACGCGACGATTTAATTAATCTCTGAGTACACCGATAGTGTCGCGTCACACCATACCGAGGCGGGAGGGAATCAATTGAAAATTAGCTCGTAGTTGCTTGGTTGGCACACTTGTTATGGTGGCTAAATCTAAAACTTTTTGGCCCTAACGTCTCCAGTGTACTGTGTACACTGTACATTTCTATATATTACGTATGGAATATAAATATTTTCCTTTTTTTACCTAAGTGTATGGTCATTACTCCACTTCTAAGTGTGTGTTTACCTTTCATCGTGTAGGAGCAATGCTTTAACATATGTGCCGACTATAAAAAACGAATTTTCCAAATCTGAGCGATATCGACAGTTCAAGATGTCAGCAAAATATTCCTTATATTCGTGTAAGTGGGTGCAACGTTTTTACCGACATGAAACCCGACACGTAAGGTAATTAATGGGTACGCCGGTAGTCTTCAACGATGGATTAAAATTACGCGTGGGTTTTCACGACTGGTACCTTGGCTCGAGTCACATAAGTTTTTCCTGCTGAGCGAGTAAAAAGCCACCTCGGAGCACAACAGGTGCGTCGAGGGTCGTCGGAACGCTGACTCGGTTGGTTTTACATAATGCGCCCTCCGCCTGTTAACTCCACAGAAACCTACGTTAGCTGAATTCTACTTTGACTTAAAATACGTCAGCTTACCCATGATTTTTAGAGCTTCTAGCTCATGCACAGGAGAAAGGAATATAACCCGCAGGTACGACGCTAATCTACTGTTGTGTGGAGACGCGCTCGAAAATCTTAAACTTTATTACATTTTTCTTGTTTTTAATTCACAATTACATTAAAAATAACAAAAAGAAATGTTATTTTGATCGTACTCTAGTCAAATACTAAAACGTCAATAAAATATATTGATGATAAAATACGTTTAAATATAAATAAAAGGAACCAAACAATTACACGAGACGTATAGAAATGAGCGTCTAAACAAAAATTATTTCAACTGAACGTGTTTAAAAAGTAGTACTTTATATTTTATTTCATATTTTTGGATGCAAATACCGTATATACTTTCATATGCATTTGACTGCCTCTGGGGCACAGTGGTGGCGTATGCGACTACTGTTCTTGAGGTCTCGGGTTCGATTCCCGGATCGGACCAAAAGGTTTGTATAATCTGCAAATATTTGTTTCTGAGTTTGGGTGTTTTCTATGTATAATATGTATGTTTTTACAAAAAAAAAGTATATAAGTATTAATATCAGCTGTCTAGTACCCATAACACTAGCTCTGCTTAGCTTGGGACTAGATAGCGTTGTATGTAATATGTCAGAAATATTTATTTATTTATTATTGAGTGAAAAGCTGTTAATATAACAAACAGACGCTTGGACACGGATGGCACGATATATTGGAACAAAAATTCGACGTTGTGCAGTGTTTTAGTTGCTTTTCACCAGTTGTTTCAGACTCATGTCTCTCGAGTTGCAGCTGTACATGCGTCTGACAATTATCAAATATAATAGCTAATACAGTAAACACCACTACCGATGCTCGATGGATTCCAAAACGAATACCGTGAACATATTTTAACTTCAGACTCGGTGAATATAATTTAAGCTTTCATTTCAGTGATGGAAATTTAACGAAACGTATAATATGTAGGCACATTATATTTCAATAACACGGTGACAAAGCGAGTCTGGCAGTCGTTTACTGTAATATAATAGAGTCATACATCGCGGTCGTGTGTCACGTTGTAATGAGGCGAGATGCCGCACCGCAGCCGAGCCGCGAGCCGTCAGACGGGGCTGGGCCCACTCACTCATTCAGTGAGCTGAAGTGATAGTCGGTGTCGAATCACACAGAACTATCCAATTTGTACGGGAATAAATACGCATACCTAGTGTCAGTCTCTTGCCTCTTCTCTTTAATCAACAAATTCTATGAGTGAGTACCCAAACACAAAGACGGGGATCGAATTTATAAACATAATGTTACCTGATGAATATCTAAGAGTCGTATAGAGACGTATTTATATTCAACGTTGTCACATTTACATGCGCAAATACTTTTCACTCTCATTGTTTCTAAGGAACAGAGCGCTTCGAGCGCCCCACTGTCTCAGCTATGTTCGATGGCATGTAATAACTACGTAACATATTCTTCTATCGCTCCTTAAGATTCCTGTAAGGTTCCTATGTAGGTACATTTTTATTGAGTCCGCTGTCATAAAATTTAAAGGTAAGTTGAACTTTGAACTAGTGAAGATGTTATCACACGACTGCCCAGAGTCGGCAGTCGTATGATAACATTAGGCAGGATGGGTGAGAACACTACACATCCGTGTATAATGATAAATAATAATTTGAAATCTCTAATAAGATTACATTATATTAATATTCATAGGGTAAATAGAACATTGCAACACGAAAACCTCATTCGTCTTAAATGTTCGTTGCAAACAATTTTGGTTCAGTTTAATTTTAAAAGTAATAGCGGCAGTATTGGTTTCGGTTTCTCAACGAGAATGATGAGAAGTGCGAGGCAGAACTCAAACCTCGACGAATTGCTCTGGAAATGTAAGACAAGCCAAACTTCCTTAACCTGCTAACCCGCTGAGCCACGAACTCGACACAAAACGATAGTTCAACAATTGAATGTTTACCCTCGCGTTCTACTACCTATGGCGAGGTCTCGCATTTGTGTGACAATTAAGTATATTTTAATTGTAATTTCGTTACAAAAGTTGAAACAGAAATAATGTAATAGTATTTTTGTTGCCTACCTAGATATTTTTAATTGAATTTAAGATATTTGCTTGCAATTGGTATGTTTTTTAAAATATTATTCAAAAAAATTAGATCAGATCTGCGTTAAAATTGTTTTATATTATGACAGGCAATACTTTCATACGCTATGTACATCATTACGTCACTGAGGCAGTCACAAAGTGATAGCAAAATGAACCGAGAAAATAAATACAGTTTTAGTTTCAAAGCTAAAGCTTGGTGACAACAGCTCTCATTCAGTGTCCAGTTTCGTGAACCACCGCGTAAATAACAATAACTTGTGAAGTAGCGAGTTGAGAGGATGTATTTTTATGAGAGGTCATAAGGAGCTCCCAGCGAAGGTATTAAGCAGCCGCAAAACGAAAAACTTCGCTCGTTAGCCGTGCGGCGCGCGGCCGCCCGACCACGACGAGAGAGTAAAAAAATGGGACTCTGGAGCCCCGTTACAACATTAAAGTAAAAAGGAGGCCTTCCTATTCTACTGGACGTAGTTTGTGTAGAGCCTGTTGACTCCGGCGAATCACAATTTGAAGTGTTCTTCTAGCCTTGTACTAATTGAAATATTTTGTACTATTTTTGGCAACGTTAAATAAATATGTGCAAAAGTTATTCCTTTGAATTACCCCTTCATTGAATAACATTAATCTTAATATATTATTTAAATGGGTATACACCATTAAATCGTACAGTGATAATTTCATGTGTATTTAATTGCCCTTACAGCATGGACGACTCAAATATTTCCTGTGCACGTAATGCAATCAACGTTTTATTTGTGATTATCAAGGCGGGAATAAAAATAAAGCTCAGAGTAACTCAAGCAAAAATCAAAATCCCGCAAAGATAAGCAAGCAAGTCTTGCGTACGTGTGTTCGCACTATAAACAGTTTGACCGGCCCGCCCCGCGCCCCTTGCGCTCTGTTGCCTGCGCATCACCTGTTGCGGGCTTCAACTGTACACGCCTAACTCGCCTAACACTGTACGTCTGCGAACAAAACATCGAATGGTCTAGGGAAGTTAGTGAATATTTATTTTGTTTACAAGTTGCGTCAATACTAAGGAACTTTGTCGTAACTTAAAATATCTAGACTCGCGGTAGCGTGTCAAGCCAAGTTCAAGCTAACAAAGCTGGTGAGCAGCACCGTGTGTAATATCACACGAACTATTTGGAGTCACTTTTAACACCCTCATAACTCCAAAACTATTTCACATAGACTTGTCGACGACATAGAATTTGACTCATATATTTAGACTTAGGAGACACATATGTCCTCTAAATTTCATACACACACCTCGATCGGCCATTTAGATATTTACGTCCAAATATCCTCATTTTAAGCACTGACACACACCTAGAGATCAAAATTCTAACCCAGTTCCAGATGACCTAGAAAGTTTAATTTTGGCAACCAGATAGGTAGTCAGGCTTTAGGCTTTAATATATTATCCTAAGTATATAAAAAAAAAATTAAGTTATTAACTTCAGAACTGACCATTGAACTGGGCACCCATTTAGTTTCTACTTTTTTTATAATTGAAGTTAACAACCAAAGCATAGGTCACAAATGTTATTGATGGGATTTAATTTTACACCAGATAGGAAAAACAATTAAAAACATTACTAACTTGAAAAATAAATGTAACAGAAATAGAAAAACTAGAATCAAGATAATTGCAAGGTCAATTTTTAAAACACGACATTTGCTTTCTACTGTGAATATGAAAATACAGGCGAAAATCCTTGGCATACTTATTGTTTGTAAACCACAACTTTTTAATATTTATTTAATAATATCTGTGCCCAACACTTTCTTTGCGTTAAATAATGATGATAAAGTTTTTTTCACCTGTGAACTCATTTGACCCTAAAATTCGCCATTTCGGTCCAGCAGTTCTCGAATTTTAGTAAAACTAACAAACGCCAATTCATTTTTATAATATACATTTTTAATTATTGGTAAAAAGATGTTACTTTTGTTAAAATTGGAGTTTTATCACAAATGTTCAGCAATTATGGGTGTGCTAGTAAACTACAAATATGAGTTACATTTTGTGCCGCCCTCTCAGTTTCAATAACGTTGTGATGCCGGTGAGTGAGCCACCAGTAACGCCTCTCTATGGCTTACATAAACGGTCGTTAGATAAAACAACAGTAATTACTCATGTCAAATCATAGTTTTATTATTTTTAAATTGTGCTAAAAATTTTAGTTTTCCTTGATTTGGCTCGGATATAACAAATTATAAAGCTAAATGCGCGACGATATAAAGCTGGGCACATTGTTAAAAATAATACAAAAACACGAGTATAATCTAGTCAGTTTCACAACAATATTTACGACAGTTATCGTGTCGGAAATATAATTAAACGGCGGCAGTGACCTGGCGGAAGGTGACGGGAGCGCGCTCTGAGCGGCGTGCGGCTTGCGCCCACGCGTGCCGCTCTTCGACATTGGCGCAGCGTAGCTCATCGCGCCCCGTCGGGAATATGCGATGTTGGATTCCTTATTCTTCATTATACACATATCGATACAAAATTGTTTTCAAATCACCCCTAACTCAGTTAGTGGTGGATACGTTTGGAAGTGAGGGGAGGGGAATCGTTCCTGGAAGGACTGGAGGATCTTTATCTTACTCTCAGGTGGAAAAACTATGCCATAATAAGGTAACGCCGGCATCAGTTGCAAAGCGACCTTTAGTGAAACCGTAACGTAGATTGTGAAGGATATCGGTCGAGTTCAGATAATAGTTATTTTTTAAAGTTACTTTTTAACTGCGTGCTCAATTTTGATGACCAAGCAAGCAACCTGAACGTTTCAGACAGAATTAAAAGAGCACGAGGTAAAAATCACGTAACTTTTCATCCCACCTCAGCGAGGAAATATTTTTTCAGATTCAATTTTCAGATATTTGTCTGAAAACAAATATAAAAAAATCTTTCTTAATATAAAAAAATCTCATTTTAGGATTTTTACTTGTCAAACTTGTAAAGTTTCTTGTTTTAACATCAGTGTTTTTCGGCACCATGGAGGTAGAATTAAATAGGTTTAGTGATGTTTTGAATTCACAAACTTAGTGCACACGATGTTCTAAATTTAATTTACTTTATCCTCTAGTGGATAAAGACGGCTTTTGCACTCGGATTTCGAAGGGCGAAAATAATCGAGATGGGGGGATGAAAAGGAACATTATATAGCCACAAGCATAATCCTTTTGCCATCCTGGCTACACACCGGCAGGCTACAATATGATCTTTTTTTTTAAATGATATTTGTCTTAACTGTCGTAACAGGCGAATCTGGCCCCAGCCCAATGTTGATCTGTCAGATGCGTTAGTTAGTGCATAGAAAGAAATTATAATACTCAACAATTTGTTGTTAATTATATAAAATCAAAGTATTTATCTAAATAAAAATAAATTTATATAAATAGATGAGTGTGATTGTTTCTATAACATTCATTAATATGATAAATGACTGCACGGTTGGCCGAGTGGTTTCAGCGGTCACCATGCCGCTTGCTACTGCGCCAAGTGTCTTGGGTTCAAATCCCACGCGGTACAACACTTTGTGTGATCCACGAATTGTTGTCCCGAGTCTGGATGTTCTTTGTGTCCGTTTCTTGTATGTTTGTAAAGTCCCCCACGACACAGGATGTTTATTCCTAATGTAGGAGTTGTCTTTTTTAAAAAAAAATATATATATATATATATCAATGATAAAATCCGTACCTATGTAATAATATATTGTTAAAAGTTGACGTCCGAGATAGTTTTAATTGTTTTGTAAATATAAAATCAACTTTCTTGGGGCCTGCGAGGCTCAGCGTCGTGGAGCGATCTAACTCAATAGCTGTCGCAAATACCTTACTTGATTTTCAACGCCGCGTGTGTTTGTTGTGGTACCTTATTGAACATAAGATTTTTATTGTTCTACTTTTTCTAGACTTCAAAATCGAAATGATGTTAATGTTTCATGCGACGACGGCAAAGTAATTGATCTACATACATTCACGCTACGTAGATAAGAGGAAATAAAATGTCTTACATTTAAATATGCACACTTTAGAATTTGGGCCAATTAACTTGGCAACAAAGGCAACACAAACAATCTGTTTTGTTTCTCACAGATTCAAAAAGATTTGTTTCTTATTATGTGTTTGAACATTTTTTAATTAACTTTCAAACACTTTGTAGCTTTTGTTGTTATATTGTATGTATTAATTGTAACAGCCTAAAGCTGACAAAGAAACTCATTGTTACAATATCAGCTCCCTATGAAGAAGCGAGAAAATTTTCCTAATTCTGAAAATAGGAAGTACGATAATAAAAAATTGTTACATCATTTTTAAACAAGCTCACGGAAATGTATGTTTAGCTGTTATCTGCGATTAGGAATGGTCAGTGAGAAGTAGCGGGTGGTCGCACGCGGACGTTCTCATGGATTGCGAGCTCTTATCTAAACCGCAGACTATTTGCAGATTAACTGTCCGTATCCTGGGAACGGTCCCACTATTCGTCACGCTATCAGCGGGACAAGGAGGTGAACCCGTCGCACCGCACTTTTGTGCTATTTATCTCTGCTTAAATCCTGAATCAAATGCTTAATTTAGTTTACAAATCGTGTAATCAATGAAGCGCGGTCGCGCCGAGGAGTTGTGGTACGACGGGCGGAGGAAGGCCAATAAGTCTGTTGTTGACAATTAACGAATTATCTGTCCGTATTTGATCAGCACCAGTGACATGACGTATTGATCTATTGATCGCCATCGGTGACGACGTAGCTTTGTAATATCTGATGCACAGTCAAAGTACAATACTAAGCAAAAGTGCTGCCTCTATACTCAATCAATAACAAATTTTGAAAGTAGCAAAAACGCTTGATGCATTACTCTATTTTAACTCGTCGTCGTCGTCGTTAAATTCGGGAAGACCTGTCCGTTATAAGCGTGTAGTCAATCGCGGTTTCCTAAAATCTTTTTTTTGTTTTAAAGATTAAACCGATGATGAACCTGTAAAACCGGTTCATTTAGTAACCGACCCAAATAATCATGGGTTATATATATATCTTGTATTTCAGTATAATACACTTTAGTAGCTGTTTTACATGTCTATATTCTGATGTTATATCAAAAATATATTCAAGACCAGTTAATGGAAACTAAGGCGAATTGCCCAAACTCTGAATATTGTGTATTTCTAAGAATATCTTTGGTAAATAAGTCAATGTTATATTTGCATTCTAAATTGTTTTAGATAAATGTGTACCTATTGTGTACCTTACCTATATTTGATTTATCTCCCTTTAGTAAAACATTTAAGACAAAAGAAGTTGTTATCGTTATGCACTCATTAATTCATATGCTTTAATAAATCTCATAACCGTGGCAAAGTAACAAAATATCGAAGAACCTGCATAAACTATCGAATTATACGATGTCGCAATCTAGAACATCATTTGTGGTCGCTTTTCGATTTGTTGACATAATCCGAAGATAAAAATATTGGAAAAGAAAAAAAGAACAATCATTCTGACTGTCCATCTGTTTTTGGCTTTAAATAGTAGTCTTTGGGACAATGGAAGTAAATTAATATTAATTCATGGTGTATTAAAAAAAGAGTAACAATTATTTCGTTATTCGAGCCGGCTTAACTAAATTCATTTACGGTCCAAAATAAGTAACAGATTTATTAAGTTTGATAAACCGTCGCCAAGCCCAGCCCAGCCAAGCCCAGCCCAGCCCAGCCCAGCCCAGCCCAGCCCAGCCCAGCCCAGCCCAGCCCAGCCCAGCCCAGCCCAGCCCAGCCCAGCCCAGCCCAGCCCAGCCCAGCCCAGCCCAGCCCAGCCTACGGCGAGAATTAATCATAAAATCCGCTTTGCGTCTTAGTCGCAGATAAATTATTGTTTTAGTATATCCATCGTAGAATGGCTCGTAGAATCTCTCAAATACAAGCTTTTAGCTTTATCTTTTATTCCCTTCTGCAATAAAAGTAGCAAACATGCTTTGCCAGTATTTAAATTTATTGTATTAAAATATTCCTCAAAATAAAGTACAGCGTTACAGTTTAGTTAATTTATTTTCATATTAAAAAAAAATTAAAACCGTAGCAAAGGCTAGGCTCAAAGCTCGCCTTTGAGTTTGAGTTTGAAATAACACATACGTATGAAACATCTTCTGTACAATGAATATTTAGTGAAGTTAGCCTTCGCAATGGGTACAGCTTCCATAATCTACAAAAGCCATATTTCTCAGTAAATAACATAAAGCAATCATTTGTACCAATGAAGTAAAACATAGTTTGAAATTATTGAGTTAACATGGAAACTAAATAACTTTATATATATCACCGGCCGACAAATGAAAATTTTTTGAACGTTGTTTGTATTTGAGCCACAAATATCACCAATTTATACTATTTTAAACACGAAAACACCTACATATTTGCCCTATCACATCAGATTTTTTTAAAAGAATGAAAAAGCATTTTTTTCAAAATTTAAAGAAAAAATCAATAATCATATTACAAAAACATATATTTGAACATTTACAAAGAAAATATTGAGTCTAAACAATGCTACAGGACTATTTAGAGTGACATCTTTTACGTTTCGCGACAAAATTACGTCTGGGTGTAGTTTTTTTGTGAGAATCTTCAGTAATATCACGTGTCAGTGACCAGCAGTAATCAGCCATCATATTCACATTCCATCGACCTTGGTACCTTGTTTCCATAGTTTTTATGTCCTGGTGAAACCTTTCTCTTGATCTCTAACTAAATCATTCAATTCACCTTGAGTAAATTTCTGCGGCTGATTTAAAATTGGTTCATAAACTTCCGTCGACTCTTGACGCTGTAAATTTTGTTCTGATGATGTTGAACTAAGATCAGATATTGAGCTTGGAAGAGGCACTGGCATGTCTGGACCATGTGGAATCGGCCGTGTAACTGAAGATACATTTGCGTAGACAATTTTATTTTTATTTTTAGCATTGAAACCTTTCACATTTGTACAGCAAAAATAACAATCATCAATATGATTTGTCTGCTCTCTCCATATCATAGGTCTACCGAAAGGTAAAGATTGTCTATTGCGGTATGTCCACTGTCGTAATTGTTCAACATAAATTGTACAAACTACTTGCGGAGTCCACGGTTTTAGTTGTATTTTAAAGCCAAAATAAGCATTATACGAATTTTCAACAAATTCAGTGATTTTCTGTTTTTGCTTTAAAGTCATAAAGTTTCCACAAATATAACAAAATGTATACGCATTATTATGACACTTTCTTGAGGACATTCTGTTGTTTTAACAGTTTTTCAACAACAAATCATATATAAAATTTGTTGAACACTAAAAGTAAAACGTAAGAAATTTTTTTAAATAAACACATTAATTTCAGTAAAAACTTTATAAACAAAGTAACTGTAAAGGTTTATTTGCATGTAACCTGTTTCGGATGGGTGTGTCGTTGTTGCAACTAATATATTTCCTCACGAGAGGTCGCACGATTTGAGAAAAGAGCGCCAAAATCTAAAATTTAATTTATTTTAATCAAAAAATTAAAAATAGCCAATGTCTTCACTTTTTTAAAAACCTGATGTGATACGATAAAATGAGGTATAATTTCGTTATCAGCACTACCAAATTAGTGGAAAAAAATAATCAGAACTTGAACAAGGAAAATGATGTCGACCGGTGATTAATAAAGTAATTGATTAGAAACAAGAATTTTTTGCTTTTGCTTCCATTAAACTAAATTTATCAAGTAGAAAACTTTGTCTTGCAAAATCAAAACACTCACGTGAACACCGCAAAGTTTATATCTTGCTACTCTCAACGATGTACCCACGATAACAGGAGAGTAAAGGCCAAGTCAGGTTGAATGGGAACCGAGACACCATTGTTCGTATCTCAGAACATTCATTCATAATGTTAGAGCGAATTTTGCCAGTTTTGGCAAGCGAACAGTTACCACCGCGTCATATCCGCAATCAAACGTTTTTCGATTCTTAGAACTGAATAAAAACATGACACAAACATATCATGTCATCAATAAATAAAGCATGTATTTACGATAATTTATATACCTAGGCATTCAGACTTAGTTAATATAATCAGCTCTTAAAACGTAGGTATATTTAAACAGAAAACATGATGTCACATGAAAACTTTGAGAATGTTTTTACAGAAATTTACTCTTTCGTACAAAAACTAGTTGCGTTTACAGCGTGAAACGCAACCCACAAAAGGACAGAGCGATGTGTTCATTTAATATTGATTAATATGTGACATTTAGTATAAAACTATGATTATACTTTCGCTCGTCGCGCACCGAACGTGAACGGTAAGAGATTGTTTTTACCCGACTTCGGGGAAGTTTTTAATTTTATTTTGGTTTATTAGGGAAACAAACAGATATAAAATAGAGAACAATACAAAATTAATACAATACACATAATTCAAAACAGTTTCAACAAATTAATTTTACATTGAGCGTAAAACCAAAAAAAAAGAAAGTCAAATGAAAGTGAATAAGTCAAATACAATTTTAAAGCAACGTTTAACTTGCAATAAAATATAAAAAAAAATTGCAGGACGAAATACAACAAAAACAACAAAAAAAACATATTAAATTATTAATATTTAAGTTAGTCTTTCTTGAGTCAGTTGCCAAGTTTAGGGGACAATCGTGAAGCAATTTTTTAAATTTGGTTAGAGAGAGATGATATGTTATCCAACGAACCATTACAATCACAAGTATTAATGACAATGTTAGAAGAATGGCAGGATCTTAAAATAAACGAACTCTTTCTATAATTAGTTGTAACACATGTAACGGAAAATAAGGGTTTCTTACGAGCACTAATCCGAGGACATCCGATACCCATATTGTTTAAAAGATAAGAGGAGTCCAACTGCTTCCTTACTATTTTACATAAAAATAGGAGATCGCGTACTTTTTGTATGTTTCTATGTTCCACTGTAGAGCTGAAACCACTGAACCGATTTTAATGAATGAGATGTCTATAGATTTGTGATATAGTCTATATACATTTTACAAAAATGTTTAAGAAGTCGGGTAATGTTTTAAACTTTTTCTTTTATACTTTATATGTAGGTACTACTACCACCGTTTACTACAACCACTCTACATTTTGCAATTTGATGGACCAGGGCTCACATTTGATGAGTAGTCTGTATTGTAGTTAATTAGAGCGCTCTATGCTCGTAGTTAATCATAATACCTCAATTTGATGGACCAGGGCTCACGTTTGATGAGTAGTCTGTATTGTAGTTAATTAGAGCGCTCTATGCTCGTAGTTAATCATAATAACTCAATTTGATGGACCAGGGCTCACGTTTGATGAGTAGTCTGTATTGTAGTTAATTAGAGCGCTCTATGCTCGTAGTTAATCATAATACCTCAATTTGATGGACCAGGGCTCACGTTTGATGAGTAGTCTGTATTGTAGTTAATTAGAGCGCTCTATGCTCGTAGTTAATCATAATACCTCAATTTGATGGACCAGGGCTCACGTTTGATGAGTAGTCTGTATTGTAGTTGTAGCTTAGCTGTAGCTAATGTAGGTAATGTAGGTATGTGTATTAATGTTCAGTCCTACAAACACTATCTAAACTAAGTCTATCTGCGTATATGTAAGTTTATAGTTTATAGTTTATAATAATACACCGATTTAACGAACACTTATTTAATGTACAGAAGGAATTACACACAGCGCGAAACAAGAGGTTAGAAGGTACAGTACAAGCAAAGAATAGAAATACGATCACTATAATTAACACTAAGGCACTTGGAAGAAAGCGTAAGCACAGAGCAAAAGTAAGCGGTCAAGCAACGTGGATTCGCTGTGAGAGCGTACGGCTGACTGGCGCGGCGAGGTAGCGCCGGAGGCGCGTAGTAACAGCCCCGCGCCGACGGGTGTGTGCGCGCAGCTAACGGCTGTTGTAATTGAATGTTGTGTTGCTAGGTGCTACATCACTCCCCCTCTGAGACCGGATCACGGGCGATAGTAATCTGGAAATCTTACTACTCTCCCACTCTTAGTCTTCTTTACAGGTGGAGCAGCGTCGACCAGTGGACTAGTTTCGGACGGAGGACTACAGTCAATCAGGTAAGCAGGTTTCAATCTATCAATAGTGACTGTAATACTTTTTCCTTTAACTTCTATCTTAAAAGTCTTTGGTTTTCTTTCCAGTACTTTATGGGGGCCGGAGTAAGGTGATTCCATGGACATCTTGGCTGGACCAGTGCGAAGAAACACGTAGTCAGAGGAAAAGATGTCGGCAGGTATGTAGAATGTCCTTTTTCCATGCCAGGAGACTGAAGTTGGAGACAGATTGGAAATGTGGTTGCGGAGACGACAAGTGAAGCTGGTGACATCAGGTTCAGTGTTGTGACTCGGCGAAAAGAATTGACCAGGTAGTCTCAAGGGCTCTCCGTACACCAGTTCTGCAGCAGACGTCTTCAAGTCTTCCTTCCACGCACTCCTAATGCCAAGGAGCACAAGAGGAAGAACTTCTGACCACTGGGTGTTGTTGTGGCATTTGATGGACGCCTTTAGTTGTCGGTGCAGTCGTTCTACCATTCCATTACAGGCAGGATGATAGGCTGTAGTGGGGCGATGCGTGGCACCGACGAGGCTGCAGATGTTTTTGAACAGCTGGGACTCAAACTGTCGGCCCCGGTCTGTAGTGATGGTGTGTGGACAGCCGAAACGCGCGACCCAGCCGGAAATGAAGGCTCGGGCGCAAGTCTCAGCGGTGATGTCAACCAACGGGAACGCCTCAGGCCATCGAGTAAACCTGTCGATGACGGTTAGGCAGTACCTGTAATCAGAAGAACATGGTAATGGCCCTACTATATCCATATGGATATGGGAAAATCGGTCTAAGGTTAATGGAAATGATGACAAAGGAGAGGTAGTGTGACGGGAAATTTTATTTTTTTGGCAATCAGTGCATGTCTGTGACCATTTTCTGCAGTCACTTCTAACTCCAGGCCATACGTATCTTTCTGATACGAGTCTTGCTGTAGCTGATGGTCCTGGGTGGCTCAGATTGTGTAGGCTTTCATATATCTGACGACGAAAAGCAGGTGTTATATAAGGCCTTGGGTAAGGTGTAGACACGTCGCAATATAGTTTGGCGTCAGATGTTGAAATTTTTTCTAATTTCAGTGAAGTACCTTTTTTGAGCAGTTCATGTAGTTCCGAGTCTGATTCCTGATCCTTTTCTAATGCTTTGTAGTCAATGTAACTGGCAATGCTCTCGACGCGTGAAAATGCGTCGGCTACAACGTTGTCTTTTCCAGACACATGTCGTATGTCAGTGCAAAATTGAGCTATGTAGTTAAGGTAACGGTGCTGACGCGGAGAACAATTATCACGGTTGGTGTTGAAGGCGAATGTGATTGGTTTATGGTCGGTGAACACTATAAAGGTTCTAGCCTCAACCATGTACCTGAAATATTTTATTCCTTCATAAATTGCTAAGAGTTCTTTATCAACTTAGTCTGTGCAGAAGTCAGTTTGCGAGAAAAGAATCCTAGTGGCTCCCACGAATTACAGACTCTCTGTTGCAAGACAGCACCTATGGCGATATCCGAGGCATCGGTAAACAGGGCTAGTTCTGCATTTGGATCTGGGTGTGAGATAAGAGTCGCGGTTGCTAGACTAGTTTTGCAATCTTCAAACGATTTTAGCAGTTCTGGAGTGAGGTTTACGGGAGTAGATCGTTTAACCTTTGGGCCTGCCAGCACTGCGTTGAGGGGTCCTTGGATTTCGGCGGCTTTCGGAATGAACTTCCTATAGAAGTTTAATACGCCAAGAAATCTACGAACCTGTTTGGCTGTCTTCGGAACTGGGTACTCTTGTATAGCTTGAACTTTTTCAGGCAGAGGGCGTATCCCAGCAGATGAAACATTGTAACCAAGGAATGTTACCTCTTCTACACCTAGAACACATTTAGAAGTGTTTATAAGTAAACCATACTTTTTCAACCGTTCAAATAAAATTTCCAGGTGTTGCAGGTGTTCAGTTTCAGACTTGGAAAAGGCTAAAATATCGTCCAAGAATCCGTACGTAAAATCTAATCCTTGAAGCACTTCATCTAAGAATCTTTGAAAAGTTTGTGCTGCGTTTCTAGGACCAAATGTAATATAGGGGAATTCGAAGAGACCGAACGGCGTGGTTATAGCCGTCTTCGGTATATCCTCGTCCGCCAAAGGAATTTGATGGAAAGCTTTTACAAGATCAACTTTGCTGAAAATTTTGGCTCCTGAAAGCTGAAAATCAAAATCATGAATGTGTCTCACCAGGTATCGATCTGGTATTGTCCTCGAATTAAGTCCTCTGTAGTCTCCACAGGGTCTCCAGCTGTCGTCCTTTTTAGGAACCATATGCAGAGGTGAAGACCATGGGCTTTCAGAGCGTCGAGCAGTTCCAACCTTCAACATGTCTTCAAATTCACTTTTGGCAATCTTAAGTCGATCAGGTGCCAAACGACGTGGGCGAGAAGACACAGGCGGTCCGGGCGTAGTCCTGATATGGTGCTTGGTGTTGTGCCTTATAGTTCTGCAGGATCTAGCAGGTCTTGTAATGTCTGGAAACTGATTAAGTAATTTATAGTATGGTGAGTCACCTGTGAACACTTTAAGTGAAACTAGCTCATGGGCTAGGCTGTGAGATGATGGAGCGTCCACTGATAGACTGGTAATAGAATCCAGCAGGCGGTGGTTACGGCAGTCGACTAATAAGTTACCCAATAATTCTAAAAGTTCCCAAAGTCTACCCCAATAATTGGCTTAGACACATCCGCTACTATAAATCTCCAGGTGAAACTTCGGCGAAGACCTAAGTTGAGGTTTAGTTCGATAGTTCCATATGTCGAGATTACAGAACCATTAGCGGCGTACAGCTCATATTTTGACTTGCTGGGTCTGTCTTTAAATAATTTACGAGGGTAGGCACAAACATCAGAACCTGTATCAATAAGAAATTGCACTTTAGTATACTTATCAGTGATAAACAGGCGGCCCTTACAGGTGGAGCAGTCTTCCGCCGCCATTATGGACTGCTCCTGGAGTTTTCCGGTTTATAATCACATGGTTTAATACACCGATGGGCTTTTGAACCGAATTTAGAGTGGTACCAACATGTGGGGTACTTACGGTAACTCGAATGTGAACGACTTGAACTCCGGTTCCTGCTATTCCGTCTAGGCGGTCGTGATCGGCTATCACATCTAGACAAACGTTCAACACACTTGGTTAATTCGCTAATTTGTCGAGCCATATCTTCCATAGTGGTCGACGATGACCTTGAACTCATCGAAGCAATCTGTTGAGGAGCAGCGATATCATGAACTTTATCAGCCAAATCAGCTAATGATTGTAAGTCGAGGGTAGGTTGAGACGCTACGACCGTCTCGATATTATTAGGCAGCCTACTGGACCAGACTGTTTTTAAAAAGTCTTCTGGAACGTCCTCACCTGCTAAATGACGTAAGTGTCGTAAGAACTGCGAGGGCTTGCGGTCGCCTAACTCCTCATGAAGCAATGACCTTATTCTCTTTACTCTTTGACAATCTTTTAATTAATTCACTCTTGAGCTTATTGTATTTATCCGTGGTAGGTGGCGAAGTAATAATATCTTCCACTTCAGAAGCAATTTGATGATCCAGCTGTGAAACTACGTAATAAAATTTCGTGACGTCAGAGGTAATGTTCGAAAGTATAAAATTACCTTCCACCTGTGCAAACCACAAAGTAGGTTTACTGGGCCAGAACGGAGGCATTCGAACACCAACACGAGATATTTCTGTAGACAGCGGTGTCACTGGCTCCTGGACTACATTCTTCAAACCGGTTGTCATTTTTCTTGAATCCGTGCGGTATGTAAATTTTCAATCGTGTTATAGGCGGGTTCACCACTGTAGCTGAGCTGTAGCTAATGTAGGTAATGTAGGTATGTGTATTAATGTTCAGTCCTACAAACACTATCTAAACTAAGTCTATCTGCGTATATGTAAGTTTATAGTTTATAGTTTATAATAATACACCGATTTAACGAACACTTATTTAATGTACAGAAGGAATTACACACAGCGCGAAACAAGAGGTTAGAAGGTACAGTACAAGCAAAGAATAGAAATACGATCACTATAATTAACACTAAGGCACTTGGAAGAAAGCGTAAGCACAGAGCAAAAGTAAGCGGTCAAGCAACGTGGATTCGCTGTGAGAGCGTACGGCTGACTGGCGCGGCGAGGTAGCGCCGGAGGCGCGTAGTAACAGCCCCGCGCCGACGGGTGTGTGCGCGCAGCTAACGGCTGTTGTAATTGAATGTTGTGTTGCTAGGTGCTACATCACTCCCCCTCTGAGACCGGATCACGGGCGATAGTAATCTGGAAATCTTACTACTCTCCCACTCTTAGTCTTCTTTACAGGTGGAGCAGCGTCGACCAGTGGACTAGTTTCGGACGGAGGACTACAGTCAATCAGGTAAGCAGGTTTCAATCTATCAATAGTGACTGTAATACTTTTTCCTTTAACTTCTATCTTAAAAGTCTTTGGTTTTCTTTCCAGTACTTTATGGGGGCCGGAGTAAGGTGATTCCATGGACATCTTGGCTGGACCAGTGCGAAGAAACACGTAGTCAGAGGAAAAGATGTCGGCAGGTATGTAGAATGTCCTTTTTCCATGCCAGGAGACTGAAGTTGGAGACAGATTGGTAATGTACAGAAGGAATTACACACAGCGCGAAACAAGAGGTTAGAAGGTACAGTACAAGCAAAGAATAGAAATACGATCACTATAATTAACACTAAGGCACTTGGAAGAAAGCGTAAGCACAGAGCAAAAGTAAGCGGTCAAGCAACGTGGATTCGCTGTGAGAGCGTACGGCTGACTGGCGCGGCGAGGTGGCGCCGGAGGCGCGTAGTAACAGCCCCGCGCCGACGGGTGTGTGCGCGCAGCTAACGGCTGTTGTAATTGAATGTTGTGTTGCTAGGTGCTACATCGTTAATTAGAGCGCTCTATGCTCGTAGTTAATCATAATACCTCAATTTGATGGACCAGGGCTCACGTTTGATGAGTAGTCTGTATTGTAGTTAATTAGAGCGCTCTATGCTCGTAGTTAATCATAATACCTCAATTTGATGGACCAGGGCTCACGTTTGATGAGTAGTCTGTATTGTAGTTAATTAGAGCGCTCTATGCTCGTAGTTAATCATAATACCTCAATTTGATGGACCAGGGCTCACGTTTGATGAGTAGTCTGTATTGTAGTTAATTAGAGCGCTCTATGCTCGTAGTTAATCATAATACCTCAATTTGATGGACCAGGGCTCACGTTTGATGAGTAGTCTGTATTGTAGTTAATTAGAGCGCTCTATGCTCGTAGTTAATCATAATACCCCAATTTACGGCTGTCCTAGATCCATCCACGTGTTGAAAGATCACTCGTACGTCTAGACATCTATATAATTAGATTTGTTGATAGGTACTTATTGATGAATAACGTGACTAATATAATTAAATAGCAGCTTTACGTAATCTGGTTATGCAGATAATTTAGTTTGTAACGTTAACTACACTGCAAAGACACTAAGATTAATTAGCACAGATTTGAGAGGAGGTTTACACACAAAGCAAGATAGTTTAGAGAGAGAAGTGGCCCCGGAATTTCACCATTCAAATATGAGGAGTGTTTAAATCTTAGACAGCACAACATTTAACAACGTCCTCTTATTTGAGTGTTGATGTTTGTAATTGCCTGTACGACAATGCATGCTGCCACTGTACATCTATTTGCATATTAATTGTTATTTCTCTTTACATGGCAGTGTTACTAGACCTTAACTACATGAAATTATATGATTATTAGTACTAATTAATAACAGTAGCGCAAATATTTTTAAATAGTGACACGCAGTTAACAAAACCTTGAAAGTAGTGTTCATGTACATATGTATTGTGATAAAACTGAAAATATGGAATTCGCCTCAGTTTTCTTTTCTTTAAGTTTTATTTGCAATCTAGATTCCAATACAATAAGGTATAGCATAGCGTACACTCATGAACATACTCTATGATACCTCAAAACTAAAATTGATAAAATAAATCCGAGGAAAGCCAATAAATTCCATTATAAATAGCGTATGGCAGATCACAGAACTTCATGGAGCGATCCGATAACAGAGGGGACGGCCGCGCCGGCGTCCGCTCAGCTAGACGCGAATCCGGAAGGTCACCGCCGGATCTTTCCTACAAACAGGCAATAAATTAGCCGAATAAATATCACCCGCGCGCTAAAAGCACCATTTTTCATTCGTTAATAAAAAAACAGTTTGACGAGTGTTCGCTAACGAGCCTGCGACTCGACGAGACGCTCTCTCGCCGGCGATAATTCACCGCAAATGTGTTTGTAACTGAATAATGCCACTAAAAATTATTGCTGTGATAAAATATATGATGTCTATTAATTTTAGGCAAATAGCAATATAATGGAGTGAAGGGCGCTGGCGTGCCCTTGACACACACGGCGCGCGGTGTGCGGAGCGCCGGCTGAAGCGTTCGTCATCATATCAGACGCTGTGTTTGTTTTACATCATCATGAGCCGAATAAAGCGATCAGTTTCAGTAATTTAATTATAACTGTAATACTTAAACAAAATAGAAAGTTGTTTGGCGGGACACTCACTAATTCAGTTCAAATAGTTGATATTTAATGTGTTTTCAACCACTTAACTCCTGTGAGTTACCAAACTTTTCTGTTACCTAATCGACAATATTTTGTAATTGAGTATTTAAATAACTTTTCACAATATTGCGAACACCTTACGCGCTGGCGCTTGATCTCAAGCAAGACACGGCCTTTTGTTTTGTATGTGTGTAATATACTTATTCATTTCTAAACACATAGTCCTACCCATACTACCATACTAATATTGGGTATCTCTGCCTGTTCGTCTCCGCGGGTAAAAGCTTGTTACCAATGAATCACACAACGATTTGTCCTGTACGGTACTCGAATCCACAACACTTCACTAACTAGCCAGTGTAATTTAAATTTCTTAATTAAATTTTTATCTAATCTATTATATTGATTATATTGTCAGGACTTAAAAGATCAATAAACAAAATTAATATACAGAGCGAGCGTCCCGATCATTTGTCGCTGTTGTTAAAACGCCTGTCACGGCCCGTGATGCGTAAAGGCCCTTAATTTATTCAATGAGATTTTATTACGTCAAAATCTATCGCTAAAGTGGTTCCGCTAACACCGCCGCGGCACCGCTCCATTTTTCATCAGCTTTTTCTTTGAGAGAGTAATAACGTACCTAACTTGACCTAATTCTGCTTGATTGGAGGGAATTGTTATGTAGTTTGTACTAGACGGCCACGAAGACCCTCTAATTGACTTCGAACTTATTTTTAGTTAAATTTACCGTCGTCTAGAATACAGGAATCTTAGTAATCTCCGCACGCCTATTATGTCTTCGGGGGAGTTATAAATGATAAATGCTTATTTTACATTCCTTAGAAAATCATTTTTTTATCATATTTCGAAACTGATTTAATTAAGAGTTTCCAACATTAAAAATATAGTCAATATTTGCGAATTAACTTCTAAGAAAGAACTGATAACTTTGTTGGCAAATTGATGTAGTGTTCAGTCAATTCATTAATGAAGGCAATTATTTGCTGTGCCTATCACTCGTTTATAAATAAACTTGTAGACAGTTGGTCCATTTACTAAGTTTGTCAATTAATGTCAAATTTTCAAGCTTTTGTATGACAAAATTGCTTGTTGTTGCCATTACTGCTCCATTTGAATATAGCTCACGTACACTGTTTGTTTTCCAGCTCTGCTCTCGGCGTCACACTCTGAACCCATTTCCATTAAAATGTCAATTTAGATTTCGTAGCGGCCGCATTTCTTTGTTCCTTATTTTATTTATTATGACTTTTGAACTAAAAGAAGTGTTTCTTTGCAGGTTGAGGCAGTTCCGCGCGGTGATACAGCCCCACCGAGCCACTTTGTATTCAATTACTACACTTAAATGTCAGTCAGTGTTTTTTATTTGAACGCGCAATTACATGTACCATTGGCTCGAGTTCTGTTTAGTCAACTGGAAGCGCGTTCTGGACAAACAAACAGGAAGATATTAGTAACAGTTGAGGTAGTTTCCTCCGTAATCCCAAACGCGTCGTGTAACTCTTTGTGGCGCATAAATCAGGAAGTGAGACCCTCCTCAAACTATTTGTAGTTTCCGTAAATCGTATTGTCTGCGGCGGAGGCGTGGGTCCGAGGTATTTCATATGTTGTGTTGTATAGCAGAGCAGCCATCGACAGATAAACACAATACATGCAGAACACTGAACAGATGTAAATAGTTTTATATTATGCTGAAGGTTTGAGACGACTCAGGTTCTATGATATTGTTTAATTTTGTAACAAGATATACCGTGGGAGAGCCACGCTTCGGCATGAATGGGCCGGCTCGACCGGAGTGATACCACGGCCTCACTGAAAACCGGTGAGAAACAGCGTCTGCGCTGTGTTTCACCGTGTGAGTGAGGACACCGGAGGTCCATAGTTATGTATTCTAACACGTACCTATGAATTTGCACATGATCAATTTGCTTCTGAAGGTCACGGTCGCATGCCTGTAACACAAAATGATATTTGGTAGGGTACACCCTTGTTTTATTCATATTGCACATACGATATATTTGTAATACAGGGTCTTTTATTGCGGCATTTACCAAAAAATAAGTTTTGCATGAGGGATTACAGCACTTCGCTGTTAAAGCACAATGTTACACTGCCGTACGAGGTTTACAGAACATAATTTATTAGTGGTGAACATTTTCACTACGTAATACAGGAATAATGACCGTGTACCACCGATACGTGGTTATTATATAATACTTATAAATAAGAATAAAATAAAAAGTGATAAATAGGACACTTAAATAGGAAAAAGAAACAGATATCTCGGTACAACAGGGTAAAAATTATGAATTATGCAAAACAATAATAGATTCAGAAGCTCTTGGCAAAATAAACTTTTAATTGGCCACTTTTGGAGCTACTTTCAGCGGTACTTTTGTTCTTCAATATCGTTGACACATTTCCTGCATTATTGTCGCACGACTCTTCAAAATTATTGTATGACCGAAACAGCTTAGAAGTGCTTTTCTGCACTTTTATTCGTTCTTCGTAAAACTATATATGCATCAGAATTTATTATACGAAACTTCTTAATATTTTCAACATTTACACACTACAGTAATGCTCACTCCATAAAAAAATTATTTGTTTTGTTTAAAGAGGTATAGCTATTTACAAGATCGAGAAAAAATCGGTTCCTCAATCGGATCCGAATTACTTACTTCAATGATTGAAGTAAGTAATTCGGATCCGATTGTAAGTAAACCTGTTTTAAATGGCTATCATTTGAATTGTTGTGAGACTGTAAATATCGTCGTATACTAGAGGTACTTTATGTACAGAGTGAATCAAACGACGGCCATAAATATCAATCAGAGGGGTGACCTGCCGTCGACAGCGGCACGCGCCCTATTGTGATATTAAACGTATTTGTTGTAAACCTGCGCCCTATGTACTGCGGTCCTAAGTCAACACGACTCCGCGATGAACTGGAGGCACCCGCACCACAAATATGTGGAGTTTCCTCACGCGTTGCCCACAGGTGATAATATTTATCATTTGAGCTCGTAAATATTTATTGGTAACCACCTGGATGTTGTACGTCGCACATAACTATAAACTTGGTCGATATAATGTGGTTGGTTTTATCGGGAATTTATTGTGGTCATTTGTATCATACGATAATTTGCTGTTAAGGCAAAACTTGTTAAACATATTATAGCTATTTATTTGTTTTTGACTGTAGTCTAAACAGTTTTGAGTACGTGTCTCTTGAAATATATTTGGAATCAAGTTTTGTAAACAATGCATCTAAATATTTTGGAACATAAGTTTTATACTAAATGAATAACCATTAAAAATGTTGAATCGCTTGACATGCTGAAAGCCACACTTACTGAGAACTGAACCCACGATCCCAGCACGACAATCTTTCATGTTATACATTGCGCCACTCACAGTTCTCATCACCAATTCCTTCAAAAGAATTGGAGTTATGCTCAGGACAATTATTACTGGCGTGTTTGAGATCTGTGTATTTACTATAAGAGATTGCGTGTACACCAACAATATGCGATAACATTTTATATCACGTCTAAATCCCATGTTCTTCCCAAAGTGTGGAGGAGGAGGCTGGTGGCCCGCAACATCCTCGCCCCCGTCCGCCGACGCTTTCATAGATGAGATTGCATTGATTACGCCAATCACATATTGTTTTGATAGTTTCACATAGCATTACATGGCTCTAATGGGCGTATGGGGAGACTTAATAGTACTTTGTTCCAACAGCTCTCTGTAGAACCAATCTTTAATTAAATTTTAAATACAAATTTGAATAAATGACTTTCGACCAGAGGCCGGTGCTAACTTTTAACCTCATAGGAATATGTCACTTGACATACAAACATTCGAAATAATATATAAATTACAGAGACTAGCAGAATACTAGGTAATTAATATTACTATCTTCAACAATACGATATGATCACGTTATATTCAACATTGGATGTAAGAGAGTATCTTTTATAACACTCCTTAGATCGAGAGCAGTTTGGTACTGAATTTTGATTAATTTCGTATTGCAGTGGACCTTCAATCCGTCTATGATTCTTTTAAGTGATGTCTATTTATGTTGGTACTTATATTCGGAAGTAATACTTAAATATTATGACACGTGAAAGCTTAAAATTAGTCAAATTAGGTTGTCACAAAATATTCGACGGTTAATAAAGACCTTTCAGCCGAGGTTAGATAGCTTTAATAAGTGCAATTGGGTTGAGCGTCGGCTCGTCTGTGGCGCTCACTGCTGAGCGACTGCCGCGCGACGCAATCTTCTCATGATTCTTTTATTACAGACATACACCGTCAGTCATGGTATTGTATAGGTAGCGTGTCCGTTGCACTGACTGCCTGCAATGCAATAGATATCGTAGTAGTTTAAGCGATCACCTCCGTCACACTTTGTGTAATCAATTTATTTTTATTGTTCCCATCCTGGATATTCTCTGTGCCCATTTCATGTATATATAGTCCCCGTTATACAGGGTATCTAGTGTGAGAGTAAGGTATATAAATTGCCATCTGTAATTTTCTAACTACGAATGTTAACATTATCAACTCAGCGAACGTTAGGGAGTACATCAAGTATGGATCATATCGTAAAAATATAACATACATAAATCAAAGTTGTTAGCACAACTCGTAAAAGAGACATCATAAAGTAACCACACAAATATATGGACGTCGACATTTCTTGATACTTGAGTGTTGTATGTGGAGCATTGCTCGTGCATGGCTCACTTGCATTATTTAGTTCCGTAATGTTTTAATTGCATATTAGAGGACAACGATTCCCACGATCCGACGATAAAAGCATTTTCCGAGCTGATTACTTTCGAAGAGAACCGCAGTTCTCTCTCCACGTGTTACATTTCTAGCCAATTCATAGAAACGTTTTATACTTGTTCTTATTTCGCGAGTAAATTTGTTCAATCCAAATTACATTTAGATAAGAGGAACAAAGGAAAAGCATTTCCAATACTCGCATGTAAAGGGGGTAGGGAAGGGGGAGCGCGCGTTCGATATTCGTTCACTTAAATAAGGATTGAAAAAGTGCGGCAATATATTTGCGCGATACGTAACGGGGCAGTGCTTACCGAGCGTATTTGTCACCGACACGGCCGTGTACCGTGACCCCGCAGATGGATTTCATATCTATTACATACGTACATTACCATACACCTTCTGGTCTGTACGAACGTCCTTGAACGAGTATTTCGTACTCGTTCAAGGTTCAAGTATTCCGCCGGCGAATGTGCTGCCATGGAGTCAGTACACACATACATGCATTGCAAGTAACAGAAATCGTTGTAGTGTATCAAATTTAAGAAATGAAAACTATTCTTGACTGCCTTGCCTGCTTGACTGCCTCTGTGGCGTAGTGGTAGCGTATGCGACTGTTCTTGAGGTCTCGGGTTCGATTCCCGGGTCGGACCAAATGTTTGTATGATCTACAAATATTTGTTTCGGAGTTTGAGCGTTTTCTATGTATAATATGTAGGTTTTTACAACAAAAAAATAGTATATATGTATTTATATCAGTTGTCTAGTATCCATAGCACATGCTCTGCTTAGCTGGGGACTAGATGGCGTTGTGTGTAAGATGTCCGAAATATTTATTATTTATATAACGATACTCATTTAGACTCAATGTAAAGAGATTTATTCATGCAACAATTGAAATTCTATTTAATGTAAATAACTCACAGAGTAGTTTTGGTTTGTAAGTTATGTTTGATTTGCACGTTATACACATATATATGTATATTTACAAAGTTCACCCGAGATATATAGAGCACATAACAACGATTTTATTAACCCAAGCCTGAGACAAATTCAGCAGAAAATACATAAATGTACGTAGGTACGTTGTGGCGCGACGAGAAGTCTCAAATTAATTGCTAGAGGTTGGGTGTCACCGGTGCGACTAAGAACACCGTTTTATTTTTCATGGATATAATTTTTGTAAATGAAGAAAGGAGGAGTTAATCCATTCGACTGAATATAAATACGTCACAGATATTCATTTTGTAATATAAGGCACTTCGAGAAAGGAAAAACATATCTTCACTTTAGGTTGTGTCTACTCTAAATAACCATGTTCAAGAACATCAATAGGTAGCATGAGTCACATAAACACATGGACTGTTGGTCACCAGATCTTAAGTAAAGTCTTTACTGTCCCCTACAGATACTTATACTGGACCAATCTGTAGTTCCTCCAGTTTTATGTAACAGTATTCTTCACTTAATTCCTGTATATGCGCTGAGCGTTTTGAAACTAAGAATAATGTAGGTCAAATACCTAATGTTATTGTTCGGCTATCTCAGTGGCGTAGTGTTCGCGAAAGTGATTGCTTTGCTCGAGGTCTCGGGTTCTATTCCCGGGTTAGACAGTAATTTGAGGATTTCATATGTATAATATGTAATATATTTACAAAACAAAATTGTATAAGTGTTTTATCAGTCAACATCCGAAACTTCCTAAATATTTATATGTTTATTGTATATGTTAAACAGTAATCTCAATTATATACACAAGTTCTTGTGTTCACCTATTCTCGAACATTCTCTTTTAGCAAAGTTCTTCGCGATACTTAACCAAAAACAATGAAGCTTTTGTCTATAATAACATAAGCTTCTTTTTTAACCCAGGGTTAAACTACTATTTTATAGCGCTTATGATTAAATATATTATAAAACTTGCTTCTTTATAATTGGAAAGTCAAAAATATAAATAAGCAGATGAATCTTTTCCAACAGTAGCAAAGCGCTATCTTGAACAGAATACACTTTATAACTTTAAATTGCTCGAAGGAATCGTCATTATTAAAAAATCATATATCCACAAGTACGCCGATGGCGGCGGAAACACTCTTTGTACAAAGATGTTAATTTGTCATATTTAGTGCGAACTACGAAAGGACAATTGCCAACTACTACGCGACCTGGCTTCGGGTAGCAATAGCTACGCCGTAGCCGTGTTCGTTTCATACGCTGGGGCAATAATCCAGTAATCACTGTTACAATTTCAATATGATGCAGAAAATGATTTACGAATATTAAAATTTTAGGTCATTGTGTACAAATAAATTTATCTATTTTGTGACCACTTAAACAGGTTTAGGGGATATCACGACTCGAAAATAGCTCTCTCCTAGACGTACTAATTGTCTTGAAAATCAGTATTAGCTCGAAAGTCGGGCCATAGTTTTTTTTTTTGTAATTTTTGGAAAATTAATTTGCATTGTGAAACGATTTGGTTAGGATAAATTGTAATGAAGTGTTTTTGAATATCATGAAGTAAGAAAAACTGAGACATAACACGTTACAATTTACCTAAATTTATTTATTTATTATTCACAATAGTATTTTATGGTAATCATCTATTGAAGGACTCAAGCTAAGACCATCAGTTTACGAACGTTTGTTGTTGCTTCGTTCGTCAGATGTGATGTGACGTGAGATGACGAAAAACTAAAAGGAAGCCTCTAAATGTAGAGACTTCTTGAAGTTTTTCCCGGCATATTAAGGTTGACACAATTCCGATAGCGAAGACATGGGTGTCCTCAACATAAAATGTGAATATACAAATATTATGTAGTGTCCTATTATTTGAATACTTGTTGAGAAAGCAACGCAAATGTTTGTTTGAGCATTTTGGTTACTGACTTATTAAAAAACATTCTCCAGATAAAACAGCAATGTGTATCTCTATCCTGCTCAGCTCAAATCCAGCAATTAAGCGCTCTACTCACTCAAATGTTATTAAGTGATCACACTCACACGAATATGACCGATTATAATACTTTCTCATGTGAAAAGGGCCGATGCGTATTCTATACACGCACACCAATAAGTTTTCGTAGCAAAAAAATATCATACATTTGTCACGGAGAGAACTCGCGATATCAAGACTGGCAATCTGTTCATTTAAGATGCGTAATTCATCTTATTTTGAACTTTGTCTTATACAAGGAGGAATTTTATCATTGGATAACTTTCAGTTCAATAATTATAAAAGAATACAGTATTTTGCTTCCAGCCGCTCATTTCTACCGAAATCATTACTTAATTGGTAAAGTTTTTAATGAAATTAAGGAAAAGATCACGGATTCGGTTGTATAACCCTCACGCCTGAAAGAAAAAGACAGATAAGTATTGAACGCTCATATTTTCAGGAATAGAATCTTCTTTTACTACAATAGAGGGTAAGTAAATAATAGAAAAAATGCTCACACAACCGATTAAAACATTTCTAACAAATTATGTGAAACCTGTCCATCCGAAAGTTGCCTCGACGAAATCAATTTGAGCAAAGAGGCGGCCCTTTGTACATCACATTTACTTTTTTTGTTAATTTTTAGCATTGTATATTGTTCGTAAACCCTGGTGTACAACAACAAATATATAATCATACTTATAATTAAACAAAAATTTTCAGAATGCCTTAACAATAAATGACATCTACAATTTGAAATTGGCAGAATAAGAGCACGACTATTAATACTCGTATCATTACTATTTAAAACATAATACAGGCCATTCACTTCGCGAGCAAATTAATTATATTATAACAATTCAGTCCGAACCTCTTCATATGACTGCCTCGGTGACGTAGTGGTACGCGTATGCGACTGCTAAGCTTGAGGTCTCGGGTTCGATTCCCGGGTCAGACCAAATGTTTGTGGAATCTACAAATATTTGTTTCGGAGTTTGGGTGTTTTCTATGTATAATATGTATGTATTTACAAAAAAAAAGTATATATAAGTATTTATATCAGTTGTCTAGTATCCATAACACAAGCACTGCTTAGCTTGGGACTAGATGGCGTTGTGTGTTAGATGTCCGAAATATTTATTTATTATTATTATTATATACCGTGGTTCGGTAATTTAGAAATTCCATCATAAACATAAATGTGAAATGAGAGCCAACTTCAATATTATGATATATGCCTTGTTTGTTCACTACAACGACAAAAGAGGTGAGATCTAAATAGGTACCAATTTCAATAGTCAGTCTTCAAATTTATTTATAACATCGTAAAATATTTATAACAACTTGAAATATTATTTCTTCTTCTAACTTATATAATATATTGAAGCCTAAAGTCTGTTGAGGCAGCTGACAAGGCTCAGGCCTTGTGATTTGTGCAAGTACGCCGTGGTCCGAAATACTCATTATTTAATTTATTATAATGAACTTACACTATTGATGGGCGCCAAATATTCAAATAATAAATTAATACTAAAACCCAGTTAATAGCGTAATAAACACGAAAGTCGACTATAGTATTAGTTATCCCACTAATCCTATCCATCCTCTCTATCCTATAATATACCTTTTATGTGGAAGTCACTATGACCAAAATAGTGAATCATAAATAATAGGTCTTTACCTATGAAATTGCGTTTCTTCAGTACTGGTCATTTCAAATAAAAAAAGTTTGTAATGACTCTGTATTCTATATTCAAATTAATTTTGTTTTAAAACCATGACATTCTATTTACAAACTCAGTCTTTTGTTTTTTGATTAGCGTTGTATTTTCATTACATTTGAACATTTTTCGTCATAATGGAAACTTTAAAAATTCGTGTAATTATGGAATATGAGTTCCGTCGTGGCACCAACGTGACACAAACGGCACGTAACATCAAAAACGTTTACGAGAACTGTACAAACGAACGCACAACCCTTTATTGGTTTTTCCGGTTCCGTTCTGGAAATTTTGACTTGAAAAATGAAGCTCGTGGTCGTCCGGAGACTTTGGTTAACAATAATTATAATGAATTAAAGGCGATTGTGGAAGCTGACGTAACTCAATCTACAGCTGAGCTAGCAGCAGCTTTTAATGTAAGCATCAAAACAATATTGATCCATTTGCGACAAATTGGCAAGGTAAAAAAGCTTGATAGATGGGTGCCCCACGACCTTAACGATCGCCAGCGCAACGTACTCGTCGAGACCTGCCTTTCGCTGCTCAACAGGCAAAGAAATGAAGGAATTTTGAAACGAATAGTTACGTGCGACGAAAAATGGATTCTGTTCGACAATCGAAAGCGCTCAGCAAGTTGGTTAGACCCTGGTTCAGCACCAAAGCAATGCCCTAAACCAAAAATGACCCCTAAAAAGGTGATGGTCACTGTTTGGTGGTCTAGTGTGGGTGTGATTCACCACAGCTTTTTACAAAACGGCATGAGCATTAATGCAGATGTGTACTGTGAAGAACTGGAGAGAATGATGGAGAAGCTTGCACATCTGCAACCAGCTTTGGTCAATCGGTCGTCCCCACTGCTCCTTCACGACAACGCGCGACCCCATACTGCGCAACAGACAGTCTCCAAGCTGCAAGAGCTGGGGTTGGAAGCTCTCCCTCATCCGCCATACTAACCAGACCTTGCACCTACCGACTATTACTTTTTCCAAAATTTAGACAACTTTTTAGTGGGTAAAAAATTCAATTCCCGAGAGGCAGTACAAAATGCCTTTGAAGAGTTTGTTGCCTCCCGTCCATCTGATTTTTACAAGAAGGGCATCAATAAACTGCCAATGCGTTGGCAAAGATACGTCGATTGCATGGGTGATTACTTCGAATAACCGAAATAAAAAAGTTTGAAAAAATAAGTACTTTCACTTATTGCATACAAAACGGCAATTTCATAGGTAAAGACCTAATACAATTAAATTGGATTATTTTAACAATGCACGTTTTAGAATATTTATCGTACTCTTATCAAAAGTGATTATCGTGATTATGTTTCGGCACAAATAGGTCGACTTTACCGAAATGATTAATTCTGTGAGGTTACCCTGATTCCAAGTGGGAATGATAGGAGTCACAGATTGTTTTTCTTGATCAATTATCCATAGGCAGCAGCAGTTTCCGACCTGAAAATCAATTTAATAGTCTTTTAAATCTGATTCAAAGAGATACCAATATCTGGTGTTAATTAAGGTGTTGTAATTTCTCTCCATTTCCCAATCATCGAAATTGTGCGATTCACTAGGCTCAACATAAATGTACAAGTAATATTGCTTACAGTGCCAAAAAGACAGTAATTTGTCTTAGGGACAGTTACAGGAAAATTTGCTTGGTTGTGACTATTAGATTAAATCAAATTCAAGTAATGGTTTCGTACTTGGCTAATTTTTCTTTTTTTTTTTTTTTTTACATCTCCCACATTAGTAATAAACATCCTGTGTCGTGGGGGGCTTTACAAACATACATGAAACGGACACAAAGGACATCCAGACTCGGGACAACAATTCGTGGATCACACAAAGTGTTGTAGGTACCGCGTGGGATTTGAACCCACGACACTTAGCGCAGTGGCAAGCGGCATGGCGACCGCTGACACCACTCGGCCAATCGTGCAATTTAATACCAATATTGAACACTCCAATCCAGAAGACGGGTTTGCTTTTATTTTTTGTTTCTAAAGGATTGTTGTGGGAAGTGTTTGTGCCTATAAATAGATAATACAATTGAAGAATTATCAGAGCGTTTTTTCCGCTCGTTTAATGCGACACAAAATCTCCGAACTGTAAAATATCGAAATTCCAGTTTGTTTCGTAACAAATAAATAATTCAATACTTACTAATAATAAATACATTTTCTTTTATACATAATGAGACGCTTTACTGTAGCCTTGTATTGTCAAAAGTTCGGTATTTAGATTCATTTGTAAGCAAATATAAAGCCTTATAGATTTTGGTTAGATTATTTCCGATTTCTATTGAATTTGTTTCCTTTCTTACTTTAGTATCAACTACAATAAATGAAATAAAATTAAACGTGTACCCTGAAAACGGAATATGTTGTTTTTTTCTTTTTATTTTTTAAGGGATTTTTACCCTATTAGGGTATGCCAGTCCCATAAGATAAGGCCTTAAGTTAAACAAATAATAATTTACATATTATATGCTAGACTATACAATTTAATAGCTTTTTTTGATGTCGGTATAGCTACAACACTTTGAATTATATCGACATCCAAACAATTCAGGTTTGACTGTGTCATTACTATATCTCTTATAAATTGATTCTTGACACATTCCATCAACAAATGAAGAACATCGTCTATAATGTTACATATCTCACAATTTGGTGAGTTAGCTCTACACATTAGAATTTCAAACTTTTTATGGAATGTGCCCCGAACACAATCTATGAGCTATTTTAACACTCTTTTATCTAGACATGCAATATTGCATGTCAAGCGTGTCAAGCCAAGTTCAAGCTAACAGAGCTGGTGAGCAGCACCGTGTGTAATGTTACACGAACCATTTTGAGTCACTTTTAACACCCCCATAACTCTGAAAATATTTCACATAAACATGTCGGATTTGGCTCATGTATTAAGGCTTGCATGTAACTTACATATGTCCTCTAAATTTCATAAACATACCTTAATTGGCTATTTAGATATTACCGTCTAAAAATCCAAATTCTAACCCAGTTCCAAAAAGTTCAAATTTGGCAACCAGATAGTTAGTTGGGTGAATACATAGGAATCAACAAAATCAAAAACCAGTAAATTCTTATCATTTTATTATATTTTTTAAATGAATTGATTCTATTAGGAATACTTGTTTATAGTGCCTGTAACAATCAGCCGTAACAATCGATGACAGCCGGTCTCATAACGAGTAGAATACCCTTAATGTATAAGTTTTAATACTTTTAACCGTTTACTTAGCTTTGGCCCGCAGCTCCGCCTGCGTGTATGTCGGTTATCGTTGGAATTCGTACTCTATGCAATGTATTTAGAATCAACGTATCTCCATTGCAAATTTCATTAAAATCGGTGCAGTCGTAAAAGGGTAACATAGAGACCTAATTACTTTTTTATACTAACATTTAACATTGGCAATGCATTGACTACCTCTCCGCCCACGCGCCCTCCGCTCCACTCTCTCTCATAGTAGGCGCTTAATGACGCTTCATTCTGATCAATCTTATAGTGATAACTTTTAAAATATTCGTCCAAATTACTTAGTGTTAAAGACAAAGTTTATCTACATTCAATACTTAAAGTGACAAATGTATCACTTTTGATAAGAGTACGATAAATATTCTAAAATGTGCATTGTTAAAAAAATACAATTTAATTGTATTTATGATTCACTATTTTAGTTATAGTGACTTCCACATGATGATAATGTTAAACCTATGAGACCGCTAGGTTATTTTACGTAGATTAGGTTATCAACGTCAAGTGTAATTTGATATTTATTGCATTAAGGTGTTTGACCCGACTGGAGGACCAATAGACGATTCAATAAATTTATCTTCTGCCAAAATTAATTTATGAGATGTTCACCTATCTCGTGAAAGGTTAAAGTAATAATATAATCACAGTATCATCAATTTTAATTGGTAGCGCTGGTATAAAGAATAAAAAGGTAATTTCTTTTTTAATTAAATTACTTTTTTATTATTTAAAATGGGGTATGATATCTCGTTAGTGGTCTTTCGCAGTTTGTGATAGGGTAAATAGCAAGAGTTAGAGGCTTTACGGTCAAATGCCTAAAAGAATTAATATAATATTAATAAAACTTAAGAATGATATTAAGAGTTTATGAATTGCTCAGTAATATAAAGGTACCGTTATTAAGACTTAACACATTTGAGGGACTTCAGAGGAGCGCCTGTATAGTCTTGCGATATGTAGTTTAGAGAAAAGTAATCAATGACTGTGGACTAAAGACAGGACAAAAGAACCAAGAGGTTTATATTAAGTTAATTATTTCGATATTATTACGTAGTTCAAGTAATATATGACATCAAAAGTTAACTTGCAATGTCGAGCAAGTGCATTTTTGTTATCTTATTCATACGAACTGATCTTCCTTACACTTTATTCAGTTTTATGATTCCATCTAAAAAATCTCATCTGCCATAAGTTATGTCAAATATTCAACAAATATTGATACAAGTTATTTTTGGAGCCCTATTCCACATTAATAATGAAAATGTTTTGAGACTCGTAGTGGTTTCGTAATATGTGTATTTTTTTTAATGAAATTGTAGATTATAGTTCTTGTCCTAAGCTATACTGGTACATACAAAGTAAGTACATAAATTATATGGCAATGTTCCCCGAAAGCCCGATGGCAACAGAATGACAGTTTGCCTGAGTGTAATTACGTACATAAATCTAATAGATGTCTACTACAGTTGGGCCCAAACCAACCGGTCAAACAACACGACTATCTGGAAAAATAATTAAAGTTTTTTTTTTTTTTTTTTTTTTTTTCTGCTTAAAAAAGACAACTCCCACATTAGGAATAAACATCCTGTGTCGTGGGGGACTTTACAAACATACATGAAACGGACACAAAGAACATCCAGACTCGGGACAACAATTCGTGGATCACACAAAGTGTTGTAGGTACCGCGTGGGATTTGAACCCACGACACTTGGCGCAGTAGCAAGCGGCATGGCGACCGCTGACACCACTCGGCCAACCGTGCAGTCAATGTCAAAGTGATGCAATTAACATACAATAAGAATTGTTCTCTTTTCTAGAGAAGCTCTTTTAATTTATTATTCACTAGTTTCTTCATCTTGTTCCATAAACTTTTGAAGTAAGTCGGTTTGTGTTTACTTTTTTGTGAACTTAACAACTAATCGATCGTCTAAAACTTTTTGTATATTTGTTGTCGGTCGTTAATTACAACGTTCCTGATTCATAATTAACTAGCTTTTGTCTTCGGCTTTGCCCCGTGTATATCGGTTATTGCGATAGAAAGTAGCGTATGTTCTTCCTCTGGAACCAAGGTTTCTCCATGCCAAATTCATTGATATCGATGGAGTGCTTTAACATTTATGACATTTTCATGAGTTTCGGCAGATGTTGTTCAGACAGGTCTGGGGTTATCGTTTAAGTTCTCTCGATCACGTTTAAATTCGTGAAACCAATAAGTAATTGTTGCTAACACAGGAGCAGACTACCCAAAAAAAGAGTGACAGATAAATCTTGAAACATATTTAACCTTAAAAACTGCTGGTGGCCAGTGATTTTCCCAAAGGAGGTTTATGTTGAAATTAGCCGTCAATCCAAAATAGTTTCATGAAAGAAGAGATTATATTTATACTGTGGCTATAAATTTTCGGGACAACCTAGGTATATTGCAAGTTAAATAAAGGAGTTTTAAGTTAACGAAAATAAAATACTATTTTGGGGCCTCATCTTCTTAGCTTTCATTCCCAAGATTATTTGCAGTCGGTTGCCAGTTCAACTCGCTTTCCTGAATATTATTTTTTCCACTAAGTGACTGGCATCGGACCTCCGTGACCCAGAGAGGGAATTAATAGGTAGGTTGTACTAGTTGTAGTGTGTTGTTAGTGTAGATGTTCATGACAACTGGCACTGATAGTTTAACGGGCTCCTCGAGGCATGGGCGTAAAACAACGCCAAACGTCGATACTCCAGGCTGCTATTAAGGATTTCTTTTGTAAGAAAAACCGAATTACACTTCTGACCCGACCTGGGCATCGAACCCGAAACCTCTTGAATGGTATTGGCTAACAGCAGTTTTTTAATGTCTGTTTTTTATGTTTGTTTTTATGTCTTTATGTATTTTTATGTCCATTACTTACATTCAATTAAATTTGATTACATTGTATAGAGACGCGCCATAATAAGTGTAGTATGAAGGGAGTAAAAGCAGGCGTCGCAGCGCCGGCACAACCCGCGGGGTTCTGCTCAAGCATATTTTATCATTAATTATGTGAATATATTTCATCCGCATATATGAGTACATCTGTGTCTGCCACCTGTCGTTTTTTTGCTGCCATCATCGAGTTTCGGAGTTGTAGTTATTACATGAAAAGATAGAAAATTTTATTTTAAGTTAATATAAAGGGTGTCTATCAAGTAATGAATCTTACTGGCACTAAATGTATATATATGTTACGGGTACTTAAACTGAATGAAATAATTTAAAAAATTAATAATATTATCAATGTAAGGTTCGTCAAATATTGAAATAGCGCTTGCGCTGTGTTTCACCGAGTCAGTGAGGATACCGGAGGCCTATACCCCATCCCCTATCCCATCCCCCTCCCCATCCCCTAAAGGCTGGCAATGCACTTGTGACGCCTCTGGTGTTGCGGGTGTCCATTGGCGGCGGTAATCGCTTACCATCAGGCGATACGTTTGCCCCCTATATAATAAAAAAAAAATAACTGATATTATTAATAAGTCAACTAATTTATCGAAGTGATGCGATTATTAGCTAACTGGAGTACACGATACATCTTCTGTTTCCACAAGTATTCGTAAATATAAGTTATTTCCTCGGGATTGTTTGAATATGCATTTGTGTATACAGGGTCTGTCGTAAATAATGGATAAGTCGTAAACTGGAGTTGGTCCGGCTATGAGACTATTAGAAAATCGTATCTTTTTGCCAGGGTTTCTAACCGTATGGAAATGGCGTAGACTTTTATGTTTTTTTATAAATTTCGCTACTCTTTGCATTCATTCCGTTGCCATTTCGTTAAATTTAGGTATTTCTGTGTCATTTTTTTTGTATTATAGTCTTGAAGATGTGTATTATTTAGTTTTAGTACTGTTTTAGGCGTTTTTAACGTTGGTCATTTTCAAAATTGTCATTTTAAGATTTTTTATGTTTTTGTTTTACTTAGGGTCAACTTTTGATCATTTACTGTGTAAAAAAAAAGTACGGCGCTATAGCTGCCCATGATCTTAATAAATTATCTAGTATGTGTAGATTCTAAAAAGGTATAACAATGCATACTTCACAAGTAATATTAAGCTACATGAGCGAGATCAATATCAAGGTGAGAAAATATTTTTTTCATGTAATGTTGTAAATGGTTATAAAACTTCGTCAGAATGATTTATTTCTGCCAAGATTCTTTACACAAACACTATGGGGCCACTATTAAGGATATTCAAAGAAAACTAGGTAGTTTTTCGTCAAAAAAATTTCATGCCTCCTCATTTCATAAAGGTGTTTAATTTTAAAATTGATGTGCTCTAATAGTTACATGCGACAAACATGTTACAAGTTTATTCGTAAAAAGGATCATCAGGTAAAAAAATGAACAAAGACAGCAATACAAAGGGTCTCCCCGCGTGAAAAGGACATTGTTACTAGGCACACTGCATGATGCACCGTCCCTTTCACACTCACGATGTGTGAAAAGGTTAGCATGCGTTTAGCTAGGGCGCACTCCTGATACATCTCTCAGTGTGATTTTGACCATCGCATGTGCTCTCGTTTTCATTACTGTCGTCAATTTGTTACTGCTTTCTAATATCGGACTTAGATTTTCTTTGTGATTTGGACTTGTTAACCTGGTGATATTGACAACTCAGCTCTCATTTATGGGCATCGTGTTGTGCTATCGATTGCACGTGTTATTTTGGAAAATTTTGTATATCATGCCTCAACAATACACGCCGGCCGAATACGTAAACATGCATTACATTTATGGTTTATGTGATGGCAACGCCAATAGAGCTGCTAGAGTTTATCGGGAAAAATATCCAAATGCCCGGCATCCTGACTATCGTGTCTTCATAAGAGTGCACAACACATTTTTGGAAGGACGATTTCCTGGGACCGGCGTAGGCGGGGCGAGTGAAGGACGACCACAACGCCACAGTGCAGCCGAAGTACTGGAAATAGTTGCAGAAGACCCTGGTACGTCCATAAGTGTAATTTCAAGGCGCACCGGTATACCTCAAAAATCTGTACACAGGATTTTAAAAAGGCATGAATTATATCCCTATCATTATCAAAGGGTCCAAACATTAATGCCAAGGGACGCTGCTGCGAGAATAACATTTTGTCGCATAATGCTGCGAAAGATGAGGGAAGACCAAAGTTTTTTTAATAAAATTTTATGGAGTGACGAGTCAACGTGTCGAAAAGATGGTTTTTTGAATCTTCACAACATACACAGCTGGCAACTCGAAAACCCAAGACTTATCCGAGAAGACCCTAAACGCATGCTAACCTTTTCACACATCGTGAGTGTGAAAGGGACGGTGCATCATGCAGTGTGCCTAGTAACAATGTCCTTTTCACGCGGGGAGACCCTTTGTATTGCTGTCTTTGTTCATTTTTTTACCTGATGATCCTTTTTACGAATAAACTTGTAACATGTTTGTCGCATGTAACTATTAGAGCACATCAATTTTAAAATTAAACACCTTTATGAAATGAGGAGGCATGAAATTTTTTTGACAAAAAACTACCTAGTTTTCTTTGAATATCCTTAATAGTGACCCCATAGTGTTTGTGTAAAGAATCTTGGCAGAAATAAATCATTATGACGAAGTTTTATAACCATTTACAACATTACATGAAAAAAATATTTTCTCACCTTGATATTGATCTCGCTCATGTAGCTTAATATTACTTGTGAAGTATGCATTGTTATACCTTTTTAGAATCTACACATACTAGATAATTTATTAAGATCATGGGCAGCTATAGCGCCGTACTTTTTTTTTACACAGTAAATGATCAAAAGTTGACCCTAAGTAAAACAAAAACATAAAAAATCTTAAAATGACAATTTTGAAAATGACCAACGTTAAAAACGCCTAAAACAGTACTAAAACTAAATAATACACATCTTCAAGACTATAATACAAAAAAAATGACACAGAAATACCTAAATTTAACGAAATGGCAACGGAATGAATGCAAAGAGTAGCGAAATTTATAAAAAAACATAAAAGTCTACGCCATTTCCATACGGTTAGAAACCCTGGCAAAAAGATACGATTTTCTAATAGTCTCATAGCCGGACCAACTCCAGTTTACGACTTATCCATTATTTACGACAGACCCTGTATAAGTTCGACCCACTTTCAACTTCTGCGCCGAGTTAACAGACACTTATTTTAAAATGTGTCTCCACTGATTTTTAAGTCGAGTACTTCCCAAGTACCTATTAAAAACCCTTACCTCAAAAGAGAAACAGGTCTCTGTCACTTACGGTTATTTTTACAATTATAACTTTGAAAATCATCAAAAAATAGTAGTTATCAGCGTCAAAGCCTTGCTTGGGTACATAGCCGGTTCGACTTTAATAAAACAGGTCTTAGGCTGATCCTTCGTTTCTTTATGTGCATCCAGTGAGCGTAGTTGTGAGAAAAGCCATTTCTTGGCGGCGGTTAAAAACACTAGTCTTTTGAATTATATGTCTGTAGGCGGCGTTATAACATTCATGATGCTAGTACATACTTTATTGATACGTACAATGTCAAAATAATTATTTCCTTAATTAGAAATGGTACCTTATTATTTATTAACTTAATATACTGTAAACAATACGAAAGTTGTTCTGTACACTTCATATTAGACTGAGATGAGATCCCAGTCACCTCAGATTTACGTCATTTTAGGAAAAATAATTGTGTTGGGATCGGTAGTCTAACATATACTAAGAAAGGAATGGTTACTCGCTAAGCTGAAAGCGGAGGCACGCATACCTCTCAACGATAACGAATAACTAACAACACACTACTTTGGTACTCCTCTTCACTCAATCTAAGAAAAGGAAAATCTAAAGACTTTCTGACCGGGCTACGTTCAGGCTCCTGTGTGGTAGGGTAAAGAAACTTGAGACTGACTGTTACTCTAAGTACCTGACTTCTGCTGAGGATCCATTGAAAAGAATCTTAAATATTTTTGGAACTTTGTAAAACAACGCTCTAAATCAAACTAACTGCCAAGTTACATCAATTACAGTGGCGTATCAGTTATATCAACTGATGAAATGTGTGACGCATTCTCTGCACATCTCCACTGTACTTTCCTTGACACAGTTACTGACGCTTCTACGAATACAAATACCTGCACTACAAGTACATTATATACGTCTTGTGATATCAGCACAGTTGAAGTTAATGTGGAGTATCTTACTAAAGTCCTAAGTGGCCTTGATCCATTGCCAGCTGCAGGCCCTGACCATCTGTCACCCAAATTTATCATTAAACGTGCTAAAACTATTGCTCTGCCGATACCGCTGTTATTTAAGAAATCGTTTACTACTAGTACTATTCCTTGGGTTTGGGAGTTCGTGTATGTCACGCTAGTGCACAAGAAAGGGCCTAAAACTGAATTCGTAACTATAGACCGATTTCCAAATTATATGTACTAGCAAAAATTTTTGAAAAGATTATTTACGGTCAGGTAGGTATTGCACTCAAAAATAAATTTCTAACGTCGCTTTTTTTAAACTTGAGTAAATTCCATCACACATCATCATCATCGTCAACGACCCATAATGTCCCACTGTTGGGGCGGGTCTCCTCTCATAACATAACTTTGTCTTATACTTTTCTCATTTATTCCTTTTTATTGTTATTCCTCGAATGAATTACTTTAAAATTATAACGCATAGTCTATTAAGGATATGTTTTAACAGTACAGACAGACAAAGCCAAATGACCCAAATCTGAAATGGGGCAGCTTCCCTCGCCTCATTCATTCCGTCAATGAAAATATAAGCACCCACAGAAGCCATCGATATAACCGTTACTATCGGTTGAATGACTTACTTATAAACCGTTTCGTTTCGTCACTTCGCTCCTACTCCTAAGTGGGCGGCGCGACGCTCTCAAAGTAATGGCTCTCGCTATTTCATATATTTAGTGCTACTTCCTTTTTATGAACAGCTTTCAGGCAGTGAAAACTAATCAGTTCAAAAATGTAAATATGAAGGTGCGGATGAAAAAAAAAATTATTAATGAAAACTTGAATGTATTTTTGTTTCAAATCTGTTTTCATACATATTCAAAATTGTAGAAACTGAAACATTGTACGTCAGAAAGCACCACTGTTCACGTTTTACAGAAGTTAAATATTTCGGTAATTGACATTAGGGTTTTAAAATATTTTTAAACGAAGGACTTTATGATAGGTACAATATTTTCTGAATAATTTTCCCTGATTTCAAATTAGAGGAAGAGGGACTGTAAGCTCTCTCGAGGGTCGGCTTGCAGACCTCGCGTTCGACGTCATAGTTTGTTTGTTTCGTAAATAATCAAATTTTAAAGTATAATGTAGTTCTTTGAATTAAATTCGTCTTTATTTGATGTACTGAATCCCAGCCTAAAAGATTTTTTTACGGTTATAGTGGAAAGTCGTTATAAGAGGTCACTCGACGCGATGGGATTATCCGCTTCAATTGAATGAGGTTGTAAAGGATTCTGGCTGTGAAATAGACCCTTTGTGTGTACTTCAAGTTGAAAAGGAATAAGTATATTATGATGTGAGGAGACGCGCGCCGCAGTGGGCCACGTTGCCTCTGTTCTATACTTGTATTTATATTCATTAGTCGTTTATCAAACAAGTTTGAAAGAGGCGTTAACATAATTCTCTTGGCTTTAACGACGAGGGCTCGCTTATTTGTTTGCGGACAATGAATGGAGTTGTTGTTTGTGGGGAAGACATCGTGTTTAAATTAAGTGGAGATTTTAAAAGCACCCCCCTTAGCCGTTGTCTGTACAATTCTGAATAATACAGTTCAAAAAATAATGACATGGTTTGAATCCAATAACTTAAAAGCCAACATTTCGAAGACAGTATTTTCTTTTTTAAATTTTGTTTTTGAAATGACAACACTCGAAGCATTACATTTTGATAATATAAATATGAAAGTTTGCATACATGTGAAAAAAATCTTACATAAATTTAACAATGCCAGAGATAATTCAGTTTTAAGTAAAAGAGATCCCACCCACCAGTTTAATAACGCCTGCATGTAGAAGTTCTTTATTTCAAAGTAACTGTTCTGTTACGTAATGTGTATAAAACTTTTTAGCAAAATACCCAGGCCAATTCGAAAATTCGAAAAATTCGAGAACCTCTGTCTAAGATGAAGTTTGAATTGAGAAAATGGATAATACGAGTATAGTGCATTTGAATATCATTAATGATTTTTTTGACAGGAAAGTTCAAAATCTGACATTAATTTAGTTATAAGTAAATTATTTTAATGACTTTAAATGATAATATATTTTTGCGTGTAATTTGTCTTATAATATAATTTAATTTTCCATATCAATATTCACAAAATGTGTGATACTGTACCACTTATAATTGTTACATCCATATGTAACAATTATAAGTGGTACATTATCACTACAGTATTATTGTACCACATTTATACAATAAATTGTTGTTATCTTATCTGAATTAGAATAGGTATATCTAATTTGTTTAAATATTTAAAGTACTATTTTTAACTGTTTTATAGATACTCTTTTTGTATTTTCAAGTTGCATAAGGTCGTACAGATTTTCACGTTGTAGGTTTTCTGCTGACATAAATAACATTGAGGAATGAAAAACGGAAACTATTTACATTGATTGTGATTAAGACGAGTTGATGGTGGCTGTACATCTTTTAAAGTTATTATTAGTTATCATACGAATTGCAAAAAGTAACAATCAGGGCCATTGCAATCTTGCAGCTTCCTTATTCTCAGTAGAGACATAGAGTTTTAGTGTGTGTTGAGATCTTCGTCCCTTGTTCATTTGATCAATATATTTCATTGAGGACTGTCGTAAAAAGCTACTAAGAGAGAAAACTTGAAACGGACTGTTTACCAAACCGTTTGGCCAGTGTCCTACAGTGGGCCAAACCCTCCTTTCTATGCAGAGGGCTTTGACCAGCTGTGGACTGTCGTATTGTGTTGATGTGATATGAAAAGAGCATCGTATATTAACAGTGAATTAAATGGAAGTTAACAAAGAACCAACAATTCAAATGTTTCAATAATTTTCAAGTTGCTGGAAACTTAGTAACGACAATGAATAATCTTGAGAATTGCCTCATAAACATTGAGGCGAAATCTATTCTCTTAGCAATTATATAGTTAGTATGCCATAACGAATTTTATGCTTCACTGCACACTCGGGTGAAATTTTCGCACAGAAATATTCGTAGTAAGTTATATTCGTTTCCTCACTCGTTGTCATATCTTGAAACCCACCTGTGGGTCGGCCAGTTATTTTCAAAAAAAATTAAAACTTTAAAGAGTTAGTCATATATATATATATATATATATATATACATATGAATGAATAGGCCAGCGCTAGTCAAACGGGTTGCCATAGGGTTTGTTACAAGTTTTCCTCTTATTTTCAGTGTTGTTGTCTTGCCTAGGTTGACGTTAGTCGCTTTTCGACACTCAAGGGATAAGTAGGGTCGATGCTACTTTGTATTCTTAATCTCTTTCCAAATAGGTACTGCCACCATAATATCTGGCTTCGTTACTTCAAACCTTACCGCTTGTTGCACGGATACAATTTTTAAAACTTGGAAATGGAATATACCGAAGAGAAGGTTATTGAAACAATATCAAGAACCTCAGATAGTGTAAGACCAATCTCTAAACAGCTTTCAATATATCTATTATATTTATAAACTATATGATACACATAAAATGATATTATTATAGTCGTAAAGTATGAAGCTTTTCCTTCAAGAGAAGTTATTAGATATTTCTTTAATATATATAAGTACTTTTCGTTAGATCCTATCTTTGTTGCTTTTATTTGTTAAACTTCTATAACACTATATATTAGTGAATCATTTATGTACGCTTGAGAGAGTGCCTATACGAAAGACAGAGAGACAGAGATGATTTACTACAAATCCAGTCTTCTTTTTCACTTCTCAAAATACATTTGTTTCCCTCTGTGCAATGCAATCTACAGTACTTGTCTCGTTTACGGGACCTGGCAGCTGGGCTGAGAGAGTTCTAAACCCCTCCCAGTCGAACTCCGCCGTCTCATTTGCAAGTCTCGAAGTACCCCTAGTAACAGCAAGCCTATTTATTACATCGTGTAAACAAAATACAAATGTCAACCTTATTATGTTAAATTTATGAAAATGGTCCGGCGTTTGTGAAGGTACCGACGGTGTAGGCAATGAATTGTTCAATATATAAGCGCTGAAGAATAATTTGGCAATAATCAGTTTTTTGATTACACTTATCATTATTTATCGAATAACCCGCACAGCTAGGCTTCTTTTTCTTCTTAGCTTTTATTATTCCCAAGATCATTTTCTAGTCTGCTAGTTCAATCACTTTTATGTAAATATCAGTTTTTCGACGGAACGACTGGCATCGGACCTCTGAAAACCTGGGGGTGAATTGAATTCAAAGATTGAACATTTCATATTGCTTCCAGAATCGACTAACACTAAACGACAATTAATAAATTAAGCTGTGATTAAACTAAGACGTTATTTAACAACAATATAATTTAGGATCCATAATCACGTCTTCAACAAAATCAGCGCGCTGTCGGGTAAATCTGTACCTACCATATATATCTGTACCTACCATATATATCTAAAGTATTTACTGATTGCACTCGACACGCCAAAAAAATATTATGCAATAATGCTATAATGATAATGTTTGCCCCATGTTATTTTATTCTAAAACTTAAGATAGGACAAACTAAACGAAGAAAAATATTAGAGAAATATATTCTGGTAGAGTAAAATTGTAGAAAATACCGGCGGCCTTTCATCTAACTAACCGAGTGGCAGACTCAATTTTAAACGATAAAGTTTCGCTAACGATTTTGAAACAAGTTCTCAATTTGATGTTAGTGAATGAAATACGTTGTAATGAGTCTCTCCTCTCTTCTTAGCGTAAAGCGCCTCTCACCTCCACTCCTAATTACACGAGTTTCTAATGTTTATGAATAAGAATATCACAATATTGAATGTACTTTAATTAAAAAATATATTAAATTTTAATGAACTTTTGGTTATATTTTGCTTTACAATTAAGATGGAATAATTTTTCCTGTTGAGCGATTGACCAAGCTTCGTGTAGTATAAGTTCTTAAAAGGCAGAAACTAGCAGCTTTGTACTAATCCCATAAACTTCTACAAGCCGTTAAGTAAACATGAATATTTAAACGTACGAATCCATTATTTTCTATTATATTTATAAATATGTAAGTAACTCAGTCTGTCTGTTAAACTTTCACGACTAGTAAGCCGCTGCACCGATTTCAATAAAATTTGTCGTAGAGGTACTTTAGTTGTTGGGGGAGGAAAGGGTACTCTTTACCGCGATAACCGAGATACGAGTACAAGCGGACGGATACGAGAGCAAATGCTAGTATGTTAAGTATATATTTATGTATGCCTATATTCAAAATCTGCTCTTTTGCACTTTGTTTAATACATACACGAATATGTATTGAACTAAATAAAATAAAGAAGAGAGAAAATCCTTCCTATCTTACTGTACTCCAGATGCAAATGCACATGTTTAATCCCGCTCCAGCGCTAGATCACACAAGCCAGCGAAGTAAGCCGATTACTCTCAGAAACGTACTGAATGTATTACAGGTCTCGTTTTCAAATTCACTGTAATACTTTACAGCGTATACATTGCTTTGCGCATATATGGCAGCGATTTCACTATCCCATTGAGTTAGGTCATTACATTACTAGTATCATCGGTTTGACGTTTCTAAAATTGATACTGACTTACAGAAATCGTATCTGGGATTCATCATTTAAAATACTGTAAAGTCATATATTGCTTTCATCTGTTTATATTTTAATAAAGTCACTATTAAAATATAAACATATGTCATAGCACAGCGACAAACTCGCAGTGAACGATCCTCCTTGAAAACTCAAAGGATGCCGAACAAAAAAATTAACAACGTTTTTTATTTTTACTAAAATCTTTAGTAATTTAGATTCCAAATAGACGCGTGAACCTTACACAAGTTACCTATACTGTATTGTGTATACAACAAAAATGTATGCAATTAAAATAAATTGATCGTGAAATAAATAATGGAAGTGCACTCTTCTAAACTATGACATGTCTGCAATTAATTGTTGCTCGTAATTGGATGAATTCCAACAACACATATTGAATTCATTCGAATCACATTGACGAGTGACATGTACTGGATGTAGTAGTATTAGATTACTGTCGCAATATATATGGCACATGTTCAAGATTGCTAAGAAAGATAAATAAAGAAATAATAAATAAATATTTCGGACATTTATACCTAAGCCAAGCGGAGCTTGTGTACTTGTGTACTGTATGGGTACTAGACAACTGATACAAATACATACATACTTTTTTTTGTAAATACATATCATCATATTTACATCATATTATACATAGAAAACTCCGAAACAAATATTGTAGATCATACAAATATTTGGTCCGACCGGGAATCGAACCCGAGACCTCAAGCATAGCATACACCACCGAGGCAGTTATGTATATTCAAATTTATGCTCTTCAACGAAAGTAAAACTATTAATATCAGTGTAGTTAATTACGAAATCTCTTTCGAATGATTGACTCCTCTTGGCACATTTCTTAGTCATCCAGCGACATTGCACAGCTAATAACATTCACGGTAAGCTGCGTGTTCGTAAAGCGAAATGTAATTAGTGCAATTTCATACCGACGTGATCCGACCGCACCGCACCTTCTGAATAGTTAAATAAAATGCTTGTTCTTTTTCATTAAAGTTTGAAATGCAAAAGCTGAGATATCGAATAATGAAACTATATGCTGAATAAAAATTGGTGATTTTGCGTTAAAATTAATTTCAAAAATATGTAACAGAGATATTACTGAAACTAAGTTATGTAATGCTTGTGTATATTATACAGACCAACCACTACCCTGTAAGTACATAATGCAGATAAAAAAAAAACAAATAGAATGAAATTGTAGGTTGCATATTGTGTATTTATTTTAGGAAGAGTTACCAATGCAAGGCAATGATTAAAAAAATCTATAAATATTCTGTTACATTAATAAATTTTAAGTGTTACATATAAATCTATAGATCAGTATGATATTTGATCGTTACTACACATCAGCATACGATCACTTTACTTTATTATCATTACAGGTTTAGGTGCTCTTAAAATTGTAAAATTTCAGAATAATTATCATATTTTTATAAGGGTTTGAACCATTTCTTTAGATGTTGACCGATGGATTACAAAGTACGTATTACGTAGGGGCTTGTTCCCCGTGTCCACTAGGAAGATAAACGAGACGTTTCCGTATCGGTGCGCTCCACCCTTAAATCTGGCAAATCCCGGAGCGTCGATTGCGAAGGCTTACACGCTCACATGTCGATTGTTTAATGAACCGAATACAATTATTTCGTCGCACAATTCGCATTTGTCTTCGTAATTTGTATTATATGTATACGCACATGCCGAAATATAATGTCATGCTTAATTTACAACGTCAAGAACGGCCTGATTTTACTGTAAATCTATTTTTAATTAACCCATTTATTTCTTAGCTCACCTCCAAATGCAAGTAAATGTTGGACGGAGAAAGGTTGATTTACTAAAATGATCATTGAGGTTAGCAGAAAATATAAACTAATTTTCGTGGTGAAATATCATAAAAAATATGCGTGGTCTATTTATTAAGTGACATTTTTATCTTATTATAGGTTTACCTGAAACCTTATTTTATAGCTAGAGTCTTGTAACAGAGAAGAAACACCTTTTAAATTTTAGCTCAGTATGAGACGAAATAAATGTCCAATCTGGAAAGGAATGTGCTGACACACATTTGTATGTATGTATGTACAAAGGTGAACTTAATGCCCATGACATGCCAACCAATGCACAATTGGCTACTTCTCCGCCTGTATAACTTTCCTTATGAAACGGAACTCAATACTAGTTCAAAAGTCATTATGATCTGATGATCACGTTAGTTCACACTTCTAAAATTATATATTTTATATTGGAGCGATAAATTCAATTATCAAAAATAATGTTGTCAAAGCTTCAGGTGGTGTTTATTTACTTAGTAATCAGAATGTAAGCGATGTAAGGTTGTCGGCGTATTATAAATTAGCATTATTTTGTTTCCTCTTTATTATGAAAACCCAATCTGCCCAACTGTATATAAATACACAAATATACCTAGAACATTTGTTTTAAAATAATCGTGGCAGAGATCATCATCGGCAAATTGAAGTCGAGGTGACTGAGTGATTACGAAACCTAAGCAATATTTTTTTTTATTTTTTTATTCTCTGTCTTGGAGAGGAGAGAAGTGGCTCAAAGGGCCACAAAACAAGCATGACTCTTATGCTATTGGTAAACATCTACAGCATAAGAAACGTGTGAAGTGAACACGAACGATGGTAGTACCATCAGCTTATCTAGCTGCTCGTCTGCCCCCTCACACTTAACAATACTTTTCATTTTTATAATTTAGGCCGTTGAAACCACAATACCTTTGTAATCACTTAGCACAAAACATTAGCTCAGAATTGCACTATAGAAAATGAGCCTCTCCAACGCTATTCGTCGTCACCTCTCAGAGCGACAGAGAACAATAGACAGAGCTCTCCGTGCAGTGGCATTCCACGATAATAATTACGTCACCCATTTCACCCCTGAATTTAATTTTTAAAACCAAGCTTGGTTGCAATAACATTATCTTAACCGTATTATGAGTGATAGAAAGTTCTGGAGATATTATATAATATACACGACTAGACAATTTTGTATTGTCCCGTTAAGGCGACAGTTATTTGTTTATATTTTAGAGAAAATTTGTTAAGTTCGTGTAATATATTTTCAATCGAGATGCGACGTAGACAAGCTGGCCGAATTTACACACTATAATAATGAGGCTCTCAGCAAGAATTGTATTTATTTGACTGTTATGTACATGTTAAGGCAACATCGGTAGGTACAAGTAATGTGTATTTTGATAATGTAAGTGAAGAAATGTTTTATCAAGCTGTGAGGAAAGTTTTATAACTGAGCATACATACGTTCATAATATAATCATAAGCTTGAAGATGCATTCATACCAGAGCTCCATCAAGCTATTCATCTTTTTTACCTTCTTCTTTTGACCTGTCTGAGATCGATTACATTTTTAAGAACGGTTGATACGGAGGCATGGTGGTCAGATTTTTAAAGAATTCTGCACAAAAGTCTTTTTAATATTAATCAAATGTTCGCTGATACAAAAATACAATTGGCACCCGATCATTTAATTTTGATAACCTTTAAATAAACAACCAACCAAAATATTAACGTTCTCGTTGCTCCCTGTGGCCAGTAGGTACTCACCGACAAGAGAGTACAACACTGAACTAAAAGCGCTATTGAACCAAAGCATTTTCTTGGAGGAGCTTCTAGAGCAGTCTAAAATATTTCTCATTTTGTCCACTCATGTTTGAGATGAAATAAATTACAATACATTATCTATTAACACTACCTGCATTTACGGCATTTTCGGCATGTCTACTCATTCGAAGAGTTATGCAGAGACATACTTGATATAGGACTGGCAGGTAGGTAGGAGACCCTTAGCTACTTGAAGTAAGGCTTATACTGTACCCAATTAATCCGTATAGTTAATAGGCCTTACATATCAAGGCCTTCCCTTATAGTAAACTCTATTAAATTAGTATAGTACTGTAAATGTCTCTTATAATAAATTTTCAATTTTCTCGTTATTTGATGCCGATTGTTCAGATATACAAGTATGAAAGTACTATAAATTAAATGATTAAAAAATTGTGTTCTTAAATTAAGTTAATTGTAAGACAGAGATATAACTTTAGTGCGCGAGAGGTTCAACTTTATAATTAAAAAAGGCAAATTGTTTGATGATATTTTGAAGGGAAACCCCACGGCTAGCATTGGGAATGTTTGTAGAAAATAATTTTACGTGATCTTATGAAACCGCTTCTAAACTATTTTCTAGTAACATTTATTATTTAGTTACTATATTTTATTACGCCTACACGGCGATAAATAATAAGGACGATATTCGATATAAAATTCAGCCTAATATTTTTCTGAGTATAGTTTTCTTCCTAAAAAGTTGTCCTGTATCTATGTTGTGTACATTACCGCTATTTCTTTGAAAAGTCAATTATCAGGGCAACCAAATAAGAACGAGTTATTGGAATCTAAATCAGTAGCGTTCTTTGCTTCTTTGCAAAAGGAAATACAAGTTTTCGTTACGTTTTCAACGTAATTTTGTCTGAGAGAAGATTGTGTCTTGAGCCACAAAATAACGCCAAAATTCGCAATCGCCGTAATTAAGGAAAAAAGGAAAGCTACCCAAGTAGTGAATTAAAAAAAGTATAATATCGCCCAATAGATTATGTTTTAAATATATTACTAATAAAATATAGTGTTTTAAACTACGCACCTATTTTTAGTACCTCGTGCTTAATTAAATTTAGCAACTGATAGCTATTGAATCGTCATATGTAGGTTGTTAGAAATATCAGATGTGACCAAGAAAATTAGGAAACATCGAAATTATGACCCTGTCAAGTTTATCGTTTTATTAGCACTTGCTTACATTTTACATTAGTGGCACTTCAAGTCCAGCAAGTGCTCTTCGTTTCAATTGAACCAAAACACACGACACCTACTAACTTATTTGGTCTTATTATTATGTATAGCAACTATTAATCATTTCACATAATCTGACCCCAACTCTACCAAACAACTCTGAACCCAAGAAATCCGTGACTTTTTAAAATTATGTCAACTTTATATATCATTCATTAGAAAACGAGGGATTATTGGACATGAAATCGTCTGAAACTAAGTGATTAATAGCAGGCGGGGAAGATTATTTCTTAAAATGAGATACAAATGCAAAAATAAGGAAAAAATGCTTAGTCGTTCAATGGTAATTCCGTTGTATACGAGTAGTTAAGTAACAAAGAACACCCAGACTCATAACAATAATTTGTGGATCACACAAAGTGTTGTCCTATGTGGGATTTGAAGTACGTGTGAGAAACGGCGTGGTGACCGCTAAACCACTAGGCCAAACGTACCGTCAATTGAATTTTGAAATTTGATTATTAAAACACTGTAATATAACTTAAATGAATTACCTAAGTTTCTTTGTAGAAATAAATAAAAAAAAATACATTTTTAATTTGTATTAGTTTTCATCACTTAATATACATATATCATTAAATTCCTAACATTTCTTCCTTTTTCCCTCCCTCTAAGTCTCGGGAATGTAAAGTTTTAGATTTATATAAATATACACAAAACTTAAAAATTAGTTTGCCAAAGAAGTTTCACTTCTGACATGTGTACTTTGTACGCACGCACTTTTTTTATGTATGGGCCTGCTAATGTTTCTCAACTCTGCCTCATGGAAGGCATAAGCAGAATCCAAGAGTGATGGTCACCAAACTCATTGCGAATGCAGACTACGTAACAATGCAGCATGGTGACCCACCCACTCCATGGCGGCCTAATGATGTTTTAGCATCATTGGGCCTCAGGTCTCGCACTCATCAACGAAACACGACAGCACAAATGCTGACATTTTACGTTGTATTTCTGTGCGAGGGTAGTACCGCCCCGTCGAGCCGGACCGTTAGGTTTCTATATCACATTATGACCTTTGACATGGAGCTTGCAATCCATTACGATATTAGAGATTGTTTTGATAAGACTCCACAGTTATGGAAATGCCGTTTATTAAACTAGTTTGACAATGTTACACCAATTTGTAGAACCCTTCGACAAATTGTTATCATAATGTGCAAATTCGGTCGTCTCGGTAAAGTGGTATTATGTTATGTTTGTGTTACGACAGACCGCTGATACATATTGTATTGTATATATAATTAATTAAAAATTACACTAAAGTATTAGAGATTAATCGTAATATTTTATATTTTCTTGCCCTTGACGTTGACTATTCAACAATCTTTATAATGTGTGTACACGAATGTATCACTGATGTAATATTAAATGTTGCAATGCAATGCATGCATGCAATACATACTCGTATGTATGTTATGTATTATGTATTGTTCAAAGATTGCCATTTAATAGGTTCAAAGAAATATAAAGCAGACTATAACGTGCCGTGTTGTACTTAGATTGTGGTCTAGCGTTACAATTATACCTAGAATGCAATAATAATAATAATAATATAAGCCTTTATTCAGACAAAAATAGTTACAAAATTTAAATGAGTGACTATGATGAGTCGTTGACACCGACAACTTCGTCTGTTTGCCCAGCTTTGGCAAAGGCCTCCTCCATCTCCTTCCACTCTGCTCGGTTTAGCGCTGTCCTAGTCCATGTCTTTCCTGCTGTTGCCTTTATATCGTCTTCCCATTTTCGAAACTGTCTGCCTGGTTTTCTCTTCCTATTTCTAGGATACCAAAACACTAGGTTTTTGTTCCATTTTTCGAAGCACGAGGCAGACCGGCATCACTATCTCTACCCACAACCTCAAAAAACGACCAATAGACACCGACAATAGGAAACCGAAAACAACCAACAAAAACTATCAACCCAGCAAAACTACCCTAGAATGCAATAAATGTTGACAAAGTAGGGAAAAGTGAGTGGAGTCAAGGACGACAGGTGAAATCAAAAATTAATTTTGATAAAGGTTTCAAGTAATTCAATGGCTATGTACATACTATTTTAGAAACTAAACATCAAATAGGAAATAGGGCAAGACACTATGTTCGACTGAGGAAGCATTTGGTCAATCTCTGTAATTTATTTTGATAGCCAAATAAAATGTCATATTTATTTTTATTATTGGCCATCAATATTTGACATTGTTTTGTGTTGTGTCGACGCAATAAGGATTATCATGAATCCCCTTTCCTTTCATATCCATCAAAGAGAACAGACTTTGCACACCTATACAAACGATTTCGTTTGAAAGATCAAACTCATTTGTTGCTGTTCAATTAGTTATTTTAAATTTCTTTCTTCTCTCCCAACAATTATAATTTAGGTTATTTATGATTTATAAATCCTGACTTCTTTGATCGGGACTTAAACTTCTCCTTCCTCTAGACCATCCTTATTTGACATTAATCTACCTTATTGTTAAATCGATTGAGATTTTATAGACTGAACCAATTTAAAAAAAAAAAAAATTTCAGTTGCCAAGGGCCCCACGCCAAAGTAAGATATTTATAGACCATTGTATGTCTTGTTAATATTAATGAGTTTAATCATAAACAAAAGTTTGGCCTGCAAGCATTAACAATCCATTATTTGTGTAAAATATGCAAATCCAATGTTTTAATGGCATAGCAATGAGCTGATCGCACAAAAGATACTTACTAAGTGATTCGTTAAGAGACTCCAGAGACTAATGTGCGAGCTCAAACAAAGTGATGCAAAACAGATCTGTTTTTTATGTTTGCGTTTTACTAAGAGGCCTAGTTCTAGTGGAGAATTCGAAGGCCGCATTTGTGACTCTCGAGTTTTGTCATCAGATATTCAGTCGGCTGAATAGCCTCGTATAACTTAAAAAAACTGAATTATTCACTGTTAAGAAACATACCGCAGTGATAACCTAGTTTGGTGTACTGTTTATGACTGATGATGATTCTATACATTGATACTCGAGCTCTTCAGTTTCTAAGCGTATACCGTGTTAGCTTTGAGTCAACGATTCGTTTCTAAGCATCGAATGATACTCAACTGCGGTCTGGACAATTTTATTAACAAAACTGTAAAATCTTCAACAAAAATTGAGAATAAAATGTTCTGAGGTACGTACGGCGGGCGGTATCTCGGTTCCCATTTACTCGACTTGGCCTGTACTCTCCTGTTATCGTGGGTGCTTTGTTAAGTGCCGCAACGGATATTAAAAATGTGTATATCGTAGCGTGGTTCACATAGAACGTAGCGTTTATAGCTCTTGCACGTTGTATTTGCGCTAGTTCAGAAATTAAATTTAATAGAATCGACCGAAGAGTGTTTCCTAACTGCTAAACTTTCAGTTTCCATAACATTGGTCACGTCTATTGCAATTATATACATGATCACGTTAATTCCCGCTAACGTTATTGTACTACAAGCAATTGGATGTTTACTGGCACAAATTTAAGACAATATTGAGCTTTATTGTTATAAGTGATTATGTTATATTAGTTAACGAGAGATATGGCTTTTGTTGATGATTTTGGTAATGGAAGTGGCTCGTAGTGCGAAAGTCAAGTAAACACCAATTAAACAGGAGTTGTTTCTTCGACTTGTGTTTTATTGCTTGACGGTATATTGACTAAGGCTTATTCTGTTATTCTGAGGTCACTAATTAGTTTGTAAAGTTAAACAACATATCTTGGTAGATAACAGAAGAAAGAGAATTAGACTAAAACATACTATGTTAAATACACAATTTTTATCGACTTTATAAAAGGAGGTGGTTCTCAATTCGACTGTTTATTTTTGTTTGTTACCTTAAAAACTTTCGACAGGTTGAACCGATTTTGTTTCTTTTTTTTTTTGAAAGCTGGTGTTTTCCGTGTAGTCCCATTTCAATTTAGTCCAATTGGTTCTTGAAGTCAGTTTTTTTTTGTTTAAATTTTATATTATTTATACTAAAGTTATACCGTTGTGTTTTCGTATTTATTTCAGTAACGTACCACTAGATAGAGATACGATAGGGTTGTTTCTCAAAGAGGGTTCAACTTCTAAACTATCATTCAAAAGATTAAGTACAATACAATTCACATTATAAGATAACATTTGGCCAGTACGGTATAAGTCGACATTCATCAACAGGTAAATTGTGGTCGAACGCCACCCGCCACCCGCCACCGGTCAATTACGTCGCCTCAGATAACGATAATTTATTGCCATCGATAATTACACGTGACGTTGGAACTGGACACTGAATAAGATTAACCAAATTATGTTCTGGACTCTGCTCTTATTACATTAATCAATCTGTCTTGAGGTCTGGTACATTTTCCTTTGCAATGGTTGAGCTGGCTTCATATATATGGAGAATGTTTCAGAACGTAGAATTCTGAAAAAAATCGACGGGTTGCACTCCGGGAGTGCCGGCAGAAGTGAAAACTTGAACGTTAATTGTGCATTTTTGATATTTTGGAATGGTTAGAGAATAATTTTGTACGAATTGCTTTCATTATCAGTATAAAAGTACTATTATTTATGTGGTGGAATACAATATTTATTTATTGGGCTATCGTAAACAAACATGACAATTTATATTACATACACACACGAACATTCGCGCAAGCGCCCTGCGCCGCCTGTCCTGTCACGTGACCTGACGCGAGTTTATACATTTTTACCCATTCCAAAAAAGTACACAACGCCGCTAAAGAAGTTTTCACTTCAAAAACTGAAATTTTAACCGACTTCAAAAAAGGAGGAGGTTCTCAAATCGATTGTATTTTTATGTTTGTTACCTCAGAATTTTTGATTGGATGAACAGATTTTGATGATTCTTTTTGAAGTGAAACTTCTTTATCGGGGTTGTCAAAAAATTTAGTGTAACATTTTTTCGTTACGCGTCATATTTATCCGTTACGCGCCGTCTTTTTTTTATCCCTACCACGCGTGATTCGAAGTATACTTTCTCCAGCGGAGTAGGGAGTGGTAAATGTCTCCAATGTATTTTGCGGCCCGTTTTGAGTAGTTACGTTTGAGTTTTTTTCCTGTTATTTATAAATTGAAACAATTGTTCATTTATAGTCTCTACTTTATTCAGAGACAATCGTTTAAATTCTGCTTGTAAATCGATGGTGGACGTTGACGTTTTTCGGCCATGATAAAATGTTTTATTATTATTGAGAGTAGTTATTTACAATCCTTCAAAAAAAATGTATAAAATAAAACAAAAAACATTTTCAAACACAAACAGGACCAAATTAATACTACAATGAAATATCACATTACAAACAATATTATTTTATTTAGTCCACAATGTAAATAACTACACACATCACATTCCACAAACTTACTTTACTCACACCACAGATCGCGAAATATTTACTCAGGTCTCGCTCCTTAACTTTTATTGCACTTGAAATAAGAATTGTCACGAATATTGCTGGTTTATAAGTCTTTTGTCGTTATACCTTACGTCGACATATGATATTTATTTTTTGAAAAATAACGTCATAAAGAAGTTTCACTTCTTACGAGTGTACGCTAGTACACGCAACTTTTTTTTTATTAGAAAGCTAGTGCTTCCCATTGGTATGGTCTGTCTTGTGGTACACCGACTGTAGTACTGCACCAAGAAGAAACGGTGTTTTCAATACTAATGCGCTGCCGGCGACCACACAGGTAGTTGTGAAACCAGTCAATCGCAGTTGGAGATATGTTAAGAGAGCGTAGTATACACAGCAGAACGTCGAAGTCAACGGTGTTGAACGCGTTACTGAAGTCAAGAAGTGTTAAAACTGTCAGCTCGCCATTCTCCATAGCCGATTTCACGTCCTCTGTGATGTGTACAAGGGTAGTAGTGGTGCTGTGACCGGGTCGAAAGCCAGACTGGAAAGGATTCATTAGAAAGTTTGTGGATAGAAAATTCGAGAGCTGAGTATGGATTAAACGTTCGAGAACCTTGGAGAGAAAGGGAAGTATAGAAGAGATAGGGCCGTAATCAGAAAAAGACCCGGGATTTTTCTTTTTAGGAATGGGTAATATATTAATAACACAATAATCGGCTAATATAATTTGAAAGAAACCATTAGTAAAAGTTACTTTGACAGCTAACTCATTTTTAGTAGTCTCTGTTGTGTGTTTGGAAAATAGAGTAATTGTTGCACGTCTTTCTATCCTTACTGTGATATTCATGTGTGATAACTTGTATCTGGCCTCTTGCCACCTTTTTATCTTCAAGCGGTAAAAAGCAGTAGTTTTTAAGTATCTAAGTATTTTAATAACTTATTCTAGTTAAAAAGTGGAATAAATGTAAATGAGTTTAATTGTAATATATAACCTAATGCTTTAATAATAATAATAATAAAGTTTATTAGATGGCATCTAGGCCCAATGTGTTAGTAACAATTTACTTACATCTAATATTAGTAAAGTAAAATACATTTTTTTTTTTCATCCTGGCCGCACTAGGACTGTCATTGCATGACGTAACCATGGTGCCTCAAGTCTGTTACTTAGCATCATTAGGATACCGTTGGAACTAGACCACATTCTTGTAAGCAGCGAGTTGGTTTTAATGCGGATAATTGAGTAAAAGTCGTTTGTTCGCGCTGTAGCGAACATGCCTGATGCGCTACAGAAACGCGGCAGTCCCAACAACATCCTAAAGCAATTGTTGTATTGCACCTTGAGTGTCTCCAACGACTGCTTGGTATACTTAGTCCACAGATTGCTCGTATACAGAGTCTGACAATATGCTTTAAAGAGAGTAATTTTAATTTCTCGACTACACTTAGCAAACCTGTGTACCAGCATGTTGCCCCTGACCGCCAGCGACCTTCGTTCACGTTCAATATCAGCATCGTCTCTAAGGTCTCCGGCAACGATGTGCCCAAGGTATTTAAATTGAGAAACTCTTTCGAGTCGTACACCGTTCAATCTAATAACCGGATCACGCGACACATTCCTACCGGAGGCCTCAAAGACCATACACACACTTTTCTTTACATTATACACGAGTCCATGTTTGACCGCATATTGTTCACAAATATATAGCAACTCTCTAATCGAGCTGGCCGTTGGGCCCAATAGGACCATGTCATCTGCATAGCTTAAGTTGTTTACACAAACATTATCTACCCAACAACCCACACGTCTACTACTGAGCTCAACGATCAGCTCGTTCATATACAAATTAAACAGCTTAGGGGAGGTCAATCCCCCCTATCTTACTCCACACTCTAATCTATAGGCGTCAGACAGTCCATCTCCCCAACGCACATGGTTTATTTGATTATTGTACCAGTATTGAAATAGCGTTGTGAGTTCATTGGGTATACCTACTTCCCCCATCTTCCTCCAGAGGACGTCGTAGGAAACAAGGTCGAAAGCCCTTGAAAGATCAAGGAAGCACGCATACACGGAGGTGCTTCTGTCCACATAGTATTGTGCAGTCTGCTTAAGAGATAAAATTGCGCTCTCAGTGGATAGATTGGGTCTAAACCCAAACTGAGCATCATTTAATTTTATATAGTTACTTAATTCATTATCAATCAGACTGTCCAACACCTTTGCCATCACTGTAGCTAGAGATATAGGTCTGTAGTTGGATGGATCAGAAATGTCACCTGTCCTGTCCTTCACAATCGGTACGACGATAGTCCTCATCATTTCTGAAGGTAAATAAGAATGACTAATACAGAGTGTGAAAAACATGGACAACAAACTAGGCAAATGCACACCAGCATGTTTTAGATGTTCGATACTGAGGTCGTCATGACCGGGTGACTTGCCTCTACTCATTTTGGCTATGGTACGGGCCACCTGTCTAGTTGAAAAGTATATTCGAGACTTACCCTGCATGGTCCCAGCATCGATCGACTCTTTAGATGGTCCCAGTGAAGATGACATTCTAAATTTCTTACAAAACATATTAGCGATGTCCTTAGGCTTTGTGCATTCACCCACGCTCACAGGGAGGCCCGGCTTGAATTCAAGTCTCTTGGTCGCCTTCCAAAACTTAATAAAATTATTAGAAGATCTTTGTGATGCCAGATTATCCATCTTCAACTGTTCTTTATGTTTTTGACACCACTTTAGTTTACTTCTAAAGATTTTCTGACTCTCACGCATCTCCTCCCAAGTACGACCCGTCGATGGACTACCGTGAAGTCTCCACGCCCGAAACTTCATCCGAGCGTCCCTGTGAGCGCTCCGTACATGTTTGCTCCATCCAACCACAGGAGCCTGTCTTAGTGTTCGCGCGCCCTCAAATGTATTTATGGCAGCGTTAGATAAGGCAGACACAATTTGACTGTACAACTCATCGAGTCCGTCCTTTTTTATGAACCGCAATGCTACACATTTTATCTGCACACTGCGTATATATTTCGGGAAAGCGTATTTCCCTAAGATAGCTGTGACAGAGATCATGGTATCCACCTTCCTGCGAGCCACTGCGCACACCCCAAATCACCTTATTTAAATTACAGCCCTTAGTAAGATTCTTTGGTATTAATACTTGTAAATTACACTCTATAATCATAGGCAAGTGATCAGACCAGGAAACACTATAATCTATATACACGCTAATAACCGTCTGATATGCCGCTTTAGTCACAATACAGTGGTCAAGCCATCGTCTACTTCCATTAATGTCACTTATATATGTGTAATTTTCGAGGTTATTACGTAGCATCTCCCAATCAGCACATACCCACTGTTGATCATGACCAAGATTACACAATTCATTCCAAAAGGACTGATTCGGATGTGAATTATAGTCACCCAGCATATATATAGCTTCTACCTCATTGTCAATAATTATAGCACTCATTTCACATAAACAGTCCGTGAATTCCGACATATTTTCTGGATTATCTGTGGGCATGTATACACTAAACACCATAATAGATCTATCACACGTAGTCACTTTTATAGCCGTAAGTCTTACACTTTCACATTTCACAACCGACACAGATTGAAATACACCCTTCCGCCATAACAACGCCACTCCACCGTAAGGACGCCCTATGAGCATCCCCGCTGACGCATCCACAGCAGACTTGCCCGTGAACGCGAAGTTGTTGTCGATAGTCCCTAATAGTGGTATATCGTGTGGCAACAACCAAGTCTCTTGAAGCGCAACTATATCGGCGGTTTTACATATCTGTCTCACATTTTCTATGGAACGTTTAATTGATTTACAATTAAATGTTACCATGGTGCACCTATTACTTGTCGTTCGCTTGTAATCCATTAACTATATTATTGTTTTTGATTCCTATTAATCTCATTCCTGTTCGGTCTTGTCTTGTCACTAAAGATAACAAAACGTCTAAAACAAATTCCTTCTGGCCATAAGTCGTCATTTAAAAACATCTGCAATTTATTTCTGGGAACATATAATTTATAAGAATCATAATGTTTTTCCTTCTTTGACTGTATTTTTTCTAAGCTAACCCTTTCTTGAGTCTTCTCCCAGATATAATCAATAATATCTTTTTCTAATGTTTGTTTACATACATTAGATATGTAAAGTGGCAATATCAACTCTGCTGCCTTAAATTTTGAGTCTAAATTAGTATATGTACCCGTACTACTAATAAACTTTTTATGTTTCCTTTTAACAACCTGCCATTCCTTATTATAGTTCTTCTTATTGTAATTCCATTCGCCTTGCTCTTTGAGGGCTTCTGCCATTGTTTTCTTTGTTTTGGACTGGTTATCAGCGCTCGTGTGGCTGATCGGTTCAATATCATTCACTATAAAATTATCTGTAGTATGAAGACAAGCATTTTCCACCCCACGGCCCCCAGGTAAAGAATCAGTTTTCGCAACCTCTGTGCACGACTCCACGTATTCCTTTTCTGCATTAATATTGCATATCTGTGACGTTTCCTCGTATGAAACCGCGGTGCCGGCCTCCACGCACACTGAAGGCGACCGCACCTCTCTGCCTCGCATAGGTACAAGCGAGACAGCGACGTTGTTGACACTAGAAACAAACTGTGGGGTAGGCCCAGTTAATTCGCTGTTATAATTTGTTTCAAAAGACTTAACTGGTAAGCTATCTTGCTGCTTTTCATTATTGCTATGCTGCTTCATACGTGCCAAGACATTATCACATTGATAGTTATTAGTTAAATTTAAACTATCGTTCTCACTAAATATTTGCGAACTCCTACCTTCATTTAGTTCACTCGATTTTATATTTTTTAAATCTTCTTTCGATATATATTCCATTTTTATTATTTTCACTTCTTGTTGTAGCCAAAGTATGTCTTTAAGCAAACGTGTCGCATCAAGGTGATCAAACGTTACCGGAGGGAGTCTGTGCAATTCTTTTGCCACGAATATGGGAATTTTTTGGGGATCTGCTGCATCAGTTAATTTCAGTAACTCAATAATATCTTCCAAATCCCTGTTTGTTTTACCTTCCCTTCGACGCGTTTTCATTTTTTTACTCGACAAAGATTCAAATAGTAACTTTTTTGCCTTTAGAATCTCCTCCGAATCAAATGCTGTACTGCAAATTCTTATTAAAGTATTTTCATCCATCACATTCATTTTATTATGCACAAAAGCTAGCACTTCATTTATCACTATGTTGCAGGAGCAACATTTTACAAGGTTCGAGGTCATAATAAACACTAGTATGCACTCGGTTAACAACAAGTTTACGCACGCGCGGTCAGCTGACGCTTTAATTCACCACACTATGCTTTAATTGATAATTTGGCGTTGGGTCTGGTTTAAACATGGCCCTGACCTTATCAGGATATCAAACTAGATAAACTACAAAGCAGGAACCTGTCTAAAGTACTCGTCAGTCGCAGGCCCGAGTTCTACCCTCGATTCAGATGCTGACGATACTAGAGAGCTTTATATTTCTTACCGTTAACATTATAGAAAATTGCTCCGTTTCTCGGTGCTTTTTACTTGCCTTACTTCACTTCCTTCCTTCATCTCGTCTACTAACACTATTGTTAAATAGGGTCGGCGACAGCTAGGCGTCCGGCCCTATAAGGAATCGGAACAATGCTGGAAAAAATGACAATGAAAAACTATTTTCAAATGACAGAACAGTGACTATAATTAGAATCAATATTGTAGTAGACTGCTTTCTAAGGTAAGATAAGGTAGATAGGCTTATGGCCTGTATTTCATGTCACCAGGTTTTATTCAGAATAATGTAAAATTCATTTTAATATCTCATGTCTTGAAAGAAAGGAAGAAAAATGTTAATTTCGGTACCAACACTTGATTTCTATCCTAGTTGCCTACTAGCTATATCCCGCGGCGTTGGTCTAAAAATAAAAGTAACTTAAGTTACTTCTTATATCATAAGCTATCTTCCAGTGGAACTCCCGTCAAAATCGGTCCATCCCTTCTAGAGATTAGCTGGAACAAATCATGATGGACCAAATACCGTCGGCAGTAGTTCCCTCGCAGATCACACCTTTCTGACGCTCCATGCCAGACTTGGTCTCATCTGAAATCATATTATGCCCTTTTTCTCTTTTTAAACAATAAACACTTAAATTGCAGGAGCGATTGTGACGTTATCACCACCGTCGACTGCACTTATCTTAATATCTTTTGCAGCTTTACTTGTGGTCAAACCGCTGACAGTACCGTTAAGCTGTGTGACATAAATTAACATTAACTTTACCTTAGTAGTAAAACCACAGCAATATAGTGAAAAATTTTCATTTCAAAAATATACTGACAACTAGTTCAATCTTTGAATTCAGTTAGTGCTCAGGGATGCAGAGGTTTGATGCAAGTCAGTCCGTGGAATAACTGACATTCAAGTAAACCGGTTGAGTTATTGGTCGACCCCGAATCATTTTGGGAATACCAAAGACTAGGAAGATGATGACTTCCAGCTATTTTTCCGACTACAAACATTAATTAGCAGCAAACTAACTCATAAAAATAATGTCATAATATATTAAATTAAAGTATCATAATTTTTATTTTATTTTTCTCTAGCGATCTTTCAATTTGTCTTTTTCTCTAGAATTTTTATATGCATACGCACAAACAATTCACCCTACGTTACAATATATATGTAAATGTACACGTACATTCATTTTTCAACAGTGTTGCAAACTTTTGTAATATATCAGAAGTTGATCTCTCTCTTGTGCAGGCACAAGACGTATGGTATAACGAATTGTTTTCATTCATAATAATGTTGTTCAAAGTCTTAAGTGTTTTAGTTTTAACCTCGAAGAGTTAGATGTAAACACCTTGGCTTATGAAACCATACAAATAATTTTAGAACATGAAATCGACTAATAGAATCATCTCAACATTTTAGATTTATGTTTTCAGGTAATAATAATTAAATCAAATGAAGAAGAACTGCGCTCCCATACCCGTGGTGACGCAATGACTATCTACTCTACCTACCTGATCCCACGTTTCTAAATTTCATTTTACTGGCTAATGAGCTCAAACCTACAGGCTCGAGCCGCGCCTTCCTATCAGATGTACAGGCCTGAAGTGTGTTTGTTTTAAATTTAAGTTCTTGCTTCCAAAGAAATCAAAAGTAAATTTAATTTCCCACTCGTTCATCGTCTACTTTCTCATTTTTATTTATAACCTTTTTTTTACTTTTTCTAGATAAAAGTTTTAAGAAAGATTAACGAGTCACAAAGAAGTTATTTTTGGTCGAGGCAGTTATTGTGGAAATTACATAAACAAACGTAATTTCAAGAGACCTCTTAACTTTGATTGATGTCAGCATGTAAAATTATATTCATATAATCTGAATTATTTAGGTTCGCGTTAAGATAAATACGAAGCTAACATTACATGTAGTTTCAGCAAATCCTCGTTAGTTTAATTAATCAAAAGCATTACGCAAGATTTCAGTCACAATTATTATTTATTGGCTTAACACATAAACATATACACACACGCTCTCAGTTTCGTGTTCAACGAGGTTTATTGGAGGTATTTTAATAACGTATTCTAGTTAAATAGTGGAATAAATGTAAATGAGTTTAATTGTAATATATAACCTAATGCTTTAATTCACCACACCATGCTTTAATTGATAATTTGGCTTTGGATCTGGTTTAAACATGACCCTGACCTAATCAGAATATCAAACTAGATAAACTAAACTTAACACATAAACATATACACACACAACGAGGTTTATTGGAGGATATCGTTCAAGCTTCAACTACAAATAGATCATAATCCAGCTCAACACCACTTTAAGTGCCGTCAAAGTGGGATCAATGACAATTAGAAGGTTCAAATGACGCCTGCTTCAAACCAATAAGTACGATCGTCTCATAAGCTTGTAGTATTTACATAGTTCGCTAATATTTGTTCTCGGTCGTCGCTCGTCGCGAACTGATCTGCTATATTTTGACAATGTCACGTTTTACTGAATATTGACTCGTCGACTCATCGCGCCCTGCTATCAATCAGTTATTTTTTTCAAGAAGCTATATCTACGAAATATAATTTCGCGTATACACGCAAAATTATTAGATCAAACTTTAACCATCGAATAACAAACTTTATACTTTTTTTCAATTATGAAACTTCTCAGTGATTTTTCATTTAAGTTTTTATTCATTTTAACAGGCCCAAAAGATTCGGCAACTATCTTTTAGATGATAAAGAGGATTTGTGGAACTCTTTTTCGTTATTTATTGGAAATAACAGCGATTCATTTCAGTGTAATCTACAATTATTTAAATTATTATTACGTTAGAAAATTTGAGCACTAAGGAATTAAGGTTTTTGAATGGGTTTCATATTAACTAAAGTCCAGATCCTAAATGAAAAAAGAACTCGAGAAACAGTACATCTGTAACATTAGCTATTTCAAACGAGCCATTTCCGCGAAAATACACAACATAAAGTTTGTTTCTGAAGCTTTCAGACTGATGCTAAACTTAACTTTAACATTAATATATTATGTACAACAGCTTCGACTTGTAGACATTATAAGTCACAACTTAGTTGTAAGACAATTTACGAACTAAAAGGATCAAATCTTTAGAAATTGTACGTGATTGTGTAAAACCATACACTGATTCAATTATGAATACAAAAACTGGAACTTAAAAAATTTGTGAAATATTGTTTCTCTCAAATGTGAGTGCAATTTCACTTGCAGGAGTATTTCAAAGTTCAGCCATATTCTGCCCAGTGTCCGCGTTGTTCATCGACGGCATATGAATAAAGTTGTTCACTATCGCTTTTTTGTTTAAACTTATACCAAGTAAAGAAGTTTACTTGAAAACTGCATTAAACGAAATATGAGACTTCCTACTGAGTAAACATGAGTCGTGTTCATGAAATTGGTTTGTCTTTCCAAGGATTTGAGGCCATAAATGGATTTTGTTCTTGTCGTGGAAGCCAAAAAGGAGTAAATGAAATATAATATGGAAAAAAAACTGGTGTGAGTAATCCCTGAGTATGAATCGACTAATATAAGACACGTACGATTTTTTAAAACTACATATTTTTGATTTGAAAATGAGTGAAATATTTATTGGAAGAATAGCTTCGTACCTTTCGTACAAACCTTTTCTCATTACATCAACGTTTGATCACAACATATACAAAATAAATCAAATTTGAGTGTCTGTTTGTAATATTAAAATAACTGTTTTTTACTAAATGCATATGTAGGTATGTTTAGACCAGGTAAATATACCAAAACATTATATTTTTACAATTTTTGTCTGTCCGTCTGTTTGTTCCGACTAATCTCTGGCATAGCTAAACCGTGGCGTTACCCGCGGTACGGTGACAACTGCTGGAAACGCCTCAGTGTTCAGCTAGTATGCAATATAAATGAAGAAAATCAATCAGTATCAACTCCTTAAGAATATCTTGGGAACGTGTCCGATAAAAAAATTTGCATATAATGGAAATAAACAAATCTACCAGTTTTACTTAATTAAAAATAGTTTTTACTTAAGAAAATGTTCATTATCACTACCAGGGATATTGGCAGTTCAACTGGTGACATTATTACGAGTATAAGAGAAGGGTCACTTCAACTTTCCCGTTCCGCTATTGATACACAAGTTTACAAACAATGAAAGTACAACGACTGTCAGGTCAGTTGTGTAATATGAAAGATACTCCCGATACAGTTTCTATTGTAGTGCAAATGTTGGAATAAAGTATTGTGCTGGGTTATTGATAACCAACCATTGTATTTTTAGTTGAAAGCTTTGCTTTTTACCGTTCAGTCTTAGAGATATGTACAAATGTAACATGTATGTACGTATGTCGATGGTATGTACCCAAACTGTGGCTAAAGGAAATGTCCGGGAAAATAAGGTTTTTTTGCGAATCAAAACCAGAAAAAAAAACCAACTGTACTGGTGACACTAATGATTCCATAATAAGTGTAAAAAAATACGTAATAAATTTTGTGAAAATCGATAAGAAAGTATAATATTTGGATATAAAAATGTTTACTAATTTATTTTACTAAATCTTTTTACTGTTGTAAATTAATAACATGACTTATGGTTTTATTATTATTTATGGTTATTTAGTGTCATTATATTCTTATATGGCAATCGCCTGATGGTAAGCGATTACCGCCGCCCCCAGCGTCCATACGCTCGCAACACCAGAGGCGTCATAAGTGCATTTCCGGCCTTTGTGGGATAGGGAGAGGTATTGGGGGAGGGTTTGGTATCCTCACTCACTCGGTAAAACCTGTGTTTCACTGAGTGAGTGTGGATAGTGCGCTGTCGCAGGCGCTGTTTCACACCGGTTTTCTGTAAGGCCGTGGTATCACTCCGGTCGAGTCGACCCAATTCATACCGAAGCGAATTCCCTCGGATAAAAATTAAAACTTGATCAAAACTTTCTTTTAAACGTAATTAGTAGACATATTTTCCATTATGAAAACAAATGGCGACTAGACACCAAGAAGCGAGGTTCGCACAGCACTCGGGTCTGTCTATTTTTAGTGAATCTGTAAATTTGTTTATACAAAATATTGAGATACTTGTTCTCGTGCTCGCTTGTCAGTTAACACGAAATGTGTATGTATGGATGTATCTGAAGATCCTCTTTATGAATATCTAATTCGTGTACGAGTACAGGCTGGATACAAGCGTAGTCGTTAATAGTAAATGAGCGGTCAATATGTCTAGGTGTTTGTGTGTAAGTCTTAAACATGAATATGTAATGAACTTTTGCATAAAGTATCAAACAATAAATAGTCAAATCTTGTACCTATATAAACGTAGTAGTTTTCAAAGCACTTTCCCCACTTACTCATTAATAGATTAAACTATAAAAGAAATCTTGAAAGTGAATAGCGATGCACTTTTATTTGTCAAACGGAAATTAAATTTTTGCTCTCCGTTTGCTGATGAATCGTCGATGTATCGTAAAATAGTTATTTGTTATACAAGAGTGCAAAATTGCTTTTTAACCGCGTACTCAATATTGATGACCGAGCAAGCGAAGGATTCTAAAATTCAAAAATTAGAATCCTAAACGTTAGAGAGGGATTCAGAAGAGCTCGAGGTGAAACATCTTTGCACTCGCGTGCAACACGTAACTTTTCATCCCACCTCAGCGAGAAAATGAATAAATGCAAAAAAATTACTTTATCCTCCAGAGGATAAAAATGGCCTAATAATTTTTTTTGGTGTTTTCTGCCACACCTGGTAGTCTCATAGAATACGTTTTGACAAATAAATTATTCAAAGCTTAATAATAATAGTCCTATGAGCAATGGAGTGATGGGAACTCATTTTTCTTCTATTTAATTTGTTTCGCTATCAAAACAGCTTTTTCTTATTTTACTGTAGTTTATTTCCTACAAATGTTTTTTTTATTTTAAATATCGTTTAAAATTGCGACTATACAACATAAAGCAACTCGGTAGGGAGTAGTCTAATGCAGGCGCTCCCCGTTGTCACAATATAAGTCCAAATGGGCCTACGCATTATACTCACTGCTATGACAAGTATTTATGTGTGCCTGAAATTCTGAATGTTTTGTTTTAATTTTTCGGTATGAATTGCTAGTGACAGATGATTGTTTCTGTATGTGAGTCTAAAATGAATATGTGTGAAGATTTCGCCCCGCACAATATCATATATAATACTAATACATAATACTGTTTTGTAACGGAAAGAGACGCTATGGTTATTCCTCTCCGTTCGGTGGCCCGTGTTGCTCTATGTTATACATACATATATACATTAAAGCATGTATCTTGCAAACAGTAATCGTATTCTAACCACGTCTGACGTCACTTGTACTGTGGCGTGGTCTAGATCCCATTTTGTTCTTTTATTGTGAAAGGTAAGACCGCAACGAGTTAACTGCTGCGCGGACATTAAAACCGACATCAAAGCGTTTATTTCACAATTGGCTGACTTCAATTAGCTGCAACAACACAGGAAACACAACATACACTACGTTTATTGGACAAGAGTTTATACACGAAGCATTTTTCAGTTTTTAGTACTATTACTCGCAATGCAGTTTGTTTACTGTAGAAATTGATGGCATCTGATTGTTTATTCATTACTTAGGTCATCTACGTCAACAGCTTTAAATATTTCACAGCTGTACGTGGGCCGCTCCTTACAAAGATGTTTTTCTGTACTGTACCACTATATATAATATATATTATACCGCGCTGGCCAAACAGATTGGCACAAGTTTTTCTTATCTTTACAGTATTGTTATCCTGCGTAGCTTGCCCTTTGGTCGAGTTTTACGACATCCATGGGGTAATTACTAGTGTCACTTCGAATCATTAATCTGTGACCACACCTAGAATTATTCAAGTATCAACGTTTTCTATTGGCTTTGTCAATTGTCTTTTTTCAATATTTAACCTGAAAAGAACACTTATAAACTATTAACGAAATTAGGAAATTAATGTAGGGTTTAAAAAGTATATTAGTCAGTCACCCTTGCTCAGTCAATTCTATAGTGTTGTATAGGCGCCTGGGGTGGGACCATCAAATATGAGCTCCATGCTTTGGAAAGAACTCAAATAGGAATACTGAAAGTCATAAGCTATAAACCGATCCGTTATCCTACTGTCAACTTGTATAGTGAATTGAAGGTACTCACGGTAAAAAAATATAATCTTACGAAATATAATCTTACGTAAACACGTTCAAACACAATACGAGCAAAATCCTAATAAAAGAAAAGAAAACAAAGTATGTGATGTGGAGTTCTGTAGATTAGAGATATCGAATAGACCTATAACTTCTGTTATTAAAATTATTATTTAAGTATTAATTTTAACAAGCAACTTAAAAGCTAAGCATTAGTTTTTTGTTTTTCTGACGTGGACGTTAGTGGCTGCAACACAGTTATTTAACTATAGCAGCCATTATCAACCATATCTGTTTCTGTCTTTTGTCATTTCTTGATCACAAAAATAGACTTTTATTTCTTTACTTATTATTGGATAATAACGTAATTAACTTTTCAAGTTTTAAACATTTGATTAAATGTTAAATAGAGAGAACTAAGTTTCATATATCAAAGAGAGTAGTTATAATTCATCACAAGAGATATAAAGATCAGGAAAATAATTTTAAAAATGAAGTGAATACACCAGCAAACACACGAGCATTAATGATATGAAACATTCTTGATGCTGCAAAAGATTGGTGAAATTTCCCGCATTTTCAACAGTTTTTTTTTTTTTTTTTTTTTTTTCATTATGCAATCTGTTTCGTACGAACATTTAGCATAGGGTTAAGAATTTATGCATATAGTCTTGCAGGCTAGTCAGTCCATCGACAGACGCCCTTTATGTTTAATAATCCCTATAAATCTCTAGGGGACTTTCTTTTTAGCCTCTTGAATGTCGAACTATTATTCATCAAGTGCACAGTCAGTATGTTTGGATGGTTAGCTAGTCTGTTCCTGTAGGATTTCATCGAGTGCTTTATTTCTTCTTGGACTGTTCTGATTTTAAGGTCGTGGTGCAATTGCTGGTTTGTTATAAACCATGGAGCGTCTGTGATTATTCTCAGCATTTTGGACTGAAACCTCTGGAGTATTTCTAGGTTCGAGTTAGCAGCTGTGCCCCAAAGTTGGACTCCGTAAGTCCAGATTGGCTTAAGTATGCACTTGTATAATAGGAGTTTGTTCTCCATCGACAACTGTGATTTTTTCCCAATCAGCCAGTACATTTTTCTCAATTGGATACCCAGAGCCTTTCGCTTGGTGAAAATGTGTTTCCGCCAGGTGAGACGGCGATCGAGATAAAGCCCAAGGTATCTGGCTTCGTTTGCTTGAGGTATAGGTATTCCATTAAGATTGACAGGGGGGCATGTTTCCCATCGGGTCGTAAAAGTCACCTGTACCGACTTAGTCTCGTTTGCTTTTATCCGCCAGGTATTTAACCATACCGTGATGTTGTTCAGAGAGCGCTGTAGCATGTTACTTGCTTGTGTTGGTTCGTCATGGGCTGTCAAAGCCGCCGTATCGTCAGCAAAAGTACCAATGACGACGCCATCTGTAGTCGGTAAGTCTGCAGTGAAGACCAAGTAAAGAATCGGACCCAGCACACTTCCTTGTGGATGGATTCTATGCAATTTAGTCATTTCTTCCCCTTGCTTAACACAGAAGAATCTGTCAGTAAGATAGGATTTTAGGAAAATGTAATAGTTTACTGGGAGTTGTTTTTTTATTTTGTACAATAAACCTTTGTGCCAAACTCTATCAAAGGCCTGGGATATATCGAGAAATGCTGCACAGCAGTATTTCCTGTTCTCGAAGGCCTTGTGTATTTCTTCCACGAGTCTATGAACCTGCTCAATAGTGCCATGTTTCTTTCTAAAACCAAATTGGTGGTCAGGTATGATTTTATTTTCTACTATAACAGTGTTAAGTCGCTTTAAGAAAAGTATTTCCATAATTTTTGACAACACAGGCAGTAAGCTGATCGGTCTGTAGGACGATGTATCTTCAGGCGCTTTACCAGGTTTAAGAATCATTTTAATTTCGGCTATCTTCCATTGTGGTGGGAAGATGCCTCCGGTCAGTATACAATTGAATAGGTGCGTCAAAAAGTGTATTGCTATTTCAGGTAATTCGTGGAGTATCTTTGCAGTAATTAAATCGTATCCCGGGGCCTTTTTCTGTTTTAGGTTTTTAATTGTTTCCATGACTTCGCACTTCTCGATCCTTTTGATTGGTAAGTCAAGTTGGTAAGGTTGATCAAGGAAGTTAGTGAGCTCCTTACTATTATTTATCGATGGGTTTGGCAGAAAAACTTTAGCCAGATGAGAGGCAAAAGCTTCACCTTTCTCTAAGTCACTTTTCGCCCAGGATCCGTCCTGCCTGCGTATTGGTGGATTGGAAGCAGTGGGTCTTTTAAGTCTCCGTGTTACTTTCCAGAGGGAATAGTCACTAGCAGCCGTGGCATCCAGATTCCATAGATAGTTCTGCGCATTTTCGTTTCTTTCTGTTCGAATTAGGTTCTTGAGTTTAGCTGTTAGATAGTTCAGCCGTGTTTTATCTCTTTTGTATCTAGTAATTTGCCACAATCTACGAGCTTGTCGCTTTTCTGCTATAAGTTCACTGATAGACTTCGAGCATTCTGGTTCTGTGTGTTTCACAGTAGCTGGAGTGCTATCCCAAGCAGCATTTTGGACGCTTTCATTGAAGTGTTCAACAGCTGCCATGATGTCCCTTTCTGTTTTAAGAGATAAATTGATGTTAATGTTCGATTCTATTATGGAGCGGAACATATCCCAATTGGTCCTATACCCGTGCAACCTTGCCACAGGTTTAACAGATGCAAATTTCTGATAAACCTCCAGCAGGACAACACTATGATCTGATGAGAGATCTTGTAAGGAAGCACACTCGAAATAATTAGTAGAAACTCCCTTAACCACACTGAAGTCCACCAAGTCTGGAACCTTTTTTGGATCAGTAGGCCAGTAAGTTGGTTCTCCGCTCGATATTACATTCAAATGTAAGTCATCTATGGCTGACTGTAATTGGCGTCCTTTGGGGGTTGTTAGACGAGAGCCCCATTTGGTGTTTTTGGAGTTATAGTCTCCTCCTGCTATAAACCTAGGTCCTAGGGTTTTGAAGAAGTTTATTTATTCTTCTTTTTTGATCGCATGTTTTGGGGGAGAATACAGCGCTGTAACGGTCAGGTGACCCCGCAAGTCCTCAACAACAACACTCGTGGCTTGTATTTTAGGAGTTCTAAATGGTTCAGTCTCATGATGTTTGATATTACACTTAATGAGAATCGCTGATCCTCCGTGGGCTGTACCGTCTGGGTGCATGGTGTGATAGAATTTGTAATTATCGATTCTGAGGTATCTCCTATTTGTAAAGTGTGTTTCAGATATTAATAGGATGTCAATTTTGTTTATTTTTAAGAATGTCTCTACTTCTAAGACATGTTGTGAGAGCCCATTGGCATTCCAAATGGCTATTTTTAATGAACAATATTTGTTAGTTTGGTCATGATTTCCATTAGGAGATTTGTCATTGTGATTAATTGTTGCATTAGTTGTGACATGGTATTCATGATCACTTTCATATCACTGTTTGTTTGGACTTCAGTTGATTTATTTGGGCTCTGGTTGTTCGCAGGTAAGGGTGGGTGTAATGAATTATTAGTCATTAATATTTCCTTATATGTTGGTTGTCTAAAGTAAAACACGTTTTGGTTCTTTCAGTGCAGACAGACTTTTTTTTTTTATTTTTAAAACAGTATAAGCAGTATAGACAATAGATACAATTATGTTATACAATAAATCTATGCTCACAACACACTATTAGTCAACACACCATGAACTAGATGTCGCTAGTAGTTACATTTTGATACAATCATTATCAATATATCAACACCCCCACTTATCAAAATAAACTAAACTTTGTAACTAACAAGGGGTAAAGTTAATTTACATTACAATTTCAAAATACCAAGTGATTCCATAAATTTATAGTGTTTTATTGTACCCAGACCTTTTGTCAACAAATCTGCTGGCATTTCAGTAGTAGATAAATAATTGACTTCTACTTTTCCACTATTAACAGTCTCTTTCACAAAATGATATTTAACATCTATGTGCTTTGACCTGTTATGACATTGATGGTTTGTAGCCATATTCAAAGCACTTTGATTATCACAATTCAACCTAATTGCTAATAGAGATCCAGTTAGCTCATACAATAGTTCTCTTAAATATACAGCTTCTCTACAAGCCTCCGAAAGAGCAACATACTCGGCTTCGGTGCTTGATAAAGCAACAACTCTCTGCTTTCTACTTTGCCATGAGATGGCTGCGCCTGACATAACAAAACAAAATCCAGTATATGATTTTCTGTCTAGGCTATCACTTGCCCAATCGGCATCAACAAAACCGTGTAAGCTTTCTCCCTGACTACTAAATTTTAAACAATACATTTTAGTTTTCTTTAAATATTTAAGGACTCTTTTAGCATAGTTCCAGTGTTCAACACTGTAGCAAGTATTAAATTGACTTAGGTAACTAACTGAGTAGGCGATATCTGGTCTTGTCATGACTGCAAGATACATAAGACATCCCAAGAGATTTTGATAACTAAGTCCCACTGTACATTTTTCAGCTTTTGGTACATTCAATTTATTCTCTATAGGTGTATCAGCTGTTCTACAGTCAGTCATATCAAATTTCAATAATAATTCTTCTATGTACTGTTGCTGATCTACAGTTATCTCATAGTTATTACTATTCTTTTTTACATTAATATTCATACCTAAATATTGCTTAACCTGACCTAAGTCTTCAATTTCAAATTCAGACCTCAAAATACATTTTAACTTATCTGCCTCATTTTTACTATTTGAAAATATAAGAAAATCGTCGACATATAATGCTATTATAACTTTTACATCTTTACATATCTTTGTAAATAAACATGGCTCTTGTGTACAGTTTTTATAATTATTTTTACATAACACATCCCTAACTCTCTCATACCAAGCTAAGGCGGATTGCTTTAAACCGTACACTGCCTTTTTGAGTTTAAGAACTTTCCCTGAGAATTCAGATACAAAACCTTCAGGGGAACACATATAAATTTCCTCATTCAAATAACCATTTAGATAAGCGGTCTTAACATCTAACTGAGTAATGTCTAGTCCTAGTTTTACACTTATTGCAAACAATAACCTTAGTGTTGAGTGTCGCACCACTGGTGAGAAAGTGTCACTATAGTCCAGTCCATGTTTTTGTGTAAAGCCCTTGGCAACTAATCGCGCACGGTATTGCACTTCACTACCACTTTTGATTTTTTTTTTTAACACCCACCGACACTGCACAATTGTAGCTCCTTTTGGCGCATCAACAAGCTCAAAAACTTCATTCTTTCTGAATGCCTCCATCTCTTCATCCATTGCCTTCTTCCATTGTTCACTTTCAGGACCTCTCAAGGTTTCAGTCACAGTAAGTTCTTTATCCATAGCAGCTAAGAAGCTTGTCGGGTTATACCTATCTGGCTTATTTCTCACCCTCTTTGGTCTGTCGAAGATCTGTTCTGGTGATTGAATTGAGCTGCTGCTCGATGATGAAGACACAGGAACATAGGTCTCATCAGCTTCATAGAATGTCAACTGTGATGATTCATTGTCAGAGTTTTCCTCCATGTCTAGTTCTGATCGTTCCGAACATACTGCCCCCACTGAACGATCATTTCCTACGGGAACATCTGAACCTTCTTCCACACACCATGTTGTTTCATCAGTTGCGGATAACCCTTCTGACAATGCTGACTCCATCACCACTACATCTCGGCTTGTAGTAACCTGTTTCTTAACAGGGTCATATACTCGGTAGCCTTTTACATGTTCTGAATAACCAATAAAAATGTGCTGCCGAGCCTTCTTGTCCCATTTAGTTCTCCTCTCTTTAGGAACATGCACCATGACTGGACTGCCGAAGATTCTAATATGGCTCATAATAGGTTTTTTACTATGCCACATCTCATATGGTGTCTTGTCGTTGAGACCCGATGCTATAGATCGATTTTTCAAGTACACTGCAGTAGATACTGCCTCAGCCCAAAAACGTTTATCTAATTTAGCATCAAACAACATGCACCTTGCCTTTTCAACAATAGTTCTGTTATTTCTCTCTGACATCCCATTTTGTTCTGGAGAGTAGGGGTTAGTTTTCTGGTGTATAATGCCAAATGTTTTCAAAAAAATTTCCATTTCCTTCGAACAAAACTCTCCACCATTATCTGTCCGTAACATTTTAATATGGACATTTTTCTGGTTCTCCACCAAGGTTTTAAATTCTTTGAAGTATTTTGCTACCTCATTTTTTTCTTTCATAAAGTATACAAAGGACATGCGACTGTAATCATCCACAAAAAGTAGGAAATATCTTGACAGGCCAATTGATTTTGTTTCCATTGGTCCACATACATCAGCATGTATAATTTCCAGCACATTTGTAGCTCTTGTGCCTGTGGGGAATGGCAGTCGGGATTGCTTTCCCTCACAACAAACCGCACAATTATATTTTGTCACTTCAAATGAGTCTTCATAGCCAACACCTTCCACAGCGCCATTCTTCATTTTATTTAAGTCTTTTGTGTTTATGTGACCTAACCTCCTGTGCCATAATAAAGTACTATCTCTGGCGAGTAAACATTTTTTTACTTGTGTATTACATAAATCTAATTTATACACACCATTAATGAGGTTAGCTACAGCCACTAATTCATTCTTTGCATTGTGAATCAAACACTGACTATTTGAAAAGGACACACTGTTATTGTTTTTTATCATCTGGCTTACTGACAATAAATTTGTTGTAAGACTTGGTACACACAGAACATCCTTAATTTTAATATCATAGCCCTGCTGTGTTGTTATTTCAACATTGCCTTTGGACACTACTTGAAGCTTCTCATTATTTGCTATCATTATCTCGGAGCATGTCTCTAGACTAGAAACATCTTGCAACCAACTTTGGACAGCCGTCATGTGAACACTGGCTCCCGAATCCACATACCATTCGTCTTTACTATATCTAGTACTCAAAAAAACAGCACTAAAAGCATTTGACGTCTTATTTTTGCTTGATTTTTCTAACATTGGACATTGATTGCGATAATGACCGGGAGTTTTGCACTTGTAGCAGGTTATGCTTTTGTTTAGACCTGTCATTTTTACATTTGAGATTGACTGTCGGCCATTGCCACCCTGACCGGGTTTGCCAACTCTTGGTTTTGATTTCGACCATTTTGACGCAAACGCCGTTTCAGTATTCTGCGATTCTTTCAAGGTCACTCCCGTCAATTCTAACGGCTCGGAATCTAACAATTTTGTCTTTATTACGTCAGCCGTAATCGCAATACCCGAGTGCTCAATAGCCATAATCATTGGTGTGAATTTCTCAGGTAATCCTGCAAGCATTAATGACCCTATCCATTCATCCGTTATTTCAAAGCCGGTTCCGCTCAATCTTTGTGAAGTCTCCACAATTTGAGTCACGTAGGTGGTCATATCTTCACAGTTTTCCCGCCGTATCGAAATCAAGTGACGTAATAACGAAATCTTTCTCGAAAAACCTGAGTCGTCAAACAGAGATTTGAGTTTATCCCACAACTCTTTCGAAGTTTTCGTTTTCTTGATATGCACGTACAAAACCGGGTCGATAGTTAGACATAATTTGGCCCGTGCCTTCATATCATCCTCGGGTTTTATGTCTTTTCCTACCGCTGGCTGTATACAATGTAACATGCCTTCCAATACAAGCACATTTTCAACTGCAAATGTCCACTCATCGAAGTTTTCTCGGCCTTTCAGTTTAGGCACATTGGCTAAATAATTCGGCGACATCTTGCACAACACAAAACGCGATCACTATGTTAAAAACTATATTTAACTTTAATAATATATTTTTATGAAGCGTTGAATGCCCATAACCTCTAAAGTAAAACACGTTTTGGTTCTTTCAGTGCAGACAGACTTTTTTTTTTTTTTTTTAAAACAGTATAAGCAGTATAGACAATAGATACAATTATGTTATACAATAAATCTATGCTCACAACACACTATTAGTCAACACACCATGAACTAGATGTCGCTAGTAGTTACATTTTGATACAATCATTATCAATATATCAACAGGTTGGTCTTGCTTGCTTGCTTCTTCTGCATGTCTTGGATGGTACACGGGGCGTGTTGTCGGTCGACGTTTTTCTGGTTGAGTGGGATATTTAATTTTCTGGAGCTCCTTATAAATTGCGCAGCCCTTATAGTTTGCAGGGTGGTTGCCATCACAAAGTATACATTTTACTGAGTCCGATCTTTCTTTACGTTCGCATTTTGATGATGCGTGATCTCCAGCGCATTTAATACATTTGGGCTTCCGAAAGCAATATTTTCTTGTGTGTCCGTATTGCTGACAGTTGCCACATTGTGGAATGTCCCGTTTAGGTCTTGGTGGTTCGAAGAGAACTTTGCAGTGCATAAGACTTTTGATGTTGTAGATTTCTTTATTGTTGTTAGTGGATTCTACTTCTATGAAGTGCATCGGTAATGGTTTTTTGGTAATTCTTTGTTTAACATTCCAAATGTTAGTAACGTTATGTCCTTGCATTTCTAGTTCAGCTTTTATTTCTTCTATATCTGTGGAAGGGTGCAGATTTTTGAGTACTACTTTAAAACAGCGTTCTTGCTTAGGTTTGTAGGTATAGAATTCTGTGTTTTTTTCTTGCAGGTTTTTAACTATTTTCGTATATGATTCAGTAGACTTGGGCTGTATTCTAACTTGGTCATTACGAAGGACTTTTATTTCATAATTATCTGCTGCTACCTCATCAAGCATTTTTAGGAGTGGTTGGATATTGTTGACCCGATCAACGTATAAGGGTGGAGCTTTAGAAGGTTTTTCAACGTTGTCATTGGCCTCTGCTTTTTGAGTGTCATCACTTAATTCTGAAAATCTATTCGAGGTTGGTATAGGTTGGCTTAGCCAGTAGGTGTCGATTTTCTTTTGTTTTAGTGCCTTGTTTATTTCAGGGCTTTCACGCTGTCTTTTCCTTTCGGAAACTGTTCTCCATTGATTGCCATTAGCTGCTGTTAGCATTTCCGAGTCCGTCTCAGGTGGTATGACGTTATCAAGATTACTCAATGACTGTGTTCTTGTCTTGTTAAGTGAAGTCTTGTGAAAAATATGTTGAGTCATTATACTATTCTGACGGTTTTGAGGTGGAGAAGGAAGAGTTTTTTTATTTTCTTTAATATCCATGCGGTTCCCACGAGTAAGGTCGATTAAAACATGTCGCACACAGGGTGACGCCTATTCCTATGTGACGGCACTATACAACAATGTGAGCCAGGTCCATTGAGGTTGGCGCTCGCGGCTGATATCCCATCAACCATTCATCCTTTTGACACGTATCCCATCGTAGGATTGGGGTGAGTTTTTATGGAGGCTTTCTACCTCTTGGCTCGGGCGGCTAAGCCAAGGCCTCCGATTTCGCTTGGGAATGTGCAAGCGAAGTTGCGGGTTGCAAGGGTCATTTCCTACCTCTGCTGTTACACGATCGGGTTAATTAACCGTCGCCCGAGAGTCGACGTTGACCTTTTACAGTTGGTTTGGTCTTTCTTATGGCAACCAACCCTCCTCCTTTTTCATACGGGCTTGGGACCGTCAATGGCGGAGTTTGATGAACAGAATTTACATAAAAACTTATATTTTTTTTTATTGTATAGGTGCAAACGTACAGACTTATCGCCTGATGGTAAGCGATCACCGCCGCCCATGGTAACCCCCAACAACAGAGGCGTCACAAGTGCGTTACCGACCTTTTAAGAAGGAGTACGCTCTTTTATTGAAGGTTGAATGTCGTATTGGTCCGGGAATACCGCAGGCGACAGTTGATTCCACAGTTTGGATGTGCGAGGCAGAAAGTTTCGCGAAAAACTTTCTGCCTCGCACATCGTGCCTGCCACAGTTGTGGACTGATGAGGATGAAATTGCTGTCGCGTAGGACGATGGCGGCTGATGTCGCGGATGATGTCACATAGGGCGATATTTAATAAATTGTCCTACACAGAACCACTTAGAACAGGTAAATTTATCACTTGGCTTGTGAATACATAGACAGAGCCGGCGACAAAACAACCAGGAAACAATAGTTCAAGGACACGTTTACAATTCAGAGTTTAATTTAGAAAGTGGAAGGAGGTTGTAATTGCATTTCGAACACAATCAGCCATTGTTAAGAAATATTGTAAATAATCCGTACGTAATACTTTAAGTATTGTTTAATAAAAATAACTTATTACGACGACGAGTAAAATACTACAATGAAACATCTTTAATAATATGATTGTTACTACTGATGTAGTGATGTGATTTCGTGATCGAAATCAACACTATCAACGCTTACAAATCATAACTACGTATTAAGTCATTTAAAGTTAGAAAAATACATCTAATATACCGCAATGATTTTGCACACGTTTTGAATTATCGCCCAGGTCCAATTAACATTCGTTGGCGTATTATCAAACGCTACTCAGCTCTCGAAGCGATATTCAAATAACGTCACAGGGGGATCTTAAAAAAGTAATGTACTCGTATGTAGGTGTGCGCTGGCTCCGAGCTCGTTCACCCTCCGTCGGTGTCGTACACGTGCTTTCGTTCACAAACAAATAGCTTATTATAAGTTTAATTAGTTTGAAATACACTCATTGTGATTCAGCACACGTATGTGCCAATAACGTTTTGTTGCCGAAGACTTATCGCACACAAAACGACAACTTTGATATAATGTAGATCTTACGCACTGAATATCAAACAATTAAATTGGTTCAGAGACACACGCTGTAACACGTTTTGTATGTTATTTTAGAATGTTGTCTACCCATGACGATAGAAAGATATTTTGAATATACTAGTATGTAATATGATAGTATGTATCTTCTTCAGTATAAGATGACGCTAATGGAATAAGAAATGTCCTTAAGAATATGAATTAGAACCTTTATTCGTCTACGTCTTAAGAAGGGTTAGTATTTACTTGTTTTTTGAAATACAAGCAACATTGTGTAGTGTAAACAACATTATTTGTATTTTATGAAATAACTGAAGCAATAGTAAACTGACTGAACAAGTTATTCTTAAACAAAAACCATGTAATGTGTTCCAAGCAGGTGTGTGAGGTGGAGACAAACTATTAGAGCTACGCACGTAGGCCACATGAACGTGAACTATGAATTGAATTAGATCTATTCGCTAATGATGTTAACCATCGATTCTGATGCATTATGTTCCCCATTCCTCCAGGCGAGCACACTGATAGCTACGTTTATCTTTACCAATATCCAATATAATGATAAGAATATTATTTTTAGTTTCAAACAGTTAAACGTAGAAACTATTCGTACTCACGTTTAAAATAGTTAGGTTCTTTGTTGCAAGAAGATTTTTCATCTTAGTATGCTCATGTTGGGCTAAATCTATACTAATATTATAAAGCTGAAGAGTTTGTTTGTTTGTTTGAACAAGCTAATCTCAGGAACCGCTCCTTCAATTTGAAAAATTCTTTCAGTGTTGGATAGTCCATTTAGCGAGGATGGCTGTAGGGCCTATATGCTATATATCATCACGCTAATACTAATAGGAGCGGAGAACCAATGAAGAATGTTTAAAAAACGGGTGAAAATTTTCACGCTACGGACAATAAAAAATGCAAACGGGGTTGCGTGGGTCAGCTAGTAGATGATAACAGTGTTTGTTTGAACGTGCTAATCTCAGGAACCGCGGGTCCGATTTGAAAAATTCTTTCAGTGTTATATAGTCCATTTATCGAGGAAGGCTATAGGTTATATTTCATCACGCTAAGATAACGATGACAATAAGAGCGGAGCACTAATGAAGAATATTACAAAAACCGGGGAAAAATATTACACTACGGGCAATAAGAGACGTAAACGAGGTTGCGTAGGTCAGCAACTTTGTTATAAATTTAGGCCAAATTTTACAATTATGTAAATATAGGTACCTACCGATAAAGACATAGATTTACATTACGAAAGTAAAACTATTTCTGCAAATACGTGTTAAGCGAACGAAGCCGTAAAAAAGCGAGTATCAATATAACATTATTTTCATTACACATCTGGTCGATTTCAGTTTGGAATAACAATATAAATATTAGATAATATGATAAATCACCAGTCCACTCAGGTACAGCACCACGCGCCACCACAATCTGAAAATAAAAATGAATAATGTCTATTTAGAGACACAAGCAAGCTCGTTTAATAGTGGTTCATGAACAGTCTTTAAAGGTAAGTACTACCTATTGTGGATGTTCTTTGTGTCCGTTTCATGTATGTTTATAAAGTTCCCGCGACACAGGATGTATATTCATAATGAAAGAGTTTTCTATTAAAAAAAGAAAAAGAAAATTCTATAGTTCTTTTATGATTATAAACATAATAGAAAGACAAATCGATTTAAAATATCAATTTAAAAATTATAAGTTAATCAAGTCCGCCGATATTTAAAACTACATCTTCTATATATATAAAACAAAGACGGGTTTGTTACAACACTTATAACTCGAGATCTGCTGAACCAATTTTCATGGTTATTGATTCGTTGGATTTGTCTCCGCCCCGAATAGCATAATACATCTTAAAAACAATGAAATAATAATAATAAATAAATAATAATAAATATTTCGGACATCTAACACAACGCCATCTAGTCCCAAGCTAAGCAGTGCTTGTGTTATGGGTACTAGACAACTGATATAAATACTTATATATACTTTTTTTTTTGTAAATACATACATATTATACATAGAAAACACCCAAACTCCGAAACAAATATTTGTAGATTCCACAAACATTTGGTCCGACCCAGGATTTGAACCCGAGACCTCAAGCTTAGCAGTCGCATACGCGTACCACTACGCCACCGAAAACTCGATATGTGTAATGAATACTTAATCATTTCAATAAATGCTGATTTGTTTATTACATGTCAAACATTTGTTATCCAATCCTGTCAAATACTGTAACAACTATTCATATTCATGTGTGCGTTCAGAAATTTATTTTTTGTAAAATGTCTCGAAAGTTCTGATACTGTTATATCAAAAGTGTAAATGTCTTTTTATAGGTTGTCTATGATTTTTCTTGATAAGCTATTCATACGTTGTGGTTATATACTCTTTGAGCTATTGTCTATGTCTCGAAAGTTCAGGCATTTATTACATGTCAAACATTTGTTGTCCAATCCTGTCAAATACTGTAACAACTATTCATGTGTGCGTTCAGAAATATTATAATATTAATAACAATGCCGCGACCTAGAAGATCTAATCTTTCCCAGCGCAGCCGTAATGCAATTAGGCAAAGGAATATCGCGAGTCAATTATCTGATGAAGAACGAGAAATTGCATGAGAAGGGCCTTAATTCGTGCTTCTCAAACACAAGAGCAAAGAGAGGCAGTCCGTGAAACGGCTAGGTTAGAAACGAGAAATCGTCGAGCTTATCGTACAGATGCACAGAGGAATAATCTTCGAAGTGCAAGAAGAACTGGTTCAAGTATTGATTTGAATCGAGCAGCGTTTCTATATGATTGCACTATCGACTACAGCTTGCATCGTTTAGTTTGCATTGGTCCTATGGACGTTGTTTGCCAGCATTGTGGAGCATTCAAGTTTGCTGGTGAAACGCCTGGTTTGTGCTGCCTTAGTGGTAAAGTGAAATTGCCATGATTGGTCCTTCTTTCCAAAACATTCAAGACACATTGTAATGTTGAGTATTGCAATTCGGTCAAGTCAATTAAATACATTTGCAAATATGTCACGAAAGGGAGCGACATGGCGGTTTTTGGTATCCAAACATCCAATATCAACGATGAAATCACGCGCCATCAAGTTGGTAGATATGTGAACTGTAATGAAGCAATTTGGCGTATATTTTCATTCCCTATTCACGAACGTCATCCCACTGTTGTACATTTGGGGGTGCATCTAGAGAACGGTCAGAGAGTATATTTCACAGCGTCGAATGCTGCTCAACGTGCCGAAACACCTCCAGCGACAACACTGACCAGTTTCTTTGCGATTTGTCAAAGCGATCCGTTCGCACGAACTTTGCTTTACTCAGAAATGCCACGTTATTACACTTGGAACGCTACATCGAAGAAATTTCAACGTCGGAAGCAAGGCGATGCAGTTCCTGGTCATCCAGATATGCGTTCTACTGATGCTCTTGGTCGTATTTACACAGTTCACCCGAAGAATGATGAATGTTTCTATTTGCGGTTGTTGCTGGTACATGTTCGAGGGCCAACATCATTTGAATCACTACGAACTGTTAATGGTATAGTGTGCCACACATTTCGTGCAGCATGTCAAGAGCTGAATTTGCTTGAAAACGATATTCATTGGGACACGACAATCGCTGAAGCAATTATTTCTGCATCTCCAAGTCAGATACGCACATTATTTGCTATCATCATTTCGACATGCTTCCCATCGAACCCACGTGACCTATGTAACAAATACAAAGATAACATGTCTGAAGATATTTTACATCGAATTTGCGTCAGCTCAAGAAATCCCGATCTTGAGGTGAATGAGGAGATGCAAAACCAGACTTTGCTCTTGATCGAAGATATGTGTTACCTCATGTGCGGCAGTTTGTTAGTTAGGTTAGAAACGAATGTACCTCTGTTGAATCCTAAGCAGAGGGAAGTCTATGATACACTTATTAATGCAATTGATGATGGAAATGGCGGTTTATTTTTTTTGGGTGCCCCCGGTGGAACTGGGAAGACATTCCTCATGTCATTGATTTTGGCCACTGTACGTGCGAGATCCGAAATTGCGGTAGCAATTGCTTCTTCTGGAATAGCGGCCACATTGTTAGACGGATGCCGTACGGCTCACTCAGCGTTAAAATTGCCATTAAACCTTCAAACTACTGAACAACCGACATGTTACATTTCGAAACACTCCGCAATGGCCAAAGTTTTAGTTTTTTTTTTTTTTTTGCTACTTGGCAATCTGTTTTTCTCACAATAAGCCAACCCTTTGTTTCATTTTTTTTTAATACGTTCATCAAAGCCTAAATTAGTTCAGCTAAAAGGTAACACGACATTCATTGACTATTAGGTTCGCCGGGTCAGCTAGTAAACTTATAAATAAATAAATAATTTAAGAAAAAAGAAATTAAAACACACACAGCGTAAGCAGAGTCAGGCGATCACTGATTGACATAACGGATTATATCATTTAAGTACATAATATAATATATGTGATAAATGGTATAACATACCATTATATACCGGCCTCTTCTAGTTGCAAAGTCCAATGTGTAAAACTATCTGTAAAAGTTTTTTTTTTATTTATTTAAATAAGAAAAACAGTATACAATAACAAACATGCGTAAAACCGATATCGGTTTAACTCAAAATAAATAAAATGTATGTATTTACTATACGTGTACACTCTTATACATTACTATGAGTATATTCATTAGTGAATATTCTCTCCGCAATGGAATTCAGTCGATTCTCTTTTATGGGAAAGGCTTGCTATAAATTTATAAAATATTTTGCAGCTGGAACCTCGCTTAGTCCCGATGTGAAGAGTAAGTGTTTCTAAATTAACCTATTAAATGATGGTAGAGCAGTCTTTTTCCAAGTGCACTTTACCGTAATATCTTTCCTGTTTGAATAGATGACGTAAATAACAAAACTCGAATTATATTTTCTTTCGCTCTCTGGAAATGATAACATTCCGGCAATTCCTCAACGGTGATAGATAATACGTCACATTCTTCGCTGGATTATGTTCAGCTGTAATAACAAATATTATTTAGTTATAATATTTGCAAACAATCACGAAGCATTATGATCAAATAACACATAAGTGTGCATCGTTCCGTGTGAATGTAATTTAATGAACAAATGGCGGGGTGTTGATCGTCAGTTCGCGGGTAACGACGCGGAAAGAGCACATTATATCACCTTGCGGTACACCCACACACCCACACACCCACACATCCACACACACACACACACCCACAATAGTTCACGCCACAATTAAAATTTTACTAAATCGATTATATAAATTTAATTTATCGCAGCATTGCTTATTCTCTATATTATGCTTTCTAAATATTTTCTTAATATGTAAACGTAAAAAAAAAAAGATTTTATAACTGTCAGGGAGAATTACTTATAAGGCTTTATTACATACACATTTTAAATTAAAATATAGTAATAGTAGTAATCATCTATTTAACGTATGTCATTTAAACGCCCAAAGCGTTCCTAGCCACTATTCTGATTTGTACGAGGCGTTCAGTGATGTTAATGTTCATGCCGTCCTGGTTTCTGAGACTTGGCTCAAACCACATCTTTTATCTACCTCTTACTCGCTCCCTGGCTTTATCCTTATCCGAAATGACCGGATGGAGGGAAGAGGGGGCGGCGTGGCTATTTACCTACGCAGTGATTTTTCTCATAAAATTATTTCATCTTCCTCTTCTGCTGCCGCTGCTGAGTACTTATTCTAAGAGGTTTGTGTCGGGGGCGTTAAAACTGTCCTTGGTGTTACCTATTGTCCCCCTTCTGTTGACTATTTCACTGAATTCGAATCAGTCCTTGAATCCTTGGGTACAGAGTATGCTCATCACGTCATCATGGGTGATTTTAATACCAATCTCCTAGATCAAACCTCCCGTCGTTCCTGTAAACTCCAACTCCTTCTTGAGTCGGTCAGCCTTAATGTTCTGCCACTACATGCCACTCATCACAACAATAACGGCGAGGACACTTGGCTCGACCTAATCATCGCCTCCAATCTTTCCCTTGTTTCCTCTCATGGGCAACTAGATGCTCCCGGATTCTCACATCATGACCTAATTTTCCTCTCCTATATCCTCAAACCCTCTAAACCCAAACCCGAAATCCTATACAGGCGTTGCTTTAGGAGAATGAACATCGATGAATTGAGTGGTGATGCTTCATGTATTGACTGGACACCCTTGATCGACTGTTCTTCCATAGATGACAAGGTAAACATATTCAACGAACTAGTCACTAAGTTGTATGACACTCACGCTCCAATTAAAAAGGTTAGGGTTAAACGACCGCCAGCGCCCTGGATGACCAGGGATATACGGACGGCCATGAAACACCGAAATCGAGCTTTTAGAACTTTTAAGAGGGACCGTGTAGAAGTCAACTGCCAACTGTATAAGACTGCAAGAAATCGGTGTAACCAGATGATACGGAACGCTAAACGCCGCCATATTCTAGATAATATTTCTTCTTCTTCTCCTGCCGACATCTGGAAGTTCCTTGGAACTCTTAGTGTCGGCAGATCGCGGCATGTAGACTTTCCACAATCAGTAAGTCTCGATTCCCTGAATCAACATTTTACTACATCTTTTATTATGGACAGTCTGTCTGAACATAATACCCTTAACTACATTAATAGTCTACCGCGCTCTAACTCAAGCCCTTTTCACTTTGCTCCAGTCGCGGAAGGAGAAATTGAGAAAGTAATCCTATCCATCAAATCCCAAGCGGTTGGTTGTGATGGAATTAGCCGGAGAATGATCACCACATTAATAGTTCACCTCCTCCCTGCTATTTCCCATATTATTAACTCCTCCCTTGTGTCCGGCACATTTCCTTCTCTGTGGCGTAAAGCGTATGTACGCCCATTGCCTAAAATTCCTAATCCGTCTCTTCCCAGTCATTTTCGTCCTATTTCTATTCTTCCTTTTCTCTCCAAAGTGCTAGAAGCCTGTGTCCACAAACAGTTCTCTCGCTTCATATATTGTAACAACTTACTCAGTCCTCTTCAGTCTGGATTTCGACCAGGCCACAGCACAGTTTCTGCCCTTCTTAAAGTGACTGGTGATGTTAAGGCGGGAATGGAGAATGCCAAGGTTACCACCGTGGTACTGATTGATTTCTCCAATGCCTTCAACACTGTCAGTCATGAACTCCTTCTCGCTGTCCTATCCAATTTCTCAGTCTCTCAAGAAGCGCTGGACTGGTTCTCCTCTTACCTTCGGGATCGTCAGCAGTCAGTGAAGATGGAAGATTGTTCCTCTAGCTGGTGCCATCTCCATGCTGGCGTCCCCCAAGGCGGTATTCTTTCACCTCTTCTCTTTTCAATATTCATTAATCTCATCACGTTAAGACTTCGGTGTTCCTATCATCTGTGTGCTGATGACTTGCAATTATATTATCAAACTGATTTGTGCGATGTATCGTCCGCGATCTCGATCGTAAACAGTGACCTGGGAGCCATTAAACACTGGTCCGATATGTTTGGCGTATCGGTAAATCCAAATAAATGTCAGGGTATCATCATCGGAAGTAACCGTCGCATGAGCCAGTTAGACTTTGCTTCGCTTCCACCACTTACCTACGATGGTATGGTTATCCCATACTGTGAAAATGTGAAGGACCTCGGATTGTACATCGATACAACACTCAGCTGGCAAAAACAAGTTGCATCTGTGTGCCAGAAAGTCACGGGCTCGTTACGAACTCTCTATAGGCTTAAAAACTTTCTGCCAATGAAAACTAAGGTAATGCTTGTCCAGACCCTAATATTCCCAATAATCGACTATGGTGACGTGTGCTACTTTGACCTGAATGCAGATCTGCTCAATAAGCTCGACCGTCTTCTCAACAATTGCATTCGATTCGTTTTCAACTTACGGAAATATGATCACGTGTCCGAGTATCGGTCTTATTTGAAGTGGCTTCCAATTCGCCAACGTAGACATATACGGGCATTAACTACCCTTTATTCTTTACTCTTCTCTTCAAGCTCTCCTTCCTACCTAACTACTCAATTTCATTATCTAGGTTCAAACCACGATAGGAACCTTAGGTCTTCCAACAACTTGCTTCTACAATGTCCCACTCACCGCTCTGATTTTTTACACTCAACCTTCTTCATACAAGCTGTCCTACTATGGAACGAGCTCCCTCTCACGATCAAGATGGCTAAAACTAAACAAAATTTTAAACACTTGTTGCAGAGACATTTCTTGAGCACCCTATCGGATCCACGCTGATTTCATCATACTCTCTCCCCTTTTAGAATTTATATTATGTATGTATTATATGTTTGTGTGTATACATGTATATATATATATATATATATTAGTACCTATGTATGTATAAGTATTTAATACGTATATGTTATGTGTATCTATATAAATTATTACTAATTATTGTTTAATTTATTATTCTTAATCTTGTTGATTTCTCGATGAGAAATTTATTATTAATTGGTGAATTCCTTGTTGAGAAGTCGGTATAAATTTTTAGTTTGTGCATCTACCTTGTTTGGCTCTGCATCGCCCTAAGGTCGACTGGTAGAAAATGCCTACGGCATTAAGTTCACCTTTGTTACTATAATGTGCATAAAGTATAAATAAAAAAAAAAAAAAAAATAATAGAATAAATATATCTAATATAATATATTCTCTGAAATCTGTCGAGAAAACTCCAAACGAAATGAATAAATATATCGATAACTTTTCTATCACGGCTTCTTCATCGCCACGCTCAGAGCAATTAGATTAACAAAGCTTTCACAGAAACTTCATAAAAGCAGAACAAAGAAACTACATTTTGTTTCACTTTATTTCGACATGTAAATGCGTAAAAGTGCTACAATGCAAGTCGAGACAAGGGAGCTTTATGAGTTAACTTTATAAAATATTGCGAACAAATCTCAGGCGCTTTATTTATGGTAATGAGCTCTGCGGTGACACAGGCGCTTTACTAACTTCAAACAAATATGCAAACTTGTTTTATCAAAAAAGTAATAATAATATGCAAGTACTAGGATTTTCCTTTTACAAACCATTATCTATTTTAATGTAAGACGATAGAAAAAATAATAAATATACATACTATACTTTACTCACACTTTACTTTACATACTTTTGATCCATCCTAAGGTTGCCTGGAGGAGATTGCTTTTGGCAATAAGCCAAGCCGCCCTTTGTACATTGTTCATTATCATCACCATTACTCATCTCTGTACTCTCTTATAAATTTGTTAAACGGTGTACAAATAAAGAGTTTTTTATTCTTTTCTATTAACTATTTTAAACTGCAGAAGCATATAATGACTCGAATTTGTTTAGAAATGTGGATATACAGTAAACAACCCAACTACGGCAAAGTAATTAAAAATAAATATATAAATGATAATTGACAAATAATTACGGTTACTAGGAAAAACTTAATTGCTCCGAAAGAATTATTTTGATTATAATTTTCAGTTTAAATTAGGAAAAAATATGCAAAGACCTACCGTTCTTGATACATACCATAATCTTGGCGAGTTCTATATAAAAATGACATCCTGCCACCCCCTGGCGTCTGGTAGCCTTAAGTATAATGAGAGTGTTTGAGGGGCTATTTGCAAAATGTAGGACTCGATGAAGGGTCATCGGATGGGCGATGTGGCGACGACGTGACGCCGACTTGCTCTGTCATGCAAATCTATTATTATGTGCATATTGCTCTCAATTTTGCATCATTTCGATTTATTTAACGAATAACATATTTTTTTTATATAAAACTACGGAAGGTAAATTGATTGAACAATTGACTTTATAAATTTTGCGGTTCTAGCTGTTATGCAAAACCGCTTTTAACCCAACAGCGAAGCCGAATGGAAGGGATTTTTGGTAATCTAATATATTTTTGTTTGTTTCACCAGCGCTTAAACCAAATTTAATGAATCTTTTCTTAGTCAACTCACCACCTGTTTCTATATTGAGCAAAGTGCAAGGCAACATGAACCTTACTACTAAGAGTGGAGAAGATTTGGTCTGCCAAACGCAAGGGCCTACAATCTCTGGTCCTTTATATCTCAATCTTGCCCGTCATCATCTACCATTCTAGGTTATAATAATAATAATAAACTTTATTCTCTTTCACAAATGTATAACTTAATAATAGGTACAATAGTGGCTTGGCTTCCGGATTCCACCTTTGTGAAAGACTGGTGCCTGATATAGGTTATAAAAATATAACCTGTGTTACAGGTCACCATAATGTTATCCTCCCAATATGATCGAAATATTCGAGGATTCTACGTAGGCAGGAATGATAGATATTCTTAATTATCCAGTTTTATTATACTGACTATTCAACGAATTTTTATGAATCTTATTTGTCTATACAATGTTTCTAGATTCAACGTGGGAAAGGAATGAATATAGACATGATAATCAGACAGTACGTAGCTAAAAGTGAAAGATCGTTTTCGTATTTTCGTCTCATGAGAGAGTAGAAATTGAAACATTTTGATTTTGGAATTAACCATATCGACTAACATCCAGGATTGTTTTGTTCATGACCCTATAGTAGACATTGACCGTGCATTAGTTTAATAAGCCATCACTGACTTTATTTATGTTTTTTTTTTCCAGAAGATAGTTTAGGTCATTCTTAGATTTTATTTAAACGCGCCTTAAATGGACCTGTTTAAGTTTAAGTGTTAAGGCCAGTACAACACATTCCCTGCTATTTCACTCAATTCATAATGCATGGTAGATAGGCGTTTAGTTAGTCCAGATTTTCTGCTGCATCCACGCGTCGACTATTTATTGATCCAGATCTGACCTAGGATATGTTAGCAATTACTTTAAGCTCTGAGATCGTTTCTAGAGCTCTTCTTTTAATTTTAATTTATTAGGTCTTTACCTATGAAATTGCCGTTTTGTATGCAATAAGTGAAAGTACTTATTTTATCAAACTTTTTTATTTTTGTTATTCGAAGTAATCACCCATGCAATCGACGCATCTTTGCCAACGCATTGGCAGTTTATTGATGCCCTTCTTGTAAAAATCAGCTGGACGGGAGGCAACAAACTCTTCAAAGGCATTTTGTACTGCCTCTCGGGAATTGAATTTTTTACCCACTAAAAAGTTGTCTAAATTTTGTAAAAAGTAATAGTCAGTAGGTGCAAGGTCTGGTGAGTATGGCGGATGAGGGAGAGCTTCCAACCCCAGCTCTTGCAGCTTGGAGACTGTCTGTTGCGGAGTATGGGGTCGCGCGTTGTCGTGAAGGAGCAGTGGGGACGACCGATTGACCAAAGCTGGTTGCAGATGTGCAAGCTTCTCCATCATTCTCTCCAGTTCTTCACAGTACACATCTGCATTAATGCTCATGCCGTTTTGTAAAAAGCTGTGGTGAATCACACCCGCACTAGACCACCAAACAGTGACCATCACCTTTTTAGGGGTCATTTTTGGTTTAGGGCATTGCTTTGGTGCTGAACCAGGGTCTAACCAACTTGCTGAGCGCTTTCGATTGTCGAACAGAATCCATTTTTCGTCGCACGTAACTATTCGTTTCAAAATTCCTTCATTTCTTTGCCTGTTGAGCAGCGAAAGGCAGGTCTCGACGCGTACGTTACGCTGGCGATCGTTAAGGTCGTGGGGCACCCATCTATCAAGCTTTTTTACCTTGCCAATTTGTCGCAAATGGATCAATATTGTTTTGATGCTTACATTAAAAGCTGCTGCTAGCTCAGCTGTAGATTGAGTTTCGTCAGCTTCCACAATCGCCTTTAATTCATTATTGTTAACCAAAGTCTCCGGACGACCACGAGCTTTATTTTTCAAGTCAAAATTTCCAGAACGGAACCGGGGAAACCAATAAAGGGTTGTGCGTTCGTTTGTACAGTTCTCTCCGTAAACGTTTTTGATGTTACGTGCCGTTTGTGTCGCGTTGGTGCCACGACGGAACTCATATTCCATAATTACACGAATTTTTAAAGTATCCATTATGACGAAAAATTTTCAAATGTAATGAAAATACAACGCTAATCAAAAAACAAACAGAAACAAACAAAAACAAAAGACTGAGTTTGTAAATAGAATATCATGGTTTTAAAACAAAATTAATTTGAATTTAGAATACAGAGCCATTACAAACTTTTTTTTATTTGAAATGACCAGTACTGAAGAAACGCAATTTCATAGGTAAAGACCTATTATTATGAATCATTTAACTAAGTGTAATCGTATTTTGTATATGTCCAGTATTCAAATACCCAACGTAAAATATATAACATGTACCTACGTCTCGTGTCTTGTCATCTCACCACTGCATTTACTTCACTGCAATATTGGTATCTTATAAACACCTTTTAAGGTGATCTTCACTGTTACATGATGCATTGTTATGTTACTAATTGATTACCAAAAGCGTGACAATATTTAATTCTTGCTTTACGAGTTAAATAAAAAAAATGTTTGCCGTTTAAATCTAAATAGCTATTAACGTTAACAGCACTTTTAACAAAACACCATTCAACAGTGATGGATGTGTAATTAGTAACTCAATAGTCATTAATTGAAGTTCTATTTCGTGCTATATTGGAAAAGTTTACTACTGATTTAAGTTTTTATTAAACTTGACTGGTAAATGCATCACTTTAGTAGTGACTGACGACTGACTTGCCATTACATATTTAGAAGGGTCATTTCAGTAGAAACTTTCTGCCTCGCAAAACAAAAACTGTGGAATTAGCTGTCGCCTGAGGTGTTCGCGAACCAATACGACCTTCAAACCTTCAACGAAAGAGCGTACTCCTTCTTAAAAAGCCGTCAACGCACTTGTGTTGCCTCTGGTGTTGCGGGTATCCATGGGCGGCGGTAATCACTTACTATCAGGTGGTTCGTCTACTCGTTTGCCCCCTATTCCATAAAAAAGGGTCATTTTAAACACACTTAACTTATAAAAACTTGAGAGAACGTTCGGTACCTAAAAATTCTAGTTGTAGTACGCGTCTAATGTCTTGAATGTCATGTTCACATTTTCCTTGCCACCAGCAGTAATAACGGGTGTTTTTTTAAGCTAGATAGAACTTTAAATTGTAAAAAGTAACACAAAAAATTAAATTTTGATGAAACTTTTTTTTTTATTTGTTTCAGTATACTCTGACAAATCATCATGAATAGACTCACGCTTGAACAACGCTACGAAATTATCCAAATTTACTTTGAAAATCAGTCGTCGATTCGCGCAACTTATAGACGACTGTTTTATCGCAAAATTGTGTTCAGCGATGAGGCGCATTTTTGGCTTAACGGGTTTGTTAATAAGCAAAATTGCCGCATATGGAGTGAGACCAATCCACAACAGACCCTACAGACTCCATTACATCCAGAAAAATGCACCGTATGGTGCGGTTTTCACGCTGGTGGCATCATCGGACCTTATTTCTTCAAAAATGAGCTGATTTTCAAAGTAAATTTGGATAATTTCGTAGCGTTGTTCAAGCGTGAGTCTATTCATGATGATTTGTCAGAGTATACTGAAACAAATAAAAAAAAAAGTTTCATCAAAATTTAATTTTTTGTGTTACTTTTTACAATTTAAAGTTCTATCTAGCTTAAAAAAACACCCTATACAACACGAATGTTGACGTTCATCTGATTACTTTTATTTCACGACATGTTTTTACGTACGTACACCTGTATCCACGGAGGGGTAAGATTCTCTTACGTAATACAAGCAAAATCTATTGTCGCTAAACAGGCATTTTGGAATGACAGATGGGAAAATTTAACATTTACAGGAAGACAAAGTTAGGCAATAAAGAACTATAAGGGAACAAAAACTTATATAATAACTTATATTGTTCATACCATGGATGGATTGTGTGTAAGCCTTTGATTGAGAACGGCAAGTCACCTCCTTTTTTTGTTTTTGGAAAATGTGGCAAACGAGCAGACGTATCACTAGATTATAAGCGATTACTGAACCGCGATGCGATTACCGCCCATGAACACCCGCAACACCAGAGACGTCACAAGTGCGTTGGCAGCCTTTGTGGGAATGAGAGAGAGAGAGAGAGAGATGTGTGCAGGGGTTGGGAATAGATCTCCGGTATCCTCACTCACTCGTTGAAACACAGCGCAAGCGTTGTCATGCCAAAGCGTGGCTCTCCCACTAACTGGCTACAGTAGAAATCCATATTATTAGCCAACATAGTTTTAATTATTGGTTGGACTGCAAGGTTGGCCTAGTGGCTTAAGTGGTTTGCTGGGAGGGGTCCGGTTTGCGTTAATAACAGCGATCCCGGACCCCTCCCTTCTCAGGCGCAGAGTTGGCACACCGTGTGGTTTTAGTCGGTTCGATTCCGACACACCGCCCCGCCGCAAACCCCGGCGGGGTGACGGCCCGAGGGGGTTTCCACACGTAAAAAAAAAAAAAAAAAAAAAAAGTGGCTTAAGTGGTTTGTGCTGCCTAAGTGTTGTGGGATTTAATTCCACATGAGACAACACTTTGTGTGATCCACAAATTGTTGTTCTGAGTCTGGATGTTCTTTGTGACTGTTTCGTGTATGTTTGTAAAGTCCCCCGCAATACAGGGGACTTTACTTTATATTATTAATGCGGGAGTTAAAAAATATATAATTACTTCGATTTGGAAAAATACACTTTATTAAAAATAAGAGATTGACGAATAGGACTTAAACTCGATGGCATCTGAGGTAAATTAGTTGGCACAATTATATTAGATTAAGTAGAACTTTAATTGAAACATTATTGGGAAGAACACTGAACATCATCACCTGTCCTTAACTTATACCTACAGTTTGTAACTAACTAAACGATATACACTTGGTTGGAGATATGTGCTGTAAATTACTGACACGCCGTGTGCATGTGACAGTATTGTAAGTGTGATATAGTACGTTTACCAATCTGAGTGCAGATGTTTTTGAAACCCGAACTTAACTATTTTCATTTCTTTTCAACATAATATTGAACAATCGAAACTTCTGGGATTGCCTGGAAGAAATTTCACTTAGCAGTAAATTCTTTCCCTGTAAATTAATTTTATAAAAATTTCAAAAATTTGTAAATACATGAAAGTATACTTAGTTACTAGTTTATGAAAATAAATTAAAATAATAGGTCTTTACCTATGAAATTGCGTTTCTTCAGTACTGGTCATTTCAAATAAAAAAAAGTTTGTAATGGCTCTGTATTCTAAATTCAAATTAATTTTGTTTTAAAACCATGACATTCTATTTACAAACACAGTCTTTTGTTTTTTGATTAGCGTTGTATTTTCAATACATTTGAACATTTTTCGTCATAATGGATACTTTAAAAATTCGTGTAATTATGGAATATGAGTTCCGTCGTGGCACCAACGCGACACAAACGGCACGTAACATCAAAAACGTTTACGGAGAGAACTGTACAAACGAACGCACAACCCTTTATTGGTTTTCCCGGTTCCGTTCTGGAAATTTTGACTTGAAAAATGAAGCTCGTGGTCGTCCGGAGACTTTGGTTAACAATAATGAATTAAAGGCGATTGTGGAAGCTGACGAAACTCAATCTACAGCTGAGCTAGCAGCAGCTTTTAATGTAAGCATCAAAACAATATTGATCCATTTGCGACAAATTGGCAAGGTAAAAAAGCTTGATAGATGGGTGCCCCACGACCTTAACGATCGCCAGCGCAACGTACGCGTCGAGACCTGCCTTTCGCTGCTCAACAGGCAAAGAAATGAAGGAATTTTGATCCGAATAGTTACGTACGACGAAAAATGGATTCTGTTCGACAATCGAAAGCGCTCAGCAAGTTGGTTAGACCCTGGTTCAGCACCAAAGCAATGCCCTAAACCAAAAATGACCCCTAAAAAGGTGATGGTCACTGTTTGGTGGTCTAGTGCGGGTGTGATTCACCACAGCTTTTTACAAAACGGCATGAGCATTAATGCAGATGTGTACTGTTAAGAACTGGAGAGAATGATGGAGAAGCTTGCACATCTGCAACCAGCTTTGGTCAATCGGTCGTCCCCACTGCTCCTTCACGACAACGCGCGACCCCATACTGCGCAACAGACAGTCTCCAAGCTGCAAGAGCTAAGGTCGGAAGCTCTCCCTCATCCGCCATACTCACCAGACCTTGCACCTACCGACTATTACTTTTTCCAAAATTTAGACAACTTTTTAGTGGGTAAAAAATTCAATTCCCGAGAGGCAGTACAAAATGCCTTTGAAGAGTTTGTTGCCTCCCGTCCAGCTGATTTTTACAAGAAGGGCATCAATAAACTGCCAATGCGTTGGCAAAGATGCGTCGATTGCATGGGTGTTTAGCGAGAATGTTAGTACGGCGTAAGCGGGGAGACTAATTAAAACACTAATATTTTAACGAACACTATATTATATAAAGTTAGGACATTACAATACGGAAAGGCACATTCAGACACGCACTAGTATAGTCTACAGATAACAGTACATAAGCGAATATACGGAAATACATAAAGACTTATTATTACGATATATCATATATAAACGTTCGCGGCGAGTAACGTGCGCGCAGCCTCCCGGCGTCGGTTCGCGTTCTCGACTGGCGAGGAAGATAAAACCGAGCGCGCACCTCGGAGCGCTCGGGCGCCGTCGGCGCTGCGGCGCGGGCGGCGGTCAGCGTCGTTCGTAAAACGATCATGTGACCGCCACAGGTGATTACTTCGAATAACAGAAATAAAAAAGTTTGAAAAAATAAGTACTTTCACTTATTGCATACAAAACGGCAATTTCATAGGTAAAGACCTAATATTTTGTAGGACAAAATTAACAAGATCACTCCGGCGCTGCGGTGACAGCGACAAGGGAGTACCGCATACAATGAACAATGACACAAGTTTTAAGGTTAAGTTTTTTTTTTTTTTTTTAAAGACAACTCCCGCATTAGGAATATACATCCTGTGTCGCGGGGGACTCTACAAACATACATGTAACGGACACAAAGAACATCCAGACTAAGGACAACATTTTGTGGATCACACAAAGTGATGTCCCACGTGGGATTTGAACCTACGGCACTTGGCGCGTGACCGCTTAAACCACTAGGCCAACCGTGCAGTCGAAGTTAATAATAATAATAATAATTTCTTGAAGCAACAAAGAACTCTGTACAAATGATATCGCGGAACTTCCATCGCGTCTTGATTTATTATCCTCAACAATATCACCCTTATTTATTTATTTAGCGCAGTTAGCAAGTACTCATTAAGATATAAATATAATACACCCATATTTGTCAGAACCTTTCTATAATAGATTGACGCCTAAGAAATCTATTTTGTATCTACTTCCTGTTCAGCTTATTAAAACAGGACTCATGATTATCCATACTCCAAAATCGTAGTTTCTAATTCTCATGTGTTAATTCTAATTAACACATGAGAATTAGAAACTACAATTTTGATAACTTTTGCACACAATCGATAAATATATTGTCTTGTGACTGGTCCAATTCTATAGTTGATACTTTAAAGTTTTATATAAACGCAATTTTTTTAATTATCTTGCAAAAACTTGACTGAAAAGAATAATATTATCAGAAGGGACAGTGTTGCGTATGGCGCTGAGTTGTAAAACGGTGGCAAATTCTATAGATAGGAGATGATATCGCGAGGTGCCCTTTGGCCGATGGCCGACACCACCACTCAGGTGTAATTACAACAGATAGTAGAAGTGTCATGGCCACTTTAACACTTAAAAGTGTAACACTAAAAACCTGACTTCAAAAGATTTACTTGTGTTTATATAGACACCGTTTCCAAAGTAACCTGGTGATGTGACTCACTGTCTGTGATTTCGTTTGCACTAAAAACTAGACAAACTATTGTTAATATATTATATATGTTATCACCTAAGTCAAAATTAAATTTTGCATTTCTTAATGTCAAATTAAATGTCTCAATTCTGTATGAGTATTTTCAGCACAAATCTATTTTTTATTTTTATAGTAATGACATTCATATGCCTCTAAATAGCGCTTGTGTATTTGTCACCTTTTAGCAATAAATCAAAATGGAAATATTTTACAAACCATTTATTACTTACATTTGCGTAGAAATTTATTCGTCTTTATCCAAAGCTCGTGGTTTTAAATTATTTCTTATAATTCAAGCGCTGTTTATTATACCAGGCAGACGAACGGTCGCCCACGTCTGAGATGAATTGATACTGGCTGTTGTGTTTATGTGATTAGATGTTAATGAGAGAGGGGAGAAAATAATGATATACGTGTTTACACGACAGCTTCAGAGCTACTGCATAAGAGTAAAAACTCCAGCCATGTTTAACTTCTTATTGCAAATGAATTTTTGTATTTTAAATAACATTTGCCTTTTATATTGGTTTTAAAAATAACATCAAACACTTAATGAACTGTTCTGATTTTGCCAACAATAAGCTCATAAATATTTCTGAAAACTTGTTTAATTTTCAGATATTTTCTATAATATTATTCATATTACTTACATTATGTCAGTTTGTGCCAAAAAAAACAATGTATCCCTTTTCCCAAGTATTAAATCTGTTCCAGATTTAATAAAGTGTATTATCTACTGTAGCAGACACCACCCACACCACATATAAGTAATAAGGTTCAATAATCTTTAGTTAATTACAAACGCCTATCCCAACGTCTAAATTAGTAATTAATATGTATTGTGTACCTTTAAAAAGTCTGATTCTTCGACAAGGTACGGCCATCACTGACTCGGGCATTATTAATCAAATGGTGTACATTGTGTAGGTACATAAGTACATAATGGGAATCAAAAGTATTAAATTCAGTGAAAACAAATTAGCCAATACAATATTAAACTCCCAAAGAAGGCCGCCACAAGATTTATTCCTATTTGTCATTTGATCTTCAACGTTGCCAAGATTTAGTCAAGTTTACTTTTCCACGAAATACAAAAAGGAAAATAGTCAAACGCTACTTTGATTCCAATATATGTCACTAAGCGAATGTTTTATTCAAATAATCATTGTATTTCTTATTTATTATGTCTGTCTGCTGCTTTTTATTGGCATCTGAAGGTGTTTAAACATTTTTGATATGGAACAAAAAGTTCTTTTTTTAAAGTTTCCTTTTTTGGTACTACGTGGCCTGTTCCAAAAATAGTTAAAAAATGAAAAATAGAATATAAAAAAGTTTATTAACAGCTTTTCAAAATATCCCCCTCCAATCCCAATACCAGCTTCCAAAATATTTAAATATGTGTTTTGGTAACTCGAAAAATAACCGTTGAAATTGCTGCTTTGTGAGAGTATCGTAGCTAATATAGGATACGTTTTGCGAAGTTCCTCCTTTCAGCTTTTCTAATATAAATTTTCACCAATCAACACGACGGCATTTTTGCTAACCGGTGAGAGAATGAGGTTACCATCGCGAAGCAAGCTTCCTAACTTTAAGGTGTTAATGCAGTATAGTGGAAACTGCCTGTGAGCCAATGTTTAGTTCAGCCTGTTATTTCTCGATGTGTAATATGTCTGTTCTCTTGCAATACGTCTGCTCGTTTGCCAACTATTCCATAAAAAACAAAAAAAAATGCCACTCTACTCTGATGACGTTTTATTCAGTTACTGCATTTGGTGGTCGGTCGGGTCTGTGGTCATCATTTAAGATCTCTCGATTACGTTTAAATTCACGACACCAATAATTAATTGTTGCTAACGCAGGAGCAGAGTCCCCAAAAGCAGTTTGTAAAGTTTCTTAAGATTTCTTGAAGTTTTACCCTCGTATATAATCATAGAAAATCATAGCACGAAAAGTTTCCCGCGAGACGTCCATTGTTGAAAAAAAAGGAAGAGTGACAGATAATCTATAAACATATTAGAAAAAAACTACACATAGGTGGCCAGTGATTTTCACAAAAGAGGTTTGTGTTGAAATTAGCCGTCAATCCAAAATAGTTTATGAAAAAAGAGATTGTATTCATTTTGTGGCTATAAATTTTCGGAACAACCTAGGTATAATATTGAATATACCAAGCTTACGCCATTTACTGGAAGGGTAAATTGTTGGGTGGCTCGGCTGACCTTAACTTTGTCGTATACCTGCTTCTTGCCAGTAGAGCATAAGCGTGTGTGGATTTAGTATCATACAAGTCAGTATCAGTCGCACATGTGGTCTCCATTTCGATCTGCTAGATCATTTTGTCCTGGCATTGTTAGGGATTTTATTTTAACTACATATTTATTGTTTGTATTTCTTTTGGTTTTATTTTAATTATTTTGTCTGCTGTCTGCTTTTAGGTATACGGCTATGTTTGTTTATTGGTGCTGTATGCTTTGTACTTGTATAATAGCTTAAATAGAATATTGAAATATTGTAAATCTCAATTTTTTACCGATTTCAAAAAAGGAGGAGGTTCTATGTTCCAGTGTATGTATTTTTTTAAATTAAGTTAAATTAAGGATTTCCTCTTTGCTGGTTTTTCTCCATAAGAACGACACTTCGGAACCGTGCAACTAGAGTCATGAATGTAACGTTTCGAAAGTGCCTAAAAGACCTACTTAAAATATAAGGCTTTTGATTTTGCTCTAGTAATAGAGTTTAATCGTTCTCACCACAAAAGTCACTGTCATGGATCTAATTGCTGCAGAGTACACTTTAAATGTATCAAAAAGACTGGTGAATCACTAAAGTTAGTTTCGTATTTGTTGTCAGAAATGTGATGATAGTTAGGTAGCTATGTTACGTTAAATTGGTGCGATGCATTTCTGTCCGAAGTACAACCAGTTTAACGACCAGGGAGCGACGAGAGCTTGAGGCGGAGGACAACAGTGCTAGGATTAACTACAACAACTTGAGGAGAGAAGGCATCTATATGTTAGTGGCAGCATGTTGTAGTAAAACTTGTTAAGAACTATTTAATTCGCAATTCAATTCGAATTCGTAGCCATTTATCAGCCACCAAACAATAAATGTTATCTCTCTATCTAAATGTGGTTTTCACAAAATTTATAATGTGTTAGTTCAAATATGCGATTTCAATGCGAAAGCGGGAGTACGGGATTATGGTGAGACCAAGGTAGGACCGTTCGTCTATGGGCACAGAAATCACCGAGGGCAAATGTTGGTAAATTTTCTTGAGGCTCAGGGTCTCTTTCTGATGAATTCCTTCTTCCAGAAAAGACCCCACAGGAAGTGGACCTGGCTAAGCCCTGACAGTACGACAAAAAACGAGATCGACTACATCATTACAAACAAACGTCAAATATTCAGGGATGTCTCTGTGATCAACAGATTTAACACCGGAAGTGATCACCGACTCGTAAGAGGTACCCTGAATCTAAACATCAAAAGAGAACGGGCGCGCTTGATGAAGTCGACTCTTAGACCAACTCTGCGTCAGGTCGAGGATGGATGCGAAAGCTTCCAGTTGGAGCTTCAGAATCGGTTCGCCATGTTGGAAACCGCGCAGGACGTAAACGACGCCGCTGACAGTCTGGTACGTGTCGTCCGCGAAGTGGGTTATAAACACTTTCGACCAAAGAGCATTGGACGCAAGTCAAAGCTCAACAGCGAGACTCTTGATCTCATGAGGAAACGACGTGAAACACTAAATGCCACATCCTCAGAGCGACAACAACTTAACAGGTAAATAAGAAGGCTGGTCAGACAAGACGTTCGACAGTCGAATACTCGAGTCATCGAGGATGCAATTGCCCGAAACAGGGGCTCAAAAGTTTTTGCCAAGCCTAAGACCTCCTGTTACTACCTGTCCAAGCTTAGAACGGCACAAGGCACCACCGTCACCTCCGAAACAGAGATTCTCGCTGAAGTCGAAAAGTTTTACGAGGATCTATATTCCTCACAAACCAGTCCAGCTGAGACCCACAGCGCGGATGATCCGCGTGCTAGACTGACACGCCACCTCACAGACGAGCTTCCCGACATCGATCCGGGTGAGATTAGGATGGCGCTCGGACAACTACACAATAATAAAGCTCCGGGTGAAGACGGAATTACAACAGAACTCCTAAAGGCTAGTGGAACACCTATGTTAGTAGAGCTCTCAAAACTCTTTAATTCCGTCATTCATACTGGCATTACACCGGAGGCATGGAGTAGGAGCATAGTAGTGCTTTTCTTCAAGAAAGGAGACAAAAGCCTGCTGAAGAACTACCGCCCAATTTCACTCCTGACCCATGTGTAAAAATTGTTCTCGAGGGTCATTACGAATCGTCTTGCCCAAAAACTCGATGACTTTCAGCCCGTAGAGCAGGCTGGGTTTCGAAAAGGCTTCAGTACTGTGGACCACATACACACTCTAAGGCAAATTATTGAGAAGACAGAGGAATATAATCAGCCTCTCTGTATAGCGTATGTGGACTACGAAAAAGCCTTCGATACCATTGAGACCTGGGCTGTTCTGGAATCTATGTAGAGGTGCCTGGTCGACTGCCGATATATCCAGGTGTTGAGATGCCTCTATGAAGCTGCAACGATGACCGTCCAAGTACAAGAAAAGAGCACAAGACCAATCAAAGTGCATCGAGGAGTAAGACAGGGAGACGTCATATCTCCGAAACTGTTTACTAATGCCTTGGAAGACGTCTTCAAAACGCTCGATTGGAACGGACGGGGAATCAATATCAATGGTCAATTCCTCTCACACCTGCGGTTTGCAGACGACATAGTCATCCTGGCGGAGTCTCTGCAGGACATGGAAGCAATGCTCAACAGTCTGGACGATTCTTCAAAACGAGTGGGACTGAGGATGAATATAGAAAAGACGAAAATCATGCATAATCGGCATGTGTCCCCGAGTCCCGTGACCGTAAACGGCGTTATTATCGAGGTTGTGCAAGAATACATCTACCTTGGCCAAACTATCCAACTTGGTCGGCACAACTTCGATCGGGAGGCCGACAGAAGAATTCGTTTGGGCTGGGCGGCGTACGGGAAGCTACGTCACATCTTTGAGTCGCAAATACCACAATCATTGAAGACCAAGGTATTTAACCAGTGCGTCCTACCCGTAATGACATACGGAGCCGAGACGTGGACACTCACCATTGGACTGGTCCACAAATTTAAAGTGGCTCAGCGTGCGATGGAGCGTGCGATGTTGGGTGTTTCTCTGTCTGATAGAATTCGGAATGAGGTTATTCGACAGAGAACTAGAGTAACCGACATCGCACGGAGAATCAGTACGTTGAAGTGGAAATGGGCCGGTCATGTCTCTAGACGTACCGATGGTCGGTGGAGCCGAAATGTGCTTGAGTGGAGACCGCGATTAGGCAAACGTAGTGTAGGGCGCCCTGCGGCACGATGGATTGACGACTTAAAGAGAGTGGCTGGCAGCGGATGAATGCGGACTGCCAAAGACTGTGTTAATCACATAGTTAGATTTTGTGGATAGGAAATTACGTTACTATCTTTGGTCTGACATTCAGGCTCAATAACTTCTGAAATGTCAGGTTTGGCAGAGAGCAACATAATATACATAAAAGGTATCGGCATCGTGTACCGCATTTTTACATGTCATTCATCCTTCGTCAGCCGCCAGGTGGACGCGCAGCCATCGCTCACTCATCATTAGTAGCACTGACGGCCGGACTGATACCACCCTACGCACACCATACGCTTCCTATATTTCATAACCATGCCATATAGGTGGATAGTATTTCTTACCAGCCGACTTCACAGAAAAGAGTTGTGAACCAACTCTGATTAACAATTTGGTTATGGTTTTGTCATTTTGGTTAACTCTTAATTACGTAATTTCATAATGATATTTTTGAAGTGAAAACTTCTTTAGCGGCGCTGTGTACTTTTTGGAATGGGTAAAAATGTATAAACTCGTGTCAGGTCACGTGACCTGATCGAAAATTCGTAAGACGGATGGAGAGAGGACAGGCGGCGCAGGGCGCTTGCGCGAATGTTCGTGTGTGTATGTAATATAAATTGTCAAGTTTGTGTACGATAGCGCAATAAATGAATATTGTATTCCACCACATAAATAATAGTACATTTATACTGATAATGAAAGCAATTCGCACAAAATTATTCTCTAACCATTCCAAAATATCAAAAATGCACAACGTTAATATTCAAGTTTTCACTTCTGCCGGCACTCCCGGAGTGCAACCCGTCGATTTTTTTTATTTAAGAGGGTAGATTCCTCGTTTGATTCCATTTAGTGGGCAGGTAGGTTATTGAAAGGGTAAATCTCTAAAAAAAAATCTTAAAGTTAAATATGTAGTATTAAGTAATATAACATGGGGTGATTGCTGCAGTGATTGTTGGATTATAGGTATAATATTTAGGGTCGCACAGCTACCACGTTCCGAAAATGCTTTCAAAAGAAAATTGCGAATCCATGGCAAGAAGGTATTCTTCAAAGAAAACCTTTGATGAAAAATAACACAATGTATTTGGTTCGGGCTGACTCAGCTGTTTATAGGAAGAAAGAAAGAAAGAAAAAGAAAGAAAAAGTATTTATTTTAACGACATTGCAACACAACAGAATATTAAATGAAATGGTACATAATACAGTATTGAAACATTATCTTATAGCGACCATATACCTTGACAATACGCTATATAACTATTGATAATGACACTTTCACGAAAAATGATTTGAGAACTAACATTCGGTGTCTGGGGACGATGCCAGAATCTGTTTAGAGTTGTCTCAAACATCTTAATTTTTTATAAAAGAAAAGTCATAAACATACATGTCACTAACATAATGTGTTGTCAAATCGTAATTAATTATCTGATAAAACTGTTCAATACTATGCTACATATACAAAACCTGATCAACTGTTTTTGAACCCTTGTGTTATTTTTCCTCTCATCTACCTTACCCAGTGGTTAATAGTAAAACGTTTGAAGTGCATGACAATTACTTTCAGAATTGGTGGTGAATCGAGGTAATCATACTTATAAATATATAAAGGTGTAATATAAAGGTAGAACCGTGTTTAGAGAATGTTTGCGCTAAAATTATTTTGATCTTCCTTTGTTTTTTAGGAAATTATAACTTTATATTTATTTATTTCATACATTTATTACTTTACTTCATTTCATATAAGCTCGACGAAGCTTGGCGTGCTCAACAGGTCAAGACAGTATTTCACTCCGGCCCACCGTCTTTTGTTTTATAAAGCGCAGGTTCGGCCTCACATAGAATACTGTCCCCAACTTTAGGCGGGGGCACTCCAGTACCAGCTCCTCCCTCTGGACGACAGCAGTTTCATCCCCATCACTTAGATGGCTGCCAGTCCACAACTGTGCGCTTTTCACGAAGCTTTAAACATTTAGTAGGGCCATTTCAGTAGAAACTTTCTGCTTCGCACAACAAAACTGTCGGATGAACTGTCGCCTGCGGTATTCCCGGACCAATACGACCTTCAAGAAAAGAGTATACTCTTCTTAAAAGGTCGGCAACGCACTTGTGATGCCGCTGGAGTTGTGGGTGTCCATGGGCTGCAGTAATCGCTTACCATCAGGTGATACGATTGCTCGTTTGCCCCTATCCAATAAAAAAATAACTTAAATATTGAGTAATATTAATATGAAATGAATAAAAATTCTAAATTTCCATAAAAAGTAATTTTCAATGAAAGTAAAACACAACAAGACAAGAAACCAAAGATATTCAATTTGCGCTCGCAGACTGAAAGTCGCAGTGTTCTCTAAAATGATTGTTAATTAACATCTGGGAAATTAGCGAATCTAGCTAAGCTAAATGAGAATAATAAATAAAACACATAACTAGATATATTGTAATCATATTGTTGCAACTGTTGGTGATTCTACACTAAATAAATATATATATTTTATATTACTTAACAAAATATGTATGGGGTTCTTATGTTTTTATCTATAACAATAAATTGGTATGTCTATACTGCTACAAATATACAAACACGAGAATTGTAAGTCGATAGAAATATGTTATTTGCACATAAATACAGTCTTTATGGCACCTAAATCGTGCCCCTACTGACCGCTCGGTAATTATCCAAACAAATAAACGCAAATAAAGATTAATTGACCGGCTTTTAATATTAAGAGTCGATTAAAAACAAATTATATATTTTTATTTAGATTTTATTTACATACAATGCTGCAAAACTAATTAAGTCACAGATATACGAATAAAAGCTTTCGTCTTGTAACAGATTGTCAGGAATTCTTCAAAACCTAGAATTCGTTACGTCCAATTTAGCTTCGCTCCTGACGTTTTAAAAATGACACACTTACCTTGACAAATGACGTCACAGCTCTCTATTCAATATCGCTGATTGAATAACAGACTAGAAGCTGTATAAAGTCGTGTGTCGGGGGTGATCGTACCACACGCAGATTCAATTACCTGGAAATTCTGAAAACCGGGAAAACATTTTGTTGCTTCGGAAAACTCGAGCCAAAGGATTAATAAAATTCAAGCTAACATAATCCTAAAAAAACATTAACTTGTATGTGTTCATATGAAGTTGTTCTTTCATGAATAAAATAACGAAGCTTACGGGTTAAAAGCATAAGCACAAAATATTATTTTTAATTTAGTAATAAAACACTTTGCTCCTATCTAAGGGTGGCAGTAAACAGGAACAGTTTAGATTAGCACAACCGCTTTAAATTTATTAAAAAAAATCGTGAATATCCTCCTCCAATATGAGCCGGCAAAACAGGCTGAAAATGACGCGCGATTTCGTATTGCACTATTTACGAACAATATGCACTTTGTTGTAACACCTGTTCTGGCGTGATTGAGTGACAAACATCCAGAAATATATTCACAAAAACATTTTTATTGAAAATGAATTTTAAGGTGATGTATATAAATATAAATACATTTGTTTTGTACAAATGACATGTATTATATAGGTATCTATGTGTATAGTATCTAGGACGTAGTAAATATAAAAAGCTTATTTTGATTTATTTCACTAATTTAAAAAGCGAAAAATCTTGTTTAGTCAGAATCGGACTAGCGTTCCGAAGGTTCCGTATTAACTTTTAGTTGAGTAGAGACAAATTTTACTTTGCCATTGGAAAACTGCTGTCCCCCTTTTTCCGTGCGGAAATCCCCTCGGATACCACCTCCTAGTGGCATGTTGCACCCGAACCGACTGAAACCGCACGCCGCCTCAAGTACTAGGAGACGGGGAACTAGTTGCACCCTAGTAAGGAAAACCCTGGAATCCCGACGTACCGCGGGCCACCTACAGTTTGTAGGTAGCCCCCTACTGTATGTACTGTACGCAGTACTGTATGCAGCGTCCGCGCCGCCACATGAGCCTAGGCTTGCGCTTATGAAGGACGGATATCATTCTGCGATCGCCGTCGCCTAAGTCGCCTCTGGTACCTGGCCCGTCCTAGGGCCCGGCGGGCCGGGAGAGTTCTAAACCGCTCCGCCGTCTCTTTGGCAAGCATAACTAGCTCACAGAAAGAAACGGCGGAGTTCTACGCGCTCTAGGTCTGCAACATGGCCACAATCAAGTTACCGAGCGAATACAAAGATATCTTTGTATAAAAGTACGGATCCCTAAAAATATGAAACGAGTTGCATTTACCATATGCCTAACAATTTTACATTACTCTTGAGCTCTAAATCCGTTTTTTAGATGTGTGCATAAATATTTTCTTTAATAAATTAAAACATTCGGCAGTAACATTTCCACTCGATCCACACAAAACATATTAGTAAAGTAGATCTTTTGTTTCTACAATTTTAAACTGTGTGTAATGGCTCGAATACGCTGCGTTGTTCCGTAGCTATCGTAAGGCTCGTAGCACTCATTGCTACGAGCTCAGTACTAATTACAAGAGCCTTCCATTAACATTCTTCACGTCCCACAGATACATCAGAGAGGTTGCTTCACTCTTTGTACCCTCTCTAACTTTTCGCCTCAGAAAAATATTACCTCTTACGCTAATGAAAAAATACCACTAAATTGAAATGATGTTCATAAAATTTAAAATGTGTCAAAAAACTCGTACCAGTCATTCGTCATTCGATGATTTTTTACCGATACAGTATCTGTTAATTTTTAATACGTACAAGAAATAAGAATTACACATTAAAAAAATCATAGTCAAAGTCAATTTTTTTTTTTTTATTATATAGGGGGCAAACGAGCAGACGTATCGCCTGATGGTAAGCGATTACCGCCGCCCATGGACACCCACAACACCAGAGGCGTCACAAGTGGGCTGCTGGCCTTTTAGGAAGGAGTACGCTCATCATCATTTATTTCCATAGGCCCCAAAAGGCACTTGAACACGTTAAAAATGCAAACATCAAAATATAAAACAAAACTCAAGTAATCAATTCAATGATAAAAGGTACTAATACTAAATGCATTGAAATTATTTGAATTACCGGAGCTTAGATTGATTTCCTTTCAACTCAAAGGTTTAAATTGAAATCATTCCAAGCACCAGCTCCGATGGGTATTGCATTCATGAGAAGAGATGGTGAGAAACTTATGTGCACCATCTTTTCAAATAATTCATTCAGTTTATTTGTTTTTTTGTTTGTTTTAAATAGATAGGGAAGATATTATCATGAGAGAACCACGCTGACTGCTGCTTGACTACCTCGGTGGCGCAGTGGTAGTGAATGCGACTGCTAAGCTTGAGGTCTCGGGTTCGATTCCCGGGAGTATATATGTATTCATATCAGTTGTCTAGTACCCATAACTGAAGCCCTGCTTAGCTTGGGACTAGATGGCGTTGTGTGTTATATGTCCGAAATATTTATTTATTTATTTTATTAATTCGGCATGCATGAGCCGGCTCGACCGGTGTGGTACGACGGCCTTACAAAAAACCGGTGTGAAACAGCGCCGCGCTGTGTTTCACCGAGTGAGTGAGGATACCGGAGACCCATTCTGTGTTTTTTGTTATCTTTCTAGATAATAAACAGTCCTCTAACCATTTTATTAATGAAATAGTAACAATCATTTAAAAAGAAAATTAGCTCGCACAAGTATCGCGTAAGGATAAAACCAACCCGACCAAAACCAATTTAATACGTATGCAGAATGAACGTAAGTGCATGAACAAATTCAAGTTTATAATAAGCAATTCACTTGTGAATTGGCGCGTGTAATAAGCATCCCGCGAAGACGCTCGGAGCTCAGGGGCGTCAGACAACTTTCTACAGACCCAGGTTTTTAATTCATTCGTGCGCTAACGTGTTCTAAATATTCCATAGGCGACTATAGGCGACTATCGGCGACATCAAAACTACTTTAACAGTACATTTATTGAACTCAACTTATTGAATTAACAAAGTTATTTAACAGCAAACTATTGTGGACAATGATGGTGATGTAAATTATAATAGAATTGTACATCACAATTTAAAGTGCGAAGGTGCGAAATTTCATTTCCATCCAAAGTTTTAACGTTAAAATCCCGTTCATAGATTCTGTTACGTGCATACTCCACAGGTGAAGCTAAAAAAGCGTGTTAGCAGGGTGCGTAGAACAATTTACCCTGAGCGCACTTTTAGTGCCTGTTTTCATTGTCCGCCATTAGTCGTGTAAAGGACAAAGCCTGAACAGGGACGCGCGACGTCCGTCGCTGACACAAGTTCCCGCTAATTGTCGATTGTTTTTAACTATAATTTTGTAGTTCATCGCTTTGTCGCGTGACAAACAAATATAGCGGCCACATTTAAAACGTAATGACACTACATTTGTGTGCATTTTGTGAGCTCAATATAAATGGCATAATTTACACGCTATCACCATAGAAAAATATTATTACTTGAATGACAAAAGTAGAATGTATGACAAAGTGCACTTTCATCTGCTTTTCAATACCATTTGCATATTTAGATATTGCACTTTTAGAGATATTATTGTGTGGTCCCGTTTACTTCTCCGATACTCGCAAGATTACGGCGTCCCCTAAACTGGCCACATTCATTTTCCTTCATTCTAAATTCTATTAACACAATGTTTATGTGTCGAAAGACAATACCAAGGCCTCACAGAAAACAGTCATGGACATCCGTACCAGAGGCGTCACAAGTGCGTTGCCAACCTTTGGGGGATGGGGAGAGGGATGGGAGGAGGGATTGGGGTATGGGTCTCCGGTATCCTCATTCACTCGGTGAAACACAGCGCAGACGCTGTTTCACACCGGTTTTCTGTGAGGCAGTGGTATCACTCCGCTCGAGCCGGCCCATTCATGCAAAAGCGCAACTATAACTTTCCAGACATATGAACAATGACATAAATAATGAAACCACTTGTATGCCAGAATAAAGTAGAAAATAACGTTACGATGTACATGCTTGGTGTATTACAAATACGAGTGTCATACAAATTGTATTATTATGTGGTATATGAGCTGCGGGAGACATATCCACGAAACTTTGACTCCTCACATCCATTACCCTTGTGCATATTTCATGTTAATGAAGTACTAGAACCCATAGAGCTCGAGTCACTAACTTATTCTAGTTTATAAAAAAAATATTCATGGTTCAAAACGACAATAATAAAATTGGTTAAATAACATGTTGGATCCAAGATAACTTCAACATAAACTTTACTTGCCAAGTTTAGTCTCACTTAGAAATAGTAAGTCACAGTATTAGTTTAATATTGAAATGCAGGCAATAGAAGATGAGGTATCTCGTACATTGATAGATTGGGGAGACTCATATTACAAAGAGGTCAGAGTTCTCTTTATAACTACCTATACTCGTATTACTTTATGAAAGCATATTTTAATGAAGCAAATAATTCAAATATTGAAATTTAAGTATCGGACATACAGTTAATTTAAGTTTTTAACAACTTCAAGAAAGAAGTCTCCGCCTGCAGCAGTGTTCAGTTTGACTAATTTCAATATATATTACATATGTAGCTATTTTATTATTTTATGTGGAATTGATATACTGGTTTTTTTCTTTTCAGTTCATTACTTTTAAGGAATTTTTTTTCGGTCTTTTTATTCAAATTAACTAATAAAATCTTCAAATAAAAATTTGTAGGGTTCAAATGAAGTACTTGCTGCCACTCTTTCTAAAAATTTTGGTCACGAGGCTGATCTAATTTATTTTATTTGAGTTTACTAATTGACAATTGTGTTAAAATAGTAATATAAACGTGATATAGTACATATATTTTTAAATAATCTTTTCACGATCTTTCATTTGATACCATATTGCTAAGGTATGTGGAAAAAAACAAATCTACCCCCCTTCAAAATTCATATAGCCTATGTCACTACCACGATTCTGATGAATTTAACGACATCCCATTAGTCAAAAACCATCCAGTCGTTTGAGCTGTAGGGCGTGCCAAAGAAATAGATATACATACAAGCGCTCGAAAGACATTACCCTCCTTCTGACCAGTCGGGTAATCAGTTAAAAGTAACAACAAATAGAGACGTATATAAAAAGCCACATTATGCTGAATTTGTGAAAGAGTAATGTTGTATTTTAAAATGTATATTGTTTCGATTTAGAATAGTATTATTTAGTTGTGAAAGAACAGAAGAAGGCTTAACACCAAAGTAAGTGCTTGTGGATGACGCGGCCGAACCGTCATCTAACTGAGATTAATGACTTCAGCAGAATCTCCTCATCGAAGCCGCTCTGTATTTGTTCATCGGCAACAAACTGAATACTTGTCGAGATAATTAATTAACATTAGTAACTAAGAGTCTCCAAAAAATGTATTATCTGAGACATTCTAGAAATAAATTGGAAACCTTCATCGTTTCTTCGAAATGATAGGCGCTTCTACATACTCATAACCTTCTATATTACAGATAAATTACACCCAGATACAGAGCAAATGATTGTGCTTATTACACAATTATTTTGTCCTGTCTGGGAATCAAACCAAAAACCAGGATTAGTACCAATTAGACCAACAGGCCCGTCAGCATGTTGAATATATTACGTTCAGGTTCTTCTCGTAGACCCCAACTAGGAGTCTTAGGGTGACTTCTCTAGGTCTACAGCAGCAGACGGGTCACTGGGTTGGGCGCAGTTGGGCCTATTGATAGTTCCGGGAGTGTCAGTCCGGTGCGGTTGCGGGGCGACTAACTTGCTAGTTACACTCGGGTCTTTGAATATGTGAACAAAATAATTTTATTTTTTTACAAGTTTACGAAAAACTGTAAAAACCATTTATCAAAAAGTATTACAAACGTGGAAAACAGTTATCATACAAACCCCACGTCCCTTTTGTACACTCGCATTTAACGCGCGAACAATGCTTTTTATTTATTTGTTGAGTTGACTTTCAGTACCGGGAATGTTTGCACGAAATGGCCGGCAACCTCGATAGCGAAACATAAACCACGTTTTGTGTTGCATTGCTTTTGTGGGTCTCTGTTCTGATCAACAAATGTTGTCGCTCACAATATGTCGTAAGCGACAACGACCAGTAAACGTTAGCTTACGGTCTCGTAACACCGTAAGCTTGTATTATTTTTGCAATATTTTCGCCACATAAATTGGTTATAGATACTCAAGGTTGGATTTAATCGAATCCATAGGAAATTTTATACCTATAAGACATAATATAAACGAACTGCCTTAGATTATTCCTTTGACAAATTTTCTGACTCGTGTGCCTATACACAACTCCACAAACAAAGCCATATGTTCTCCTAAAGTCTATATTTATTTTTGGATACAGATTTATTTCGCGCAGCTGTTGAAAATTTCTCAGTTTTAGCTCCCTAACGACTTTGGTAACTTTTTAAAGCATTCTATTTTTGAAGTGCAATTCGATTAAAACATAAGAGCATAGAGAATAGACGTTGCAGTATAAATTACTACGAAAGTGCAATACCAACATTTTTTTAATGAATGATTCCAAACTTTCAGATAAGTTGCTACAAAAGCTACGCAAAACTGTCTTGCACATTTTCTTGTTTTATTTTTACGACGATCTTGACGCCTATCGCAGAGACTGGCCGGAACTTGCTTTAAATAGAGAAAAGTGGCTTTTTGCAGGGGAGCCCTTTGCCAAGCAGTGGGACACAACGCGCTCATAAAAAAAAAGTTGAATATCGCGCAAAAATATACCTACATCAAAAAATCGTCCTAGCAACTTCTCAATATATTTAAAAGACTTATCTTATGATTTCCTACACCATGTGGTTGCCAGGAAAAAACTATTATGTTTGTTTACGTATACGACTTTACCAAAGAATATATTTTGTGTATTTTTTAGCACTTTGTCAACGTGGTAAAACCACATATAACAAGGTTTTATGACGAAACGAAACAACGTTTCTACGGAACCCTAAAAAAAGAGACCTATGTCAAGCGGTGAACTGTTAAAGGCATGATGATGATACTGATGATTGTGTGTTTGTGTTTATGGTAAACTTTGCAGACTGCAGTTACAAATAATTAATATTCAATCAAAATAAAAACAATGTATTGAATTAAAACCAAATAGAAAAAAAGCTTCTCTTCGTTACTAAAATCAATGTTTCAAAATTAACAGCTACTGTACTACTCAGTAAGAACTCTATTTTCACTTTCTGATTCCACCATTAGATCAGTTTAGCATCTTCTTTTGACATGTTTCATCAAAGTTCATAAATCAACAAAACACAATGCAACTTTATGAAGGTATATTAGCATGCTTAGTGAAAGATATTACAGAACCAATTGAAAAGATTTTTTTAATTATTTCTATCGAGATTTGTTAATTATGTTAATAGTGTTATACAGTATATTGTCCTGCATGTACACAGTCTGTTTGATAAAATATCACTCATGAGCCGCCAGTGATACCACAAGCGCCAGTGAACATCTCCACTGACAAGTGAATGTACACAGTATCAATATTAGCATACGTATTGATCAGAGTACGATATTATTACAAACCTTATTGCTTCATCACTGACTTTAATGACATGCACAGGCTCGCCGCATTGTATTTTTGTTTGCAGTGCCTGTATTCAAAGCCGTACAATAGTTACTAAGAAGGTTTTGACGTAAACAAACATCCATACAAACGCTGGCTCCCTATTGCCGTCCACCAGATGATATTGACAAACAGCTTTTGGTTTTTCCTCATTCGTAAGACGTTGCGTGCTTGCTGGTTAGCGATGCGTTTTACTTGGTTATTTTCAGTACACTGCCTATCGGAAAAGTATACGTTGTTACAGTCACATAAATGTTGTTTCATGTATTCAATTCAACGACGTGAAACTTTTCGTTACAATGCTACAAAAGTTATTAGATACGTGAATTAAGTAAACGATAAAATGAAAAATTAGGAGGATGAAGCTTTAGAGGCGGTTTCAAAACACAGCGGGGAGGAAGACTGAATGGATTTATGTAGAGATTCGATCAGATCGAACTATCCTTGGGCTATACGGTCCCGCAGTTCCTCTAGTTCTAAGACTCGGATTTTTATAAACCTAATAATTCCATATTCAACGTGTTTCAACAAAACATTAATCAACTACCCTTAGTATAGTGTTATATATAGTTCTGTACCGTTTGTTCATGTCAATTGAATGTACGTCATGTATTTCATTGATGTCTTACTGTGATTCACATGGTTTGGTGATTTGCCAGGTTTTAGTAAATAAACCTAACAAAAGCCATGTTTGTTTTGTTTAGAAACACATCCGTGAAATATACATCCTGTCACATGAAATAAGTTGAGTACAACATGTTTCTTACCGTCACCATTACACATAGATATACCCATCCGCCTAAAAGAAAAGTTGGCAAAGTTGTTCACGTACTATATATGATCTGAAGATAACTCTTAACCCTTACAGTAGGAACGTACCCAACAAAGAATAAAGTAAATAGTGCGAATAAACTGGACCGAAGTGAACACTCAAGGCCCACTCAAACGCCGCGAACTACTTCAACTTATAAGTAAGCTACGAGAGACGAGCTTACAAAACATTCATAATTTGCTGTAACTGTGCAATAACCAATCCTTTTATATTTTGTCGATAATGCTTACTATTATGTAACTTTTTATTGCACATGAAGTGATTGGCTCACCTCATGATAAGGAACTCTTTCGTTGCCGTTCTTAATTTTAGGATACGATACTGAAATAAGTGTCGGTGTTACCGGTATTAAAGTAAAACTTTTAGGCGTATGAATGTAAATTACAAGGTTATGAGATCAAAAGGAATATAACTCTCATAAATCTTAAATTTTATAGTATTAATAAATGCATATAGTGCTTTGGCTCGCTAACTGGAGAGGACGTTAAGGAAATCAAAGGGCGGCCTGATGGAGCTGATTGAAGTGGAAAAGAAATTGTGAATTGTGTGTGAGTTGTTGTTGAACTACAACACATTTCTGATCATTGTGCATCTAATATTCTTAGCTCTGCATCACCCTGAGGTTGACTGGTAGAAAATGCCTACGATATTAAGTCCGCCTGTGCAACAATTATGCATGAAGACTGATGTAAGAAGAACACATTGTTGAATATCAAGATCACGGATAATTGTGATTATGTTTAAGTTATGGTAATTACTTGTAGTGCATGTATGTATGCTACCACTTACTTAATTATTAAAGGTATAACTAAATTTCTGAGTTTTGATAGCTAAATTCCATCACAATACAAATGGCGGTACAAAATAATTAAGATTACATTAAATGTTATTCGTTTTTCCAAAATACGAATACGACCCCATGGCTTATTACTTTTGACGAACTTACGAACATAGCGACGGTCGTCGAGTCGAAAAGCGTAGTTTTTCAACTCGGTTAAAAGTTATAACTTAATAGTACTTAGTTGCGAAGTTGGACCGAACGTTGAACTTGCAACTTGACTGGCGTTCATTAACTTAATTATTAAGTTAAACTAATGTTATTACGCTTACTTACTAACTATTCAGAACTCAGGGCATATCCTAAAATATTCGAAGATAATTTTAAAAGTAAGGGCACAAATCTTAAGTAAAACCCATTGCGTAAGGTGACAGCTTACATAGACACTGGTGCGAAATTCTACACATTAATTGTAGGATCTGTGTGATATCAAAACATATATATTATGTTCGCAGAAACACATATATTGTAAGCATTTAGAAACAATACTCGAACTGAACTGAAAGTTTTTATAACATTTTCGGTTGTGGACTTGAGAGTAAAATAGGTTTGTATTAGTGCCGAAAAATTGTACGCTTACAGGCTGATAGATATTTTCTTTTCAACAGAATCACTCGAGTGAAAACTTGAAAGATATTTAGGTCAACGTGGATGAAAATAGTTCCTTTGAAATGCTTCGGCAAAAGTTGTTTTACAGACATGAATAATAAGTTGTTATCTTTGACAGTAAGCACATTTTCGTAAGACTTTATACCTTAGCTTAACTTTTTAAGCTCTGAAAGTTTAATAAAATCCCGAACTTCTTGCTTTGCTTTTCATCATTCTTTTATACTCCTGTGCTACATATACCTCTTTTTACCACGCTGATCATACGGAGTGGTGTATATGACTTAGCTTCTTTTTTCAGTGGTTTTATTACACGTCAGCTCTTGTGACACCCATGCGATGAACAGGATGAAATGATGATCCATCGTATTTACGTGAAATCTTCGTATACTAAACCATAAAACATATGTAGGAACAGCGACTCTACAAAGTCAACAAACTAGACGCATTTTTTGTTTATAGGAATAATATTAACTTCGAAATTACGGCCTTCTGTGTCATGTTTTTAAAAGGAGGTTTGAAAATTACAAAATTAAATAGTATCATCCCCGGGTAAAGTATTATTTGGACAACAATTGGCTTTCTCTCGCTGTTTGTAAATTATTTACGACAGGAAGATTGTTTCCCTATTTATTTAATTCTGTTAATCCGTAAATCTAAACAATTGTAATTTATAACTTTAAAATAAAACAATAAAACAATTTATGCGCCAACGATACTTTAAATTAGGCTTAAAATAACTAGTTAATAATGACACAAGTCTAAACAATTTTTTTTTTTTTTTTTTTTTAATTAACCGCACGTCTTCTCGGGGTAACATTGGCTATATTATATTTTTCGTAAAGAGCTCGTGCAAAGCTGGGGCAGGTTGCTTGTTTATAATAAATAAATGTCGGCAAAACTAATTTTCGTATCGAACTATCTTTGACAAATTTCATTGTAATGATTTAGCTGTAAGAGCGTAACAGACAGACTGAGTTACTTTCGAATTTACAATATTAGTATGGATTTTATATTTCACTAGCTGACCCACGCAACCTAGTTTGCGTCTTATATTGCCCGTGGCGTGAAAATTTTCCCCCGTTTTTGAAACATTCTTCATTGGTGCTCTGCTCCTATTAGTAGCAGCGTGATGATATATAGCCTATAGCCTTCCTCGATAAATGGACTATCCAAAACCGAAAGAATTTTTAAATCGGACCAGTGGTTCCTGAGATTAGCCGGAACAAACAGACAGACAGACAAAAATTTTAAAATATATATTTTGGTATGTGTACCGTATATACATTCATATGCATGTAGTAGAAAGCGGTTATTTTAATGATACAAAGAGACACTCCAATTTTATTTATTTGTATAGATTAGGAAAATCAATCCGAAAAGTATTTTTTCTACCCACAAATGTGACAAATATTAATTAACAATTTATATTCAAAAATGAATTATCAATTCAATAAAAGCCCACAATATTGTAGTGGTTAAGGCTGTGTAACCAAAGCCACTAACGTATGTTGTGTTCGTAGGAGTATATTGAATAAGACAGCAGGATGATGATAGAATTATTGTATTCAAAAGATGACTAACTATATACAAAAACAATACTTGTATTTATACAAATTTAAGGAGAGAGTGAGTCAGGTAGCAAGCGTATGACCTCTCTCTGTCACTTTTAAATGGTGTAGTTTGATGTACGATGTTACATAATATGTCAAACAGAGAGTGAGTCAGATAGCACGTAAAAATGTAGGCGATTTGACATCTGACTGTCTCTGTCATTTTTGAATGGTGTAGCGGGACGACGCAAAGGTAAATATATAATAATATTTATTTTGTATGGGAAAAATTAAATTGAATCCATGACTGCTACACTACTCCCCCGCTGAAGCCGGAGCTAGCTTCGGTTGATAGTAGTCTGGAAATCTGACTGTTCTCCCGCTTCTTGTTTTCTTGGTTGCTAGCTGGTCTTCAGTCCTTGAGGGGTGCGGTGCTGAATTTGATGTGTCTCTGGTGATGTAGGCTGGTTTTAAACGATCGACTGATATACGTTGAGGTCTGTCTTGTATTTCTACTTCGAATGTCTTCTGATCGCGTTGCAGTACTTTGTACGGACCAAGGTATGGTGGTTGGAGTGGTCTACGTACAGGACCCTGGCGGATGAATACATGAGTGGCAGTTTTAAGGTCACTAGGCATGTAGAAGGTACGGCTAGAGGTGCCGTGCCAGGATGTTGGTTGTGGGGTTAATTTTCCGATATGAGCACGAAGTCTGTTGATGATGTTGGTCATGTCCATCTCGTCGTTAGGAGCAGAAGAAAAGAACTGTCCAGGTAGACGGAGTGGTTCACCGTAGACTAGTTCTGCAGTGGACGTTTGGATATCTGCTTTCCATGCACTGCGAATGCCGAGTAGGACCCAAGGTAGAGTCTCAACCCAGTTCGGAGACGCGTGGCATGTGATGGCGGATTTGAGCTGTCGGTGAAGTCTCTCTACGAGACCGTTGGCTGCTGTTGTTGTTGCTGCTGCTGATGCTGTTGTTGCTGCTGCTGCTGCTGTTGTTGTTGTTGTTGCTGCTGCTGTAGTTGTTGTTGCTGTTGCTGCTGCTGCTGCTGTTGTTATTGCTGATGATGTATCTGTTGATGTTGTTGCTGCTGCTGTTGTTGTTGTTGCTGCTGGTATTGCTGAACCTGATGAGCTTGTTGCATTTGTTGATGTGTTTGTTGCATATGCTGCTGAGGATTTGGAGGATATCCTTGTGGTGTTTGTGCAGGGTACGACCCCTGAGGCTGGGCTTCAAAGCTCTGGGTCATCCGGGTTGAATGGGGGTGTTTTCACACCAACGCGGCAGGTTGCTCCTAAGATGATTTGGTCGTCTTGGCTGATGCTCTGCTTAGCAGCTGATACTCCCGTGCTGGTCATCTTCTTGGGATTACTTTTGCTGTATCCCGACGTCGCTGGGTCACCAGTGTAGTGGTTAAGGCTGTGTAACCAAAGCCACTAACGTATGTTGTGTTCGTAGGAGTATATTGAATAAGACAGCAGGAGATGATAGAATTATTGTATTCAAAAGATGACTAACTATATACAAAAACAATACTTGTATTTATACAAATTTAAGGAGAGAGTGAGTCAGGTAGCAAGCGTATGACCTCTCTCTGTCACTTTTAAATGGTGTAGTTTGATGTACGATGTTACATAATATGTCAAACAGAGAGTGAGTCAGATAGCACGTAAAAATGTAGGCGATTTGACATCTGACTGTCTCTGTCATTTTTGAATGGTGTAGCGGGACGACGCAAAGGTAAATATATAATAATATTTATTTTGTATGGGAAAAATTAAATTGAATCCATGACTGCTACAATATAATAAGACGACTATCTGTTCAAACACTTTTCATAATAGATGGGCAATCAAATTATCTCGATGAGCAGATCGAAACAGTCCGCCTCATATTTTGTTTCACAAATAATATAGTGATTAATTCAAGTATAATTCCGTTTCAAACAACGCTCTCGATCAGCGAAACATTGGAATAAAATCCTCATCAATATGCATGTATCAAACGTATTTTATCCATCATATAAACATTTTCGATTAAACTGGTCTTTAGATTTATTAAAAAAGAGCCACTAAAGCCAAGTACATATTTTATCACACAGGTTTTTAAAATTCGTGGAATAAAAAATACTCAACTAAACTTTGTGAAAATTACAAATATACTTGTTACCTATAAATTTTGTTAAAGATAAGTGCTCTCTTAACCTAATGGATAACTCAATAGTCCTCAAATTATGTTTTTTGATTATTTACATTACATTCATATAAATGATATTAACTTTTAAGTTTCAGACAGTGTCAACTTCTAAATACGATCCCCGCGCTCTATTTAGCGCCATTAGTGGGTCGTATTGCTTTATATTAACTTCAATATATCATTATCCTGCAGTCCATGTAATTAAGGTACTCCAACTGACACGACACACCTAGTTTGTAGGTTCAGTTCCTGTCATTACGATGTTTGGAAGTATTTTTAGTTGCCAATTTTTTTATTTATTTATTGTATAGGGGGCAAACGAGCAGATGTATCGCCTGATAGTAAGCGATTACCGCCGTCCATGGACACCCGCAACACCAGAGACGTTACAACTGCGTTGTCGGCCTTTTAAGAAGGAGTAAACTCTTTTTTTAAGGGTTTGAAGGTCGTATTGGTCCGGGAATACCGGTGACAGTTAATTTCACAGTTTTGTTGTGCCAGACAGAAAGTTTCGGGAAAAGCGCACAGTTGTGGACTGCCAACCATCTAGATGATGGGGATGAAACTTCTGTCGCGTAAGACGATGGCAGAAAGAGGCGGCAGGGATCATTCCGAACAATTCCTCGGCGTACTCCTTGTAATAAATGCGGTAGAAGATGCACGGCAAAACCACAACTCTATGCAGCGCCAGAGAGTCTAGCCGAATTAGAACTTCTTGGCAATCGACGATACGAGTCGCTCTCGGTTGAATGCGGTCCAGAGGGGGGAGCTGGTCTTGGAGTACCCCTACCTGTAGATGAGGACAGTATTCCACGTGAGGCCGAACCTGCGCCTTATAAAGCAGAAGGGGTTGGGCCAGAGTGAAATACTGTCTCGATCTGTTGAGCACAGCTTCTTCGAGGTCAATTTGCCCTTACTCTCCAATGGCCACGAAACTAGACTTCGCCCGATACGTCTACACCAAGTATATTGGCTGAGGCAAGTAGGGGAGTTTTTTTCAAAACGAGGACATATGACCCACGGCAGTTTTTAGTGGTGAACGCGCAAATTGTGGGGTTAAATTGGACTAAATTAAGTCCACCCCATTCTGAGACCTTTTTCGAAGAGGTCTCAATGACGTTTTCTCGATAAATATTGGCGTGGCCGGTGTAGAGAGCATCGCCCGTGCTGTCATCCGCATAACATACTTTGCAGCATGTCATTAATATGAAGGACGAACAAAGTAGGCGATAGCACACAGCCTTGCGGGACACCAGCATTCACAGATATGGAGTCAGAGCATTTACCGTCGATTACGACCTTTATGCTTCTATCTGCTAACAAGCTAGTGAGTGACTCACTCGCATAATTTCTCGAGAAGCCCATAGTAAGGAAGCTTCAAAAAAAGCATTTTGTACCAAACTCGATCGAAGGCCTTCGCAATGTCCAATGTCCATTAGTCTCAATCGCCTGTGCCCAGCGATGTGTCAGGTATACTAGAAGATCACCAGCTGATCGACCTTTACGAAAGCCGTACTGCTGGTCACTAAGCAAATGATGACCTTCTAGATGCCGCAGGAGTTGACAGTTGATAATGGACTCCATTATTTTCGAAAAAAGGGCAGTTATGGCCATCGGCCTGTAGTTGAATGGATTAGAGCGATCGCCGTTTTTTGGGATCGGGTGAACTAATGCTATATTTTTTATATTAAAAAAATACGGTGTCTCTATTCCATCATAGTGTCGACAAACAATACAAGTACATTTATGCAAATATCACTTCTATCTTTTAAATAATAGCAGTTTGTTTAAACGCCCTATAACTACTAAAAGGATTCACCAATACTCGTGTTCACTATATCACCGCCATGACACGATTTTATGTGCGACGAGAGAAGTGTGTGGCAATGTGAAGAGCAGAAGTTTGGATCTCTATTCTATTTCAAATTTGTCAGTTACATATTTGTAACTTATTATTGAATACTTAGACTGGTACCCAAACACATATTTTGTTCACCGTGAAAATTTTAAAATCCGGGACACTTAGCTCTTCGTGGTATATATAATATAAGTAGGTTCCTAAAAACATCATCATTATTATAATATCGAGAGGTAAAGCAACTTCGCTTCACATGTTGCGAAATTCCATATACCTACGTCGATTTCAACAATTCTGTACTGGCTAAGAAAATGACTTAACCAGTACAGCGCCTGACACAGGTGCGGAAGGTCGCCCTCAGTCGTATACACTATTATTAAATACCTGCGCTGCTTTTGACGTTCAAACTTTAAATCCTTATTATTAGATTTTATGGAATTAACCATATATGAAATTCCTAATGTAGAAAGTTCATAAAATCTTTTAGAGTGAAGAAATTTCCTCTGCTATGTTTGTAAGCGAAGCTATTTAAGTTTAGCACAGCTCAGACAATTTCTCTTTCGCCCTTAAAGCCAACGACCTATTTCCTTAATATTTCGGTTTCCCTCAGTGCTTAATGGCGCGGAGAGGAAGTATTGGCGAAATCCGTTTGGATGAAACTGCATTTACTATTGATCATAATGTATGTTTATAAATGATTAATTCCATTTCAGTCTGTATTCACTTTTATTACAAAAACAACATTTTCTCTATAAATACGGTGGCCGACGATATACTTACTTTATTTCAGTGCCGGTTTTTTACCTACCTACTCTTTTTGTAAACATAGGTTTGTTCACGTATGGGCCTGCAAAGTGGCTCTATTCTGCCTGGTGGAAAGCATAAGCAGAATCCAAGAGTGGTGGTCACCATACTCATTGCGTATGCAGACAATGCAACAAAGCAGCACGGTTACCCACAACATGGCGGCCTAGTGATGCTTCTGCATCATCATTATTTTGCATAGTTCACATTTAGTTACAAAAAAAAACACTCACCTTGTGAAGCAGCTTTATTCAGTAGAACTATATCTTCTTCCACCGCTGATGCACAATGAAACTATACAGCATGGTGACCCACACCATGGCGGCATTTTAGGTAGATCTTCTGTGCGAGGGTAGTGGTATATATAGTAGGCCTCGGTCGCGCCGGCCCGACCGCGCTGACATCAGACTGGCTCTACCAACTTTTAATGCCTAATATTCGCCAACTCCACCTTTTAACTAATTGCTCCTGAAACTTCGTTAATATCTGAAAATCGAAAATCTATTCTTCGGGTCATACTCAGTCTTATATCAATTTTAGGATAGATGCTTTACCTATACGATGTTGCCAGCTCGAGCTTTTGCCTGTATTATTCATAAGCTATATCCCTTACCTTGAATACCTTCCATTCTTAACGCTCTCTATAATAATGCGTATATTTATTTTCCAAAGTGGCTGCTTGTCAACATTTTAAAGTTAAATATGCCTCTGCCTATCTCCAAAGGGTAGACAGGCGTGAATATATCAAATACAAACACGAAAAACCTAAGTGATGGAGCGAAAGTACACAAGGAGATGACGTGGTGACACATTCTTATATTATAACTCATAGTGATTAATGGAGCACGGGAACAAGGCGTTTTGACCGGCATCTGTCGCTACCTACACGGGCTTTAGACGTACACAAGACGTGTTGTATTGTGTTAGTATAGGGGCGATAACTTGGTCAAAGCTAAGGCTTTGGACCAATTGAGACTGACAGACAGGTATTGTCTTATAGTGGCTTTAGCTGTATAAACGCTTATTTCGTGGGTATTTTTTTTTATGGAGTAGGTGGCAAACGGGCAAACGTATCGCCTGATAGTAAACCATTACCGACGCCCATGCACACCCGCAACACCAGGGGAGTCACAGCTCACAGCGTCCCCCTTTGGGGGATGGGGAGAGGGATGGGAGGAGTCTCACTCACTAGGTGAAACACAGCGCAAGCGCTATTTCACACCGGTTTTCTGTGGGGCCGTGGTATCACTCCGGTCGAGCCGGCCCATGCATGCCGAAGCGTGGCTCTTCCACGAATATTCGGGTTCCTCAAACAGGCATTGCTATTATAGTAGGCATGATGATATTAGGAGGCAAAATATTATGAGCGTTATATATAAAGATCACATAAATCAGACATCACTTATATGATCTGAGATCAGATGAAACTTAATAAAAATAAAAAGCTTTTTCTTGAGTTCTCGTTGTTCAAAGCGCCAGGTTGTATTTTTTTCATTAACATTATAGATAAATAGCGTGTTTCTAATTTTCAATGTATTGGCGGCCACGGCTACACGCTTCTTACATACAGCAATGAGATATTTTTTATAGTTTAAAGGGGGAAACGAGCTGGTCACCTCACCCTCCCATGAACATCGGTCACTCAAGTAAAGAAGAGGTCTGTCGAGGTATTAGGTTTAAAATTTCAATAATCAGAAAAAAATATCTAAATGTATAAAAGACAATTAGTCGGCATTGTTAGAAATCCTCAAAATAAAACTTATTGTGTTGCTCTGAAAATACAAAGTTTTATTTATGCATGTTTTTACATTCTTTTACTACAAACAGATCTTAACAAACATATTAGGTATCTTACTTGAAAATACAAATAAACGACATTTAAAGTTTCTTAACAGATTTGTCGATCCCTTTTCACAACAAGAAAACTGTAGAATGAGCTGTCGGCTGCGGTGTTTCCGGACCAATACGACCTTCAAACCTTCAAGAAAAGAGCGTACTCCTTCCTAAAAGGCCGGCAACGCACTTGTAACGCCTCTGGTGTTGCGAGTATCCATGGGCAGCGGTAATCGCTTACCATCAGGCGATACGTCTGCTCGTTTGCCCCCTATATATAATAAAATTAAAAAAAAATGCCCAACCTCACACTTCACTCTTTTTATCATTGAGACAGCCATTTGTCAATCTACGCCATCTAGCTGTAAATGAAGGTAGTAAGCTAGTGTTCTATCGACAGGGCTTTATAGGAAAGAAAGAAATCTTATTTCTGTACATGTATTATTTCAATATTCGATAAACGATCTTTTACAGCCTGTACGCGACTGAAACACTGTTAGTTTCATCATTAATCAATCAACCTTTTAGGCGGCCGTCTGGCCCCAAACTGAGCAGAGAATATAGTTTAGCAACTTGACTGCTGATAAATATGCTTATATATTTCTAAATACATAAATATTACAGACCAATTATACGATTGAACACAGAGAAAATAATCGTGTTCATCACACAATATTTGTCCCGAGCCGGAATCAAATTCACAACCTGTGGCTCCGTAGTCAGGGCCTCTAGCTACTACACCTAAGTAAAACCTACACCTAGGTAAGTCAAATTATTTCTGTTGTTAGGTTAAATCTAAAATTATACAGCATTAAAGAAGGAGTTAAGATAATCGTCGCTTAGTCGGTAAAGATGTTAATCGATGAATTAATAGAGCGTCGCCTCCGAGCTGTGCCGTACATAGTTATGAGACTGGATGGCTAAATTAATTCAGTACTCACTTAGAACGAACTAGTTCATTATTGGAGCTAGTTTAAGAGTTAGCATAAAGTGCTTAAGGAATATTTTAAAGCTTCTATGTCTGTTCCTTATTTGTATTAGAGATAAAATAAATCCTCTTACATTAAAATCGATTCTTAAATGGCTATAATCGAGACATATACATGCGAACAAAACTGTTGAATAGAGAACTTCAATGTGGTTACAATATTAAGTTATCGTATTAAGGCGTTTCTTCAGTACACTACGTAAACATTTTACATGCTAGTTTATATTAGCGAATGTGCTCTGAAATTATAAAATGTAACACATCTGTATACCATATCTACTACTACTATAGCTGACCGACGCAACCTCGTTTGCGTCTTTTATTGCCCGTAGGGAAAAATTTTCCCCCGTATAGGGTTGATTTTTTACACCTTGTGTCCGAAAAACACCAATATCTTACGGAACCCTATTTCTTTCCAAAATAAAATATAGCCTATAGATTTACCAAAGCAGCGCCATCTATTGATTACTTACTCAACCCAGTCGAAAGGTATCGACATCTGTTAGAATCATTTGGAGTTAACAGATAATTGTGACTGTCAAATAATAACAGACAAATAATTAGCAATAAATTAAAATTGCGACTATAATTTGAGATTTAAACTATCCTATCTCTCAAGTTGGATCGAACTGCACAATGCACATGGTGTGCGAATTTTATTATAATCGGTTAAGTGGTTTAGGAGTCCATTGAGGACAAACATTGTGACACGAGATTTATATATATTAAGATATACAATTATTACATTTTTATTATATAAAAAATGATAGCCCAAATCGTAAACGAAAAGGACATAACAGGTGAATAAAGATAAATTAAACGTCGTAAAAGAAGCACAGTTATTTTAGAATCAAGGTTACTGTGAGTGATGTCATCATCATCGGCCTATTGCGGTCCACTGCTGGACATAACAGGCCTCTTCCATTATACGCTATGTCAGAAAATTCATTAACAGAAGTTCAATCGCGTGCAGGCTGTAAAAGACAGTTTATCGATTACTGAAATAATACATTCAGATATTTTTTCTGACTTGTAAAAGTTTAAACCTTTAAGAATGGGCCAGGAGTATTCTTCACCATGATTATTGTGGGAAGCACCCAATGTGGTGGAACGACAACGCAATTGTTACTCTTAACCGTTATAAACAACATAATCAACTAAAAAATCTGATGTGAAATAGGAACCCTCAAAAATTACATCATACCATGTGAAATCACTGAACATCAATAATTACATCGAATTGAGGTTTGATTTATCTTGTTAAATAAAAACGAAGGAATTCTAAAACAGTTTGATACTTTTGATGAACATTAAATTCTGTAAGACAATTAAAAGCGTTCATTATAGAGGGGGGACTCGGGGGACACAGTCGAAAGTTGTCTGTCGTAGTCTAGTGATTGTGTAGTGGACTTACTCAAATACTTTGAACATTGTTCATTAAAGTTCAAGAACTAGCAAAACATAACAAACAATATTATAAATTTTAGTTCTGCGAGTGGTTAAATGCAAACCACTCTCAATCGACTGAGACTAGTCAATAACCTCGCTAACTTTATTTAATGTGAACATTCTACAAGACGATAACGAATCACGACTGTATTCAAGCCACTACCAACCGTTTTATAGAAAAAGTATATCACTTGTAAGAAGTTTATTAAACCAATAAGTAACAATAGGGGTCAATATTAATTAAATAAATAAAAATGCTTTAATATTATACCAACAATAGACTTAATAGGATAACTGCCTGCGGACGTCATAGACAGGATTAAAAGTAAAAAAAAATCTTAACATTTCTTTGCATAAAGTCACAATACACGAATTTAGTGGTACGTCGTAAGAACGTAAGAACTTGTGTCGCATTCCACAATGATTAACAACATCTCAACTATTTGCGAGAAAGCAATCTGTTTTGTAGCGAGACCTTAGCCAATGGTTTCAACCGAGAATGTCGTTATTACAAAAGAGTAAAAATTAAACACTATCCGAGTTTAATAGTGAGGTAAGCATTGTTAACCGATTTCAATAAAAGAGGAGGTTCTCAATACGCCCTTATTTTTTATGTTTGTTACCTCAGAACTTTCGACTGGGTGAACCGATTTTGATGATTCTTTTTTAATTGGAAACTGGTGCTGCCCGTGGGGTCTCTTTTTTTCCTTTGTTTTTTATACATGAGCTACCAAAATGACTCTGCCCTACCTGATGGAAAGTACCAGCAGAATCCAAGAGTGGTGGTCACCATCCTCAATGCAAACAAGGACAGTGCAGTATGGTGACCAGAACTATGGCGGCCTAATGAGATGCTTTTTCACGCCCCGCTTAAAGGACCCGGGATCATAGTGGGACGGAAACACGTGCGCTGGTAGTGAGTTCCAGGTCTTAACCGCTCGGCACAGGAAGGAAGAACCGAATCGATGAGTGCGAGAGTGTATGTCTTCCACTCTGAAGCGGTGACTCCCGAGGCCAGCACGTGTTGTCCTGTAGAGTTGATACCCATAGTCCCATATAGTGGTAGACACAAAAATATGTAAACCACCATTTTGTAGTGGCAGTCATCTTGAATTTACAATGTAACACAATTTATTTAATTATGTTGTCACCAGAGCTAAAGGTGTATACCAAGTTTTAGATCAACCAATCAACATGAACGGGGTAAAATTTCAATGACTAGATTTGATTTGATTTAAATAAACAAACAGGGCAAGCACTTACATAATTTCTCACACAGTCTCTACCTAAATAAAATAAAAAATTTAAACTAGTCGGGTATCAATGAATACACATATGAGTATATCCTTAATACCTTTGTATTCCCATGGATTGTAAACTATACGCATTACATACGATAACATGAGCTATAATGAATCTAATAGCAGTTTCCAATACAATATAATTAAATTTCGATGTGATTGAGTCTGTAGCTTGTCTCCGCGGTGTCGTTCAAGCGCGACAGAATTCGGGCCAATATCGTGAATATTACCTCTCTGGAAGATGAAGAGGATATAGCTCCAATAACTGCACCCTTGGAGACAGTTAACAACTTTATTAACATTGAAAATATATATAATGTAATGTTATTATCTGGTTTACTTAACAAAATAAGAAGTGATAATGTGAATTGAATTCAGCTATGTGCTACAATGCTTCGTGGGTATCCTTATTAGAGTCCTATAGCACGAATTTTGCTATAAAAATATTTTCCAGCAAATTCAACTTATTACGAACAATTTTTTCGCTTACTGAACATTTCCAATCTTTGAGAGTGAAAGGGAAAGTTAAGTGTCAGTATAAGATACAAGTTTCAGTTGTTTTTTAGTTATTTTAGGTTTAAGTATACGGTGAGTCCTTAAAACCTACAGTCGCCGTGAGAATTCTGTTAAACATAACTATATATTTTGGAACCCGATAGTCTAAAATATAGTATTTTATATTCATCAGCCATTCATTTAAAATTTCATTCCTATTATACAGTTTAAAAGGCCTTAAATTTGATTGTTAACTATTGTAAACTGTATTATTATCCAATCCAATCTAAACTTCGTTCTACTTTACTAATAGTTTGAAGTTATGAGTTACCAGCAACTCGCTCCCTTTGCAGAGAGTAGGTACAGGCTAACAATTTTTGTTTTTTTTTAATTGTGCAGAACACAAATCGCTTTAACACTTTTAATGATCGTCATGTACAAACAAACAGACAGGTGAGGGTCTTTATTTCATTAAAAATAGAGATAGAGATATCTAATAAGTAAGACTTATACATAAGTATACATAATACTGAACACTGTAATATGTTGTAACATAAAGTATGAAGTTTTACGGTTCGTTTTACTAGATACTTTTGTACATCACAACTAATACTGATTAATCTTTTTGTCGGAGACAGAAGTGGGCACAGTTAATGCGATCGCTCTAATATTTTTTGCTATAAATGTGTTTACATCTAATGGTAAGAAGGGGTTGTAGATTTGTAATGGCCTTGTTGTATAGTTATGGGGCATGGCTGCGTACCTTTTTTGTACCATTTAGCTACTCAAGCCAAGCCAAGTTATACCTAATAGAGTTGTATAAGGATTTGAACAATCTCTATTAAATATCTAAGTTCACTAACACGTCGTTACAAGACACGTCATGTTCTAACTTTTCTTATAAACAAACATCTCATTAACACAACGTAAACAATTATAATTATAATAACAAGACAGTCTGACCGAGAATTGTCTTAGTCTATAAATAAACACCATAATCTCATCGTATATAATTTAAATTACTTGTGTAGGCATGTGGCCGATAAATCCATGCCTTTATTCCATGCCACACATTTTGTATTATAAACACGCCCACTAATTCTGGGTTATTTATAGGTGTCAGATATTTATAGCCCTTAACCTCCTTATATATAATTATTTTTTTAATTAACATTATAAACAGTAATAATAAATGACATGTTTTGTGAGAAAATCTCTAGATATTTGGGCTTCGATGCCATCACAATTTTAGTTTTTTTTTTTCATCAGTGTTACGTATGCGCGCAACCGCATTTAATAAAGGCCTATATCACATTGTTGAAGCGAAGAAGAGACTAAGGTAAGAGACCTAAGAGTTCAATTCAAAAGCAAATTACCTTTTTTGTCACATGTGGACAACGTCACAAGAAAAGTATCTAAAATGCTAGGATTTAATTATGAGAAACCGCAAACTGTTTCGTAGTCCAGATACCAAAATTACCATTTTCAATACATACCGTACATACCGTAGTTGTCTTGAATACTGTTCGGTAGTTTGGTCACCACAATACAACATACACCAACGTAGAATTGAACGCATACAGAAAAGAAAGGTACTTAACTTATTCGTATAAACTTCATAATCATCTTAAGACGTAGAATGATAAACTCAATCATTTTGGGATGGTCGCTCTATCGTTTCTCAGGCAACTTCATGATATATAGTTTCTTTATAAAGTATTGCAGAATGAGTTCGATTGTCCATCACTGTTAAATTCAATTAGCCTGCAGACGAGCACTCGTAGAAGCATGCCCCACACCTACAACAGAATTTGCAGAGAAGTGGATGTGTTTGCTGACAAACTTACCATTTACAAAAAATCTGTTTAGAGACTGTTGAAACTAGTTTCTGATATCAATTGTATTGGAAGTTATATCAATTTATCTATTTGAATTAACGTTTATTTTCTTATTCACACTTGTTATTATTGGTGCATGTTGTGACACCTTAAAATGCACTACACATTTTGATAATTAAAATTTAATATAACAGTAACTGGATGTCCAAAGAAATATATAAATAAATTACACTTTATAGTTTCAACGTATTTTTATCTATATAACTTTACAAGCTCTGTGGCGCCTAAACTACTGAACCGATATGAATGAATGAGATATTAGTTTCGCAATAATGGTATGAGTGATAGGCTACGAGTATTTCCATTTTAGAAAATACTTATACGGTTACATTTGTTTAAACTTTTTCTTGTTTGCTATATCTACACTAATATAATTATGTATTGTTTCATATTTACTCTTGCAGTGCATTTCTGGCGTAATAGCGTGACAGACAGACAGAGTTATTTTCGCATTAATAATATTAGTAAAGAAGTAAGGATTACTGTGTGTATTCTAATTTCTAATATTTGCGAAAATCACAACTTACACACGCAGTATAAACAGATTGCTAGCTAACGAATTGTTATTTAAATGTAATCGACGCAGGATGTGAACCGACCGTGGGCCCTTGCGGCTAATCCTCATGACACCTCTTCCATATCGCGGATCTATAAATATAAGACTGCATATTAAAGCAACAACTCTTAAGTAGGTAAACGCGTACACGAATTCGGACATCAATGATTCTCAAAATATAAATGCAGAACAACCTTCGGTGCCCCTTCGTAAATTACTTACAAGCGAGCGTTGAGACAATATAAGAAATACGTGCGTATGTATACGTCTATTGCAAGTATGCATACACACGTAATACGTGCGTATGTATACTTGTAATAGACTCGAAAATATTTAACTCTTCCAGTTGTTTATTTGCCGTTTTTTCTAAAATTTGCAAATTTGTCCTTAATTGATAAATCATTAAAAAACTGTAAAGTAATAACCGCAGTTGTTGCGATATCATATACAATCTCCGTAGCTTTGGAGTAATGTAGCAGAGAAAAAAGGGTGTAAATAAATTTGGTGCAGATGCTGGCGTGACTTTTCCGTGAAAGCCTCGTTCAAAATTATATCTAACTTGTCCGGAGATAAGCTGGGTGGAGTATATTTTTCTCCGGAAATTGAAACGAGTTAATTTCACATTTTCGCGTAAGAAGGGCTGATATTGTTCAAACAGATTTCCATCTACTTTTTTTTAATAAGCTTTATGGATGTTCCTCACTTTACATATTCATTCGTTTTATATACCTAAACTAATTTGTAAACATTTGTCTACACGAATTTAATAAACTGAATTTATAGAAGTAACATATATTGTCAATCGTGTTACAGAGTAACTTCGTTTATCTGTTACATTTTCATGCCTAAAAACAATGAACCTTGATGATGAAAGAAAATGGAGCTTACAAGTGCCTGACTGCACGGTTGGCCGAGTGGTTTCAGCGGTCGCCATGCCGCTTGCTACTGCGCCAAGTGTCTTGGGTTCAAATCCCACGCGGTACAACACTTTGTGTGATCCACGAATTGTTGTCCCGAGTCTGGCTGTTCTTTGTGTCCGTTTCATGTATGTTTGTAAAGTCCCCCACGACACAGGATGTTTATTCCTAATGTGGGAGTTGTCTTTTTAAAAAATAACGAAAAAAAAATAAAAATAAATAAATAACAAGTGAATGGAAACTTCGCCGGCAACCATATACAACGAAGGTAGAAATGAGTGTGTACATATCAAGTAAACACGACATCGAATAAGCGATAAACTCCTTTAAAATTCTCACTAAACAATACTCCTTTAAAAGTGAAAAGAAAGCAACGTATTGCTTCAAGATGGAAAATATTTGAAACGTGGAGATTTGAGCGACGCCGACGTGTGAGCCGCTAATGTGAGTAACGAGCAGGCTCGCGTCACCACTCACAACACGTCACGGGGTATTTGTAACGCATTTTGCATGTTTAAATTTATCGGAAAGTTTCAAAGTACGTTCAGGTAAGAGAACGGTCTCTTTTAAGGAATACACCTATATAAAACTCATGGCAGGAAAAGTTTCATAAAAAATTCGTTGGAGATTGGAGCGAGTTGTTGACGACGATATGTCTTAAACTGAATTATTAACAGTCGACCTTGTAAAGAATGCATTTACCACCTTAATCAAATAATGGAATAACCTTTCAGATTATGTAGTTAATTCCATAGTAGTTTTTAAATTGTAATGACACAGGTTTAGTTTTAATTAATTTTCAATTGTCGCCACTTTTCAAGTTAGTTTACATATAACATGTACCTCACCCTCCGTGTCCATGACATCATAAAAAAGAAGAGCCCAGGGCTTTTATGAGTGTTTATAAAGGTAAGTATTAATGTACTAGCACTTTCTAACTCCCGCGGGTGTCATTTTGTGAGCTGGCTGGATTGGAGAAAAATGATCACCTATTTTTCTCCAATTTCGATTATTTTCTAAGTCACTATACTTTGTTTTTATTTTACCATTTATATTTTCCGTGGGAGGCATTTTTCTTGCCTTCCTTCTCTTACCGAACTAATGTCATAAAATACCGATGTCCAGCTATTATTTTGTTTGATTTTTATCGATTGAGTGAGCGGCCAAACTCTCTCTTCCCCATGATTACACCACAAAATCATATAAGAGTTACCTATGTTCACTACGTACTTGTGAAGACAACATACTGATACCACGCTTATACTGATGGAAAAACCAATTAATTTTACTTGAACAACAAACAGACGGGTTCAACGGACAAATGTGAAATGAATTAGTACAGACAGTAATTGGACATGATTCAAAACGTTTATTCAATTAATTGTGAAAGCAGAATATACGGATTGAAATTTGTTTGTCGTACATCTAACATTATTTGGGTTTTTAAGTTAGATATTCATTCGGATGAATCTCGAAATCTGATCACGTTTACGGGCTCTAATCGGAACACGAATATTCCACATTATTTAGTATAAAAGGCGACGGACTCTGACCACGCTGTCCAGCTGATATTATATTGTCACTTAAATTATACATAGCTAACAGAACAATGGAACAAAATTGTCAGTAGAGACGTATGTTGTCGGAGGGAGGCAACATTATTGCCACGTCTAATTATAGTCGCCGTACTGTGGGACATTTGCGAGTGAACCGCAATTAGCTCAATTTCCCACCGACGTTGCTCGACATTGCCATGTATAAAATACACCTTTGAATAGCGTCCGAATACAAAAAGGTTGTAATAAACCATCTGCCGGTTGTATTTTGAAACTAAACATGTTTCATAAACAGTGTTCAAATAGACTGGCAGGTTTAAAAATCACTATTTTTAATTGATTGGTGTACAATAGTAATCATTTCTCGCCTTGTAGAGCGTCTTTTGTATCTATAAATGGCAATAAACATTCGATGCCGTTTGTTTGAATATGAGAAAAAGAAAAACATACTTTATCTGGAACTTTATAAAATCTGAAAGTGGTGGTACAGAAGACCTAATAAAATACCTTTTGAGGTAAAATTTACAATATTCTAGTACATTTTAGTACAAACAAATACAGTTTTTCACTTCTGTTTGTCTGTTTAGAATCTATGTATTCTCAGTTAGTTTAAATCGAGAGGCAAGTGGCAAAACAAAGTAATGTTTTAGGAAACTAGAATATATTATAACACTTTTTATATAAACGCTTGGCTTTAATACGTGCACCGTTTAAATCATAAGTTGCAAGCATAAAGCAAACAATGCATTTCTGGAACGACTGTTTTAAACTTAGGTACTTTTTATTTGATTAGGTGACGCAGGGAGCAGCGCGTGTCACCCGTGACTGTTGGAATCTAAATAAAAACTTAGTCTTTCTCTTTCTCTTTAGTCGGGTCAGTGTTGAGATAGTATTAATTTTAGTAATAATAATTATAATTTAATCTATACTAATATTATAAAGCTGAAGAGTTTGTTTGTTTGATTGTTTATTTGTTTGTTTGTTTTAACGCGCTAATCTCAGGAACCGCTGGTCCGATTTGAAAATTCTTTCAGTGTTGGATAGACCATTTCTCGAGAAAGACTATGGGCTATATATCATCACGCTAATACTAATAGGAGCAGAACACCAATGAAGCATGTTTCAAAAACGAGGGAAAATTATTACGTTACGGGTAATAGAAGACATAAACGAATTTGCGAGGGTCAGCTAGTTTATTAATATGAATTAGACTTCGAGGCTAGAGAATTCAAAACGATTGTAATGCGACTATATTAAAGAAAGAAGTCGCGGTTTCTATTTCCTTCCAAGATGAATATTTTCTAAGACCTTTAAACGAGCAATTCTTTAATAAAATAATAATCTGTAGCTCCAACGATTTTCATGAAATTAAATATGTAGGGGGTGTCAGGGACGATAAATTGATCTAGTTAGGATTCATTGTAGAAAATTTACCAAAACAAATACCAAACTAAGCTCTGTCATCCAAATACTGTAATGTTGTAATTGTTCTAGACATAGGAGGTTCAATTCACCTATAATACTTGTGCAAATGTAAATGATTTAAGCGGTCGCCACGCCGCTTTCTATCGCGCTGAGCGCTATATGTATATAAATGCAATCCCACACGGGACAATACGTGTTTTATCCACTAGGACACACTATGCTTAAATTATTATTATTTTGTTAAAATACCTAAAATAATATACAAAACGCTTATAATAATTCTAAAATATAAATAATTGGAAATTACATTTTAGCAAACGACTTCATTTAAAAGCCACGAGATTTCCGTGTGGAACCACTTTGCAGAGATATTCAAAGGAATTTTTTATGCTAAACAAGAGATGTTGATTACAAATTGTTGCTTTTAATTAAGAGATGTTTATTGTACCCGGACGAGGACGCGCCGCTCACGGCTGAGCCGAGTCAATATTGAATGTTGTGCCTGCACTGACAAGTAAATAGCAAACCTCACAATGATATGTAGGTACATATCGGTATATCTAAACAATAGTAGGTACTTTTGTTTAGATTTTTAGATTGTTAATTCAGGTATAACAGTAGACCTTGAGAATAAGGTAAAATAATTAGGATTTAAGGACAACTTGTTACTTTTAATTAAAGAAATGTAACGTAATAAAATATATTTTTTATGTATGAGCCTGCTAAAGTGACACTACTCTGCCTGATAGATAGCATGAGCAACATTCAAGAGTAGTGGTCATTGCGAATGTGAACAATGCATCATGATGACCCACACTATGGCCTAATGAGATCCTTCTCACGCCCCCAATAAAGGACCTGGAATCATAGTGGCTGAGAAATAATTGAAGGCCAGTACGTGTTGCCGTATAGAGGAAGGGAGAAAGAGGAAACAGTTGGAAGATCTCGTCCGTCTCCATGATAAAGGCGATAGAGGACTGTCAGAGATGATATCTTATCACAATTAACATTAAATTGCATTTATTTCAGTTACAAGCGAATAAGATCGTGTTAAAAAAGTGGAATGTGTATTATTTCTGCATTCCAAGTCAATTGGCTCGAGGTCCCGAAGCGACTCCCGCGACACAAGCAGATTGCTAGCTAACAAATTGTTATGCAAATTTTATTGCCGCGGGATTCTCAGGGCCCCTCTTCGACTCACTGCCTCAGTGTGTCGCTTTCTTTTAATGTAAAATGATTTTTGTGATAACTCAGTGTTAAAATGATCGACCTGAACTGGATCTAATGCCCAGTTTTAGCACAATATGTGTTCTTTCACATAACTTGTAGCAGGAAGTAAGAACTTCCACTACAAAATTACCTAAAATGCGTACAGATATCAACATCAAAAGACGTGTGATCAAAAACGAAATGTCTGACGTGGGTTGAGAGGAAATTTGCATAGGTGCATACATATATACATATATAAATAAAACTATTTTGAAAAACACGCTTGTTGACCAGCAAATAGAACAAGGTATGACCATAGTTCCCTTACCTTTAGGATTATGACCCATGAACAGCAAATCACATTCATTTTGTGTCCACTTGTATTAGCTTCCCAGCCTGATGTGTCGCGGTGTGATGGCAGTCTCTGATTGATTTTTGTATTTTTGAATGTTTTCAGTTTGCTTTAATTTTACTTACTTATTATCCCTATAATAATTGTAAAAAATTGTAAACACTATAGGTGTTTGTAAAAAAAGAATGGAAAAATTGACAAGATCACATACCTACTTAACATTTTTAGTAAAATATTGATTACTAAACTTAATCTATAGGTAGGAGAGGAGACAAATGGAACTTCTGATGGTAGCAGCGCTTATCGGCGTCAAATCAAATGCTATTGTGGTCACTGAAAATCAGTACTGCGATGGGCTGTGCGTATACGTTATGTGAATGAATCTATTGTTCATAGGACGTGTAATAATGTGATATTGCACATCCAACTCACCAATGCCACGTAACATAATTTGATTTTAAACATTACAAATGATACAAGCCTCAAAAAAAAACAATTTGTTTATCTATTTTTGCTGTGTTAGAAAATTTGTATTTTGGTTGTGTACAAATAAAGTTTTGTTATTATTATTTGTTTCTAGTGTTAAGTGCCAATCACTCTTTTAGGTGAAAAACACTGATAAAGTATGTGGCATAGTATATCTTAGTACACATATTAATTTGCTAAACTAATTAGATAAATTAACAGTTTGATTTTACGTGAGAGCTAATAAATTACCAGCGGCGACATAAGTAAGTTAGTTAGGTCCGAATAAATTCACTTGGCACCGACCCCTCTCATTATTATGTACAGCATCGCCCTCGGCTCGTTAATTTATGGATTCACATCCTTCCTTGACTTACTGACGATGATCTCACCTTAGCTTTTGAAGAAAAACCTAAAAGTAATGTACATACATGTATAGATTTTATAATCTATGATATGATCCGTGGGAGAGCCACGCTTCGGCATGCATGGGCCAGCTCGACCGGAGTGATACTACGGCCTCACAGAAAACCGGTGTAAATCAGCACCTGCGCTGTGTTTTATCGAGTGACTGAGAATGCTGGAGGTCCATACCCTAACCCCTCGCCCCATCCCCCTCCCCATACCCTAAGGCACATGTGACGCCTCTGGTGTTGCGGGTGTCTATGGTAGTCGCTTACCATTAGGCGATATATCTGCTCGTTTGTCCCCTGTTACATAAACAAAATTCTAGATCGACCTTTCATACTGTTTAACTTCATATGATATTGTTACTTATAATAATAATTATTATTTATTTGAAATTAATAACAAATTTACATAGAACATTGTGTGACCGATGATACTTGCAAAAGTAGTAAAACTATGTCCCAGGTATCAACGCCCTCTCCCGAGATACACACGAGTTTCAAGAGTGACAGAATTAAAAATAAATATAATAAAAACTCGTCATATCCTAGAGAAAAGAGCCAATCGATACTTATTATTTTACATTTCTGTAGAACAAGAGGAAAAATATTCAATTTCAAGTAAACTTGTGGTTAGATTTTGAGCTGATATGATAAAAAAGTCGACCAGCTATTGCGGTTCGGCGTTTTAAAATAGGACAGACTTTATCAGATATGCGCTTTGAAGTCGCAAAGGTAGGGTCGTAAGTTAATTTCTTGTGTTTGCGTAGCGTGGTGTTTTATATAACAAAAGCACACTAAGGTCCTGGAAAAGTGAAAATAGTTTAACAGTGGGAAATCTGAGCAGTTGCCATACTTAATCATGTGAGATTTAACAGCTCCACCCCAGCTTGTCATGCGGTAGGGAAGAACTGATTGAACTTGTGCAAAGTACACAGACTTTAGCGAAATAGGATCAACGACATTTTTTCTTAAATACGTAAATGAATTTTCTAGCTCGAGATGTAGACGATCCAATATGGTGTTTCCAAGACAGTTTGTGGTCTATTAGAACACCATGGTATTTAATATAATATACACTTTTATGAAAGATAGATTGCTGCTCCTGCACGAACACTGGAACGATGTAAATTGTATGGCAGAAGTGAGAGAATTGAAGTACTTTTTCTACCAATATTTCAAGTAAATGAAACAATCAATAATGTGTACCTATATAACTCACTAAAAAAAAAAAATTAAAAGTATCAAAATTGTTTACTGACAGCTATAGGACTGTATGCAAGCACTATGTCGCCGAGCGTCAAATACCTAATCGTTCAGAATGAAATTCTGTGATAGCGCTCTAAATAATTTCATTATCAATACATACACCAATAAATTATTTTCTTTAATTTTTTCTTGTCATTGATTTTATTATATTAACCTTTATATCTACATAAATTAATATAAATGATTTTTAACATTAAATAAATATAAAATAAATGAATAAAATAAAACAAAACAAATAATATCTAATGTTTTAGTAATTAAATAACCTTTCTATGGCAGTAAAAATAGTTTGTAACTGAGAATCGTTATTATTTATAACCTGAAACAGCATGTTGACAAATTTTTCTTATGGAAATATTAATAAGCGCTTGTGAAAGAGAACTAATAAAGTTCATTCATATTTTTGTGTTTTTATTTGCATATTTTTGTACGTCATTATGACTCATATTTATGGCGACTAGCAGAGATTTGTTTAGCAGGTCTCCATACATCATACATATGAAACTGGGACAATATACACGAATAACAAATGTCCCTACTACGCGCCTAAACATATGGATAACATTACCCCAGCGCTATTTTAGATGGCGTACACAAATATTCCTGATGTTGATGGCGTAATAAAGCTTATTGCAGACAAACAAGAGCTACTATATATTATTGTTTTAAAGTAGGATTACATCGAATATCACAATAAAAATAACTTGAAATACGTTACGAGAAGAGAAGTACTAAATTTGGGAGAACTTGAGCTAAAGTAACAACGATGTTTGAAAAACTTTCCAATATACTACTGAATACATTAACACATGTATGTCTAAAATAAATTAATGAAACATTAAGCTTATTACACGATTATTTATTTAGTACATATGATTAAACCAACGATATCTAACTTTGAAGTTAGGATAACGTACCGAATTTTGAGTATTTATTGATCTTCCGTTATGACCTGTTTTGTGATCGTTTTAATTTCAATATTGAAAAAAAAAATCTAATAAGATTTCAGTCTAACAATCCACCGAGTCCCCAAATTAGCTATCAGTTAACAGGTTCAAAGGTGTTACACCTATATAGCATGTCTCATGGGTTTATATTGTTTAGACAGTTGTACTAAATGTAAACATTTATCATAGGAATCGATAGAAATTTAAGTTGAATTTAAACGTAACATATAGTTTCTATCTTATCATTATATAGTCTATTAGTCAATATATACGTATACATACACACATCCTTGAATCGTCTCATGGATGGCCAGAAACGTTTCTAATATATATATTTGACTTATTTACATCACACTTATGTACTTTTGCCTGGGCGTCTCAGGTATTATTAGATTGTGCAGTTTGGAGAAGATTGAAAGATTAGGAAAGGTCTGAAGAGGAATGACAGCGTAATGGTGGTAAATCGGTATTGTTAACAATATCTCGATCAAGTCAAGGTCGCATGTATTATCTCAAAATATATTGTGATGGAAAGTGTGAGCCAACTCATTACTTAAGCCCCTTACTTACTTAAATACATAACTGAACTTAGTTTAAGTTATAAACAAGTTATAAACTATTTACATCTCAACCCACTTCAAATTTATATTTTGGTAAACATTCCACAAATGTGTTGAGATGTGATTTATGTCTTTGAAATAACATAAATCATTTCTAATCACAGAACGGACATATAAGTACCAAAAGTCGGCCTCTTTGATCCGATGTAGTTTCCATGCTGCATCTCATCCAAAAATTGCGGTATCCCTTACTCTATCATTCTCATCTTATTCGTTTTCTTGCTTTAATTAAACTTCTTATTTTGGAGGATTAGTTTCAGACAAGCATCTAGCCAACACATTGCCACTGAGCCCAAACACAATGTGGAAATGATCAGCAATTTGGTGACAATAAGATTTGATTCTGTAGAGATATCTTTACTAAATCATATAGTTTTTATACTCTTCACTGTAGCCATGTGGCTACAGTGAAGAGTATAAAGTGGCTACAGTGTTTCTCGTTTGCAACTGACAAGCATGTGCTTGTCAGTTGCAAACGAGAAACACTCTACATTATAAATAAAAATATCTAAGTGAGCTACATTCTTCAGTCATTAATTCTCGCCCCTTAGAAGTGATATAATGCTTCAAGTTTGAATGAGACCAAACGGCAGGACTAAACTCCTTAAGTAAAAAATCTTAATCGGTTTGTAATTGCCATAGTCTTGAGGTAACAAACAACAAAAACACCTGAATACTTCTTCAGAAATCCTTCTCTTTCTTTCGAAGGCAGTTTAAAGCTCTTTAGAGTCCGTAAATAGTTGTACTTTATAATGTTATCTACATTATAAAGTACAACTATACGTTTACGTACGTACTTTGACTTAGGTGTAAAAGTGACCAGGCTATGAAAGGCTTACTTCCAGCAGTGGGCTAATATTGATGATGATTATTATAAGTGCGAAATTATTTGTTTATATATCGTATAACAATATTATCTTAGGATCATCATCAAACTTTGCATATAGTTTACAGAATGGAAAAAAGTCAAGCTATTTCCCAGTAGCTGTGAATTGTTATTTCATCGTCGGCGCGGCGTGGATAAATATATAACACGTTCGATAAGGTGAGAAGTCGTCCACACGGTTTAAGATGTATCGCACATTTGCTTGGGACCGGGTAAATAGCCCGTTACGAGAATGAGCCAGCGTCGCGCGATATTGTGGCCAGGAGTCTATTGGAGACGTAAAACATGTGCAGGAATTTAAATAAATACTAGACAGGTGCTAGCTACGCAATAAATACTGTCCTTAAATAGAAGAAGTTAAAGGTTGCGTAGCTTTTTACTACCTGTTTTAAAAAACTACATATATTTTGTTCAAAATTATGGGATATAATTTGGATGACTCTTAATCTAACCGAGATAATTTGGTTACGATAGGCCTTTTTTAATTTATTTTAATTATATATTGTAATATTTTCCAATACAGTTATCTTACCCCAATCTAAAGAGGAGAGAAACAAGAAGGTTTAAAACCAATTTTTTCAGATTACTAGCTTAAAATTATAGCTTTCTAGTGCTTTTCGTTTCCAAGCTAAACCGCTAATGAAGGAATGGACAGTATGCGAACATGACGAAAATAAAAGGGAATTGTGTTGCTTTCACACTATTGTGTTGATATTATGATTTAAAAATGCTCCATACGCTCATATATGCTACAAATGTTACCTAACCTAAGTTGAACACAGAGGAGGCAAAATTGTGAACGTTTTAGAGTAGGTAATTATTTTATTCTCACAGCTAGCTCCTTTTTAATTCAACCAATTAAAATTGGCAACACTAAAATGAAAGAGCTCATTGTAGCAAGTGTTTTTGAGTTTTCGCGATTCACGTTCCTTAGTTAGAACCGGGGATATTTAACCCGAACCACTGTTTAATACTGTAAAGAAATTAAACAAATGTTTGGATAAACGACCGAAAGGACTTAAAATTCCCACATCGCGACCTTTAATTGTGTTAGTTCCACCTACGTAGCAAGGGTTGAACAACAAGCTATTTGCCACCAACGAGCATTTATATTATTTTAAGAAGAGAAACGTTCATATTTATGGTACCGACATTCCTTTCCGTTTTCAAAATTTTAAATATAATTTGTCAAGCAGTCCTGTTTATAGCTCGCATTCTTCGAACAATCATATAAAATGTATCGTACACATAGAAATCAAAATGTGTGCCATTTCTAGATGTAGAATTTTAAAATTTATGTAATGGAAATGCAAAGCACTTCTTGCTTGATAAATTTTTGGTGAATCAGCCGTTATATTAAAAACTAGGTTGAATCTTGACAACAACAACCATACCCGATGTTAATATGTACCTATTGACAATCGTAAATAGTCAAGGTATATACATGTATTTCGTCCACTGCCCATTGCAGTCCATTGCTAAACATAGGCGTCTCATTACAAGGCTTACTATTTAATCGTATAAAATATACTGGTTTCTTAATAACTTCAATAAATAAAAGCAACCTATTTAAGAAGTACAGTCTATTACAGAATATGTCACTTGGTATTTAATATATAAAGTTAAAATAATAACCGAATAACTGTCCACTCTCAAGGAGCGTTGAAGTGCGACCATTTACGTAATGAACAGAGATTCTCTAAAAAAAGGACTTCTCGCAATTTAATCCGCCGATGAAATATTGGACAAAAGCTTAGATAGTTCGCTTCGATAAAAATGTTTATAGAAATTGAGAGATACAACTTTAATAAATGTAAAACCTTTTTAATTTCGTTCCAGAAATACGTTTTAGACGTTATGAAGGACTGTGCAGTTAAATTATTGAATTTTTTAACGGCAACATTGTTTTCTGTAAGACAATCTGACATCATATATGTCCTTCCATTCCCCTTCCCGTTCCCATATAGGAAGGTTGTTGCCAACAAAGTTTGAGGAACACAAATTTGTGAAATAATTACAAGTTATCTTTTTTTGACGCAGGAAGAATTTAAATTAATTTCATATAAAACAGACTTATATCCTTTCATCCAAAATTGTTTTGAAACTGGTAGAATAATAATTATATGAAACAAAAATACACGTAACGTTGTTGAATATTGGGAACTTCTTTTTTTGAAGTCGGTTAAAATTATTGTCTTCACTTTTTTCAGCATTTCTTATATTAAGTGAACACCGCATGAAAAACAGTAATTTCCACAGAGTCTACGTAATTCGTAGCGTATTGCTACGGCGTAGATTGTGCTTTCAAGAATGTGAGATTGTATGTAAATAAGTAGGTCGAACTCATTGGGCAGATTTAAAATGTGCAAAAATATAGAAAATAATTCCTTCGTTGTTTTCTCTCTGCGATTCGCTGGTGCTGACTGATGCCTCGCAATTATGTAATCAAGGATACCCTGGTCTATGAGTAATACGTATCTTTAATAACTTACACTGAGAAAATGTACATTCATTAATTTAACTTTTATTTTGTATTTATTTTTATTAAGTATTATTAGTTTCAAGTGTGTGTTGAAACCACTCATTTGCATATTTTTCAAAAATCTAATTTTGTTTTAGTGATAAATACATTTTATTTATTACCTGAACTATGTGAAGTATTTGTTGAATACATTGTTTTGCTTAATATTGAGTCAACGAGCCGACGGCGACGGCGACGAGTAGCAGCGGTCAGAGCAACAGTAGAACTCGCTAACAGCGGCCGTAGAAATTGGATTTACTACATTGGAAATAGTATTTAGAAAACTAAACCTTATAGTGTAATAACTTCATTTTTATAACATATGCGCATCATAAAAACTCCACTCAAATATTTACTGTCCAACATATTTGTGCTCATAAATCGATTGTGAATGTCACGCGGTCATACACCTTAAATGTCGCGCCTATTAGATTGTTCACAGCCATGTGTATTTAACATATACAAATTACTGTTTTAAGATTTTATTTGATTGTCTTTAACATTTTGTACATTATAAGAAATAGCGTCAAACAATAAATCGTAATTTAACATGAAAACACAATTGTATCTAAATGTATAGATATATAGATGTATGTAGTATTATTAGATGTATATTATCGTATCTAGCAACACTGTGCCATCATAATTATTATATTAATAATAATAATAAATATTTCGAAAATAATAATATTAAACACTATGGGTATTAGACAATTGGTATAAATACATATATATTTTTTAATATATAATAGACATAGAAAACACCCAAAATCCGAAAATATTTGCAGACAATACAAACATTTGGTCGGACCCGGGAATCGAACTCCAGACCTTATCCAAGCATATTTGAAGGGCTTTTGAAGCATTTGGATAAAATAAAATTCAAGTGGCAACATCTTGCATACTTTTTACCTTTCATGTAGTACTAACACTAGTGTAGCTGAATATTTGACTTAAAAAAAAAATTGGCCATGAATTTTTGAAGTGAAAACTTCCTTAGCGGCGCTGTGTACTTTTTTGGAATGGGTAAAAATGTATAAACTCGCGTCAGGGCGTCAGGTCATCGAAAAAATTCGTAAGACGGATGTTTATTGTTAACAGCGCCATCTACCTATATACTTTGGTAGTATTCGTTTTTCTAGATAGTGGTCCTTTCTCAATATGATTTGATATACTTAAAGTTAATATTTCAGTATCTTAAAGTGATTTACAACAAATTAAAATAACGATTTTCTACTTACACAAAACCTTTTGTAAATGAAAAAGATTGTTTACAATTTTTTTGAAAACAGCGACATCTATTGGAGTATCAAAGCTTTACTTCCACTTACTACTTACAATCATAATAATTTTTAGTTCTTTTTATTGCACACTATTAAAAAAAGCATAGGTGTTCATTTCAGGTAAGTTAAAACAACCGTTTGTTCATAGTTATGAGTTTTCACTTCTGTCGGCAGTGCTTATGACTGCTTTGTGTTTTTTTATCAGTATTCTTCTCATAAGGCCCGTATTTTGGAAACTGGAAGTTATGGATTGACACACACACTTGACTCATTTACCTTGACAATCCAATACATGCTGTGGCGTCCTTTGGTGCCGATCTATGATTTTTAACTGTAGTTTGAATTTAACGTTCATAAATATCACTTAGTGTCTGCCTCGTTGGTCTAGTGGTTAGCGTAAGCGACTGCAAATCAAGAGGTCTCGGGTTCGATTGCCGGGGCGGACTGCTGTTGGAATTTTCTTACAAGAAATTCTTAATCGCAGCCCGTAGTATGATAGGGAGCGGTGTTTCCCGCCCGTGCCTCGGAAAGCACTTTAAGCTATCGGTCCCGGTTGTCAGGAACATCAATGACAATCGTTATTGGGAAGTCAGTGCCCTCAAATATACTGACAAGTAGTTCCACCTACGAATTCAGTCACCTTCAGTATTGCGGAGATAAGATGCCAGGCGCTCCGTGGAAAAACTGATATACAGGTTGAACTACGAGTAGTAGCCAACCCCAAATCATATTGGAAAAATTAAAGGCTAGGAAGATGAAGATAAAATATAACTTAGTGTCTTAATTCAATAAGTGATTTTGAATTTAAATTTGAATAACACTGCACCAGCGACGCATTCAAATTATATTAATTAATATTAATAATTTATATATTATTTACCGAATCCACATTATTGTGGCAGGTGGAGGATTTGAAAATGTGTAAATGTTCGTAGAATGAGTGAAGCACATTAATCCCGACGGCGACGTTCTTGAATAATTCAAACGTTTTTGGTAAAAACAGGTGAGAAACGTCCAGGCTGCCGTGTCTTGACACCCTTGGAAGGTCACGGAATTCACAAAGGTACACAATATCACAACATGAGAAGAAGTTATTTATTGTTCACACACACACACGCTGTCTGGCCAGCGGGGCATAGTAGGCTAAACTTCTTTGGTAAGGAGGTGCTTATGTCAAGCAATAGACTATTAAAGACTAGAACCATTCTGCAGAAATATGTTACGGGTGTGATTTCTGAGGCCGCGGCATCGCTCAGTCAAACCGGCCATTTGTGCTGTAATATGGTTCTCCAACGTCTAAACAAGCCAAATGTACATATGACTTCTATGTCTTCAAATTACATATTATACGCCGGGTCAATAACCTTTTCCAATGAACAACAGACCTTGGGAGCGTCTTCAGTTGAAATACCTTCGTGAAAGTGAAATTGCTTTGATGAATGGAACAGCGATGACACGCACATGGCAATGCTATTACCAGAATATTGTAAGTCGTTCTAAAACCTCGTCTAAATCCTCAACGATAAAGTATAAAATTCATTAAAGCAAATATGAAGTCTAATTGCCTTACAAAGGTATTTTAGCGTGAATATTGATGAGTCGATTTACGGTTTAATATTCAAATGCTTACTTAAAATGGTAATATCAAATTGTTTTAGTTGCTATAATCAAAGTTACAATACAGTAATTATAGCACTGCTATAAAACAATCAGGACTAAATGTCTCTGTTTTGTACGCCACCTAATTATCTATGGAGTAATTATATCATTAGTTACAATAATAAACACAGGCAAAATCTATAGAAAAAACAAAAGCACGGCTAAAATCTTAAATCACTAGAATTCTAAAGACACCTTAAGCACTTAGAAGTTATATCGGCAATTAAAGAACTGTTAAAAACTTGATATATACACATACACTGAGCACATCTTTTTGAGCTATTGTGTAATAATAAAGTATTGAGCTATTGATCACTTTTGACCTCTGTAACTAGTTCTCAAAGTTAACAATCTTAGCTAATGTCAGACAAATTGCGTAAACGCTCCTTTAAGCTTGTTTGACAAGCGAAAACAAAAAGTAAGTAAGTTATTTAAAATGCATAACTGCCGTTATAATATCTATTGTTCAGTAAAGTACATTTTAAATACCATAGATATATTTTTTTAATTAATTCTAATTATAAATATATATTAAATAAATTCTAATAATATTTATATTTTTGAAATGTACAAGTCACGCCTTGTCCAATGGTACCAAACGCGGCATATATATTATTAACACAATACTTCATAACCACTAGAGGGCGCCACATTAGATTCAGTGAGACGTCATATAGCTTATAACTAGCGGACGATTAAGACGCTTCTAACGATATCTTATTTGTCCAGTTCTAATACGTAGTTAAGGAGCTATGAGGGAACTGATGAACATACATACATAGCCTGTCCAAATCGTAACCCTCCTTTGGTTTTGCTGTAGTCGGGTAAAATAAAAAGTTGACGCGACTGTCGGCGCTTCACCGCGTACACATTAACACACAGCTTCGAGCCAATAAGAGCCACGATAATATACTCACTTCGCGCGCTTTTGATGACGACACTCATCCGCGAAGGGTTGACTTCGCAAGCAAAGCCCTCCTCAAGCTCATTCAAGTGTAACATGTCTCGTAGATCTATTTGAACTAGTCAGATTGTACGTTACATCATCTGACACGACAAGTTACTCACTGTGAAACCCTACAATAGGCTTTTTTTTCAATTTATTTCTGATAAAATAGAATTACGGGTGAACAGTATTTGCGTTGGCACATAGAATGTTCACGGCCTACGACGGCGGGGTGGATAATAACTCAACAGATCGTAGGCTGTTTTATAGACCTGGTACACCGACCGATCGATGAGATAAAATATCCAAGTTTAATGTATAAACTTTGCTTATAATATTAATTACTTGTAAAACTTCAACTTTAAGAACGAGTTTTGAATCAGTTATAACGCCCGTCTGTTTCTGAAATCTCACCAAATGACATTTTAATATTGAATGTTCAACTTCACTACATATTTAAAATCTTAAGCGAACCATGAATTGAAAATAGTCGTCTATAGTGTCATGGATATGTTATTTTTACATAGAGTTCCTACATTACATTACTGATACAATAAACCACCTTGTTTATCGGGTATGATGAATAAAATAAACTTGTATTTTCCTTCAACAAAAAGTTACCCTCTTGACAACTTCAACGATAGTTCAAAAATCCATGAACACCTTGAATACGGTCTTGTTACAAAGGGTATAATATGCATTTTTCTATTTTATTTATTGTTTGAATAGTCACTTGATGGTGTGTTACTCGTGTATGTACTGCCTTAAAATCATAAACACTTTATAGCCATACCAAGGCTGTCTGGAAGAAATCGCCGTGAGCGATAAGACCGCCAATTGTTACGTTTCCAACTTTGTATCTCTTCTTTTGTTTAGTATTTATTTTGTGTCTACAATAAAGATATATAGATAAATAAACAAAAGAAAACATCTTTGAAAGTACAAAATTTACATTACAGATATGTTTTGAAAATTACTATTCAAAAACCCGGAGGCACCATGTTTGGTGAAAAGTGATTTAAGAAAAGAAATTCTACATTAGGTTGACGAAAGCCCCGGTTCTGCTCAAACGGGATAATATATTTCTTTAATCTTTACCTACTTTCCTCCTTCAAAGTGCTTCCAAAATTCTCACCTGTATTTGCCAATGTTCAAGATTAACGACGATAATTCCGTTACAAATTAAAATTTACCGTAGGAGAGCCACGCTTCGGCATGCATGGGCCGGCTCGACCGGAGTGATATTACAGCCTCACAGAAAACCAGTGTGAAACAGCGCCTGCGCTGTGTTTCACCGAGTGAGTCAGGATACCGGAGGCCCATACCCCAACCCCTCCTCCCATCCCTTTCCCCATCCCTCAAAGGCCGGCAACGCACTTGTGACGCCTCAGGTGTTGCGGGTGTCCATAGGCAGCGGTAATCGTTAACCATCAGGCGACACGTATGCTCGTTCGCCCCTTATTCCATAAAAAAATGTTAAACACGCCTCTACCCACATAGTGGGTATAGGTATGTTTTCTACTTTACATACTTACTAACTTTAAAATGACCTTGAACTTCACGTGTATGTAGTTTATCAAAATACTTAACATTTCTGAAAGTAAAAATCAAAGAAAAATATTTACAATAGTAAATAAATTATTTCTTTGAAAGCTCAATTCAGAATATTATATTGACATCGTTTTTGCATCATCTAACTTAACCTGGTAATATGCGTTTGTCCTGAACATCCAGTAAAAATACATTTGCATTTTATATTGTGTCACTTTACATCGGTTTTATTTCGTTTCTGTGAGCCTTAATTTGGGCAAAAATCTTGAACGAGTTTTTATGACATGTTGAGTGATAGAGGCAACCTAATCTGGCCTTGTCGTAGCAAGCCGGATCATTAAGCTCCTTTGCTGATACACTTGACACTCGCATACCAGATTATTACAAATTTAATTTGGAAAAAGGGTATAAACTTGCATTTCATGAAATTTCCTCAACAGATATAACTGTTTGTGGGTCACATTTATGAAAGGCAATATAATTACGTTACTTAATTAAAGATTACTGTACTGCAAATGGTTTACCCAAATGACAATTTAATTTAAAATTTGTGGATGTAGATTTAAATTTTACTTGGAAAAAAATTAAATGAATTAGTAACTGCAAGATCTCCTGTGTATGGAAGTTGATAAAAAAAGGTACAATGTATTATTAACCAAGCTCGAGTTAACATGGAGCTTGTAATTTTTTTATTAACCACCGTACTAACACGGAGTACATCTGTTAAGTGCCTTTTATGTTTACGTCTTAGTGACTTATACATATATATGAAATAAAATAGTAATATTTGAATGTAAATTTAAAATACATACATACAAAAAGTAGCCTGTAATTAGTTAACATGGAGCTTGTAATTTTTTTATTAACCACCGTACTAACACGGAGTACATCTGTTAAGTGCCTTTTATGTTTACGTCTTAGTGACTTATACATATATATGAAATAAAATAGTAATATTTGAATGTAAATTTAAAATACATACATACAAAAAGTAGCCTGTAATTAGTGAGCCAGAGCGAGAGAGCAAATGTCGGTCTCATTCTTTGTCGATTTACTGAAGTTTCACTCCTATCGTGTGTGAATCGCACACACACCTTTTTTTTGTATGCGACCTCCACATACACCGCCATCTACCGAAGATACACTGAACTACGAAGTAACGCACTGTACCTACAAACTACACTACACGGAGTAACTACCAATCCTGAATCGCGCAAATAAAGTTCCCGCGCCGATTATCATATATACAACATCCCAACATCAACTGTTGGGCAGTAGCCCGCCAGGCATGATCACCTCGCCTGGTCGGAGGATCCTCCCTTTGTGTTGGGTGGAACATGATATCCGTTCCCCCACAGTCCTATCTATGGTATATGGAAAGAGAAATCGGGATTGTCAAGGGGCTATCGGTTTTCTCTTTCTGGACTGAGAAGCCAGTAGTACGGCATCAAAGAAATTATAGTCGAAATTGCTACCTTCTCTTAATACAATGGAAACTATATTACAGCTATTGTTTTAATAGTTTGAATAGATGTGATCAATCAGGAAACGTAAATCGAAGTCCCCAATTAGATCAAATTTACACCACAATATGTGCTGTGTTTAATGGAGGGACAATACCGTGCGCTCGCGAGTCAACACGTTAATGTATAGTGGGCGCGTCAATACGTTAACTATCATTGCATCGAACACTACAATTACACACACGTGATCGTGTTTGAATAATCTACTATTATGTGGAGCACTGATAAGGTAGCAATTTGTTCATATTATTATTAAGTAAACAATCAGAACCAAGGCTAATGTAATGCACATCACGGAGGCAAGCTTAAAATTTAACTCTTTAAGAACGGCCTAATCAAAAGAGACCAATTTTTTTTGTAATACATTTATTCCCATGTTTTACAACAGTCCTCTTATACAAATTAAAACAGAATATATTGTTAACTAATAAATAACTGAATATCATGTGATTTAAAGAAACACTTTAATATCATTAGGAACAGATAGCAGTCTTATCACAGCCACTTTTTCACGACATTTTAGTAAGGATATTATCAGATGTGATTTAAGTTAGTCAATAGTATACAATTACAGAACTTTGAAATTCAAGAACTTAACATTACTTATGTTCACGCCAGTTATATAAAAGTTGTAATGTTTTTGAGCATCTAGGCTAATGGAGTTTTAACTAAGATCAAGGCGTGGGCTGTGGGCGTCTGCGCCGGCACTCACCGAAGACAAAAAGTTACACAAAATTTATGAGTTCATTTGTGCACGGCGGGAGGTGCTCGCAGCGAACCATTTCTTTTGATTATATTATTTTTTTTATAACAGTTTCATCTTGGCTTATAAACTAACTTCAGACTGAGGTTCCACGTCATAGATGTTGTTTAGAGCAGTGAGCCCTTATCTACAGCTTGGTCTACTTAACAAACTTTGATGAGATGTCAAAATTTTAGAATTTTTCGTTTTATTTCAACGACCAATATAATTTGAACTCTTACATACTTTATTTTTAGTATCACGATTGAAACATGACATGTTAAGAAATATGTAGAATGTACCTACCCTTATAACGATATGCCTATAATAATCTAACATGTGCTATGTACTTCAGAGCACATGTTAGTTAAGAAGTTTCTTTCCAGAAAGCTTTCACTTTACTTGTTTTACAATTGATCTTTATTACGAGTATATTACTGTCACTTTTTCGCTTTGCTCTTAGCGCTTAAAACGCCTACAAAGAATTCTCCTTACTAAATCTATATATATAAAAATTAAACCCGTTTTCCGTTGTCATGACATAGCATGAAAACGGCTTGACCGATTTGGCTGATTTTTTTTTGTAGTTTTCTAATACTCTGTAGAAGGTTCTTACGGAAAAAAATATTAGAAAACTACAAAAAAAAAATAAGCCAAATCGGCCAAGCTGTTGTCATAATTTTTGCTAAGGCGGTATGAAGTTCGCCGGGTCAGCTATAATAATATATATTTACGTACACATAACTTGAAGGTATTGATTGTTTTGGTTTTATGTTAATGAGGATGCTTTATATGAGATACCTTTTCCTCTAAATATACGTTGGAAAGCATTTACAGACAAAATACATCATCCTGTAATTCATACGCAGACAACTAAATAACGTCTTTCTGTTTGAAGGTTAATAAACATTTTGTTAGCAGATAAAACAACTCGGTAAAAATATTCTCCAAATGTTGTCTCTCCTTGCCTACACGACGACCTTTCCCGTTTGTCACCAATAAACAAATGCGTGGGAGCTAAATTAACAAATTCTTGGCGTCGGCCGGCAGGGGGCGCCACTGCTGGGGTTATTAATCTCAGTTACAGACGGTTCGCTGACTTCGTATCAACGCACTAACTCCTAACCTCGCCTTACGCGCTTGGGACAGTATGAGGTCACTTGACATCCACAATAATACAGGGAAACTGTTCAATTTAGAACTCTTCTCTTCTGCTAACTATAATGGACGGGACCTGAGTAAGTACGCGTAAATATATAGCAATGCTAGGTGGTTTGATCAATCCGAAATATGAGTAACGTTAATGCAATGTACCTAATGATTTTAATCTATACAAATATTATAAAGAAGTAAAGTTTGTGTGTTTGTATATTTGTTAAATTGTAAGGGGTAATCTCGGGATCTACTAAACCGATTTTAAAAATTCTTTCACCAATAGTAAGCCACATTACTGCTGAGTGTCATAGGTTATATAAAAAACCGAAAAATAAAAAGGCTTTTACGTGGTAGTCGGTTTTGCAAAGTGAATCGGAGAAATTTCAACGGCAGGCCAAAGCAGCGAACGGCGCGCGATGGCTTCGAGTTTAATTCGGTTCGCGTTCGTGCTCGCTTCGGGAGAAGGAGGCGTGGCCTTTTACATCTGAGAGGTAGGTACCCGCGCGGCTCAGTCGCGTGGTCGGCTCCTTACGCAGCGGACGTCTCCGAAATTGAATTTTTCGGAACGTAATTAGACACACATTCGACATTGTTTAAATAAAAGGTTCTTATCAGAACTACTTTCTATCTTATTCTTGGCAGTTAGAAATTAAAACATAACACTCTGTACTAAAAAAGGATTATTAACATTATGCCCAACGAAGTGGGCACGGGTCAGCTAGTAGTCAATATTTTTGTATGTCTGAGTCATGTCATAAATATGCTATAAATACATAATTATACTGGTTAGACTATTTTAATTATTTAGTCAATACTCTATTACCCTCAACATTATATATTAGTGCGTAGTAAGTGGGAATTGAATTCACGACTGTGTTGTCTTTTATCACTAGACTAAGCGGTCAAGCTATGGATATTTTTTAAAACAAACTAACCAAAGATTTGTTCCAGGGTACCTTATTTATATTTAAAGGAAGAACTATATGTCTTATTTCCATAACATGCAAATAGATGGTTTTTATTTTAGTGTACACTTTTCACACGCACTTTCATTCACTGGGAGAGACACTTCAGCTGGACAAAGACTCGTTAAACAAAAAGACTTTACTTTTTATTTCATGTAATTTGTTTTTTCCAATACAAGCCCAATAGTAGCCCAGCTGATACTTGATCAAGATATAAAATATAAAACGTTCCCCCGTTTTTGAAACATTCTTCATTGGTGCTCCGCTCCTATTAGTAGTAGCGTGATGATATATAGCCTATAGCCTTTCTCGATAAATGGACTAACCAACACTGAAAGAATTTTAAAAATCGGACCAGCGGTTCCTCAGGTTAGCGCGTTCAAACAGACAAACTATTCAGCTTTATAGTAGTAAGTAGCGTTAGTAATAATAATAAATGTTGAAAAGCCTAAATTCGCACTTAAATTTAATTTTTTTTATAAAATTTCATAATACACTTCTCGCTCTGCATTTCGTCTAAAAATATTTGAAATACAACCCGAAAGCAACAAAGGCTTTAAAACTGAAAATATGTTTTTCCAAGAATCAAGTAAGTAATCTGTATATAGCAACACTGACTGGGGTACGTAGTGGAGTTAAAATGTATCTGGGCAGTGGGAGCTTTTTTTTTATTAAATTGGCGGCAAACGAGCAGACGTATCGCCTTTATATATTCTATTGCTTTTGTATCGTACCATCAACACTCAGTGTTGACTCATACACTTAATTGGGTGTGGAGAACAAAACACTATTATGTGTTGTACTTCGTTTAGAAAAAAAAGTATTTGGCATGTCTTGCATTTCTTCAGTAGTGTAATACCAGTGGTTACGCCAGTTTGTTTCTTAAATGATTAGCGAATAAGATAGATATTCCCTTCCCCTCCTATCTTGAACACACACACATGCGAGCGGTGATCGGCGCTTCTATGAGCAGCGGAAAGAAGATGGTCGGGGGGTGAGGCAAAAGAAGTGAGATATATTCGATTGGAAGCGCTCGCTCAGTCCTTTTAGCGTCTGTGACGCGACCCGGTAAGTCGTGTGTGCGCTAAAGGCCTGCGCGGAGGCAACGAAGTCGAAGGCAGATAGGTGAAGGTCGCGAGCGCAGCCCCTTAGCCTCGAGAGCTGTTACGCGCGGGCGTCTTGCGCGCAGGGCTTTTCATCAAATACCGCGATAAGTAAGTACCAGTGAAGTACCGAGTTCACTGGTGTATCGAAGAAAGGAAGTTTCGTGAATATATATATCTAATCGCTTTGTAGGTACGGCAAACCTACAGTGAAATCTCTGTACAGAACTTACAAATCTGTATCGCTTGTGTGTGAACTATTGACATTAATATGCTTTTCGTGTAATATTTAATTCGTCCGCGAGCTTGCAAACCACGTGTGAATGTAATAATAGACAATCTAATCTGCTTAATATCGCTAAACCTGGCATTGAGCCTTTGTAAAATAACCCCCACACCGCAACCTTGGACGCGCCGTCGTCACCATCTGGGAGAAGAGCGAACCGTCTGGAAGGCCTGGGGCGCCGGCTGGCTTGCAGAGCTGCATACGCAGAGACCAAAATCAAGTAAGTGTGTGTGCTCCTGTCTTATCCTGATAGTTCCTTTTGATACTTAACTCCATCATACAGTCCACTAATTATCGATAATATCTATATCGCGAAGTGGCGTGTCCAACCAGTGTATAATTTGTACACGAGGCATTTTCTCTGGCACAATAAATAGTTCATATTACGAATCTGATGTGATAAAACGCTTCACTCTCTGATAAAGTGCATCAAATAGGGTCCAACGCCGTAACTACTTAGCCACGAGGAACCTTGCAAAGTCTGGGTCCTAACCAGGGCAGTTTTTGAAAAACCCATTGAAGCCTCTTTTTGTTTAGGGGAGCCCATAAGCCGTCAGTCTCCACATATACAACCGATGCTGAGCCGTTTCTTATTGGACTAAAATCCGATATTAACCTAATTCGAACAAAGGCTCAGAAGATGATGATGGTTCCGAGACCGTCCACCCTTTATTATTACGAATACCAATTACGATTAAAGCTTTCATTCAAAAATAGCTGTTTTCCATAAATCTCTTTGTTCCGTGGTTCATTGTACAGCATCGCTGCCCGTTTTTTGCCACTGTTTTGGGTGGAAATGGTTTTGGTTTGTATGCCGAACTTTAATTTTGTTAAAGACTTTTATTTTTATTTCAAAACAAATGTATTTCGTTCGTTCCTTGGGAAATAAATTGAATGAAATTTCGTTGTCGGTCAAGTTTTTTTACAGTTTTTTAAAGTAACAAATTAATATATAAGTTAAATACATAGATTTCTTGTCTTTAAATAGAATAATACTCAAATTCTAAGTATAAATATATATTGCTCATTGACTTAGACGCATAGAAAATGAAATTTTTATATCTCAAGGAAAAAACCGAACATAATCAATTTGTTGTACCTTCATATAAAAATGATTATATGATTCCAAACTATAGCACTAGGACTGCCAGTAGATATCCGCACCTAATGGGATGGTAACGTAATATCGTTGACAAATCCCGCCAAACCTTTTTGCGATGGAGAAGCATGCGAGGAATTAGTTTATAATTAATATTTTTTATTTTTGGACATCTAACACACTACGACATCTAATCCCAAATTAAGTAGAGCTTGTGTTATGGGCACTAGACAACTGATATGAATACATACATATATACTTTTTTTTGTAAATACTACCCAAACTTGGAAACAAATATTTTTACATGATACAAACACACCCCGAGACCTCAAGCACAGCAGTCGCAATCACTACCACTGCGCCACCGAGGCAGCCAGTAACACCGAGGCAGTCAGTAATGTATGTAGAACATCTTAATGCACTTAACGGAGTAACCTTTCTTTAGATTTTGTTTTAATTAACATGCACTTTCTCCCGTACATTTATTTTGTTCTGATGGTTACTTTTCTCCATATTCATAGATGCTCTTTATTGCACATCATAACCAACATACATGCAATGTAGAATACCGTATGTTGGCCTTGTGATGAGTCGTCACGTCGCTTTCTACTATGCCAAGTGTTGTGGGTTCAAATCCCACATTGGACAACACTGTGCGATCCACAAATAGTTGTTCTCAGTCTGGGTGTTCTTTGCCTTCGTTCCATGTATATTAAAATGTGATTATGTTAAAGTACCCCGCAACAAGGGATGTATATTCCAAATGCCGGAAATTCCATTTTTTTAAAGTGTTGCCCACTATACGAGCAAAACTGGCAAATCGCTTACCATCAGGCGATGCGCATAGCCTGATGGTAAGCGATTACCGCCACCCATGGACGCTCGCTACACCAGAGGCGTTACAAGTGCATTGCCGGCCTTTTAGGAAGGATTACACTCTTTTCTTGAAGGTTTGAAGGTCGTATTTGTCCGGGAACACCGCAGGCGACAGCTCATTCCACAGTTTTGCTGTGCGCGGCAGAAAGTTTCGGGAAAATCGCACAGTTGTGGACTGCCAACCATCTAGATTAAATTAATATAATTATTTAAAACAGCAGTGACACAATGAGCGGCCTTAGCGCAGTTTGCGATCTTCTCTATATCATCATCAGCCTGTTGTAGTCCACTGCTTGCTAATTAAAGTAAGTGGTTCATCGCTGGTAAATCGATTAAGTTAGAGGTAAGGATTGTTTTATGCATAGGCCCATCAAAGTGACTCTACTCTACCTGATAGAAAGCATAAGCAGAATCCAAGAGTGGTGGTCACCATTTTCATTGCGAATTCAGAAAATGCAACAATGCAGCATGATGACCCACATCATGGCGCCTCACACGCACGAACGAAACACGACAGCACGAACGCTGTCATTTTACGTTGATCTTGTGTAAAGTATTCATTATTTAACAACATTCAACTTAAAGTAACTGTCCCAAGTTCAGCAAGCTTAAAACCTCTAAAAAGGAAAGTTTTATTTTTTGATCAGTTTCATTATCTAATCTCACGCAAGATCTCAATAAAAAGCAATCGTCGCTATCTGCACCGATCTAATTACTTTCGGGGGCAGGGTTAAAACACAACCCGTTAGCCTGGAATATTATTTACCAGTTTAATTGTAAAGTATAACAGTAATTTTCCTGTAACGTAATTAAATATTGATAATAAAATTACTTTCAGACGATAAATGGCACGATTACCTAGCCACCATGCTACTATTGAATTGTTTAGGCCGTGAGATCGATCGCTTATACTGATAATTTATTTTAATTAAGTTTAAATTTAAATAATGAAAACAAATCGCTTTGCAAAAACTTCAAACTGCTGCTAACTTATCTTACCCGCTCCTTATAACAACTAACTCAACCGTCCCGCGCGCCTCTCCATTGTGAACAATGGTTTTTCTGTTGTCTTATAAATAATGCGACCTTGATTTATAAGACAGCTTTTGTTTAAACAAATATTTCAAACTTTTTTATTTCCGACCACTAATAATACGAACCAGTTGTTTTAAGACGCTTTCGACGTGGGTTCGAGCCATTGTCAGCACAAATTCGTTGCCTCGACAGAAGTGAGAGTCGCACAGAAAACCTGTTTGAAGCCGAACCATTACTAATATTATAAATTCGAGAGACTAAATACTCCAATTATTTGCTGCAACGATTTAAATGAAATTTGGCAAGGACTTACTTTGATATTTGATAATGAACGTAGGCTACTCTTTACCGCAATAACCGACATACACAAGGGCGGAGCTTTATACTAAATTTAGTGTACTAAAAAAAATTCAAAAAAAGTCACCCAAATCCTATACGAGTATATATATATATCGCCCCTTTCATAGTTAAAGATATGAATTACATGTAGTCCATTCGCTTGATTGCCGAGTCGAGATATTCGGTATATTTACGACGGAACTAATTTTATTGCTATCAATCGAGATTTATTGGTCGTAGATTGGTATAACATCTTAGCGTAGTCTCTTCACCAATGTGTTTCTTTGCTCTAGAACAACATGGTTTTTATTCACTCTTATTTATATCATAACTAACTTTTATCCGCTCCACTCGCGTTTAGGAAGATTTTTCAACTATATGTTTACTATAGAAATGACCATAGACTTTATATCTATATAAATATTACAAAATCAACAAACTTTCGCTCACATTTTTCATATTACTAAGGATCGTGTTACACACCGTATGATTTTAGTCGGTTCGATTCTGTCACACAGCTTCATTATAAATCCTGGTGGCGTAAGGACCGGGAAAAAGTTCCACAAGAACATAAAAAGATAATAATATGTTAAGGAATCTTAAACAGTATTTTATTCCTTGTAATCTATACGCCGTAAAAGCGATCAATCCAAATACCTGCCTTGACCGACAGGCTTCTCCGTAGGCCTCGTCCGGACAATTACGTCACAAACCGTTATTGATGACGGTGAACGCCATCGTTATCGAAAAGTAATATTTTTAGCCTTTTGTTACGCTCCGGGTGTCTAATTCTACGGGAGGCTAATTAATTTGCATACAACAGTTCAACAGTATTAGCTTGCATTTGCACTTATTTTTTGATCGAATATTTATCTTATTTAAGACTAGACGCTTTTGAATTGTTAACTATAACTCTTTTTTCTTTGTTTGAAAATAATATGTGTAAGTCATATATTTCTAGAGTAGTCTTGTACCCCCTTCCTCTATCACAGCTGAGCTAAATTTGTTTGTGTTGGGATGTTGTTGATAATAGATTGTGTGGGTTCTAAATCAATAGATCGCAAGTACTACGCCTTAGTGAATACACTTACGCAATTTATATCGTCAAAACGTTAGAAATAATTCACATTTTACTGGACTCCCATCTTCCCACTTATTTGAAGGGCATCCTTCCCACTTCTTGCTTCCCGGTATACTTAATATACTTTATTCTCAACTTCAATCGATTTAAATACTCTAATGGCGCAATAGACGGGCAATTCACTTGGCTTAGTAATGAGAAATCTGGGACGGTCTCCATGTTTCATAAATAATTCATTAATTAGCACAATCTGCTCCGAAAACAAGGCTCTCGGCCGCTCGAGGGTCACTCGCGATCAAAACAGTTCTCTTACTCAAGTCTTGATGCAGATTTTGAATAAAATTTGAAAGTAATTAATTTTGTCATGACTGATATACATAATGTAACATAATTAGATTACTTATCATCTTAATTAGATCGTATCTAATTAAGATGATAAGTAAATTTAATTACAGTTAATAGATGAACTGATTAAGAGGATGTAAGTCTCGACTTTCATCGCAACTGAAATCATTTCGAAGAAATCACTGTGAAGTAACACGTAGTTTACCTTCGCTGTCACTTAAAAGTTTTGTTTGCTAAGGCTTGTGGCGACCTCCACATACAGCGCCATCTACCGAAGAGACACTGAACTACGAAGTAACGCACTACACGGAGTAACTACAAATCCTGAATCGCGAAATAAATAGTTCTCGCACCGATTAGCATATATATACAACATCCCAACATCAACTGTTGGGCAGTAGCCCGCCAGGCATGATCACCTCGCCTGGTCGGAGGATCCTCCCTTTGTGTTGGGTGGAATATGATACTCGTTCCCCCACAGGCTTTTAAGGTTGGTTTCTATTAAAAATAAGGTACCTATGTACTTAGTATATGATTACCAGTATTGTGCTCATAAGTCTTTTTACCTAACTCATTAATATAACAAATAACAGCAACATTTAGCACGTGGTCTGCCACTTGTCGCTCTAAATTTGCCACATATGTTACAGCACGTCAAAGCCAATATTATGATTAACTTTGTTAATTTAAGAACAAGAACTATACGTTCGTGCAGAATAAATAAAAGTACTTCATTCGAGGCAATTATTATGGCAACATTGACTAATAGCTAAATCTTCAAATCACTGACGTTTGGTACAAACGGTGGATATAGATACGATACGGGCTACACAAATTATGAAATTGCATAGACAATAAATTCTACTCCAATTTACTCGTACTATGGTATCATGCCTGAAAGTTCAATCGTATTCCTATTTGTTCGAGTGTTAATTGGTGTAAAAGAACAATGAACCCCTCGTCGCACTCTCTAAGCATACACACATTGTTCTGTGGCACCAATCGCGTGTGGTGAGCTCACCCTCATTAAAAAATAAACACAACAACGAGTCACATTGTTGTCACATATAAAGTGTACACAGAAATAATTAATTCTGTGAACGTGTCGCGCCGTAGCGAAGAAACAAAGAAATGGCGTAAATGTATTGGATTTAACTTACGCTGTGGATTGTTACGCTAGTAACGTACCTTAGTTTTAATTATAAACTAAAAATAATATCAAAAACTGTCATATCAGGGTTTTGAAACTCCGTTAAGCTAAGCCATAAAGTGTAAAACAATTGCGGTTTTTTGTGCTATCATTGGGGTCGAAAGACGCGGCAAATTCAAATACTTTTAACAAAACGCATGTTTATATATCGTATCATGTCCTGTTGTGTTAATTTGAAATTATGTATACAAAAATTTTGACAAATTAAGAATCTTATCGCACCCCAAAACATTTGAATAGAACAGCGGTTGGAATGTTTTAAGAGCGCGCCAACTGAAGTCGGATTAACTGTGTGTAATTCTTCTTGTCTTTTTACTTGTATTGTAATATTTGTTTTCATTAAATTCAATGTTTAACAGGAACATATAACAATTCTCATTATAATATGGTGCTCTCATGTTTTATTTAATTTAAATTAGTATTATTGTTTAGACTACAGTGTTAGTAGAGATAACAAAGATATCTGCATGGTTTTGAAATTTAGGGCAACAACGCCCTTCGTTATCACCTTCATACGGTCTTTAACAGATATATATTCCTATGAGTAGCTTAATTTAATCTAATTCATAGACTCCACACACACCATACTCCACAATTTAATCTTCATTTAACACTTATACCCAAGAAAGATGCACAAATTAAAATGCCTTAAGCTCATTTTATTCACTTATATTTGGTGTGTACTTGCAACAGTCTGTACGATTTTTAATAGTTGCAAGTTAGACAAAACTCGTAAATAATAATTAAACGCAATAATAGGCACTCGCTACTGGACGTGTGGTTGACACGTCACACGATATTGCATGCCCTCCCAGCCCCATCTATCGCTCATGTCCGACATTCATTTATTACACCTCAGACAGTGGGGCAGTTGTTTACCGCTGTTGATGAATGCAGATTGCTGTACACAAGACAACTGTTACTACTGCTGCGGCTTACAATTGACATCTAATTATATGTGGCCTGTTAACAATCAGCGTATCTAATCACGAGATTTTTTAGTCAGTCCCGTATATGTTTTGCTTTACCCCTATATCTTTTGTTTTGCCCCTATTTGCATTCTTTCATTATCCCGTCTGAAAACGATTATATACTTGAGGAGAGATGCCGAAACGAATACAGTTTTCGAACACCATCAAAAGCCACAGGAAACAAATTAAAACCCTTTAGTAATGTACATTCAGTTAAAACAAAAGGTGCTTAAAATTATATTGACGATAAAACGCGGTTATTTGAATTAAAAGGCTCTGATTTAGAGTTTTTGCTTAAACTTATTGGACATACATGCTCGTGAGGAATATTATTTAGACACCTCTCAAATAAAAATGCATTCAACTCTTTAGGCTACAGAGCGTGCCCCATGAAATTTAAATATTCACATACGTTCGTTAACCATAGCCCTCCTTTCTAATCTGGTCCATGGATACATCTATCCCATTACTATCAAAATCCAGACTCAGCTACGCTTCAGATTCTTTATTGTGAGAGTAAACTTGAGAGACATTTATAAAATACACCAGTGGACTATACTTAAGTAATCTGTCGGCCGCGATTCGTTTGGGTGGAGGCTGCGGGGTGAGGGTGGGGGGGGGGGGCAGACAATCGTGCAATAAATCATGCAGACCATCAGGTGTCGCCGTGGCCGAAACGACTCTCGACATATACTGCTTTTATGGCAATCAAACAAAGATTTAGTGAAGTAAAGTGCTGATTAGACAGGAATGACATGAAAATAATTTCCACTGGCTCTTTTCATAAGGTCCATTCATTTAAATTAAAAACTAAATCGTTTATCAATAAACCGTCCTTTGTTGCAAGTCGAGGAATGATAGAAGAACGCCGTGAAAGAGGATAAATGTATAAAAGGAAGTAGAGAATGAAAGAAGTAAACTTATTGGTATTGCACGGACAACAAATAAAGTTGGAAAAAGGTTGAGATGATGAAATGATGACGAGGGTAGAAGTTCTGCGAAGTAAAAATTTTAATGATTGTATGTATTTTGCGTTTGCCCTACTATTTCTTTCTTATCCCTTGGCAAAAGACCCTACGGAACCCTCGCTAGTCGACCATTCTCTTTCTGACGGATGAATAGTAAATATACAAAATTTATGTGACATTATTTATGGAGATTCACCAGCTACCATGATATTATATATAAGTATAGTGTAATACTAATTTGTGTAAATGGTAATCAATTTCCGTGTTCGATTTTGCCATTCACATTATAGAAATTAAATATAGCTCACTTAGGATACTTTATGACCGCAGTACTTCCCTGTTTTAAAAGGTTTACTATATTTGAATACTTGTTTACTTCACTTTGTCTCCCGCTTTGCTAAGGAGGGAAGTGGACTTATTATATTGCCAACGCCTCCAGTTTTCTTTTGTTCATTTACGTCGTATTCATTCGTTACGGGATCCAAGATAGTCAAATTTTTACTTGCCATAACTCGGTGTGTACGTAGATCACTGCTTCTGATCCTGGTGTGGTTATATGCTAATTGTGCACAAACTATAGTGTTATCAATAGAAGTCTATTCAATTCAAATACTGAGATTAATAAATAAAATTAGTGATGGAATGAATACAAATATCAGTTTAAATTTGAGTATTCATTGAGGGCTAAATATACTCGTATAATGTTGATTTGACTTCACAGACTAATTTATAGGAATTAAAAAATATTATAAGAATGAAGGCATATTCTTATATACTTTGACTCTGCTGAAAATAGTTAATCCACAGTAGTATGTCACAATAATATAGGTCGCAGATCTTATAATTCAAAGATTCTGTCGTGGGTACTACCAACCCAAAAGCGCAACACAGAAAATTCATCAAAAAGAATGAGAAATACGTGAGCTTAAGAAGATAACATGATTGTCAAGAATACAGACAGTTTTGAAGTTGATGCTGTTTTTATGACTAAAATTAGATGAAATTACGGTACCCATGTACCTTCTAATCTATGTTTTAAAGTACTAGAACTCTTGTTCAAGGATTCAGTGATCTTAATCCTAAGTCAGAGGTCGTGGGTACGACTTTCATTCATGACAAATAATTGATGATAAATATGATCATTTGTTATGCACATACTTAGATACATTTTTTCTTACCATAGTACAGTATTGCCTAGACAGACATGCATGTGTTAGACGAGATGAGCTATTTATGAGTACATATAATCATATTTGTTACATATACATAAGTAAATAGAAGAAGTACGTCAAAGTATAAGGTATAGATGCGACCACTGTTAGAAGCAAAATATGAACACAGAACATCATGACAACGATATTTCTTTTCAAAATAAAGCTTCACCTCTCAGATTCAATGATGTAAGTGAAGAATGTAACAAAAAATATTAAAGCGTGGCTTAACACAAAGCCGCGGTGTCAGCGGCGCCAGTAGACAAGACCTCCCTCCCCTTGGAGCCGGTGTGAGCCGCACGCGACCATTCATCATAATTACGGAGGCACAGCCACTCGCCGGTCGCGATCTTCGTCTCCATAAATTACTGTTGGCATTTTGCAACTCAGCATCCGACCGAGTTATACATGTTGCTGTAAAAACTCTATCCCTGCCAAAAGTGTTCTTAACCGCTGGCCCTGGAAAATATTACTGATTAAAATTACAGTCATTTTAGACTGGATCCAATGGTCTTCAGCTCGAAACCATTAGTCCACTAGTGACAAAACATACGTATTGATTAAGGAAACACCAGAGTGTTGAACCCTGAACATTAATGAAAACCACTTTCAATCATAAATTTCTGCTGAAAATTAACCAATGAATTATTAAATTCCAGTTCACAGTATAATTAATGTTTTGACTGATTATGAGTTTTGCCTGTAACATGTACAATACACATTATTTATTCGTTACAAACCCGACAGCCCAGACAAATTGCACATCATTCTTAAAAAATCTCTGTATTTTGGTAAAAATTGCCTCGAAATTTACACCACAATTGTACTAGATATTGATGCACGGTGACGCAGTATTAAAGAAAAATTCTTATGGAAAAGCTTCGATGATTATTGAAAGATGCTTGTAATCTTACAAAAAAGGGACTATGGTTGTAGGAACACACTATTGACTGCCTCGGTGGCACAGTGGTAGTGAATGCGACTGCCATGCTTGAGGTCTCGGGTTCAAATCCTGGGTCGGACCAAATATTTATGTGATCTACAAATATTTGTTTCGGAGTTTGGATGTTTTCTATGTATAATACGTATGCATTTAGAAAAAAAAGTGTATATGTATTTATATCAGTTGTCTAGTACCCATAACACAAGCTCTGCTTAGCTTGGGACTAGATGGCGTTGTGTGTTAGATGTCCGGATTATTTATTTATATGTTTATTCTTTTCTACGTGATGTACTTAGGTCGTATTTACTCTTTAACGTGGTTGGGCCCACGCTTATTGATATGAAGGTGTGAATGCTATCACCAGTCGCTAATAAACCATCGTCACGTCCAGTTGTCATATTTTATTTGATATCACTGCTCATTTCCACGAACACGCAAGTAGTCACCCTACATGATAATGATTCACCTCAACAATGATGCAATAATTAAACTTTAGCAAAAGAGACTTATCGTGTTAGGGGCCGTTCAAATATTACGTAAGCAGATTTTTTACAATTATTTACCCCCCATCCCCCTTGTCAGCAAAAGTAAGCAAAGGTCTTACCCCCTCCCCCTATGCTTACGTAAACATTTTTAATTATATATTTTTTTTATATTGTAATTTTAATGATATATTATAATTTTAAAAATAAGAAAACAGATATAGGATGGAGATTAAATTTAACTGATACAGGATTCAACAAAGAGTAAGGGACAAAAATATTATAATTATAAATAAAGAACATAACAAACTTATTTTAAATTTTTGGTACACATATTAAATTCAAATTAACAGACTTCAGTCCATGAAACCCGAAACATCTTATTTAAACGTTAAACTTTAGCCAATGGAATCAACGGTAACACAAATGTTAACTTGCTATGCTTACAATACGTCTAGTCGCTATAGTATCCAAACGAAACAATACACTGACAGACTAGGAAATTTAGACAAGTGAATAGCGCGCGGTAGTTCCCCTAATCGCTTCTAAAGGGAGTGCCTAAACGTATGTATTATTTGCGGGAATCCCGAAAATGCGTTTCGTTTTCAAGCATAGACAATGTGAGGGTTGCCATTCGTGTAAAAAAGAAAATAACTACCGATGACGTAATCACCATCAAGACTCCCCCACCCCCCATGTCAACCAAAATAAGCAAAACAGAGAGCCCCCCACCCCCCCATGGTGCCTACGTAATACTTGAACGGCCCCTTACACTAAATCCTTTCGATCTTAGATATTAGTAGGATTAGTAATAGGCTAAGACAATAGTTACAATGCCACATAAATCCTTACATAAATTAGCAAATACTAGAGAGTTATATATTTTGCGCAATTTTCCCTACTCTATTGTTAGTGGTGTCAATAATAGGGCAAATCTTTTTGTTCTCATTAGTTGTATACATTTTAATTTGTCGAAGTCGAATTTGATCCGTAGTGAAGTGTAAATTGTTTAATAAAATATATTTGCCCAACATTACACAAATCCAAAGTCAGCAATTCCAATTAGACGAGTGCCAGTACTTTGTGAACATTATTGTTACCAAAAACGACCAACCCGTCACCACTTTCTTCTTTTAACTGGGAAAAAGAAGCGGTGGAACAAACTCCCCAGTGACACATCTGTCTGTTTAGTTAGTTGTCTAGTACTATTTGTCTTTAAGGTTATATAGATGGATGGACGGACAGACATACTCACGTAGTAAACATATAAACCTAACATGACTGCCTCGTTGGCGCAGTGGTAGAATATGCGACTGCTATGCTTATGGTCTGGGTTCGATTCCCGGGTCGGACCAAATGTTTGTATGATCTGCAAATATTTGTTTGGGAGTTTGGGTGTTTTCTATGTATAATATGTGTGTATTTACAAAAAAAAACAGTATATATGTATTTATATCAGTTGTCTAGTACCCATAACACAAGCTCTGCTTAGCTTGGGACTAGATGGCGTTGTGTGTTAGATGTCCGGCATATTTATTTATTTATTTATTATTTATATGTATGTAATAACGAAAAAGTATAAGTGTATGTATTTATATTAGTTATCTAGCACCCATAATACAAGCTCTGCTTAGTTTGTTGTTGGATAGTATATGGTGTTGTGTGTTGGATAGATGTCCAAAATATTAAAAAAAAACAATGGTGTACAAGCATTTTGTGTTATTTAAATTGAATCCCTAGAAATATTCCTGAGTAGAAGAGTCTTAATACATACAGCCAACGAAGTAGTCCTATAAGGGCTACTGTTTAGAAACGGAACCTAACAACCATACTTAGTTCAAAGACGACTTACAGCCTCTGGACATAAAGTCGAAATGTCCAAAAAAATCAAAATTGTAACAATTTTTTTTTCTTAGGTCACAAACCCTCAAAGTGACGTTTATGAACCCAAAGAGTTTTAAATATCACATGTGTTATTAGATCTAGGTTGGCGATATCAAAATAAAAACCAACGATAAAACACTTCGATAAAGACAAAGTTATTTTTTTTTTATTGAATAGGGGGCAAACGAGCACACGTTTCACCTGATGGTAAGCGATTACCGTCGCCCATGGACACCCGCAACACCAAAAGCGTCACAAGTGCATTGCCGACCTTTGGGGGATGGGGAGAAGGAATGGGGGAGGGGATAAGGTTTGGGCCTCCGGTATCCTCACTCACTCGGTGAAACACAGCGCAAGCGCTATTTCACACCGGTTTGTTAAATTTGAATTTCTCTTTGCGTTGTAAATATTATATATGTTACGAGTGTATATTATTTTAAAGATATATGTAATTTTAAAGGTTCCTCTCATATCCAAGAATTCTTGCACCACCTGTCCACCTGTCCATTTCTTCTGTCAGTGATGTAGCTTAGAGGTAGAAGGTTAGAGAACTTATAGTTACTGCTAGGAAACTATAATTTAGTATACTACATAGGTGACAGGACATGACGAAAGATTTATGTATATATTTAAGTAACGCCTTATTTTTCCCTGTATCTCAATGGGATTTTATATCGTTAGAAAGATGTTCCAAGAATACGCCCAGCATGTCAAAAAAATATTTCGGTTTAGCAATCCATTTTCTAAATGTAATTAAATACAAAGTACCAATTTGATCATTAAAATATTTCACAAGATTTTTGCAGTTAAGCTAGCTCTGTTACTTTGAGCATAATGTTCAATGACTAACGAAATGTGTCTAAAAACTACGGAAAAGTTCACAGAAAATACAAAATTCATAAAACCATTATTTACCAGTATCAGGCATTAAAAAAATTTTCTTTTCTAAATTAAATTCGCCTCACATGATATCTGGATGATTCGTGTGTGTGTGTGTGTGTGTGTGTGTGTTTATGCTCTATTACTATTTCTGCTGTTACATCTTTTTTTACCGGCCTACTTATTTAGATACAAAGTCGTTACAAAGTAAATACTGTTCACAGTTGACCTGCGATGCGACGGAGCGATAGCAAAAAGTGAAAGTTATCCAATTAAGATTGCCGCTGGAAACAACAATAAATAACGTCACTTGACTCTCTTCTAAATCTTTGTCTCATTATTTGTTCAAACATTTATAAACTCGTTAAAGTGGAAAATCCTATTAGATCTTAACATTCTTTGTTCGAGTATTATGGTAATTCTCAAGTCATGCGTTTACGCAAACGCTACTGCTACGAGCTACGAGATCTACGAATTGCACAGCTGCTTGCTATGCCGTAGGTGCTACAGAGTTTGTAAATCTTTACGAGAATGTAAGCGTTTGTAGATAGAACAAAGCAAGAATGTACCTAGATATGATAAGAAATAACGGCTGGGGAAATGAGTCTGTACTGTCTGTAATGTACGTATCACAAATATTAACAAGCCACTTAACATTTTTTACACCTTAAAAGTTCCAAAGAGATTAAATAGAGTCACACACATATGAAGTTCAAGAAACGCATAAGCACTGAAAATGGCAGAAAGAGAAAAAGTATCTAAAATATTTGCATTTTATCTGGTGATAATACATTTTTGCATTTTATCTCTAGGCTAGACGTTTAAATGGAACACAATCTAAACTCTCTGAATGCAAAACGTCTCAGCGTCACTACCAAGTCGCCCGTCTGTTAACAATTTATTAGTGGCGTACTTCTTTTTAAATGGTTTGTAAAAAAGGGAGCCTATCACCATCAATCACTTAGCGGATTAAACAATTTTAGAAGCCCAATTCCACAAACGAATATGAGTTTCTTTGTTTGTATACAACGCTTTATTACTCAACTGTAATTGGTTGATATTGCACAAGCACTACCAGAAGTGTTAAAAAGAATATGAAGTACTTTTATTCAGAACAATATTGGTATTGCGAGGAATGTTCAATTTACAAACATAGAGTGATATAAACAAGGCTGCGAGTAATAGCTATTTTCTGCTAAATCGTGGACAAATAGATCTGACTTATATCTCTTGAAATGTTATAAGCGTTGTGTATCAGAAAATTTTATAAAAAATGGACTTGTAATATTATTTTGTAGTAAAACTGCACGACTCAGATGTCTAGATAAAATTAATATTATGAGCATTCCATACATAGACTTGGCTATTGGCTGACGTCGTTTCGATAGTTCCTTTGTATCGGACACCTGCTTACTCCTAGATTTACGTGTTTAATTATTCTGCGAGAAGATGCCGTTGTATTGGTAAGCTCTGGGCTATAACAATAAAGAACATTTTATGTTCAGTAATTACGTGTTGGACGTTGAGGTGCAATATTAGGGCCACTACTGGCCGATTTATTTAGGCCTCTCCCTCACTAAAATAAACATTATCGTACTTTATACTACTTTTTCTAATCGTAAATCTTTCACCTAAACCAATATCCGAGGACCCTATTATTATGTGACCGTAACTTCTCTTCGTCTTACACAAGGTTAAATCTGCCTATACAGAATAAATATTACTTCTACATTATGAGCAATTATTATCTGAACATTGATTGATAGCTCGGTGGGACGGTGAGGGCTCTTCGCTTTGACAAGTATGAGCCAGCTCGTCCGAGCTAATTGATCACAGAACCGCTATTAAGCAATTCGTTCGTACCCAAACTGAAGAAGGGTGAGGCTTTCTTAGGGCAGGGAAGTTCAAAGTATGGTGAGATAATTATGATTTTACAGTTGCGAAAGACTAGTGACTATCGACGCTGCTGGTGTCCCTCATATCAGAAAGACATTTCACTGATAAATAATTCATGGAAATGCTTTGTAATAAGACGATACCTATGTAGAAGAGTCACTTTTGGGCTCACATTGAAACTGATGTCCCTGTTGTTTTCTCTAATCTCAGGATTGGCATACGAGTCCGAGATTTTTCTTTTCTACATTTTTTATTCCACTTTTCCTTCTTCCTTTGTCCCGTTCGAATATAATTCCCAAAGGAGGCTTAAGTTAGCCTATCCATTCATGCTATTTATACTGTACAATATACTTATTTTTAGTAGTTACTGAATTTCATTGCTATAATATAACCTCCTAGATATGAGCCCACAATCAAAAGACGGTATACCACAGGGCTACACACTGGGTCCGTCAATTTCTGCATCATTACCCTAGTAGTGACGGTGTACAGTTTGACCGATCTAACCACAGTATATCTACTCACACATGAGATAATACAAACTGTATTGTGAGTTTATATATTTATAGGTTGTCTTTCCCTTTGCAGGAAGGACGTACGATTTATCTCCCACCAAATATAATGGATACAAAGCGAGAATAAATAACATGCTATTTGTAACTTCTTTTCATTAAAGGAATAAGGCTCACCTCGTGTCGTTTATCGAAAAAACATGATTAAGCATAACGTTGGATACCCACATCTGTTATTGTAAATGTTGTACATAATTTGATATAAAAGACAGTAGATCAAATTGTGTTTATTTTACCGTATTCCGTATTTCCGTAATATTTATTAAACCGTAGTCGGCTTAATAAATATTTCTGATAGCTTCAACTTAAATTCAAAACGTTAAAGCTTTATTCTGACATGGTATTATTCAATCTGACGGAACGAGCGATTAGCATATCTGTATGTTAGAGTAACTCTGTTACGAGTATATTCTTTTATTCAGATCCTCACGATTACTAGTCACTGACCGCTCTGAAGATTGAACAAATTGAAGATCTCCAATCTTCAATTTTATCCAATTTATATTTTAAGTCCTATGATTGTGGTTTATAGATTTACATTTGAAGAGAAGAGATTACCTAGATTGTAAAAGACTTTCTTGATATTATTAAAAACTGTTTCTTAAACAGTACAAATTAGTCAGTTTGTTTCATAATGTTAATTGATTATCTATAGTCGTTCCAATAGTTTATTTAACTTTTGACAGCTCTAATACTTAATCAAATAGTGATACCCTGACCCGTTACCTATTCGATTTCTTTCATCGATCGATTTTATGCATTAAGAAGTTTTAATCGATTTAACAAACTCATTATTTTATAGATAATTTCGTACTTCATATTTCTATGTGTTTCAATGTGCGACCTCCTTTGTCAAAATAAAGAAGAAATGGATTAAAAGAATGTTGTTCAAATATGACGGTTCTATGTCATGAAAAAATATATAAAAGGAACTGAATTTTCAAAATGTATTATTGTATTGTGTTGTAATTCAGTGGTTAATATTGTATTTGTTAAACTATTGATGATCTTTATTAAATCTCTCTATGTCTATTTTAAAATAATCTACAGTATTTCAATGAGTAACCTTCAATATAGTTGAGTATTTATATTCCTCCGTATTGATTTATTTGTGAATTCTCACGTTTGGTTGAGTTGAGCGTATCGTTCCTGCCTTCGTTACTGTCAAAATGCCAAAAAAGAAAGTACTCAAAGGACAAACAAGAGAGTTTGTCTTGCGACTTCGTGAATACTTTGAAAAGGAAAGCCGTAATGGTGGGCCTCTTATACCAGTGATTCAAGTTAGAGACCGTGTTGCAGCAGCATTAGGTATTAGTGCTCCAACAGTGGCAAAAATAACAAAAGAAGGCTACGGCAGCAGTGGCATGAAACAGAATAAGCTATCTACACCTAAGAAAAAACGTCCGCCTAGTAAAGTTACAGCCGTTGACAATTTTGACGCTGATGCTATTCGTCGTCATATATACGACTATTACCAAAGAAAAGAGATTCCAACATTAAAAAAACTAACACAATCTCTTCGAAATAGTGGTTTGTTCCGTGGTCAAAAATCTTCTCTGACAAAGGTATTGAAAGACATTGGAATGTTATTCCAAAAATGTGACAAACGAAATATTTTAATGGAACGCAATGATATTGCTTTGTATAGATGCGATTTTTTAAGACAAGCAAAAAAAATAGAAGATTGGTCGAATGTTGTTTTCACAGATGAAACTTGGCTCAATGCGAATCATACGCTGTCAAAAACTTGGACTGACAACACCGTTGGCTCCACTTCTACAGTACCAATGGGAAAAGGCGAACGACTGATTATTTGTCATGCAGGAACAGTAAAAGGATTTGTGCCAGGCGCTCTATTAGCTTTTAAATCCCAGAAAACAGGAGATTATCATGAGGAGATGAATTCGAACGTGTATGAAAAGTGGTTCAGAGAAATGCTTACATCACTCGAAGAGCCATCAATAATATTTATTGATAATGCACCTTATCACTCTCGTCAAATTAATAAAATACCAACACAGGCCAACAAAAAACATGAAATTATAAACTGGCTCCGTGACAATGGCGAAGAGGTGAATGAGTCCCTACTAAAAGTAGAGTTAGTAAAGATATTAAAAACAAAGAAGCTGCCAAAACGATACGTCATAGATGAAATGGCAGCAGAGCATGGGCATACCGTCCTCAGAATTCCCCCATATCACTGCCAATATAATGCAATTGAAATGATCTGGGCACAAGTTAAAGGATATGCTGCGAGGAACAATACAACTCCTCCTTTCACCGCAAGAAAAATCCTGAATTTACTGAAAAATGCGTGTGAAAAAGTAACTCCAGAAAACTGGGCGAATGTTGTAGAAAAAACAAAGAAGGTGATAATGTCGGATTGGGATCGGGATGTTGCATTCGACAATTTATCTATCCAAGAAATGATAATCAATATTACTGAGAACTCAAGTGATGATGATTCCTGGTCATACGAAGAAGACGATTCTTTATAATTAAAATTAGTATTACAGTACCTCTTTTGGTTGTTTTATTTTTAATCCGTAAATTACTACGAATTTCAACATTTTGTACCTGTTCATTACAAGTAGGTACCGCAGGTAGTTTTTATTTGAACCAACTATAGTAAGTCTAAACAATTATTTTAGATTCATTAATTTGCGGCGAATACATTCGATCCCATTACTAGGTACGAGTACGATGGAACTGTTTTCATTACGCAAATTATTTATGCATTGAAACAGAGACATTTAGGGCATTTTAATGCAAAATAATAAAGCTTTTTACGTGATTTGATATAAAATATAATCACAATAATTTTATTGTATGTTTTATTAATATAATCGATAATCGATTTATTTCAAAACCGTTTTTATAGTCTGTGGTCATTAATTACGAATGACACATCCCTAAGTAGGCGGAGCCCGCCCATAAAGAACAGTATTATCTGTAGTACATTGTATCAAAAATTATTACAAAACTTTATGTGCGTGATCTGTCAAAAGTTAAATAAAGTATTGGAACGACTATAATTACCAAAAATACAGGTTAAAGAAAGCTGTTTTCAAGACTTACTAGAATTATTTACAATTTACAAATGTCTGCAATATCTTAAATGGTTGTCAAAATATATTTTTTCTGTATTACATTTTTATGAGGATTGTAAATATCGAGAATAGTTAAGTACAATCTGATATAGTTTTGTCACGAGCTCAAATAGGCCTACCGATACTTAAACCTTCGCCAGACTTTCAAAAACCGTAAAACTCCTCATAAAACATCAAATCGCTGGAATAACATATTTCAGCGTAAATTTTATAGCTTCAACGTTAAGCCATATCAATAAGTCCAAGCATTATTGTCGAATATTACGAAACTAGTCCTAGTACAAAATAACTTGGCCTCGTGCCCGTTTATACATTTGTACAATTTAAATAATCCTCCTGAATTTGTATTTGTATAATTATATAGATTGTTAAATATAACCTAAAGATCTCATATCATATTTGACCAAATTTTTTTAAAGCAGTATAGCGATAACAATTAATACCCTCTGTCGCGGGGGATTTTACAAACTAACATGAAACGGACACAAAGATCACGCAGACTCGGGACAACAATTTTTGGATCACACAAAGTGTTGTACAGCGTGGAATTTGAACTCACGACACTTGGCGCAATAGCAACTAGGTCAATCGCGCAGTCTGATTATAAAAACATTTTTCGTTTCTATACATTACTAAAAAAACCGAATGCGGGAATACAAAATTGTCAATACCTAAACTTTGTGTAAAAGAAGTGCAGTGAACTTAAATTGCATTAATTTAATTGGCTCGATACAGCTGCATTGCTATTTTATCTTTGTCTGTATGAGAGTGAGTTTCACAGTCGTCCAACATTACGATATTGTTCGTGGAAAATAACTTTACACGGGGTTACTTAATAAACATTTTATGCGGATACTAATAAAAAACTATACACATCGTAGCGAACTTGTATATTTTTTTAACATAATGACGCATATATTTCACATTATTAAACATAACTCAGAACTGAAAAATAGCAGTTTCGTGTCGTGATTGTGTACTTCTATCACAAGAATCGTTCATCACTCGAAACTGAGATGCTGAAGCAGTTGGATATAGATGTTGCACAGCCCAACTTAGCAATTTGAGTGATGAAAGTGAACAAAATCAAATGAACTGTGTAGATTTTTTAACGACCTTATTGTTAATGGTTATTTGATAAACAAGTGCTCTTAGAATAAATATTCTATAGCGGTTAGAAACTCGTCACAACTACCGAAAAAATAATAGTCGTTGGAACAAATTAGTACTAGAATAAATAAATAAATATGAAATATTTTGGACATCTGATTCGCAACTAAACTAAGTAGAGCTTATACTATGGGTGTGGGTGACATTATACCTTTTTTTAAATATATTCATACTAGCTGAACCCCGCGGTGCTACCCGCGGTACGATGATAACTGCGGGCAACGCCGCGAGGCGAAGCTATATCTTTATAAATAGTAGCCTATGTGTTATTCTGATGTATAAGCTATATTGTGGTAAAGTTTCATTCAAATCCATTCAGTAGTTTTTACGTGAAAGAGTAACAAACATCCATACATACATACATCCATACTTACAAACTTTCGCCTTTATAATAGTAGTAGGATAATACACCATAACATGGAATCAAATATTGCCAATGAATTTGTATATCATACAAACATTTGGTCCGACCCGGAAATCGAACCCTAGACCTCAAGTACGACAGTCGCATACACTACCACTGCGCCGCCGAGGCTGTCAAGTCAAGAATAGAGACCACGAGTTATTAATTAACTTAGAAAAGAAAACTAGGATGGATTGAATTGAAATATATATCGAGCTATGGAGTGCAATGAGCTGATTGAACGAATACGACATTTCTTCCAGATATTGGGTTGATACAGTCTCTTTCCAATTAATTACAGTAAATGAGGAAGTAAGCCCTCATTTAGGAGAATAATCACTTCCCGACTTCGACTTCGACTTCCAGTTTCTAATACAACGAGTATAAAAAGCTGTGGTCATAAAATGAAGTGCTTTCGAATTGTCATCTTCTAAAAGCAAAAAGATATCCACATTAAGTCTTCACTAATAAATTCCTAATTGAGATTTAAAGTATTTTTGCCCAAGGAGCCAATATCACTAATTATATTCCCTTCTCTACCAATTATATCTTCGTTACCGGCTCTAATACCTCAGAGTTATATCGTTTAAAATTAAATTTATTTCAAACTCATTACCATTCAAATTAGCATACTTAGGAAAAGGGTACGTCGTATTTACCTGATCTAAAGTTGTGGGGTTGATTAATTTGAAGAAATAATACAGCAAACCCAACCTATAAATGCGTATTCAGATCTTCGTAGCTTACAAGGTATGCTGATAATGCTGTCTGAATATTATTTTACGTGAAATTTAAAAGCAATTAATTAATATTTAGTTTGATACGATTACTTATGTAACTTGTCAGGTTTAGCGGTAATCTCAAGTTTCAATTTTAATTAGAAAAGTGGGCTCTTCCATCTCGTGAAAAATGCGATTTGGCAATCAGCTTTCCCTGAATGTTATTGTAATGGTTATTTTATAGCTGGTTTTGGCTGATAACGTTGGGAAAACATCGTGAAATTCAATGCTGAATGTTAAACGATAATGTGTAGTCTATAGATCCCGTTCTAGTAAAAGTATTTGGGAATAAATATTTGAGATGTTTATACACCGGTTAGAATGAAACTGACCAACCGTGATTTGATAAAACTAAGGTTTGCAATCCCCCTATGTACGTTACATAATTCCCTCGGTTTTCCCCATATTGATGCGATCTACGGTATTCACTATCACAAAAATGGGCCTAAAAAGGGTATTCAGCACTTTTTATGTCCATCAAATAAATAGTTTGTAAGTCTTTCAAACCATCATTAATATTGTTGTGTTTTGAATAGGTCACATTTTTCTAATTAAACATCTCGCTAAGTTAGCTCCATTAGTTTGTATCTACAACACGCGACTTAGACCTGGGTTCCTTGTTACCTTTTAAAACAGGAAACTCTTAGCTATGCAGCATGATACTTGACCTTGGCTGAGTTTTCTTTCACGATGAGATCTTGATAAAACCTAAATAATTATTTTATTCCAAAACAAACCGATTTGTTACATTTATTCAAATTCAACAATTAGGTACAACCATTCATATAAATTAGAGTTTCCGTCCCAATGTAAATATAAGCCAGCAACGTAAACGAAGGGAGAAATCCGACAAATGTCGAATCTTGCCACAGTATCCTCGGAGCATGGCCGCCACTTCGCGTCGCTCCAAGCGGCCTTTAATACTCTTAGCGGTGACAATGGTATCTAATTTATTTATTTCCGTTCCTTTACCGACGACAGTCATCCGAGAAGGATCGTCTCGTCGGTGAGGGCCCACACCAGCCTCATTCGGCTGCGGCGGGTAATCTCGACGTGTCATATGACGTCACTCGACTAATCTCTATTATAAAGGATCACTTATCTGTCCCTCATCCTCCGCAACACATGTGATGTACTGAAAAAGGATTTTTTGAACCGTATTTCTCTAGAAATGGATAATGAACGGTGGTCTTTTCACTGGACGTATCGGGAAAGTTTAAATGTTACTATTGAATTACGATGTAATTTTAGATTAGGAACTGAATCTTAAAAAAATAAATACCGCTGCACTTATTGCAATCAATTAATTTAAGTTTTTCTTGTGTATTTTGATATGAATAAATTATTACATAATATTCCTTGATATTTACTTATTTATTTATCTTAACTAACTGATATTTTTTTCAAACAGTTTGAATCTTGGCAACTCTCAGCTTTTTTAGAACAAATGCTTAACGAATATTGCTTTGATTAATTTTATGTTGTTTAAATTTGTATTTTTATTAACAATTGATGTGTAGTGACGGATGAATAAAACAGAGTGTCACCACCACTTCTCATCTCATTGGTGTCGTAAGGCAACTAAGGATCAAAACTACGCAAAGACGACATCACTACAAAGAGAAGGATAACTTGAAACAACCCCGTCTTTGGTAGACCAAAGCCTCCTTGCTAAGGGGAGACCTACGTATGTCCAGCAGTGGATTGTTGAAGACTGTTGGTGACGATAACCGTTGATGTATCATAGTTGAAAAAAACTATCAGTATGATTATGAGAGTTCGTTACATTGCATAGGCATGTATTTACTCTATATTTTTTACAGATTTATTTAATTATATAAGCTTTACGTATCTGTTAGGCCCTTATTAAACTGGAACAGATGTTTCAATAACACATATGTACATAATAATTAAGGACACAAGTAAGTAGTGAGAAGCGCCCCGGGCGCGGGCGCGTCTGAGGAATTAGGCGTGTTTGCGCGACGCTAACACGCTCTCAAACGTCGCATAAATCACTTTACACCGACAAACTTTTACATCTTACACATAATATGTTTACCCGCCGGATAAAATGCGCGCCTTCTCACTTACACTCAGCGGTTACACGCGCTAAATTTGTTACCTACTCCCACGAGTATCTTTCAAAATCCTGAAACACATCAAACATTTAATAGATCACATTTAGTCGCAAAGTAAAATATATTTTGAAACTAAAATCTATCTACATAAACTATCACTGTTATTAGTAACAGACTCTATTATATGAGTTAGCTCAGTATTAGATAATTTGCATTCAAAACATTATATTTATGACAAATGTCACCGACAGACACCGACATATTACTTGTCAACTGAACTAATGAAACTAGGTTAAGTACGTGACGTAACTTAAAAATAGACTCTTACGAATCACTTGTAGATTGCTTGAAGAATATATCATCTACGCTTCGAACGAATTACACCGGTCGTGGTCACGGATATACAGTGAACTACCCGTGACCAAGAGCTGTATAATTCGTTCGAAACGTTGTAATATAAAAGGTAAATAAAAGGCAATACAACATAAAATATGAATATATAATTTTTAAATGTTCATTTCACGTGTTTATCTATCCCGAAATCAAATTGATGCAAACAAATATGATGAAAAAGCTACAGACAGAGCTGTGACGTTACTACAAGTTCTGATAGACATTCGTAACGTTGATTGACCTACAAATCAGAAATTCACCACCTTAATCAACAGGGAGTTTGATCAAACGAAAAGTCATACCAATATATACAAATAGGTAATTAATGTATTCATACCGTGTATAGTTTTAATTAAATTCTACCCTTTCAGAGCCTATTTAATGATATGATTTCGTGGAATAGAGCATTTACGTAGAGTAAATCACGATGAGATATGTGCCGCGGGGACGCCGATAGTTAAATTGACAGTAATGAAGCACTCACCACTAATTAACAATTATTGTTAAGTGCTTTTCAGTTTATTTTGCACTCAATTGAAGCATCAGTTTATTTTCATATTTTTTTAATTTAGTGCTATCTGCCAAAGAATTGAAGCTGTTACTTATGTTGTAATATCTGTTAAATTTTCAAGCTCCGTGGTTTTAACTAACTGGTAAAAGACATATATTTTTAGTTGTATACAAATGTCCATGAAAGGCAAGTACCAAATATTGTGAACCTATGAGACAACATAAGCAAATGTAAAAAAAGGTATTAAGTATAAAATATGATACTGTTTCATAGTTCCTTAGTTCTCTCCGAATATGTAGATGTATGTATGTAACCATGCTATAATTTTATTTTAATTTTACTAATGGTTTCATTTACTTACACTTGCATTTTATATTTTGATAATTTAATTAATAATGAAAATTTTGGATTTTAAAAGATATCCATTTAAGACATGGATCGCTTACTGTAATTCGCTCGAGCGTGCACTCCGTGTAAAAACGTTTAAGAACCTCTAATGAATACCGCGCTCCCTCCCCTATTCTTAATGTACAATAAATTATATTTATCTATTATCAGATCAACTTTTTGGAGAGTTTACGAGTATCACACTAGGACGTCAGAGATGCGCAGAGACTGTCTCTGTCTACGTGACACCAAGTTAAATGATTTCATTTAAAACATATATACGTGACTAAATTATAATAAACTTACATTTTTGTGTAAGTCAAATGATAATGTACTAAGAAATAAATATATTCGCACTTGAAAAAGATTGTCTGCACTCTGAACGACAAGATGATCCTTGGATTTGTTTTGTCCTTTCTTGTCAGGACAAGTCCAATAATAAAGTTTAAATTGTAAAAATGTTCTTATAACCGCGTTCTTGTGCAAAAACTGTAAAAAAATCATTTTAGTGAGCTACTGCTATCAACTTATCGGTATAAGCTCAAAGATAATTTAAGAATCAAGAATAGTGCCTTGTTGCAAGCCACACAAATACCAATGGACTTCAGCCTATTGCTGTCAACTGTTGAACGAAGGCCGACCCCAAAGATCGCCAACCATCCCGATCTTGGGCAGTTCGCATTCGTCCGCTGCCAGCCATTTTCCTCAAGACATCGGTCTCTCGTGCCTCAGAAACAATAGGCTATTCTTATTCAAAGTGAAGTATAGGTATGCAGGGAAAGCAACTGAAAAAAATAAGTAGTACTTAAGGACGTATCGCATTATTAACAGTCCACTTAATAATCCACGGCTGGACGTTTCTTTTTTTGTTCAAAAAGACAACTCCCGCATTAGGAATATACATTCAGTGTCGCAGGGGACTTTACAAACACACATGAAACGAACACAAAGAACACCCAGACTCAGAACAACAATTTGCGGATCACACAAAGTCCCAGGTAGGATTTGAACCCACAACACTTCGCAATGGAAAGCGGCGTGGTGACCGCTTAAACCACTAGTCCAACCTCGTTGTTGTTCAAGGCAGAAAGTTTCTTGATAGCGCATTGTTGTGGACTGTCAACTATATAAATAGTGCGAATGAAACTCCTGTCGCGTAGGAAGATGGCGGAAAGAGGCTGCAGGCATCAGTCCGAACAATTCCTTGGAGCACTTCCCATAGTACTCGTAGATGCGGTAGAAGATGCATAGCGAGGCTACATCTCTACGCAGCGTCAGATGATCTAATCGATTAGAAATATCTTGGCAATCGACAATTCGAGTCGCTCTACGTTGAATGCGGTCTAGAGGGAGGGGCTGGTACTGAGATGCCCCCTCCCCAAAGATGAGAACTGTATTCCACATACAGCTGAACCTATGCCTTATAGAGATTAGAGCATTCAATCAAACAAACCAAAAAAAACCGGCCAAGTGCATGTCAGGCCACGCATAGGATATGGTTCCGTTTGTTATAATTTCATTTCGTTATTTTTGTACGAAGTTTTTAAATAAGCGCATTTTATAAATTAGGCCTCTATAACTCCTGAACTTACAAAGTTATCAAAGTCGTTGTAGTTTTCCTTTAAAGTTGATCATATTATCTTTAAAGTTTGTAAGTTAAAAAAAATACTAAAAATTTATGAAACTTGATAAAATTGAGAACAACCCTTACATAAAGTAGGGAGTAGAATAGAATGTAGAAGATAACAAACGCCTTGATGATTCAGATTAGACAGCCGGGCACTGACAGCCATCTCACATCGATTGTGTTACGTCACTCAGAGACGAGGCTCCCAATATACCATGTATAACTGAATATAATACTGTTGTAAAACAAAAATACAAAGGAAATTGTCTTCATCTCTGTATTATATTAAAATAAAGCTACGGCTAATATTAATCCTTCTAGATATTTTATATTCTTTATCAGAAGATATGTAATACTCACATATTTATTTTTGTGTCTCTGAAAAAAACTATGTCAAAAAAATTTGTAAGGGTTCGCTTGTGACGCCTCTGGTGTTGCGCGTGTCCATGGGCCGCGGTAATCGCTTACCATCAGGCGATGCGTCTGCTCGTTTGCCGCCTATTTAATAAAAAAAACAAATTACAGGATCCCCACCACTAAAAATATCGGCTTTTAAATTCATCATCTGTTGAGAAAAGTTTGACATTCAAAATTAATTTGCAAAATAAATAAATAATTTTCTTTCATTTCATCCCGATCTACATAGATGTCGACTATTAGAAAAGACCTTGAAGAAGATAAGGTGGACCCTACGACGACCCAGAACAGATATCTCTGGAGAAGAAGGATAAGGAGAGCCGACCCCAATTAGAAACGCGAAAAAGTCAGACGAAGAAGAAGAAGATTGCATTTCATCCCGCCACGTACTCGTAACTACAGCTGTGTACCTACCTACCTACTACCTGGTCAGATTTTAGCTTTGGAGAAATTTTTACGTTCTATAAATCTCCAGTAATTGTTTTCATGAGAGTCATGTCACATCACATACCGGTCTGACCGATTGTTTTTGATAGCACAGCCTCATAGAAAAGTGGTGTTAAAAGTCTTTTGTTGTTTCATACCGAGCGAGTGGGTATACCTAAGCCCCAAATTTAGCACAATGCTTAAGTGAGTATAACAACTCCCTCCTGTGGGTTATAAAATACAAAAACGTATTAAATCATATCTCTCAGGGAATATATACCCTTTTGTAATAACGTAATTTTAGTATAATAAAGAAAATAAAAGTCTAAATAACCAATACCAAAAATTTGAATATGTAATATAGAACTTGAAGCGGCGTAATATGACAACATTTCAGCAAGCGGTCGGTTATTTATATATTTAAGAGATCGTGTGTGTTGTAACAAAGGCTCCCAGAGCGGCACGCGAGCAATAATGAAACCACAACCATAATCCGGTGTCGTGGGACAACTCGCCCCAAATTGCCAATTTCGATGACGAAGGCGACGCACGGTGTGCTTCGTGACACGTCGCCACTGCGCCACACTGGTAAGGACTGTTACACTAGAGATAAATAGAATGGGCGGATAGAGAAACACATGCTCAAAAAGTACTTTAAATCTTTGCATTAACTAACCTAAAGATCACCATTAACATCCTTTCCATGGAGAAACCTTTGTAAAGCAGTGAACTGTTAAAGGTCTATTGTATATATATATGTGTGTTTACTAGCTTGCGCCCGCGGCTTCGACCGCATTTAATAAAAAGTATCCTATGTTACTTTTGATACCCCCAAGAACATGTGTACAAAGTTGATCGGTTAAGTAGTTTTCAAATGAAAGTGTAACAAACAAACTTTTATCCACATTTATAATACTCGTATTTAGGATATCTATTATGACTGAGCTTTAAATGTTTGGAAATGCCCACAACTTTGTCCGGCTAAGATCATTTGTTCCCAGCAAAATGCATTTATTATTTATGTTTACACTATTCATACTTTTGAGTTATGGCACTTGGTGTAACTGCTACACATACTAAACTAACATTTAATAATATCACACTTTGACATTTAAGTTTGTGATTCCAATTTTACCTGAATTCACAAGAACAAGAATTATTTTTTGCTCCGCTACGGCAAAGCCAATTTACGGAAGAGTTTTGGCAGTCCATGTATGTAAGTACGAGTATGTTCCACCGCAGCGCCTACACTAACTAATTGTGTCGAATGAGGTGTTAAAATGGTGCCTAACGGAGATATTCCTAACACCCACATATTTATTTGAAACAGGATTACAATATGTGCGACCACGTCTCTACCTTGACCATTTTTGTGCCTATGCATTTCCGGATTTCTATCTGAATTATTTGATTGTTTCTTTCTTTTCAGAACCCTTATTTTTACTTATTCATGTTATAATTTTTTTACAAATTTTCTTTAAGTTGTGTATTCAGTTTTAAATTCAGTATCCAGTCATCATGTATATACGATAAAAATTCGAATAAATATCGAATCAAAGTACCATCGAGACAATACGTGGAACAAGCGTCACTCAAATATCCCTCAAATATTCTAACACTAGTTTCAACCTTTGAATTCAGTTCAGCTTCTGGGTTGAGGAGGTTTGATGCCGATCGCTCCGTGGAAAAACTGATATTAAGGTGAAACTGGGTGGAACTAGTAGTAGTAGTGGAGATTAATATTATATTTGCTTTCTTAAAGAAGAAACAACAATCAATATTAATGATTACTGAATCAGTTCCTACAGAAAGGGATAACGACTCATTTCTAAGCTTATACGGCTATTACTGCTCAGAGACAATCAATAAAATATATATTTGATCGAAGACAATTTTACCTTACGGCCTCACAGAAAACCGATATGAAATAGTGCTTGCGCTGTGTTTCACCGAGTGAGTGAGGATACCGGAGGCCCATACCCCAACTCCTCCCTATCCCTCTCCCCATCCCTTGAAGGTCGGCAACGCACTTATGACGCCTCTGGTGTTGCGGGTGTCCATGGGCGGCGGTAATCACTTACCATCACAGTTTGCCCACTATCTTATAAATTTACAAAAGGAGTATTCGAAATTCCAATACGTAAATGTAACTATCGTTCTTTTATTCGTACATATTATTACATACATACATATTACGGACATCTAACACACAACGCGATCTAGTCCCAAACTAAGCAGAGCTTGTGTTATGGTACTAGACAACTGATATGAATACATATATACTTTTTTTTTTTGTAAATACTTACATATTATACATAGAAAACACCCAAACTCCGAAACAAATATTTGTAGATTACACAAACATTTGGTCCGACCCAGAATTTGAACCCGAGACCTCAAGCACAGCAGTCGCATTCACTACCACTGCGCCACCGAGGCAGACATCGTATAAGATACCTTCAAAATTGTCTTCGAGTTTAAGTTTCATAGTTTCTCTTCTTGTTGTTATTATTAATACGCATCTGTAAAAATGACATGAAAATAGTCTGGGTTGACGGGTGACAAAGATGTTTGAAGACAGAAACATATTGTACCGACCCTTATAATTGGAATAAGGGCCCAGGAATGTTGACATAAATGATGAGCATTTCCAGGTAATATTTATTAAAAAACTCAAGATCAAATAGGTTTTCATATAGTTTTATTTTTGTTTTCTTTTATTACAATACTTCAAATGTCGATTTAATGATCCTATATTTAGTTTTGAATTAAATTTACTTTAACTAATTATTAAGTTCCAGGGTTCAACGATAAGCAAAGAACCATCGTATCTAGTATAAGTTTAAAATATTGAACATTGTAGGAACTCTTTTTACCCGACTGCGAAAGAAAGAGGGTTATGTTTTTCAAGCGTATGTATGGCATTGGCATGCCCTAGAGCCTTGTCGTGTTTTTAGTTGAGCAGTATCAATATATTCGTCTTAGTCGTGAGAGTGACACTGGCTACATCAAAATTAAAAAAAAGCAAAATTGAAAAATGGTTAATAAAATCTTTTCTTTTCAGTTCTTTCTTTCTTTTTAGTTCTTCAATGAATTTAAAAAAGATGGCATATATTGACACAGTCGGGTTTTTTTTAATAATTCGTTACTGTTGGGAATGTAATTGGTTCCACATAGAACGAGAAAGCTAACTTGGGTGAAGGCAAACCGAAAGCTCAAATTTTTGATGGGAACTGAGATCGGGAGTGCAGTAGCTCGAAATCTATTTGTAAATGTTCGTCCTACGATTGGAAACGCTAATAGCTTTCTGTGACAGTTGTTACCAGTGTATAGCTTAGATTTTTAATTTTTATGGTGTGTTTCACTTCATTTGTGATAAGACTGCCACTTAAATAATACAAATGTAAGTGATACCAAATAAAATCGCTTGTTAGAAGCTATTTAGTTGGTTTCTTAGCCGTCTGTCGCAGAGATGAAGTTAAATTTTAATTTCTGTGGGATGGAGACGTGCTCGTCAACCACCACCTCAAGACCTACAATGTATTGTAAATTGTTTTGCCCTTATTAGACCGTATATATATGAGTGCCTGATCAAGCTGGAAGATTGTTCTTTGCGAATATGACAGTTAATTTCTATCTTTTATTTTGATTACTGTACAGAACGAGTCCTCGAGAGACGAGGCGGACAAAAAGGGCCAACTCCCAACAGTAGCCCTTCGTGGCGAGGATTAATTTACTCACTTCAAAGTTTTACTTAATCACTAGGCGAGTGGTCAGCAACGATCCTGCGATTCACTTAACGATGGAGAGGCCATTAATTATGAACAAGTGCCCGTATTAGAGTATCGTTATGTGAGCATGGTCTAGCATCGATCAAGAGACGAACAAATAAATACCAATGATTGATTCAATACGATTAAGCTGGACGTGTCGTGATGTATTCTGAACGAGAAATGTAATAGAAAATAAATGTTTCGATATCTCGCAATGTAAATCTTTTCCGAATAATGTAACGTAATATAGTCGGGCATAAATGTACAGAAATGTTGCCAGTTAAATTGTGAAATATGAAAGGAAATGCTGCATCGTATATAGCGGTGGATGGCGAGAGTTTTCGCTTAAATCAGTGACGGACTTTGAGTCTTTTGACTCCCTCAGTCTCCGTGTTACTTGTCATATCGACTGCGGGAAAATACATTTAACAGATATAATGTTACTCGTTCATAAAATATAGGAATTATAGGTTTCTTTATTTTTATAGTTTTTAGAAATACAAACTTTTCTAATAGTAAAGTACAAACTTATTTACAGTTTTTTAATTATAATTTAAATTGTGATGTTTTTCAGATTCAGATGCAAAATCTTGTTGTCAAAATCAGATGCAGATTTATATCCAGATTCTATAAAGAAATGAAATGAAATTTAATTGTCTTTTTGTGAATTGTATACAATAAAAGTGTTTTGATGTTGTTACAGATAAATGTTAAATTTGCTTATATATTATTATTTTCATCAATACTTTAGTAAAGGAATCAAATCTCCTTAAAGAAATGTTATAAGTTATGTACGAGTATATAAATTGTTTCAGAAAATCCATCCCAAAACCTAACAAATGAAATGTACTCATTGCACACCTTCGACTCATTATCTTCTCACTCTACTTAATAAAAATATAATTTTTAGAAGTCATAATAAATGAAGAATATTATAAAAAATCGCGAGTCATGCATACCGTTTGTGTGTATTTTTTAACGTTTATCTCGGAGTGATTGTGTTGTTATTCTCGACACGTACACGTATGATATTGTCGTGGCGTTGTGCTCTCCCTCCTACATTTCCCCCCCCCCCGCACCGTACCGCACCTTCCTCGTCCTGGTGAGGTACGGAGACACAGCGCTATTTAAATAAGTCATTCGGTGGTAGTAAATAGAGTTGCCACCGCGATTCCTGCAGTTCTGTACAATTAGACTTTCAATTGTTCTCGTTTACTTTGTCTCCTTTGCGTTATTGTACCGCAGACCTTGGCAATGAATATTGAATTATTTAAGCTTGAATTAGAGACAATACAACGTACGTATGTATTGTTCCCAAGTAGTTAATTTCAATTGAAAAGTCTTGAGCCTATATTATTCTTGTGACACCTTAGTGGTTTGTGTTTTATATGGTACTAGCTGACCCACGCAACCTCGTTTGCGTCTTATGTTGCCCGTAACGTGAAAAATTTCCCCCGTTTTTTAAACATTCTTCATTGGTGCTCCGCTCCTATTAGTAATATTTTAATTTTGCCATAACTTCAAAACCAAACATCCAATTTTTATCATTCAAAGACCAAATATTATCTACATAAACTGTAGTTAGTGATGAAATAATTTATTTTGATAAGGATTGATAGCATGAGTAAAATAAACACGTTTAAATGTAGTCCAAACAAAATTCAAGATTTTTAAATAAAAAAATGGTTGTTGTGCCTCACTCGACATAGATAGGTATAGTGTGTTGCCGATTTTTTTGTAGATATTTATAAGACCTACGATTAATTAGAACATTTTATGGTTCTATCTTTTACCGTTTAGGCAGCGTACGCAAAATAAGTAACTTATCTGGTTGATTTTTTACACTTTGGGTCCGAAAAACCCAAATATCTTACGGAACCCTATTCTTTCCAAAATAAAATATAGTCTATGTTACTCGTGGGTAATGTAGCTTTCGAATGGTGAAAGTATTTTAAAATCGGTCCAGTAGTTTTTGAGCCTATTCATTACAAACAAACATACAAACAAAGTTTTCCTCTTTATAATATTAGTGTAGATTATAAACTTCTTGCCAACCACAACCTATCTGTGGAGAAAATTCTCACCTGCGATATTTCTGGACCGGACCGATTCTTAAGCCCAAGCAAGAAAAGAGCTTACTACCATCGCACAGAGACGACGTCTCACACGCTTGTAACTGTTCAATTATATTTCAAACTAAAACTAGTTATTGCCTGTGGCTTTTTGCACTCAATGAACCAATGCAGCGTGGTGGCCTATTGAGATGTCTTGCAATCATCGGGCCTCCGGTGTCGCACTCACCAACGAAATACGACAGCTCAAATGCTGTCATTTCAGCACAAAAAAGGGTAGTACCACCCCGAAACCTATTTTGATATTCCAGAACCTTGGTAACCGGAAAAGTTTTTTGCTATGCTATTTACGAAAAGCATAGTAAACTTTTTTGAGAAAGAAAATGAGATTATACGTGCGAAAAAGAAATTTTCCTTTTTACATTTTCGCGCCTTTACAACTAATCATCTTTGGGATCAAATAGGATATGGAATGCCTATGATCTACAAAACAGCTCATTTCCCAAGGTACACCTGACTTGATGGACAAATCTACATTCATAAGAGTAGGTGGCGTTTAACGTTTAAGAACTTATTCCAACTTTACTCAGAAAAATAAAATGCAATTTAACCTAATTTTGTTACTTAATTGAACTGCTTCAATATTTTTAGCGTACACCCAATAATTGTTATAAAGCAGGCAGCGCAAACAACGAAGCGATGTGGACAAAAATATTCCGAGCAATGATGGTTATTTGACAAGGTCTTATTTGTTGCTCGTTTACTTTTTCTTGAACTTAGCAAGATATAACTTTTGTTTCGAAGAATCTTATTTGGTATCGACTTCTTGGGGAAGGTTCGTTACTTAACCGACTTTTTATATGTATTACGATATAATTATTGTTTGGAAATAAGATTTTCATGATGAAATATTTATTTTCAAATCATTAACTCTGTTCATGAAACATCGTGGAAACATGGAATTTTATTGAAATATCTAGAAACTTAAAAAATATTTAATAAAAACAATAACTAAAAATAGCCAGTGTCAGTGACGTTGGTACTATTAGTTGTGTTGGAAATCAAGATAACATACACAGTAAAATAAGTGAAGAACAAAGAGCGATTAATAAAAAAATATTTGTTATTATCTATTTATTCAATGTTTTACAACTCAATTATGAATAAAAAAAATATAATCTAGAAACACGGTAGCATGTCAAGCTAAGTACAAGTTAACAGACTGGCGAGAAGCACCGTGTGTAATATTACACGAACCATTGGGAGCCACTTTTGACACCTTCATAACTCAAAAATCATTTCACATGTCTATTGTCAGATTTGGCTCATATATTTAAGCTTGCGAGATACATATGTCCTCGAAATTTCATAAACACGAGGTGTGTTTATGAAATTTATTTTTTTAATTTAAACGGCTATTTGGATATTAACGTCTAAAAATCCTCATTTTATTCACTGACACACCTATAGATCAAAATTCTAACCCCGTTTCAGATGAACTAGAAAGTTCAAATTTGGCAACCAGATAGATAGTTGCGTGAATACATGGGAATAAATCAGAAACTGGTACGATTTATAATTTTAATATATTTTTTCAGTTAATTGATTCTATTAGGAACATTATTTTATAAAGCCTGTAATAGTGCCTGTAATGTAAGAATCAGCAATCAAAATTGATCACAACCTGCATTTTTGTGAATTTTAAAATCTTCGCGTGAATATGTAATGAGTAGAATACCACCCTTAACTTATCAGTTTTAATACAAAAAAACTATTTAGTTATAACCAAGACTATATTCGACTTTCGTGTTTATTGCGTTATTAACTGGGATTTAGTTTTAATTATTATTTCAATAATTAGCGCCCATCGATAGTGTAAGATCATTTCTTATAAAAAATTTAATAGTCCTATCAAAAACAAAAACGTGAAATGAGAACCAAGTTATCAGACTTTAAAGGTTAAAGTTTTTAAAGAGATATATTATATACTCCTTTCAAGTGTATTCCGAACCCATCGGAAGTTATTTATCAAGGGATGAAATCTACTTTGCAGGTCCATTGTCGTCAGTTTTATAACAATCTTGAAATTTATAGTTAGTATTATAAAATCTAAATTCTAATCACTTGTGTATGACCTTCAAATCTTTAAAAAAGAGCATACCCCTTCTTCAAAGGTCATCAACGTGCTTTCGACTCCTGACAAGTGCTGTAACAGAAGTACTTGTGCGCCGGTAGTCACATTCAACCAGTTCAGTCGTCTAATCGTTTGTCACCTAAATCATAAATAAATTTAGGCATATCAATATCATATTATTTTAATTATTATCAAATTGTAAGAAGCTGTTACTTTCTGGGACTAAACAAAAAGCAATTAAGTAAGGTAGCTATTAACGTCAAACGCCCACCTCCTCGCTTTCTACCCCGTCAAGTGTTCAAACCTGACATAGAACAACAGTTTGTGTGATCCACAAATTGTTGTTCTGAGTCCGAATACTCTTTATGTCTGTTTCCTTTGTTTGTAAAGGGCTCCATAACAAGAATATTTCTAGTGCAAAGTCCTGCATATAAATCTACCATTTCCAACACAAATCAAATTAACTTATTAAGAAGTTGTCCAAATGTTATTATTTAAAGTACTTAACGTTCAATTTAAAACGTGACCCAGTAAAGCAAAACATTATTTGCGCGTAATTGTTATTAGAGGGTAAACTCATTATATATTCTATTAAGGGAGGCCACATCGGTAAGTTGCGATTGTGCTGAAGACTTTGTACTCAACTGGTTTATCTGACACGACTTTACTCGCATAAATACTTTAATTTTATTAACCTAACTGATATGTAATACCATTTAGTTAGTAAGCGTGTAGTTTCAACTATGCAGACTGGCTAGTTAATCTAGTGATTTGTCACCATGACTGCTCCATAGGTCTTGAATTCGACTTCAGAATTTTAAGTCAGGCTGTTGGATTCAAATATTTATTTACGCAAGCATCTTTTAAAGTTATTAAGTTAACATTTACTTGGATATTTAATAAAAATAATGGTTCAAAGGCTCACTACAAATTGGTGGGATCACAAAACAAAACAAGCACTTTTGGGTCTTAGTTTAATCAGCTTCAGATTCCTCAAAATCAATTCCGAATAATGCTTCATATCATAGCCTAGCATTTCCTATTCGTTTTTAAGTTTCAAAGATATTCTGTATCTATATTATCTTAATCGATATATTAATAATGCATTAAGAAGTTTAAAATGATGCAGTCTATTTCTCTGATATACTATTGAAGTACCTAAGTCTGACAGTGTTCAATGCGCCCTCGAGAGCAACGGACGGAATGCTGCTCACGGATTTCGTCTCGCGAGTTATCGCCGGCAATCATTCGCGGAGATTTACTTCAATATCCACTAATCGAATCCGCTCTGACGGTTTTACTACCGCTAACCATTCTTCCAACCCCTTCAGTATTACATATCGATCACATTTAAATATCGTTTTCGAATATTCGTGTTACAGTTGAGTTATAAAAAGTTCCTATAGTTCGATTGAATATGATACTTTATTAAGGTACTGTTATAACGTCCTGAGTAATTTAAATCGTTTTATGTAGGCGCAATCCCTAAACTTTAGCCGAAGAGATAAATTTACATGCTACCTTACACAAATGTAAACACATAACTTCACCATTTTCAACATAAACTTATCTAATGAGACAAAATCGTGTCTGAAAATTTCTATTTAAGTAAAATAAGCACTAAAATTGGTTTCTCAGTGAGGGAGTAAATCGGATTTACATGGAATTGTAGACAAAGCTGACTTAATGAAACTCCAGCTAATGACTTGGATACTTGTACCTCTTGAAACAAGTGAGATGGCGCAGGCTTCTTAGTGACGGTATAATATAGGTAGGTACGTCTAACTGGAGCACTTCTAAAGTACCTTCGTAGAATATAATCCGATTTAGAGCAGACGAAATTGTGTTTCTCGACAGTATCATAAATTTGTCTGTTAAATCAAGTAACAGTGCGCTTAGCGTTACTGTAAAAGAGAAAAACTATAAACAAAGGGTATTAAATCAAGCCACGGTCAACGAGAGCTCTTTGGTTGGCAGGCGGCTCCACACACTCGGGGATAAAACCGTAATGTTCACAGCAGAAACACAGACAAATTAAATCCCAATAAAATATTGTCGGTGTGAACATTTCTTGTTCAACACTCAATATAGCTACGTAAAGTATGAATTTAGTTCATCAACCTACAGTCTCGTATTCTCAACAGTCCTTGTTTTATGACAAGCAGAGCGTATGGATCGTCGACAACAAATTCTGATTAATTGTTACAAATTCTTCATAAACTGTGCCTGTAAGTCATTATTTGTGTCTACCCGCCCCTAACACCCTCATAACTTAACTAGACTCTATTCGAGTGAAATACACTCCGGTACACATCTCACAAATCCGAGCCAAATACATTTTTATTCGGCCCCAATCTTATTTCAGAAGTGTCTCTTTTATTACACCTTTTTATCGGCGTTTGTATTGTTGAAGTTATTGGCCAATTTTTTTGTGAAAATAAGCTGTACCTGAGACGATCATTTATATTTCATGTACAAAGAGAAGTGGAATTACTGTGGCGGATAACATCTTTAGGTATGCTATCGTAAAATATAATAAACATACGCCACTGAGAGAGGCACTGTAGATGGTTTATTTATCTAAAGCACTCACAAGTCACATTTTCTTCTAAGTAAAATTTCGTCCAAGATTTATTGAAATCATAGCTCTAATAAAACTTCAGTTATTTATTTTTTCCTTTCTTCTATGGTCATTTTCCATTATAGTCCATGGGCCAGGGCCTGTTTTTCATAATGATATTGGGAGTGGGGGACACTTTGATAGAATCATAATTTTTGTAGGACAAATTATTGTTTTCAATTTGTTATAAAATTGTTTCAAGATTTAATTAATAAAGTAGCTGTTAGTAATAAAAATTGAACATTCACCCATTTAACACTTTTCACGCCTCCGTACTGTATTTGTTCTCACTATAGCGATTTTTCTTAGAGGAAAAAGTTGGGCGTCTCGTCAAAATAAAGCTACTCACAAATATTCAGATTGTTAGTAATCATTTTAATTGTGGGTTCTGTGGTGCAACTTCCGAGCGTAGGACTGGGAAAACGTATCACTCAATTTGTAGGACAATGTGACCAGTTCATAAAGGAAATATTTGCTAAGCAACAGTGGAAAAATCAGCCGGCTAGTAATAATTTTTTTAGACCAAGTTGTTGATACATGTTGGGAGTGGGGGACACTTTGATAGAATCATAATTTTTGTAGGACAATTATTGTTTTCAATTTGTTATAAAATTGTTTCAAGATTTAATTAATAAAGTAGCTGTTAGTAATAAAATTTGAACATTCACCCATTTAACACTTTTGACGCCTCCATACTGTATTAGCCCTCAATATCGAGAATTTTCATAGAGGAAAAAGTTGGGCGTCTCGTCAAAATGAAGCTACTCACAAATATTCAGATTGTTAGTAATCATTACGAAAAACAGGCCCTGGCCCATGGACTATTACATTAGTGTGTTACGAGTATTAATATAAAAGCAACGTAATATTTTTATTTATTATTCTTTATGCTGGGTATAGACTACGTAATTGTGTACTTGATTAGTTTACAAAATGCACTAAATGTTTAAATTTACTTAACTGCTACCCGTTGATGAGCAATCGTGAGCCAATTTTCAAATAGTTGATTTGGCCCCGTGATTGAGTACTTCGTATTTAGTCTCTGTGATTTATTGAAGTGAAAACTTCTTAAGCGGCGCTGTGTACTTTTTTGGAATGGGTAAAAATGTATAAACTCGCGTCAGGGCGTCAGGTCACGTGACCAAAAACTCGCGTCAGATCACCATAACCTCTGATCCAAAAAATTCGTAAGACGGATGTTTATTGTTAACAGCGCCATCTACCGATATACTTTGCAGCATTCGTTTTTCTAGATAGTGGTCCTTTCTCAATATGAATTTAGATACTTAAAGTTAATATTTCAGTATCTTAAAGTGATTTACAATAAATTAAAATAACGATTTTCTACTTACACAAAACCTTTTGTAAATCAAAAAGATTGTTTACAATTTTTTTGAAAACAGTGACCTCTATTGAAGTATCAAAGCTTTACTTTCATTTACTACTTACAACCATAATAATTTTTAGTTCTTTTTATTGCACACTATTAAAAAAAGCATAGGTGTTCATTTCAGGTAAGTTAAAACAACCGTTTGTTTATAGTTATAAGTTTTCACTTCTGTCGGCAGTGCTTATGACTGCTTTGTGTTTTTTTTATGAATTTTACATATTATGAGGCTTGTAAATCTTATGTCTTTTGACTAAGCCTTTACATAAGTTTATAACACTGGTCCAAATTAAATTTGCATCTCTACTGCAACTCTGCCACAGTAACAAGATAAAAAAATAGTTAAGGAGTAGAAAATATACCCTATAAGTGATCGCTACATGCAAATGTTTTGTCTCGAAACGTACACGTTTCGCGAGAAATCTTAAATACAATTCTACGACCTGTCGCTTTCAAAAAAGCCGTCCATGAAATCCCACATTATGTAAGTACCTGTCGTGTTCTTGTCAGATTACTTTCACACACAGTTTTTTGTGTAACATCTCAGTACGTGCAGTGGTACAATAAGAAACATGAGTACACATGTAGTAGTGTTTGACTGGGCTCAAGTTTGAGAAAGATATTATATTGTATCGAGTTATTCCCGTATCATAAATATGGTTTTAAATGTACCCCCAGAGTTAAGATTCAATGCTACAAAGCATTTCTTTAGTACAGAAGTAACGTAAGTGGTGTAATGTAAGTAGTTGTGCCATACAATTGTAACCCAATAACTCTCTTATTATGATATCCGAATGCACTTTAAGAATGTGATACATCTGCGAGAACGGTTTAAGAGTCAAAGTTGAGACTGTCGGCGTATTACTCATATAAACATTAAAATACATACGTTCTCAGCTGTTGAACTTATTTTCCTGTAACAAATAGATAAATTAATAATAATTTTAATATAATTTTTGGTAAATTTAAGCGTCATGTGTGAGAAGCGGGTATTCTCTTTCTGCTTACAAATCGTCTATTTCTGAACTACGGTTACTTAAAGCTCGATAAGAGGACGGGAGGTTTTGAATAACAGTGGTAAAGATGCATCGTCCTTGTCCTGTTTAATCCGGTAAGCAGCGACTTGGCAAGAAATGATTGGATATGGCACGTGTCCCGCATACATAGTGCGCCCGCTTCGCTGATGGACGTTAAACACAAAAACGCACTCAACAATAGACGTTTAGCACAGAGCTAAAGAACCGCCAGATGTTACACCTAGCTGTATACAGTGTTACAATTGATTTCAATTCAATCCGATCGCGATGAAACAGGGCGGTCACGTCTGCGCCGTATTTTCTCGAATGTCTATCAAGGTACAAATTACAGTCCACGCCAGGGATTCGGCCGCACTAATAAATTTCATGCGAGTGCTCTATATCAGCAAAAACTTGGCCTCGTAACAACAACTGACTTGTTAGTGAAATGTAACTTTAATATGGCCTTTTGGCCATATTAAAGTTACATTTCAAATCCAAATATTGACCTGGTGGCGAAACTTGATATATTTTGCATAAACTCACATAAGCCCACAGTCTTCGACTCCCATTTCGCGGTGGAACGAAAGAGTCTCTTTGTAAACTATTGTTTGAACAGTTCACCGTTATTGCTGTTCTATTGTTCTGAACTCAGAAGTTCAGTGGATTGCGAACTTTGAAGTTATAGATCTCCATAAAATAGAAACTGTGCTAGGTTTTAATTATAGTATACACTATATCTACAATAATTAAATAAAGGGTAAGCTACGGCTATCTTGCTTAACGACGTGGCGTTGCGCTGCACGAGCGCTGCTGAATCAAGTAACTCAATGCATTTATTTCCACTTGTGTCAGCGCACTATCTATATTAAACTTTTTTGTTTTTCTTGACATGAAATTTTACTATATCTGATATTTTTCTTCTATTCAATAAATAAAGGAACGAGGGCGAGCTGCGTCACTCCAGCCCCTATCCCGTGTCAAATTTCTCGACTTGTAAGGTCATCTAATTAAATTGTCCAGGGTCGACTGTCATTGGAACAAATTATCGGATCCTGATCTGAAGGTGTCTAATTCGTGTACAAATACAACGATTTTAATAACACTATAGAAATGAGACCGTAAGGCACAAAAACTATGTAAATATTACATCAAGTACAAGTTAAATAGAAAAGAATGAGGTGATAGCAAATGTGTGTACTGGCGGTAGGGAAGTGCGCTCGTTGGTGCGGTTCTGGCTTGCTGTAATGTATTCAACAATTTGCCGAAGTACTCGGTACGTGTCGATTATTTCCATACACCCTGCCGTTTATACTTTTGTAATGTTACTCAGTAGAGGTCATACTATCCGCATATACAGCATATGCTCCAGTATTTCTCTATTAAGCTAGGATGAAGTTAATATTCTCAATTAATTAGGCAAATTAATTTTATGATCTAAATTTACAATGATAATTAGTTTTTTCCCTTTTTTGGTATAAGACAAAGGAGCGTATCATCATCACTGCCTGAGACATACACAAGGTAAACTATTGTAGTAAACATCCGAGACCATATTTAAGGTATCTTTTGTAAAACATTTGTATACAGGAGGGAGTAAAAATATAGTATTGTCTATCTATATTTTTAAATTTGTTTTTGAAGTGAAACTTCTTTATCGGGGTTGTCAAAAAATTTCGTGTAACATTTTTTCGTTACGTGTAACATTTATCCGTTACGTTACGCGTCAAATTTATAAAATAAAACAAAAAACATTTTCAAACACAAACAGGACCAAATTAATACTACAATGAAATATCACATTACAAACAATATTATTTTATTTAGTCCACAATGTAAATAACTACACACATCACATTCCACAAACTTACTTCATTCACACCACAGATCGCGAAATATTTACTCAGGTCTCGCTCGCTTGGTAACATGATTGCGGCCATGTTGCGGAGCGAGAGGGCGTGGAACTCCGCCGTTTCTTTCTGCGAGCAAGTTATGCTTGCCAAGGAGACGGCGGAGCGGAACCGGGAGAGGCCAGGCACCGCAGGCGACTCAGGCGCCGGAGAGCGCAGAACGATCTCCGTCCTCCATAAGCGCAAGCCTGAGGGTGACACATGAGGCCATGTGTCACCCTAGCAGAAGCAGGCCGGGTGATGGCGCGGACGCTGCGGAGCGTGCGCGCCCTGGGGGTTATTAAAGGGAACATTGGGGTTCTCACACAGTAGGGGGCCATCTACAAAGCGCAGGTGGCCCGAGGTACGTCGGGGTTCCAGGGTTTTCCTTTCTAGGGTGCACCTGGTTCCCCGGCATCTAGTGCCCGGGACGGCGTGCGGTTTTGGTCGGTTCGAGTCCGACATGCCACCAGGTGGTATCCGCGGGGAAAGTCTCGCTCCTTAACTTTTTTTGCACTTGAAATAAGAATTGTCACGAATATTGCTGGTTTATAAGTCTTTTGTCGTTATACCTTACGTCGACATATGATATTTATTTTTTGAAAAATAACGTCATAAAGAAGTTTCACTTCTTACGAGTGTACGCTAGTACACGCACACATTTTTTTTTTTGTAACAATATGTGTATAAAACCTTGTGCTATGTATGTAAAAATTATACAGAATTGTTTATAGAAGTTTTGGATATTTGAGTTTGGACCCCTGTGCCTGATCGCTCACCGATCGTTTCGGTTAACCGTTCCATCGGATTATGAGAGTTAAAGAACAGAGAGCACCTGTGTTTGCGCACACATTTGTGCACTGTAATATCTCCTGCTTGGTTGGCTGGTCTCCGTTGAGACTGGCCGCCGTGGCTGCAATCCGCTAGGAGAACATTAAGAAGAAGAGTTAACGATTTTTATTTCTTGTTTCTTTCTATTATATATTTTAAGGTATTACCGTTTAAATAGTTTTGAACACATTTTTGTATAAACGCAAATCATATGAAAGATGAGGACACTCCTGACGAATCCAACAACAGAGGCTATTCACTACTAATCCGTCGAACTGTGATAACAGCCCGTGCAACCTGATAGAAACATCACCCAACTTACACGTACAAGAAAAATATTAGATACGTAATCACGTTAATAGACGTATATGTTCATAATGTCGTCGAACCAAAAAGTATAAAGATACTCCATTACTTCCTACCAAAATATTTCTTATCATCGTCCAAATACTTCCTTGTTTCAATTCCCTAAATTACAGTGTACATTAATAACAGCCTTATCTGGTGGCAAGTCCCAAGCCGCTGTAGATGAACGATGAGGCGTATTGTTTATCGATGGCTCGACTCCTCAGGGCCCCGCAGTTACGTGTCACGGTACACAAGCTCAAGAAACACCCCACGGGAGAGACACTAACATCGTCACTAAACTATATAAGATACGTTTGAGCTGAATGTTTGAAAGAGACCGAATTTATCACCGAACGTAAGAAGATTTGTGGGAATTTTGGAGTCTTTAAATTGATTTCATATTAATTCGAATATTTATAACATTTCAAATGAACTATCCATGTATTAAGTACTTTGTAAGCTTAGTGGCTATCCTCTACCATGAACATTTGCTATTTTTAAAGCTATAAGCTATCCAGTATCTTCATTCAATTGATTAAAACTGGTTTCAGCTTAAAGCCGTTATATAATTCCGGTCAAGCCAGCTCATTGAAAACAGTATTGATAATAGACGGTAGTTAAAGTGTCCAGAATGTCATTGTTTTGTAAGACTATGGTTTCTTCAATTAATTGATTTTCTAAATTAAGTTACGAGTAATACTCATGCTCTCTTACCCTCATGGGCCTGTCTTCTACGAGTATAAGCAACATTCACCACACAACTGTGACATACACACTAAATCCATTTAAACGTTTCAAACTCGACAAGTTTTAATCTTTAAACAATTTTATGATAATGATATGTACGAAGTTCTCCCGAAACTCGATAAATTTATTCTCTAACTGTCGTATAAGGATTTGCTGCAATAAATGTAAAACCCGGAAATATTTTATAAGATGATTTAATAAAGCTGAATTTATATAAACGCTCTTATCTTTGGAAATGCATACACTCACATATTTTATCCTTGAAGGAGTTAACAGGTACTTATTTAAAGTAACACATTTTGCTGATCTTAATTTCAAACCTATTCATTTGATATAAATGTGAGCCAGTCTGCTGTTACTGAGTTTATACTTATGAATAAACGTGCCTATCTATACATTTGTGTAAAAAAACATTTATTCTAAATAAATTGGAATAATTAAAATAAATTGGCATGGAAAACTACAATCGTGCTTTTTAAAATGTTTGTTTTGGACAAGAATCAACCCAACGGTCTCTGGCGATGTTACTTAGTGATTAGCAACCCTGACTTTATGAACATTAGTCTGGTTCAAACCGCACTCACTCAGTCTTTTTAGGGTTTCATACACAATGGTTAGAAGCGGGACCCTATTATTTAGACTCCACTGTCCATCTGTCTGTCACTAGGCTGTATCTTTTATACCTCAGCCGCTTGTTAGGTGTGGTTATTGTTATTAGGTATAAGAAGAAATTAAAACGTGTATGCGAAGTGTTAGTATTGTTGAAGTTAACCTCATACATAATTCAATTGGACAGTTGTTACAAATATGGTACGTTTGTGGGGAGGGCTCCGGAGCGCCTTACGTCGGAGGGTGAACTCCCGAGGTACACGTGGAGCGCACATCTCAATAACTCTCGGATTTAGATGTTATTGAATTTGTGGCTGATTCGTGACTACCTGAGCACACACACAGATTTTTTATATTTGCCAATAAATCCGCCATGTCGGCTCAGCGATTGGCTCGAGATCCGCTTATTATACGAGTATTTCGTCTGATAGTGCTTATCTCAGCATTCTTATATTCTTCGCATTGATAGTTTCATATAAAATATCACTTTATTACATTTCGAATGTATTTCGTTCACTGTTGCGAAATCAAAACCAATATTTATTAGAACTAAGCACATAAAAATGGGAATATGTTTTGTGCTGATATAAAATAAGCCCATTGAGGTAAATCTCTTTATGTTTTTAAGGTTTAAATAAGGGATTTTTATGGGCTTTGCTAAAATCGAGAAAAAAAATAATCATATACTTTTTATGAGTAGTTGTTATGTGGCCTCAAATCTATACTAATACCAGCTTTCGGCTTCGCTCGCATTGAATAAAAAGTATCCTATATTACTTCTAATACCTCCAAGAATATGTGTACAAAGTTTCATGATGATCGATGATGAAAGGGGAACAAACAAACATACATTCACATTTATAATATTAAGAATTTCAAAGTCTAAGTATCGTCATGCAGCTACCAACAGCAGCGGGATGTCAACGCAAAATATTATAAAAACAGGGAATATTTAATCTTTTTGAGAGATGCATAAATTGCGTTGGACAGCTAATTAAATGATATTTTTGTTTATTTATTAAACATTGTGACATGTGCGTGCCATATCAAACATCATTTATTTCCATGGGATCACAAGTATTATGACGGAGTTTATAATAAAGATAGTTGATGGATGTATGGTGTTGTACTTTATAGATGTGATCAGAGAACCACATGAAACTGTATCTGAGTGATATATGTACAAATATGTTATTTTAGAACTGATGATAGGTTCATTTTAGTGAATTTCTTTGAAGAAGACTTCAGAAGTAACATACGCTCTATAAATAACATCACAGGGCGCCGAAGGAGACAGTTATTTATGAGGTTGGTACTGCTTGATACGTTTGTTAGGTCAATATATTTATCAGTTGATTTTTTTTTCAAAATGTACGCACTATAGTTGAACTGTCGTTTAAGATCAATACTTAATCTCCATAAATTGTAGCATGATGTAACGTTGCTATAACTTATGTGAATTAGTGCTTTAATAAATACTCCAAACAAATATCAAGAATTGAGTAATGTCTATCACATTAATTATTTTTTTTTATAATTGTATGTTGTTTTCAATGTGTTAATACCAACTAAATTCGTTTGTGTATATAAATGTAAGTATAGTCTAGGCTTGTAGTATAAGTTCATATTTTGTATCTTTCTAGAGGTTTTGAGTGTTTCCCCGGCCTACCCAAAGGTCCTGCTGGCGGTAGTGTCGCGCTTCGGCTCGTTAATCTTGACTTATACCGGTTAGGTAACACGATTCCCGGGGCTAGTATACCGTCTGTATGGACAGGTTGTTTTCTTCTAATTTATTTCTTAATGTTTAGTTTCTGACTCGTTAATAACTCGTAATGGAAGTGTAGTGCACCTTCTCACTCATTTCCGCACCACCCAAAGGTAGGCTGGTAGACCTGAAAGACCGCCATTATATATTTTGTATATAAACTTAACACATAAATAAATAAATAATTTAAGCAAAAATCATGTCAAGAGTTGATTTTAAAGGACCATAACTCCTATTAAAGGAGTAATACGAGCTAATGAATAAAGCAACAAATTACTTAGCTCTTGGAAATTCGCAAATTCATTAAATTTCATAATTGCTGTTAAAATCGCACGACAAAGCTGTTCGTCGGAACCGATCAAATAGTACCTACATACAACGCGATATTCAGAATTCCTTGCTCTGTGAACTGGATAATTCATAAAGTTTTACAAGTAAACTGTGAATGTTTTCTTGTTTAAACCATTTATTTATTTAATCATTCATTTCGACAAAATATCCTTCTCCATCACCTGGATAATTACCACAACACCAATGTGCTCTTCTCGGGATATCTTTTCTTCACACAACTGTCGTATTTCTGTGCGTATTTCTGGTCGAGTGTGACCTTGAAGGTAAGATGCCAATCAGTCCCCAAAGGTCAGCAAAAGAATATACGTATGCTTCACTTTGTGTCCAAAAGGTGGATGAAACAGCAACTATTATACGATATTGCGGAATAGGACTTACCTACTGAGAGGAAGCATTTGAATTCCAGTCGATATGCCGATATTTTGGGGCAAGTTGTACGTATTTTACGACAACACAGAAAATAGCTGCGTACCATCGCTAGAGTAAAACATAAAACACGTTAACAAAAATTGTTCATGAGCAAATCGGACTCACACACGATAGAGTTCCGTACGCTTGGAAAATCAAAATTGTTTACTTTAGGCAAAGAAATGTGTAGCCTATTTGCTGAATTGCTTTTCTTGTTAATAATTAACAGCAGGAATGAAATTCCAGTCTGAAAGTACCATAAAATTTAGACGTAACGGAAGAGTAAAGTCAAATTATATAAAAAATGCTATTCCTGTTTTTAAATTTAATTTCTTGATTACCTACGCATCTATTACTTCTTAGATTGTAAAGGTTTTTTGACAAATACATTTCCACATGTTTCAAAGGCGTGTTTCCAACTCCAAAATTCAAATTTAACTTTATGATCTTAATTACTTATTATCTTCTCATTACTTAATAATTACTGCAGACTTTTTCCTTTGATTTGTTTTATCTGTTATTTATCACACAAATATTATAAAGGTGAAAGTAACTTTGTTACGCTTTCACGCAAAAACTTCGTAACCGATCATCACGAAACCTTGTATACATATTCTTTTAGGTATTAGAAGTAACATAGGATACTTTGTATTAAATGCGAGCGAAGTCGCAGGCAGAAGCAAGTAATACTATATATGGTAAATGAAGTCCTCGATATATTGATAAAAACAATCTTTCATTTTTCTTCTGAATTCATACAATAGTGACGTATGTCACGGTTGTACGAATTCGCAAATATACGGAACCCTAAAACAAAATATTTGTGTTTATATAGCATGTCCATAAAGACCGGTATGTAAGCAGAAACTTAAAATAAATAGGAGTCTTCAGAAAGTAAGCCGAGACGTCCCACTGTTACTTTGCAAAGGTCATTTTTATACGTTTCTTATGTTAGTTTAAGAAGTCTCTTAAACTTCTGCTACAATATTTTTTCCCATATTATTTCTGCTTCTTACTATTTGTACACTCTTGCTATTACTGTACGTATAGAAAATTATAAAACACTGAACAGTACCTGTGTTATAATAACCAGAACGATGACAAACTCACCTCTTCAACTCACGACGATCAGCTTAGCAGTCAAGACTTAGTCCTCCAAGCCAAGTTGACGTTGTCTACAAGTGTAAATGTTTTAAAAAACTAAGAAATGCATACGAATGACGTCATCTCAACGCTAAGTCATGTAGTCAAAACAAAATATTGGACAATAATACAAGATACGTTAACGATTGTAAGTTAACAATACGTTAACTAAGGGTGTAGGACCGCTACCTACTATACTAAGAGTCAAATACATTCACAACATTTATTTCTATCTCTGACTAGACTTTTATCACCAGATACGTAATAATAAAATCGCAATGGAAGAACTAAATATTTCTTTAAAAGTGCTTTCTCAAATGAACTGGAAAACGTTAAATAAGTAATCGTAAAAAGCAGACAAGCTTTTATGGCTAGTTTACGAGTGGGCTTTACACCGTTTATAGCTGATGTATAGAGTTTTATATCATAGGATCATATCGCTGTAACTATGTAAAAATATTTTGTAATCCAACTACGCTTTGATTTGCAAACTCGACACTATTTGATGTATCCGCCTGGATAAAATATTATAAGATTAATTTGCTCTACATAAATGTAAAAGCATATTATATAGCACTTTATGTCAATGATTATATTTATTATGAAATCATAAATATTGCTTTGACTATTTAATCGATTAATTAAAAGGAGGTGGTTCTCCACACACTGTTTCCGTGTTTGTCAAGTCATTGTAATAATTATTTTTAAGGTAATCGTGTTTCCATCTAAAGATGGATATGTATTTTAAAATTGTTACTTTACTTTAAGTTATTTCTCATCATGTTCTCCGTTATAAAAGTCGAAGAATAGAATGCTAGAACACTAGATGAAATGGTGGATACAGTAATTAATTGGATATTTTGTACAAGCTTTCCATCCGTCTGAAATAATTTACATGTACACATGTACATACAGGAGCTTTGTTTCCACAAGGCTAATACTATTTGACGAACTAGCAAGTTGACAAGCCACGGCGACCCTAAACAAACAGGGTTACCTTCTGCAAGAAGTGTTACGTCTCCTAAGGCTTTCGACGATAATTTGTTAATTCAGTTCTCATTGGATTAGTCGTTTGGGTAAACAAATCTTGAGGGTCTTAACACCTGTCTGTGTTTAGATAGTCACAACCACCGTCAGCTAAGAACTTCATTATTTAGAGGGTCTAACCTTTCCACTTAGTATATCTTTACGCTTTGTAAATTATTCATATAATAGGCATACCAATTAAAATACATTTAAATAACTTTTCCTTTAAAATAAAAATTCATTTTAATGATAAAAATAAGATATTGGGATAAATAGGGTGACCTCGGTGGCGCTGTGGTGGTGTGTGCGACTGCTGTGCTTGAGGACTCGGGTTCGAGTTTGATTTACGCGTCGGTTCCAATGTTTGTATGACCTGCAAATATTTGTTTCGGAGTTTAGATGTTTTCTATGTATCATATATATGTATTTACAAAAAAAGTATATACGCAGGTAGGTGCCTTATAGGGTGTAAACATCCGCTAAGAACGAATTTTAAGGATGTAAAACGGGTGCGACCCCTAAGGAAGTAAAACGGGGGTTGGAAGTTTGTAAGACAGTCCTATTTTTTTTTAAGTAAGAGACTTGAAATTTAAAATGTATGCTCTATAGGTGGTGAGAAGGTGTACTAATAATGTACGTCGGAATGAGGGTATCCGAATAATAACAAACACGTACCACAATCGAACGGTTCCATGAGCCAGGCGAGGTGGGGACGGTATCTACTCGTATATAAAGGGGCGCGATCGGAAAAAGAGGATAGTGTCTCTTCAGATCTCGCTCCATCTACATCTCTTAATTGTGACATGTGTCACTCCTGAGTCATAACAGTTTTGTTTTGTTTAATTATTTATGATTTATTGTATTTATATGTTTATATTAATATCGTGTGCCTATATTGCTCTTTGTGTAACAAATTGTTATTTAATCAATTTGTGGAAAAAAACCCCCTTTTTGTGTTAAACGGGGGATGGCAGTTTGTCTGAAAGTCCAATGTTATTGAAGTTAAAGTAATTATGGTTGGTTACGCCAAATTGTTACTTAAATGATTTGTTTATGATACATTCCCATCCTTGACCTCACCTTGAAACACACACTCCGCGCGAGCGATTACAGCGCCGCTTGGCGGATATTATACGGAGACGAATGGAAGTTTTAGAATATTCGATTCGAAGCGTCCCTTGCGCTGGCGTCGTCGTGGAGATCGGATGCTTTCCCGCCGCGTATGTCCTACCGCGTGTGTGTACAATTTATACATATTCTAGCCGCCCCGTTGGGATGTCCTAAGCCCATGGTGTATTAATATAGTGAAGATTCGACGCCGACGCCGAAGAAAGAAGTATAGGCCCGCCATTCGCGAGTGTACTACCTCGCGTGTGTTTAATTATTAATATACTCCCTAACCCCCCTATAGGATGCCTTAATCCCGTGGTGTATCGCCGTGCAGAACTTACAACTCTGTATTGCTTGTGCGTAAATTACTGAAATTTACATACTTTTCGTGTAATAATCTAACCGCCTGCGTGCATGCTAAATCACGTGTGAAATCAATAATCCATAATCTAATTCGCTTAATATCGCTAAGTCTACGGCATTGTGCCCTTTGTAAATCCCCAAATGCGACGCGCCACACCGCGCTTCAAGGCAGTGAACGGCTTCTGGGAGATCTTGGACGCCCTGGACCTTGTCGCCGAGCGAGCTGCGCTCGAGAGACGCTGCGCTGCGGACGAGGTACGTGTGTGTTCCTTTCATATCCTACAACCGCTCCTTGTTGCTTTGAAACAATTATACAGTCCACTAAATCATCGTATCATAAATATACCGCTTTCGGCGCGTCCACAATGGTATTAGAAAGATTTTAAGTGCTATTTAAATTATCATATATATGTACTAGCTGAGCTCCGTGTTGTTACCTACGATACAATTACAACCGCAGGTAACGCCGCGGGGCAAAACTAGCGTAATATATATCTGACAACGAATTGTGGTATGAGACAAGGGGGGGCGGTCGTCTTCAAGATTATTTAACCTGTATGTGAACCAGCTAAATAAAAGGTTGAGCAACATGAATGATGGATGTCGTATCGATGGCGTCGCGGTTAACAATATAAGCTACGCTGACACAGTTTTGGTATCCCTGATATCCACTTAAATATATAAAAGTTCAATAGAAGTTAGTGCATATACTATGACAATTTAAGTTTTACCGGTCAACGAAATAAAATAAGACATTATAAACGGTTAAAAGGGCATGCAAAAGGTTCTAGTGATTATCAATATTGCCGAAACACAAGTTAAATAGTATGTTATACAATATATTTATATTTTTAAACTTCTTGATATTTTAACAGGCGTTCAATAATTTACTCAGCACGTGCCAACGACACGTCCGCTCGTGTGTGGTCGATGAGATATGGACCGCCAGTCGCTGACCACTTATGTCGCCATTGATCTTGTGTGGGGCCGAAGTTATACAATTTATATTTATTTTACAATTCTGAAAGCTGAAATCATATTATTTTAATTTCAGAATTTATGTTTATTTATTATCAAACAATTATTAGGTATTTAACAAATACGTGTTAGTGACAAAAATTGCGTTGTTATGCTTGTGTACAAAATAAATTAATAACTTTAAAATAGATCAGCACCAGCGAATTTATAATAGTCTGTAGGTATTCTATATTTCTAAATGGTACAGTCTGGGGGTTATTTTTTAATTAAACATCTAGTATAATATCAAAACATTCTGTTAAATTAGTTATTAAAATTAATTCAACGGTTGCTTTAATCGATTTAATAGCTTCCTACCGTGATGGCAAGCTTTTAAAACCTTGCATCCAGTGGAGTGTAACTCAAAGCTGAGATCTCAGTCACTTTGTATGCAATGAACACTTTTCACTTTGCTGGATTTCTATAAAGGATCCGGTTTACGACTGACTTGCCTTAAGTATGTTTAAGTCGAGCAGACAAGTAAATCCTCGCCCCGGCTCGACACGGTGTCATCTAACGTACGGAACACGGATTTTCTCATCCCGCCCTGAAGCGGGTCACAGTTCCGACACGGTATCATATACAAATGTGACGTAAGTAGAACAGTATTGTGGAGTATCGTCGTTGCAAATATTGAAGTTGAAGATTAGTCACCAGTACAGCTGAGGTCTAATACAAACAGAAAGTTACCCGCTCGACAGTCATCAGCGAAAGTGCAACGGCTTTGTTCGTTGCAATAGTTGTACCGTCCGGTCCATGTGTACGTACTTTGAAATTGCTCATGAAGGAGGATTGCTTTCGGGTTTATTCATGTCTTTATGTATATATTTAGCAATCTCAAAAGTCTAAACTTCTTGACTCTGGAACTAGACTGAAATATCATTATATATATATTATATAAAATATATATATAAAAGATGGCGTCCCGTATAGTTAATAAGTCAGTTTTATTAGGAAAGTCAAATTACCTGTAGAGCTCACACAAAAATATGTTAAATATTCAGAGCTTTACACGAAGGTACTTTATTTTCAAATTAGGTTTTAGTTCGCCGAACAAGTAAGAGTCGGATTGAAATTTCCGTTTAACTACTGGTACTTAACAAAATTTTTTTGACTTGGGGTTTATATGTTAGCTATAATTCACTAGTTATTACAATAATGTGAGCAATGTAGATAGATAGGCAGTGTAGATGTGCCATTATTTTTTTATGGGGCAAACGAGCAGACGCCTCGCCCGATGGTAAGCGATTATCGCCGTCCATGGACACCCGCAACACCAGAGGCGTCACAAGTGGTTGCCGGCCTTTTAAAAGGGAGTACGTTTTTTCTTGAAGGTTTGACAGTATTTTGAATGTTTGGTAAATTACTCGTCAATAAAAAGCTCGATTGCATGATGAGTAGATTATTTTAACCGACTTAAAAAAGAGAACGTGATATAGTTGCATTCAATCAGTAGTGGTAGTGATACTAATCTTAAATTATTTTAATTCCACAAGTGTCATCATCATGAGCCTATCGCAGTCCACTGCTGGACATAGGCCTCTCCAACGACACGCCACTTAGTTCTCCCTAAGTTTAGTTAAAGTTAAAAGAGCACTTTATGCGAAAACATTTTAACCTAAACCCAATGCAGAAGCAAAAATAAATGTTTAACAAAGCTCCGGAGGTAGGCAGTCAAATCACGAAACCTTCTCAGCACGTTGTCGAGAAAAAACCTAAATATGTTATTGTGAAATAAATTGTTGTTGCTTTACTCGGATTATGCCGGAATTTATTAAAAGGATCCCAGGGGTGGTGGCGGTCGGCCTAAATTGCGGCAAACCGAGGCTACTCAACATACCCGTCCCTCCGCCCTCTCTCTCCTTGCCCCACGAACACTAAGTCAAGCCGCGGCTCCGCCTCGCCGAGTTTTGCTCTCGATACAAAACTTTCGTTTAATAAGTCTCATAACCGAACGAAATATAGTCCAGATGTTTTCGTGCCCGACTTTGTACAATAAATTCACACAATTCCATTAAATTTATAAGCAATTAGATCCAATTTAAATTACTATATAAACACTCATATTTTACTAATAATAATTTTATACTAAATACCAGTTATTTCATCAAATGAAAATCTTATGTTTGGATACATTTTGTAATTTTGTTTATAGTTCTATCATCTCCAGATATGTGTGTCTCTCTGTGTGTGTGAACACACTTCTCAAATAGTTTATTTATTTATTTATACAACTTTATTGAACACCACAAAAAAAAACAAAAATTTACAGACATAACTAAATGAAAAACTACAATAGGTGATAACAATAGGCGGTCTTATCACTCACGTTTACTTTATTAACATCAGATTACTCTTTTAAAAGTTGTTGTAATTTGAATAGCGGTGTGCATAGAGTAAGAGAGACAGCAGGTTCATTTAGGACATATCCAATTTTTGAAGTGAAAACTTCTTTAGCGGCGCTGTGTACTTTTTTGGAATGGGTAAAAATGTATAAACTCGCGTCAGGGCGTCAGGTCACGTGACCATAAACTCGCGTCAGGTCACGTGTCCTGATCAAAAAAATTCGTAAGACGGATGTTTATTGTTAACAGCGCCATCTACCGATATACTTTGGTAGCATTCGTTTTTCTAGATAGTGGTCCTCTCTCAATATGATTTCATATACTTAAAGTTAATATTTCAGTATCTTAAAGTGATTTACAATAAATTAAAATAACGATTTTCTACTTACACAAAACCTTTTGTAAATCAAAAAGATTGTTTACAATTTTTTTGAAAACAGCGACGTCTATTGGAGTATCAAAGCTTTACTTCCATTTACTACTTACAATTATAATAATTTTTAGTTCTTTTTATGCACACTATTAAAAAAAACATAGGTGTTCATTTCAGGTAAGTTAAAACAACCGTTTGTTTATAGTTATGAGTTTTCACTTCTGTCGGCAGTGCTTATGACGGCTTTGTGTTTTTTTTTTGAACACCGCTTACTCCTGGCTCTTGTGTCCCCGAGGAGCTGGAGATCCGAAGAGATGTTTCACACCGTCAAGAAAAATAAAACAAAGATAGTAGAGCCACGTTGATTGGAGCACGAAAGGGCCAGCTCGACTGGGGCGGTGCTACCGTCGCACAGAAGATTAGCCTAAAATGACAGCATTCATGCTGTCGTGTTTCATTAGTGACTGAAAAAATTTAAATAATAAATAAAGTAGCTATCTATCGAAAATTATAATTATATTGTCATAACAAAACTTACAATATTTCTTACTATGTTTATTGCTCCCGCTAAACGGATCTAAATGAAAAGTGATATAGACTTTTTTTTGTTATATAGCGGGCAAACGAGCAGACGTATCGCCTGATAGTAAGCGATTACCGCCGCCCATGAACACCCGCAACACCAGAGGCGTCACAAGTGCGTTGCCGGCCTTTTAGGAAGGAGTACGCTCTTTTCTTGAAGGTTTGAAGGTCGTATTGGTCCGAGAACACCGCAGGCGACAGCTCATTGAAATAGTGAAATACCGCCTCGATCTGTTGAGCACACCTAGCTTTTTTGAGGCCAATTTGGCCAAATAAAAATACAAATTGTCAAATATTAAAAAAATAAGTTGTAAATTGTCGATGTATATTTGAATATTTTATTATTATTTTAAACCCGAAACAATTAAGATAATTATGGTTCATTAAAACTTTTGAAGTTTATCTTAAGAATTCAAATGTGACATTGACATAAGATGTACCTCTATATAAATGGGGGAAAATAATGGCAGTTCAGAACCACAAACGTTCATATAACATTAACAATTTAATCAAATTATAATATTATAATTGTGTTGTAATATTTGGAAGAGCCGATAGGGCTAACAAAATAAGTTGCATTCACATCCGACAAACATAAGCAAAAATAATTGAAAAAGCATCTCACTAGGCCGCCATAGTGTGGGTTACCATGCTGCATCGTCCGCATTGAGGATGTAGACCTCCACTTGATTCTGGATTCTGCTTTTGCTTTCCATCAGGCAGAGCAGAGTCATTTTGGCAGCTAAAACATAAAAAAAACATTCATCAAGTTTCGGGTACTCTAGTAAAGAGTGTACAATATAATACTCGTACTATAACCATTACATAATGTCGATTCTCTAAGTCTAAATTACTCATAAGGTTTAAGATGAAGAAGAGTTAAAGTAAAATTGCTGCACAACAATCAACTAGGCAAGTCCACAATAAACCAAATTGTATATAATTTAAGTAAGGATAACTATACGTTTTAATTTATGTACCTTCATTACTGCCGTAGCACGTGCCCACAGGTCCACAGCGGTCTGAGAGCCACTATACTGTAAAAAGGAGCGTAATTTCGAGGAAAAAAAATTCATATATGGGCCGACAAGCCCCATTAACATACTTATGTTGCGCGGCGCCGGCGGTCCTTACCCCTGTAGGTGACGTCACGTGCCTAATTCAAAGAATGATGCCTTCATATTGAGAAAGTAAGGTGGCGAACATGATATATGCTTCGCATTCTGTTCAACGCAGTTCACTTTGGAAATGATATCCAGCGTATCGTATGCTAATGGAAAACACGTTCCACTCTAGAAATATCGTCAAATGCTTTCACCTTCCAAATAAATTATATCTACGTTACGTACATTTTATATAATATTCCTTTTTAAATGTCGTCATATAAGTCAAATAATATAAGTATGTCAATCTTGATCAAGTTTGTTAAAGACTATACATAAATTTGTTCGCAGATAATAGGATGTAAATTGATCTGTTTATTTATTAAAATGTTCCAAATTCTAATGGGGACTTAGCATGATTTAGAAGACTAGCTTTGTATTCAGAACTGGTGAGATGAAATCGCGGGGTAAATAAACTAACAAATCTGGCGGTGAGTAAATAACGGGTGTTTTTTTAAGCTAGATAGAACTTTAAATTGTAAAAAGTAACACAAAAAATTAAATTTTGATGAAACTTTTTTTTTTATTTTTTTCAATATACTCTGACAAATCATCATGAATAGACTCACGCTTGAACAACGCTACGAAATTATCCAAATTTACTTTGAAAATCAGTCGTCGATTCGCGCAACTTATAGACGACTGTTTTATCGCAAAATTTTGTTCAGCGATGAGGCGCATTTTTGGCTTAACGGGTTTGTTAATAAGCAAAATTGCCGCATATGGAGTGAGACCAATCCACAACAGACCCTACAGACTCCATTACATCCAGAAAAATGCACCATATGGTGCGGTTTTCACGCTGGTGGCATCATCGGACCTTATTTCTTCAAAAATGAGCTGATTTTCAAAGTAAATTTGGATAACTTCGTAGCGTTGTTCAAGCGTGAGTCTATTCATGATGATTTGTCAGAGTATACTGAAACAAATAAAAAAAAAAGTTTCATCAAAATTTAATTTTTTGTGTTACTTTTTACAATTTAAAGTTCTATCTAGCTTAAAAAAACACCCTATACAACTAAAGTATCTGTTTGATTGTTGTAAAATTATTATCATTGGTTCCTGCCAAAGTTATTCTTTTCAGACGTGACGAAAGAGAACAATAAGGGATGCTATAACTCTTGAATGGGAAACAGGAGTGTGACTGCGGAGGTTTTGAATAGTTTTCAACAACACTTTACGACACTCAGAAGCAGAGTGACCATAAACGCGGCACGACTGGTTCGTTAACTAATCAAGTGCACAGAAACTGAGACATTTTATAGGGTTGAGGAAATGTCGTACCAGTTGAATAGTAACTCCCAGGAGGATAGACTGGTACGGAAAAAACATTTTCGCTTCACTATTAGACGAGAGCATCTTCCTTAGAGATCACCTCAAGTATTGGCTGAAAGCGTATGCTGAAAATTACGAGAAGAAAGTCGCTGACTCGAATTAGATACAAAGTTCGCAGCACAGAGTTATAAAGAATATTGCAGGCCTCCTAGAATAATTGAACAAATAATGTGCACAGTTCTATTTCAGTTATGTTTTCCAGTATTTTTTTCTAATTATCACAACAAAACATATAAGTTCTTGATTTTATTTTAGTATCGTAAACACGCACACTTCACTTAGAGCTCCTTGATGGGCGGCTCCACTTCCACGTCACACAGGGCTGCCGGTGAGACGTGCCAACTTGTACCTACTATTAATACATTCCTCGCGCGTGGGGACCGCTTGTTTACAAATTTCCTAAGATAATGAAGCTATACGAGGAACACCGTTCCTTCCGCCCATACTCTCAGACGATCATTGTGTGGGGCTTTACTAATGTTTTATATACCTTGTATTTGTCAACACTTTGTTTTCTAATCTGTGTGTGTTCTTTATATACAATAAAATGTAGTATAAAACAAAGTCACTTTATTTGTTTGTCTGTCTCCAGCCTGAGCGGCTTTTGTTTATTTTATTTTTAAGGTAATTACAACAGGTAACAAACAAGGCATCATTATTATGATAAATATGGGTTCAGTACTGATTGGTACCATTGGATTGGTGCTTACGACGCACATGTAGTGGCGCAATTTCAAATTTAACCAGACGTTCGGTATAACTAATAAGTTCCCTTGAAAGGCCATGTCTCTATGAATTCCATTTTAAATACTTTTTCTGGACACTCTCAATTCTATCAGAATACACCGCGTAGCAGAGTGACCATATTATGAAACAGTACTCCAACATGCTTCTGTCCAGGTTGTTGTACAACAATATAAAACTGTGTGGATTTTTAAAACCTATCGTGGTTCTGGCTATAAAACCCAGGATTTTCAAAGCTCTGTTCGTTATATTAGTGTATAATGTTCCCGAAAAGACAGTTGGTCCTCGGATAAAACTACAATATCCCTAGCAACACTTTCATGAGTATGTATTTGATTCTCACCTATGAGTATAAACTTGAGAACTTGAACTTGAAGAGTCTTGACACGTTTCTTAGTGAAAGCTATGACGAAACATTTATTAATGTTTAAGTACATACAATTTAAATTAACCGCACGCCATCTCGGGTACTAGGAGCCGGGGAACCAGGTACATCCTAAAAAGGAAAACCCTGGAACCACGACGTACGTCGGGCCACCTACGGCTTGTAAATGGCCCCCTCCTGAGTGGAAACCCCGATGTTTCCGTTGCTGTCCCCAAAAGATGGGGAGCGAGTGCTGTAAAGCGCGCGCGCCCCCAACCCGAGCCTGCTTCTGCTAGAGTAACAGATGGCCTCATCTGTCACTCTCAGGCTTGCGCTGTGCGCTCGGAGTGAGATGGCGATCATTTCGCGATCTCACTCCGAGGGCCCTCAATTTTTCTTTTAACCTTTGACAATTCTAAAATCACATCAAATAAATTTTAGTTTCCGACACTCTCAGCTGTTGTACTCACAAAATATCATTCCATAATACGCCTGCCACCAATAAATATAGCAATGATACTCTTTGTTTCCAGTTATATACCAAATATATATCTAAAACATACTGAAGAGATAACCTCAGTTTTTCTCTCGCATACGTGTCGTTACAACATCGCGATACACACGACACCAACTAATTTATACGTGAAAAGTCCCCAGAGGGGACCCGCCGCCCCACCGTCATGATTAATGTACACGAGGCCACTTCATACCACTGTGTATCGGCACATGACCTCCCAAGTTTTCCCAAGTTGTTTAAAAGGCGCCACCACAGCGCGGTCTAATTTATACGTATGGATATACCCATGGGCGTACCCAGGGTAGGGCAGGGGAGGGCAGCTGCCCCCCCCTAGATGTTGACGTTCCTACTATTTTCTTCTCTCCATTATATATAAAGTACACTCAGACGCGTAAAAACGTGACTAAGATCGACTATGGACAAAGACAGATTTATTTTCTGTGTTGTTGTAAGATCGGCAATCGGCATCGGAATCAGTCCTAGGGCTATGCGATGTTCGAGCGTAGGGACGATCAGAGCGTGCTCTTTAGCGAGGAGAACTACTCATCATAGTCCTAAGATATCAAATCTTCCGAGTCGGTTTATGTAGTTTTTATGGACAGCTGACATGCCCATTCATTTGGAATGTATTTTAGTCACTACAAATAATTCTTGGAAGCAAAATATTAGATCGTCTGATATATCAGAAATTTGTTGTCCAGTAATAATTTGTAGTTTCGTCCTAGCATCCAGTACAGGTTTTTGTGCCGCCTAGATATATCACCTTATTTTGCTTTGATATGGTTTTTCCATCGGTCTATATGTAAGCCCACATTGGCTAGCACTCGAAGGCCGATGGGACACCATTTCCGAAGTCTGATTCCCAAGCTGGCGCAGCGCGTGCTTGGCTCGGTTGCTGACAAATATGAGGGGGCCCGATAACTCCTGCAGGAGACTATACGCGGGCGTTGTCGGTCCCCAGTATGGGCTGAGGTCCTGAAGGCCAGCAATATCGGGTTATTGCGACGACCGCAATGAGACCGCAACCTACCTTCAGGTAGGAGACCTAAGACTCGAGAAATCGAAGACCAGAAATCTGCTGTTCAAATCTCAATTTAGGCGACGCACGGCACACGCGTACGTCGCCTCCTCGCGGTTGGCCTGTATTCCGGATGGAGGGGAAAACCCGTCCCGTCCATCCGTGGCCACACTTAGGGCGGCATGAGGCGCTGGTATGCGCGCCTCCGGCGCCCGGTTCGCCGGCGGCGGATCGGGTCCGAGTGAACGTCGTCCTCTCGGGCCTTCTCCGCCGCCTCTTTCTGCTAAATTACGTCTTCGCAGAAGGATGCGACCGCGGTAAAACTGCAATCGCTACCGTCCATGGATCGTATGATGGCCGGTAGCGAGAGATCTCTTCCTATGACTGCAGCGAGGACCTGACGCAGCGACACCCAAGCGGGGCAGATCGCCAGCGTGTGCTGGGCCGAGTCCTCACTGCAGTCGCAGTGGTGGCAGGCGGGACTCAGTTTCCTCCTAGCGACCGAGTGCAGGTACTTCCCGAAGCAACCGTGCCCGGAAAGCACCTGCGTCAGTCGGAAGGAAAGAGTCCCGTGCTGCCGCCCTGCCCACTCGAGGATGACCGGCTGGAGCGCCTCCACGGTGGCAAAATCAGCGTGTGGAGCCTTTAGCCGGGACGACCAACTAGCCATGGTGGCTCGACGAGCGGCTTCTCGCCACTCGTGTATCTCTTCGGGCGGAGGACGAAATCCGTTCTCCGCCCAATATTCAGCCGCTCGTCGATAATCTTCGGCGAGCACTTCCGCCTCCAAATCCCACGGGGGTGTTCCGGCCAAAGGTGAGGATCACCCTAGCAGAAGCAAGCCGGGGTAGCGGCGCAATCACAACAAAGTGCTCGCACCCCTTTTTAAAATAGAAAAGGAGCATCAGGGTTCCTACACAGGAGGGGGCCATCTACAAACCATAGGTGGCCCGAGGTACGTCGAGGTTCTAGGGATTTCCTTCCAACTGATTTCATGCCAATGCCTTTTTCATATCCATTTATTTGACGAGGTGTTTTTAAAAAAACCCGATTTGCCCTCCCCTAGCCCAGAACCTGGGTACGCCCATGGATATACCTCTGTGGCCGCGTCTGCTCTAACTAAACTCACCTACCCATATATTTGTTCAAAGGTAAGGTTAAGTTCCGAGTCATTCCTCTTGTAAATTTGTAATAATCCATATAGGTTTATTGGTGAAACCCCGAGGAATTCATATATAATATGGTTTTAAAAAGGTTGTTAAATATTTAATTTTGTGAAGCACAAGTCGGATATTTGAGGTTTTAACATAGGGCAGGACATTAAAAGAAGATTCTAATTTCACTTATTTGATTATTAACTTAAGCATTAAACTGATTAAGTAATTTCATGGCATTCGAAATTATTTAAATTAACTTTTTTATTTAACGGCTTTCTCAAAATAAGTTACAAAAACACCACCCTTTTTTTCGTTTGTAACCCTATTTGCGTAATTATTTTTTTTAATCAATGCGGAAAAACTTTTATCCCTTCTGCACCATCTCGCTTAAGTACGCATCAGATTTACATAAAATTTCGAGCCGAGCTTTAGTAAATCCTAACCGCTATTCCAGATTGTTTTATTTTTGAAGGAAACACAAACTCTTTGATATAGTATAGTGATATATAGTTTATTACTAGACCTTTTAGTACACACCCATAAAATTATAATATAATAACGGTTACTTTTACTTAATGGCTTATAATTCATTCGTATATGCTTACTTTATCATTGAATATAAATGTTGTTGTGATTAACTGTTGTTGTTGTGTATTGTGTTGAAGGAGATCTGCCACTTTGTATAGGGTATTCGTGAGTTGTATAATGCTAAAACTTAGACCGTTTTTAACATTCTGTACCCAAAGGGTAAACCGGGACCCTATTACTAAGATTACGCTGTCCGTCCGTCTAATGAATCGTGACAGTTACACAGTTAAAAATTTTACAGACGATGTATTTTTGTTGGCGCTATAACATCTAAAACTAAAAGAAAGAATTAAATAATTATTTAACGGGGTTCCCATACAACTAACGTTATTTTTTTGTTTGTTTTGGCTCGATATTGATAACAGCAATAGATGCTTGAAATATATAGATAATGGTACGGAACCGTTCCTGCGCGAGTCCGACTCGCACTTGTTCGATTTTCTTGAACACATAAGTGTGTTTAAACTAAACTAGAGATGCACTGAATATTCGTTTGATATTCGGTATTCGGCGTATTTGGCATCTTCTTAACTATTTGTATTCGGTTTATTCAGTTCGAGTATTTCTATTTTCTTGGCTACACGACACTGTATAGAAATGAAACGCAAAAAGTATTATGTAACATTTGTGTTATATACAAGTCAAAGAAATTCTACGAAGAACGTGTTGAATAAAGCTAATAAAATAAAGCAATTAAACTCGAAACCACATTTATTTTGAAAACTCAAGTCAACTTTTTTAACCCATAGTTAGTATCAATAGTCAACAATTATTTTAAATCTTAAATTAGCATTTTTTTAGGATTTCATCTTTTATCAATTAGTTCACTCCCTCATAAATTGTTGGAATCACCACTTCACTTATATATACTTTCTTCCAGGAAGATTATATTTGGGCTTCAATAAATACAATAATCTGTTTAAAGCCTTCGTTTTCGAGAATTGAAATATTCTGATTGTCAGTAGGTAGCGATCATTTCAACGATGGCGTTATGAATTTCCCTTTCTCGAGAATTTGTTATATTCCACTTTGTAATAAAAGCCTCCTCTAAAATTTGTTGTGTACCTTGCGTATGAGACCGGTCTATATTGGATCTTACACTCGAAGTTGTAGGTAAAATGTCTGAGCTATGTTCGGAAGCACTTACAGAAGGAGTTTCTTGTAGATGTTCATTATGGCTCAGCTTCAAATGATTTATCATACCACTAGTCGAATCACTGCGCCCTGTTCCACCTCGAGAAAAATGATGTATCAGGCTCAAATTGGCTAAAACCGCATACTGTCTTATGGCCTTAGGTGTACTATGAAAATGAAATCCTTATGAACAGATCTGGGCTGGCTTGCAGATTTAAAGGCGATCTCTCTCATTTGAAAATAATGAGCTCATGTCCAGCCACAGTTCTGGGACTACTTCTGTTGGGGTTACAAATAGCCCCGTCCAAATCCCTCTTGGGATCTGACTTCTCTCATAATCTTCTCTTCTGTCTTCTAATCATAATAACTCCGACTGCCTCGGTGGCGCAGTGGTAGCGTATGCGACTGCTGTGCTTGAGATCCCGGGTTCGATTCCCAGGTCGAACCAAATATTTATATGATCTGCAAATATTTGTTTCGGAGTTTGGGTGTTTTCTATGTATATCTTTTATGTATTTACAAAAAAAAAGTATATAGGTATTTATATCAGCTGTCTAGTACCCATAACACAAGCTCTGCTTAGCTTGGGACTAGATAATAATAATAATAATAATAATAATAAATCTTTATTGTAACAAAAAGAAAACGTTTACATAACTCTGTATAGCCCTGACTCCCAAAATAGCGTTAGCTGTGTGTTGGGAGTCAGTTACCCTCCAAAGACAAAAAATACAATTGTTACAATGCGATGGTGTACACAATAATAACGTTGATGACGTTGTGTATTAAATTGTCCGATATATTTATAAGAAATATCATCATCTTCCTTGCCTTCATTACTCCCAAGATTATTTGGGGTCGGCTACCTCGTAGTTCAACCGTTTTACCTGAATATCAGTTTTTCCACGGAGCTACTGGCATCAGGCCGCCGCAACCCTGAGGGTGAACTGAATTCGATGATTGAACTAGTCAGTTTATTTGAGGGCACTGACTTCCCAATAACGGTTGACATAGATGTTCATGACAACCGGGACCGACAGCTTAACGTGCTCTCCGAGAAAATACCGACATCTTCCATACTCCGGGCTGCTATTAATAATTTATTGTAAGAAAATCCCAACAGCAGTCCGACCCGGGAATCGAACCCAAAACCTCTAGATCGCCAGTTGCTTACGCTAACCACTAGACCAACTAAAATTTATAAGAAATACATACATAAAAAAAAAGAAGCGTGGCACTCGGTGACTGCCGGCACGTCTTTTATAGCATAGCATTTTTTATCAACTTATGCAATTATAAATATATATTTATTTTATTTATGCAGTTTTTTTTTTTCTTGCTTTTTTTTTTCGTTTTCGTTTTCAACAAAAAACAAAAATAAAAATAAAATAAGTTCTGGTATTTATCGATAGATGTGTGGCGACCTCCACATACAGCGCCATCTACCGAAGATACACTGAACTACGAAGTAACGCACTGTACCTACAAACTACACTACACGGAGTAACTACCAATCCTGAATCGCGCAAATAAAGTTCCCGCGCCGATTATCATATATACAACATCCCAACATCAACTGTTGGGCAGTAGCCCGCCAGGCATGATCACCTCGCCTGGTCGGAGGATCCTCCCTTTGAGTTGGGTGGAACACGATACCCGTTCCCCCACAGATGGAAAAACTAAAAAGTATCACCGCTGTGGCGGTCGGAATCGGGGGTGTTAGGTTTTTTTCATTACGGAATTTTCATGATTCGGTCTCCACGCTCAAGGCCCGCGATAGAAGCTATGCAATAGCTTAAAAAGTTAAATATTTTCTCTACTTTGTTGTCAAAATTAATACGTTTATTTCCAGCACACCCTGAAAACAAAAGCTTTGTCTTTCATATAAACGCCAATCACGTGTTTGTTACACGTATCTGTAACAAAAATTATCTATACTAATATTATAAAGAGGAAAACTTTGTTTGTATGTTTGTTTGTTTGTTTGTTTGTAATGAATACGCTCTAAAACTACTGGACCGATTTTAAAAATTCTTTCACCATTCGAAGGCTCCATTATCCACGAGTAACATAGGCTATATTTTATTTTGGAAAAAAATAGGGTTCCGTAAGATATTGGAGTTTTTCGGACACAAGGTGTAAAAAATCAACCCTATACGGGGGAAAATTTTTCGCTACGGGCAATAAAAGACGCAAACGAGGTTGCGTCGGTCAGCTAGTTTATAATATTTACATATTCTCGAGTGAGAAGAAAATTCGTTCGTTGGAGAGGACTATGTCCAACGGTGGACTGCGATAGGCTGATGATGAATCTCGAGTGATACTTCGCAACGAAAACCAGAGGTATAAGCGCTTGAAATTAAATAAAAGATCGAACTGGGAGCAGCCGCAGGGTCCCGAGGGAACTCATTACAACGAAATCACATTTTGATGGAAACCACGTTCAGACAAATTGAATTTTATACAAATTTAGTTTGAGTTTGCAAAATTAAGGCACAAAGGACAACAATCAGACGCCGTTACACATACACTATTAACTCTTAGGTGTAAAGTTATTGATTGAAGTTTCATGGTGAACAAATACGATCTTCGTACTTTTGAATTCAAAAATAATTAAGGCGACTTTTAAACATTATGTAAAAAATTCAAATATGAACTTCAATTTAATATTAAAGTTCCAAGTTCAAAATGACTTAGTATGGCTATGAAACTTTTTACTTTTCACAACTTTTAGGAGAACGCCAACCGTTTATTATTTCATTTTTAATACACACAATATTCCGTATTTGATGTTCGAGTCGCAACGGTTATCGACAACTTACAGAATTTATCAAAAGGTAACATTTGCCGAAATTCGTACACATGATAAAGAAAATCAATTTATGTGATGCTTGCAAATGCAAAAGATATGTTTATTAATATCAAAGTAAGGCGAAATGACATATACATGGCAAATGATAACTATTCACATACGGCCCGGTGCGTGCGTGAGCGGAATGGGTGAAACGCACTGAAGCAAATTGATGTGAAAAATAACTGTCACTAACATTTTGTTACAAGTACAACAGGGATTTGTGAAACGGTTTAGTTTAACGTTCTTTAGTGAAATACTCGGTTAGGGGGTCGGACTTTCGGTAAATAGATAATTCGAGTTATACTTCACGGCCTTGACTTTTCCGCGCTATTTACTGCTTACATTTCCCATACGATTCCTGTGAGCTATACCAAGTATCGTGACTAAAAAAATTATTCTCAAATAATAGATTGTCTGTCCGTCTATTTGTCTAATTGAATTAAATATTTGTGCCTGCTAAATCCTGAGAGCTGATTTAACAATTTCCACGAGTTTTTTACTAGCTACTATCTAGTTTTGTATTATTTATTATTATGTATATTATTTAGTATTGCGAGTAAGAGCTCTTCGGATACCGTGGCCAATAAAATGATCATGATAACTTACGCAGAGACAATATATATATTATTTACTGTTGCTGTTAAATAATTAATGCTCCCAAAAGTCCCACAACAAATTACGCAAAACAAAAGTCTCAGCTAATGTAATAAAGTAAAGTGTTTTGTATTCAGTCCGCAGGCGCCTGAATCAACAGGTCTTTGATTAAAACTCGTTTGAATATATAATTAATTAAGGATTTCAAAGGAAAATGGCACTCTCATTTACAAACAAACACACAAAACATATCCCTTCAACGTTTGTCTAGACAACCGCATCACACAATTAAAATTAACGCATACTCTGTCAGTTTTATTATATTACCCTTCCTTTGTTTATCTACTTAGAAAAATAACTAATTATGTTTGTGTAGAACTTTCGCACGTGGAGCCCTCAAAATACCAACAGTTATATTTATCATTAAAATTTTCGGAACGCAACATATTATAATTTTTTTAATAAACTTTTACACTTAATTTGTAATAACTTAAACATAATTATAATAATAAATACCAAATATAGTGTTACACAAAGGTGTGGAGAAATTTAAGGAGAGTTGTATTAATTTCAATGATTTTGTTTTATTATATTTTTTAAGAATAACATGGCAATTTCGTCAACAATCTTTGATATTAAATACCTTTCATTGATGTCCGTATCCAATTCCAAAAATTTGTTAACGTTTTACGTGTTTTTCGACTTCAAAAAAGGAGGAGGTTATCAATTCGACTGTTTTTTTTTTTAAGTTTTGTTGCTTCATAACTTTCGACTGGGTGAACCCATTTTGATGTTTTTTTTTAAAGTTGGTGCTGGACCCGTGTGGTCCCATTTTAATTTGGTCCAGTTCTTGAAGCCGGATTTTTCGTTAAAATTTCTGATTATGCTCGGTAGATGGGATAGTAGTAGGTTTAACTCATGTCGGTAAAATCAACGTCAGACTTGCTTAATGACGGTTTTCTGTAAAATCCAATACTGCCGAAGTATTGCTCTTCTACAGTTTAATATGTTTAATGCAATAACTGTAACAACGTACAAACGACAACGATAGAGCCGTGACCTATCTCGTATGCTAGAAATGAATAAAATATGGGCCCTAACCCCAGCTTATATTAAAGGCAAAGTAAAAGTTGGAGGGCTCGTCTCGTGTGATAAAACCACAGCCCTCTATAATGTAAATCACCTTAACACTATTACGTTGAGAGTTCGTTTAAATTGGCCAGTTTAGTTCAGAGTGGTTTAAAACTACAAGAAAGCCAAATAAATCAAAGTTGAAGTATTTCAATTAATAAGCATTTACAGTTTTTGTCGTAGCGTACACATTAGGATTTGCTTTAAAAATGGTGGGAAAATTGAAAACACAACAATTTGAAAACATTCGACCTTAAAGCTTTAGGGTCAGACTGACGTTTGTAGATGTGTTAATACTATATTATTATTAATAAAATGAACATTTGAAAACAATAAATTTTAAGGAGACCGATTGACAAATAATACTGAACATTAATTGCTCAGCCTCTAAGCCCCAAACAAATATAAAATTTGATCTAGGGTTTGGCAAAATATTTCTTTACCCTTCGTTTCTGGATTCTACATATGATCTGATATTATTTACCCATTGCATTTTGTTAGTCTATTCTATAGTGGTGCTTGACCTTGCTCCTCCTCATTTGTGAACCATACAGATGCGAGTTTAACTGACCTACAATAAAATAAAAATTTTCCATTCAGAATACAAAACCACTCGAATACCCGAGTATCGACTAACTGTAAACGTTTTACGAGTTTCCGATTCAGCGGACGCTCGCATCCAGCTCCAGTGGCAATAAAAGAAGTATCACTATCAAGAAATTACCCACCGAAAAAAGAAATCTTCAACACCAATCGACCAATTACTGGCCATTAAAAAGTAATTACACTGACGTGCAACTAAAGAGGTACAGTGGAAGTTAAATAAACTTTTTTCACGACCGATGGCGCGCCTGATTCTAAAAATACATTTATTTGAATGAGGTTTCCGAGAAAAAATGGGAGAAAAGCAATCTCAGTTACTTATTTTCATTACTACAAACTAGAGAATAATAAGAGGAAAATCGAGACTATCTTATCGACATCGTCTGCGAAAAATCTTTCGCTCATTCAAACTGTCATTCCCTGTTTTCCTCCTTCAGGTTTTATATCTTTATTTTTTGTATTTTCCTAATATTCCCTATATGTTATACCACTTCTAAAATTAATTTAACTGTTTAGTGAAAAAACGTAACATATAAATGAACAAACTTGTTTTCGCATAACAATATATAAAAATTGTGTAAACAAACTTATCGCTTTATTCTGATTTCGCCATAATTAAACTGAATCGACTAGAATAACGATGTTAAAAAATTTGAAATCGCGTCTAAATACAAATATATTAACCTTATGTATATAGATTTTCGGTACACAAATATATTTATGTAATATTGTAAATGGCTATCTACTGAATACAGAATTCCAAGTACGAAAGCAGAAACTTTGACATAATTATAAATGTAACAAGCTGTCGAAAGTTGTTCGAGGCGATAAATACGAGTAGTTCAGCATTCATTCGCAAATAACTACAAAATTTGCGAACTTGAACGTCTGCCATACACGGATAAGGAACTATTCATTTTAAGACTTCTGCTTTCAATACAGCTTTATTTAGTAACAAACAGCCAGTTTCAAAGATATAGGAAACTAACATGTAGTGACACTTGTGACAGTTCATATATTTAGTGTAAAGAAGTTTATTAAAAGGAGGTGAAGGCTTTCTTGATGTCTTGAATTTATCGTATTTATATCGTCTATTCGTTCGTTAAATATTCGTTTATTTTTAATTTTTTTAGTTAGTAAGCGTGATGAACTTCGTTCAGATCAATTAAATCAAAATTCATGAAGGTGTATGTATAAATAAATTTGTCAATGCATTTTTTTTTCTTTTTTATTGAATACGCGGCAAACGAGCAGACGTATCGCCTGATAGTAAGCGATTACCGTCGCCCATGGACACCCGCAACACGAGAGGCCTCACAAGTGCGTTGCCGGCCTTTGGAGGAAGGAGAGGGGGATGGGGGGAAGGGTTGGGGTACAGGCCTCCGGTGTCCTCACTCACTCGGTGAAACACAGCGGAAGCACTATTTCACACCGGTTTTCTGTGTGGCCGTGGTATCACTCCGGTCGAGCCGGCCCATTCATGCCGAAGCGTGGCTCTCCCACGGAAAAGTAATGCATGTAGTTTTAGATCGCACGGCACTGATTTTAGCGCAAATTATTACGTAGTAACATATCTATTGTCTTAAAATATCACTAGTTAGTTCATTTTGAGAGAAAAAGAGATCCTGAATAGCTTTTATAAATTAAATAAACTCTCTTTTTAAATGATATTTAAGATACTACTGGGTCATTCCATAAAACAGAAGACAATTCATATGGAAGTTGAAAATATTTATATATTAATACATTTCTAATTTCCCACATTCTTTAGAAATTTACATTATAAGTAATTTTAGTTTTTAATTTATGTCGTATATTGTACCAAATTTTTTAAAATCAAAATCATGCGTTACCGATTTTCCTGATAATAATATGTTACTGCTACTAAATACAACTAGTAAGTTCATTCATAAATATCAATTTAAGTATTTTTATCGTTTTTTATGTAATTTAATAAAAAAAAATTTCGGACGTCTGATACATTACACCATCTACTTTGTGTTTAAACTTCAAATCTCCTTTCTTTAGGCACACAAAAGAAGCCCTGGTTATTCCTGTCCTACACAATTAAAAAAAACAAAGATATTCTTAATTTTAAAGCACAAACAACCCCTAAAAACGGTAGTGATAATGTTAGTGATAAAATATACCGAAGCAGTTATAATAATTTTTTTAGACAAAAGGAATGCAGTAAATCTCCGTAAACTCACAATGGCCCTTAGAGAAGCCGTTCAGCCCCCTAGCCAAGTTGGAAGCGTTCTTCTTTCTGCAATCGTTAACGCCTAAATTCTCGTGTGCCATTGGCTTATACTTTGTCTAAGATTAGCTAATGGTACAATGCTTGCAACTTGGCTAGGGGGCTAATCCCTCAGGGTTTTCCTTTCTAGGGTGCACCTGGTTCCCCGGCATCTAGTGGTGGTCCATTTCTACACAGTAGGCCAGTATTTGGGGGGCTGGTCATAATTCCCCGACGGCTTATCTAGTACTCGGGTACGACGGCGTGTGGTTTTAGTCGGTTCGAGTCCGACATGCCACAAGGTGGTATCAGAGGGGATTTTAACACAACAAAAAAAAAGGAGCTGTTACCTGGCATTATTACTGTACCATTTTCATTAGACTATATCGTTGTACTTTCAAACTAAATTACCGCCACCTATGAATTTACTCATCAAAATATAAATACTATCACACTCCGTAAGCAGCAACCTTCGTGTTTGTGGTAAAATCCGTAAGATGGCGTTTGTACAAGTGTTATTAATAGCTTATTTACTTGCTAGAGGGCAGTAATTGAATTTAAAAGTTTAACCTCTACCCTCCATAGTTTAAGGATACAATTTTAGTTAGTATTTTATTATTTCTATATTGATATTATTAATTTATATTTCTCTTCTCTCTTCTATCTTTATCTAACTGGAAATCTTATACAAAAATATTTCCTTAGCACGAAAACAATGTCTATGGTATAAGTACTCTTTAACCTAAAAAGGAAAATAACTAAATCAATTTTTGAAATTAGGAAATTAATGAAATATTCCAAAATAAAGCTATGTATGAATTAAATAATTTGTTTAATATTTTTCCCGCCCTCCCTTTCCAGTCCTACAATTTTTTCATAGATTAACTGTCATTCCAGTTTTCGGCTTTCGCACAACATCTCCTATCTCACTCAGACAGTTCAGTCAATTGAATCAGCTTTCTGTCATCGGGTGTGTGGCCGTTCCGATATTAATTAATATTATTATTGTTTACTTATCATAGTTTTATGATGAACTGACTAAATTAAATCGTGAATAAATACGTCAATCTTGAAAGCGTTGAGTGTATCAGGTGTATGTAACCGTTATTTGTGATCGACTATTCTTCGTGGGTGATCCAGCCAGAGCTTTGAAAAATATTTAGTGCATGCGCGTAATCGATAATATAGTACAGTTTTTTTCTTGTGAATCAATGGCATCTCTGTGAAAAGTTGAAGAGTTCTTAGCTGGATTTAGTGTGATCATATACTCCAATGGATTTGTAGCAGGTACGTTCTGGTCGAAGAAAAATAATGAAAAGGGTGGCGCTGATTCTGTTATGAATTTTCATAGGGTGAAGGCCGGTGACGGGACCCCGGTCCTAAATGTTCACATGGTTTAAATGCTTTAGTTAGTGTACCGAACAATAACTACAGTTAGACGAGACGCTAGTTAGACGCGGGGTCAACGACGCCAGACGTGCTCTCCGCGCGCCACTTGCTCTTATCAACAGATGGCTGAAGCCAGCCCAGACTAACACCATCTCCTGACTGTATATTAGTATTTTTTAGCACAAGAATACTCGTTATTTGAATTGCAGTTACTGGTATACTTTTAAAAACTTTAGTAACACTAAGACTTGTGTGAGGAGCTGATTCAAGCCTAAAGTCATTCAAAACTGTACCCATTAGACTCCTGCTGATTTTACACACTAGTTCCCCACATTTTACTGTTGTTGTTATATGAAAAGAACATTAAAATGTTCACATAATTCACAATTGAAGGTTAATGAGTCCTTGCTAATAAGATATTTTTTATTTATAAGCTAGCATCTTCCTGTAGCTTTGCCCATTTTTTTTTGGAATATATATTTTCTGACAGGCCTTATCTATCTATCATGTTTCAAGATTTCATCTAGATCAGTTCAATCATTTAATATCTTGTTTTAAATGCAGTGTGCCTGCTAATTAGAGCCTTTTGTGTCTTATAAGTTTGCCACAATAATGTTAGTTGTAAGTCATGATTTTTAGCCATATGTTGATGTTATATTTTTTTAATTTATTTCGCATGAACACAAAGCTTAATGTATTTTTTTTGCGTTACATTCAGTTGCTTAAGATTGGTGCGGCCCACTCAAGATGATGGTGGAAACCATGCTGGAGTCCTCACAGGACTTTGGTGAGTCTCACTTAATAATGTCATTTTATTGGAAACTGACATAATGGAAACTAATTTAATTGATAGGTAAGATGTCATAGATAACAGCTTATTGTCTTTGATTTTTTTATTTTTGGCACAAGATGTACAGAGGCAGAGCTTGTACCCAAGACAATCTTAGACAGTATATTTTGGGTGATGTAGAAATGAATGAAGCAGCTACATCAAAATATATTTGAATGAGCATATTATGCATTATATTGCATGATAGAAATCAAAATATGGTATTCTTGATAGTGTAACATCAATGTACCTAACTCATTACCCATATTTACATTGATTAAAAATCAAAAATATGTATGGGTACATGTACATTCTTATATTTGGTTAAATATACTACACTGTTACCAAAAGAACATCCGTAGTTTAGACTAAAGAAAACATAAGAAAAATATTTGTTTTTTGTTTTCATGGATTGATAATCATGGATGATTCAGCAAACATGTATGTAGTTAGATTGTAATCAAATTCCATGTTTCTAATCTAATACTTACACTTGACATATCAGTAGGAAAAATTAATAAATTATCATTATTTTACAACTATAAATTAATTAGATATATATTTATCTGAACTATAGCTCTGTTTTAGTAATGTTTAATCTCAATTATATATTTATATAAATATATAGCTGCAGCAATCCCAGGCTTAATTATACATTTTAGATTTATTTCAATCCTTCCGTACCAACCCTATTTTACCCCAACAGATTTTTTTACTTTGTCCTTTCTGGAAAAGATTATATTCGCAAGAAGGGTATAATTTAAGATCTAATAAAACAAAAATTAGTTACGGAACAATTGTAAGTTACAGTAAATAAAATTAATAACACCTTACTGTTAATATAAATAAATGCCTTTTTCCTTGTGGTGTAAATAAAATTGTTTATTTAGATCCTCTCAATCATTCAACTGATAAACGACTTACAAAATGCCCTGTTGATAAGATTATTAGTTACGTAAAAGCGCTCTATTCATTGCCAGTATCACGATCATATAATTCACCAGCTGAGCCGCTCCATGCAGTCATTGTTGTACAGGTACAACAACAAACTAAATTAACGCCGCAGGGAGAAGCTAGGGAAACAAATGAGTAGCCCAAGTTATTGCTTATATCATCAGCTATCTACCTGTGTAAGTCCTGTTAAAATGAATCAAGCCGTTCTAGACATTAGCCGAAACAGGCATAAATTTTTTTAAAAATTTTGTGATTTAAATACCATTTAAACTTTCATATGCATTTATTTACAAAAGCTGTTAATTTGAAATAACAAACAATCTCTTCAACTTTATTTATTTGTATAAATAACTCAGCAAGATACCCATAATAATCCATTGAAATCTGTGAAAATGGTGAAATCAAAACAGTCCAAAATTTGTTGGTAGCTGTCATTGATATAGATATACTCGTATATATACAAACAAGTTGGTCTAACAATATGGCCATGAGAAACCTCCTCACAGTAATCATATAACATAGTATTAAAGTCATTGTTGACTTGTCATTCTCTATTGTCTTGCATACTTTACCTTGTTTATGTAATTTCCCAAAGGAATAAATAATATCCTTTATTGCTCAAATGGTTTTGTTTCATGTTCCTTTGTACAGTTATATAATAACTTGTCAGCTTATTAATGTGAACAATACAATCTAAAAATATTTTAGATATAGTGTTAATGATTTTGAAGATAAGGGATTATTATTGTCATTTGGGAAGCTAAAGCCTTTGTAATAGATTTTGAGAAATTGTAGCCCAAAGAGGTAAATCGACTGCACTGTTGGCCTAGTGGTTTAAACGGTAACCATTCTACTCTCTATTGTGACAAGTGTTGTGGGTTCAAGTTCTACATGAAACAAGTTTGTGTTGTAGACACAAATTGTAGTTCTGAGGCTGGCTGTTCTTTGTGTTTGTTTCATGATTTGACGGTCTCTACCCTAAACACATTTCAGTGATGGGGAGAGTGACCAATATTATAATATTGGTCATCCTGAAACCTCAAGCACAGCAGTCACATTCACTGTCACTGCGCCACCGAGGCAGTCAATGTCAAAGTCAAAGTCAAATCATTTATTTCCATAGGCCCCAAAAGGCACTTGAACACGTCAAAAATACAAACAACAAAATATAAATGAAAGTATACATCAGTATTCATCTCTCTAAGCAACCTCATACCACCACTGTAGTACCTACAAATAATATAATGGGATCTTATATTTCAACCATAATCAACCCTCTTTATTTAAATTATTTAGATTGTAATAACACCGTTACCCTGGGACAGACACGCTTCGGCATGCATGGGCCGGCTCGACCGGAGTGATACCACGGTCTCACAGAAAACCGGTGTAAACAGCGCCTGTGCTGTGTTTCACCGGGTGAGAATACCGGAGGCCATTTTTCTCTTTTTTTTTACGTGTGGAATCCCCCACTAGCCATCACCCCAACGGGGTTTGCGGCGGGGTATACCGGAGGCCCTACCCCAAACTCTTCCCCCATCACCTTCCTCATCCCCCAAAAGCCGGCAACGCACTTGTAATCCTCGTAATCACTTACCACCAGGATATACAGTTGCTCGTTTGCAGCCTATTCCATAAAAAAAACCATGCTATGTACTTCTATGATTATATTGAATAGCTTAATTTCAAACAGATATAATATTTACTAGGAGTATATAGCTGGTTACCAATGAGGTAAAGGTTCATGCACACCACAAGTGGTCAAATGGCCAAGGTCAATAGAAGCAAGCAAGCAATTACCCAATGACTGTTTTTTATTTCTTGGTTTGCACATGCAGTGTTTATCCTCTTTGGTATCTGTAACCTAGATTTAAAAATAGTAAGTAATTTAAGGTCATGGGTTTGATTCCCATCTAGATCCCATACAAATAAGTCTGTCTGTTATTTTTCATACAAAGAAATAAATAAAATGAAACTGTCTTTTGTAATTTCAAATTACCAGCTCTTCACTAAATGCATACTATAGTAAATACGTACGGTACTTACATCAAAAAAAAATATTTTTTATTGTCAGCCTGTTCTAGCTAATCTCTAGAACAGCTGAACCGATTTTGACGGTACTTTCACTGACAGATATTATAAGGAGTAACTTAAGCTACTTTTCTAGTGCACTGCGGCTAATGTATAATTTGCATGTTTATCAGCCGAGGAGTATAATTCGCCACTATGCTTAGCGTTCGTGGATTATGAGAAAGCCTTCGATTCGATCGAGACTTGGGCAATGCTGCAGTCTCTTCAGAGATGCCACATTGACTATCGGTATATCGAAGTGTTAAAGTGCTTGTTTAAAAACGCCACCATATCGGTCCGAGTACAGGACAACAGCACAGAGGATATTCCGTTGCGGAGGGGAGTTAGGCAGGGTGATGTCATCTCGCCTAAACTCTTTACCAATGCATTAGAAGACGCCTTCAAGCTTCCGCATTGAGAAGGATTCGGCATCAATATTAATGGCGAATGCATCACTCTGGCGAAATCTTTAGAGGAGCAATTGAGTGGGCCTGAGGGTGAACATGGACAAGACGAAAGTCATGTCAAATGTCCATGCTTCGCCCACCGCCATATTAATGGGAGGCTCGGTTCTCGAGGTTGTCGATGACTATGTCTATCTGGGACAAACGATCCAACTTCGAGAAAGAGGTAAATCGACGAATTCAACTGGGCTGGGTTGCGTTCGGGAAATTACGCAGCGTCTTCTCGTCCAAAATAGCACAGTCCTTAAAGACGAAGGTCTTTAATCAGTGCGTGTTATCAGCAATGACCTACGGTGCCGATGAGGGGTTTGCAAAGGGTGCATTTGTACACTCCTGGCACAGTTAGTTCACATAAAAACAGCCATTTCATAGGCAAAGACCATTAGGCAACAATTAGATATTTTATATTGTTTAATAACTTAATAAGTACCTACCGTATGCCTAGATGTAGACGCACCCCCCTGTAAATGATCCTGGCGGCGGCCATCATAATAGGTGTTACATATTTTGAATTAACTGCATTACGATCTGATACGATACTGAGAAAAACGATACTGCAAAAGTTTAAAGTTTGTATAGCAAAATAGTCTTAAGTTAGAAAGTTAATGATTTTGCATCAAATCAGATTACACAACAGTAAATATATATATGACATTTCATATTTAGATATTAATGAAGTGGTATTATGCAGTTGTACATGTAGGTACATATATCATGTTAGATAATCTCGTCAGCAGCCATCTTACATATAAATTGGATAACATTCTTTTTGTATCATTAGTGTGGTATTATGGTGTTAGAAGTCACAACACTAGTGTTTATGTAATAGACTATAATTTATATTCCCATTAAATATATCGTGAAAGTTTCATATATGTGCCGTGAGATTGGTGTGGAATACGTAACCGATGTGTGGCGACGACCCAACACTCACACATGGTCAGTTTCACATTTAGCCACTCGCAAATTTGTCACTTTTCTAATCCTATAGACATTCACAGTTAGTTACTGCTTTCTGTCGTCGAGCAATCCAAATACGTCTTAATTGCATTAGCGTTATAATAGCACCTCATTCTAAAGCACCTTTAGTGTTGTCCTTTGGGTACAGGAACTGCCTCTACAATATTTGATTACTGTAGAAATTAATCAATTAAATTTAATAATTGTGCATGTAGACAATTGGTTATTTAATCATTGATATGGTGTTTGAACGTAACGAGTGCGATGTGGTGCAGGCATGTCCAACGGTGCTCTGCCACAATGGAAACGCGAGGTGTTGCAGCGGCGAGCCGCGCGGTCCCGTACGGGCGTCGCACCCCCCGCAGCACCTCCGCTGCCGCCCCCGCCGGCCCCCGCAGACGACGACGAGGAACTGCGCTACGGTCCCGGAATCGTCAACCGCCTCAAATCGCGATACTTGAGCCTGGCCCTTCGCGACGCGCCGCGGCGCCGACCTTCCGTATTACGGCGCGCGGCCAGCTTGGAGCATCTCCTGGAAGAGCGGCCCCCTCCCGTGCCTTGCGCCCGCCCTACGACACACCCGCGGCCCCCGCGTCCACAGTCTATGGCCGCCCCGCCGGTCCAGCCCGCGCCCGCCCATCGCCGCGACTCAGTGAAGCGCGCGCGTTCCGTGGACGCGCTCAGCCGATTAGAATCCCGCGAGGATTCCCGCGCGACTTTTTCCTCTCCGCCGCCTCCGCCGCCGCCCCCAATAGCGACCCGGCCCCCTCAGCCCCAGTTGAGGTCGGCTCGCACTCCTCGACGTCCCACCCCCCTACTGCGGGAGACGGAGCGGCCCCCTCCGGACGTCGTCCGATCGACGCTTCGCAAGTTCGAGAGCGCGCCGATCCGACGCACGACACCATCCGTCCGCGTATCCGCCGCATTGCGCGATCTAGAGGGTCCTCGCACCTCTACGCCCGAGCCTCGCGATTTCGCCGAGGGCCCGCCGCTCAGTCCACGCACGCCCAGCCCTCTGCCCCCCACGGAAGCGGCGCCCGCGGTGCCCTTAGGTCCCACGGTGCTATCCGCATCCGCATCCGTGTCAGCATCGAACAGCGGGACGACGGTGGTCCTCGTATCCGCACCCAGGTCATCGCCGACAATACAAGATGAGTCGTTTCAAGACGCTGAAGTCGTCCGACCCGCAATAGGTGGAGCCCGCCAGGTATCACGCGCCGCTCTAGAAGGCATCGCACGTGCCGGCTCCACGGTGAGATATATTTTCGAAGCACCTCGTGCCGGTTCACATCTTCCACCCCTGGCTGCTACGAACCCGGTGCTTGTGGGCAGAGCACGTCGAATAGGTGTAATCAGACCGATGCCGGCTCGAACTTCAGATACTGCAGAGAGAGAGCAGTCCGTCGAAGACATCGACGAGAAAACTCCCGAGAGGCTCGCGTCGCCAGCGACACCCTCCTCGCCACCGCCAGTCGAGAACGATGTGCCGCCTCCGAATCGTATCGAACGCAAAGAGCCACCCCCGGCGGCGCTGGTGGAACCGATACCTCGTGCACCACCGGACGCTCCCCGTGCCGCCACTCCCCCGCTCAGCCCAACTCCGCCCCTAATCATCGAACGCAGTCCCAGCCCAAAAATTAAATCAAAATGTAACACTATTAATGGTGGAACACTGACGAATGGGCACTCCGGACTGGAGCGAACGACAGAAGCCAAGGGTGCAGTCTCTCGTATGGCTGCGGCCGGTATCGAGCGAGCATGGAGTGGCTCAAGTGAGAAGAAACTCGTGGACGCAAAGGAGAAGACCGTGACGACAGTGCCGTGGGCACGAGTCACGACGGGCGACAGCGCGGCGACGAGGCGCCCGCGCGTTCCGCCGCCCTGCACCACGTCGGTCGTGTTCAACTTCTCCAACCGCAAGGAAGTGCCGGACTACATCGAAAACGACGGCATCATCCTTCGCGGCAGCCGCAGGAACAGAATCAAGGTCAGTAATATCTCATTTCTTTAATATTACTTATTTAAATAAATATAAACCCAGCTGATGCAATGCCAACTGAATCTTGGGTTAATATGGATATAGTACCTACGATACAGCATTCACGTACATAATTCGCTTCCTTATAACTAGAAAAACTAAATATTCCTAGGTGCAACCCAAATCAAGAAAGCCTTGAATGCCTTCGAAGAACTTGATTATTTTACACTTCATCAATAGCATTTAGCAGTCCTCTGCTGCAAAATCTGCATCTAAAATGTATGAAAACAGTAAGGTATCCATTTACCGACTGAAATACTCGCTGAGGATAAACAATTTCACATTTGACCGCATTCAATCTACCATCTACAAAATTAGTTCAGTAATGTCTAACACCGTGTTCAGATATCACGCTCCGGCTGATCCATTTCACGGATCGATAAATGCAACTGTGGATCTCAACGGTAGTGGAAACCTTGTCGATTGCGCAACATTCGATATGCAAATATTAAAATATTTTTTTCCAATGGTGAAAGTGTTAAACGATAAGAGGCACATCGTAGGACGGTCACGCGTCGCTCAGTGCTCAGGTGAAACCAGCGCGCTTAGCGGCGCGTCCGATCGATGCCCGAATCGAATGCCACTCTCAGTTTCGTCAAGATCGCATCCGTTCGAAAGTGCCCAACGCCCGAGTGCTAACCGCGAGGAATGTTAACGAGATACACCTGACCGCATAACCCTTCCCTCTTGCACTTACCGAAACATATTCTATCGATCTAAATAGACACACCTTGTATGTATGACACGAAACTTTAACTCCGCGTAGGCAGTTGTTCATTGTCAGATTGATGAATAGCTCTTAATGTCTGGCTGGTCAGTCCGTGGAGTTGACCCGTAGCGACACTGCTTTCACTGCGGTTGCCCACGCGGACCAGACTAAGCTTTATTGTAACAATACGTAATTTGATTGCTTTCCAATAAGACGACGCTAACATACAAATGGTTTTTATGTACCCGCGTGCGTGTCCTGGATGCCAAGTACATGTGTTATGACATTCTGAGAACTCAACTGTTCTGCGAGTACTTAGTTGTAATCTTAGTGTCACTTTGTGTATTCTTTGTTTTGCTAACGATCACGGTGCGAGTGCTAGCCGTTCTTGACGTCATGCTCTAATTTATGTCGTCTATTAATTACCACTTTACCTTGCGCAATTCCTCTTTAAGTAAAAGTAGTATTTAGTTAATGTATCTACTAATATATCTATCTTGTGCTATAGACCTTTACATGCACATTTATTGTCCTATTTCTGTCATTTCGATATCTGCCTATCGTAGCAGTCTGCTCCGGTAATTGGTTTAAGTTAACACTTTAGAGTTCAAAACTAGTCGGTAGTCGATCCCTCTCTCTTCCGAAACACGCAAATAACTGTATATCTGTAATAACTATGTAAACCATTCGCGGAAGTTATTACGCTATATCTATAAAAGTATATTTGAATAAAAAACAAATTAATCATTCGGCTGATCAATGTACAGCCTCCTCAACCAATACTAGAATTATGTAACATAGAAATCAAAAAGGCGACTAAGATTTCTCGCGATAAGGCCGGTTTACGCAATAAACATTTCACTGATTTAAAACTAATTAGTGTTATCCTAAACAAACAAAGAATCCCTGTTGCGTGGTACGGTCGGTGCGGGTGTGAGTGCGCGGTACTCCGGTCGTTAAACCTCGAGCAGGTGGCGACTCGTCTCGCTTGTGGTCGTTTTGTCGCCAGGACGGGCCGCTGTTGCGACAATTTTATTGAAATACCACAGGCCCACATTCCTTTACTGGTGTCGAACAAAGATTCTATTCACATCCAGCATACACATGTACAATAATGCGCTCGAACATCGTGAGTATTGCATGCTAATTACTACAAAACTGATAACCTAATTATATCTGGTAGTTTCCATTACTTGTAGGCCTATACTTCCTCAATTGTACTTTAAATGTCTATTATTACGTAATACCTCGGTACGGGAATTTACAGCACACCTCTGTCCCAGATCAGAGTAAAGGTACAATCTCATTTGCAAAATTCTCCATTTTACTAAAAGTTTAGAAAACAAGATGGTGTCCCGATGACAAGTGGGTGTCGGGGCCAGTTAACAGGTTTTTTTTTTTTGAAATACATTGAATTACTCGTATTACCTCATATACATAACAAGTGATTTACTTAAAAAGTTTAAAAAAAGAAGCTTTTATTACTTGTTAAAAAAAATAACTTCAAGTCCTTTCATTTGATACCCATATTGGGTGGGTTGAAGAAACCCACAGAAATATATACGCCGCCGTTTTGTTACAACGGACATTTTGGATTTATAGTAATACCGATTATAATATAATTCCATTGTCAACAGAACTAAAGGTATATTTCAAATTTCAGCTCAATCGGAAATCGCGAAGTGTATCAAATTTAACTTGAAAGATTTTATTACAGACAAACATCGGGGGAAAGGTGAAACTAAATAAAAGCTTGTAGTAAATGCAATCGTTATTTTAATTTAAGTTCACCACGTCGGGACTGCTTAACTTTCGGAGACGACTTATTTATTATACACTTAGATGTGGGCAGTCCTCATTTTCTTTAAACTGTCTCTTTAAATATCAATTTCTGTACACCTACTTATGCGTTACGCAGCCTAAAAGAATACCAATTGGCTCCCAGAGGCGCCTTATCAAATATAAAATGAGTGTATTTATTAGTTAAATGCTGTCATCATTCCTTTACATTCCAGTCATTGTCACTTTGATTCACCTGATGGCACAGAAGACTTAATGATTTGTTTTTATAAAATGAATTTGCAAACACTTTTGTAACAACTTTTTCACGGTAATGTCGATATTTTGTGGAGAGTGTTTTTGACATAGATCGACCTCTAAACATACATTGAGCAACAATTGAAACAACCAAATACGCATTGTTGTGAAACAGCATAAGAATAAACTATCAGAATCAATAAAACCTTGACTGGACTCAAATAATCTTATCTTAGGATTTAACTCAGACTCACCTTGTAACAGTTGTGAACTCTTAAAATTATTCTGATACGTACAAGATTAGATCATTATCAGAATTTACATTATACAATATTTGCGAGAGGCTTTCAATGTATACTAATATAATCTCGATGTGCTCACAGTTTGTTTGCGGAACAAATATTGGCCGTGTCAAGAGTCGACGCCAGAATATTTGAGTAGGCCTGTCCATAGACCGTCTACGTCGGGATTGCTACTAGTCTTGTCTGCTAACTATAACTGTGTTTATTTATTACTTTGTTACTATTTACTTTTCAACCTAAGTCGTGATTAAAAACCGTGTAACATCTTAATATTACATTGAGGAAGGATAGTTTTCAAAATCTCTTGAATGCACTTTTCCCAATTCAATTTGGAGTAGACACAATGCAAGTTACTGTACGTGGTTCTTTTATCGGTGACATAATAACGCCAACTGTCATTAGGAGTATTTTTATTTTTACTTAGACTTAAAAAATAGATGGACCGAGAAGTAAGGGAGGAGTAAGAGGCAAGGCTAAGATGGGAAAGTGGCCGTTGCAATAGCATGAAGACGGGTCAAAAGTAGATTGGGGTTACGTAACCGTTTGTTAGTCTTTTCTATAGAGAAGAATTTGGTATAATTGATTGTATGCGTCATATTACTTTCCCACTTACTTATACTTGTAAATAAATTTCTTTAGAACTACCGTCCCTGGAGATGTTAATGTTGACAAGTTACGACAACGATCGATTGCAATACGCAACGGAATGCAATTTAACCGTATTCGTTCATACATATATATTTCCAGTAATTCTCATGATTCCTGCAAACATAGCGCGCTTTTTTTTATTGAATTACACGATGTTGTTTACCAAGACAAGTCATAGCATGGTACAACTGTAACGTCCTACCATTGTTAATATCTTACAGTTTTAGTTTAGTTTACAGTATGGTTTTTATCAACAAGTTGCAACGGGTTATGTACAGAACTTATGACGTTTTTTTTATAGTTTCACCTACATTAATGTCGCTGCTCTGCTCATAAAAATCGTAACGTAATACTTCTTAGCCTATAACTCATAATTAATACTCTTTCTAGTGCAAAAAATTACTAATAGTCCAGTAACGTTCAGCGTTGTTGAGACAAAAATATGTGTACACAATTATGTTATAATAATTTCTAGCAAACAAGCTCTTGGGACAACTATTCTCAGAGATGTGTGACAAATCAGTTCAAATATTATCAAAAAGTTAACACATCAGTGAGATTAGGAAAGTATAAACATAGCTTTGTAAGTTGTGGTATCTTACTTCGGCACGATAATTACAGTACCTTAAGATACAGCTCATGTGTTAGATTCAATGTTATCATTGACGAGAACTGCTCCACAGCACCGTTACTCGGAGTGATAAGCGACGCGAATAACCTTAAGACCTTGTTTTACTTAAATATTTAAAATACCTGTAAAGAGGAAGTACAGCAGTGAGTAAAGTAACGGTAGTGTTGTGACAAGTATCGGCGGGTCTTTCTAGTCATACCCTGGTCGCAAGGCTGGTTTGTCTCGACATAACGGCACTTGTTAACATCTGAGCGCTAATTCCTTGCCATCTCAGTACATTCACTGATTATGTTTTCATCCGACTTCCTTATCGTATAATATTAGGAATGTAATTCAGATTGACCGCTGAGCGCGACATCAGTTCCGGAGTGAGTCACGTTAGAATTGATACAGTTTGTATAGGCGAACCGCGTGAATCAAGTTAACCGGAGCAAGCAATCGCATCCGTTTAACACAGTATTTAAAGCTCCTTAAAAATATGATGCCCACATTCACCAGACTACTACCAGAGGTCCAAGCATATTCATACTCCGGCTACACGTTTGTGACTCTTGCGAGTATGCACAGGAATTTGTGGCGGTTGACACTTACGTGCCGCTTGTTTGTCCCTTTACAGAAAAAAATAGAAACTTGCAGAATAAATCTCAGCCGGTGTCGCTTAACACTAACATTGTAAGTTTTACATTGTGTAGTCACTATCTATAATTAATTAGTAATGTGCTACGTACACTTTATCTGATATACAATGACATAAATTTTTATTGTCGATAATTGTTTAACTTAATTGTACATATGTATTTCCGGCTCATATCGATATACGTCACGGCTCGTCATCGAAGCGTCAGATACGCTTGAGAATCACAGGGCACTGGCATGCGCCTGAACGGGTTGTCGATAGACATGCCACAAAAACTGGAACTTGTCGCAGCACAATCGCCATCACGTATACTAGGAAGCGTACTTTTTAATTAGCAATTACACTAATAGTACTTTCTATTTGTTAAGCAAAAAGTCTGCGGAACACTCTTTAGTCACAATAGAGATTGGTTGTCAAAAAAGTGGAAGTTCCCATGGCACGGAGAGAACAGTTGCAAGGCAAATAATTGCAAGCACATGTGTGCAGTTTGCATAGTCGATCGAGACGGGAGTTGTAGTCGCCATCGGTAGTAACCGGTTCCATACTTTTTGTTTATTTACGTAAGTTGATTCTGCCCGCCGCAGACGCCAGACTTTTTTTTTTTTTTATTATATAGGGGGCAAACGAGCACACGTATCACCTGTTGGTAAGCGATTACCGCCGCCCATGGACACCCGCAACACCAGAGGCGTCACAAGTGCGTTGCCGGCCTTTTAGGAAGGAGTACGCTCTTTTCTTGAAGGTTTGAAGGTCGTAATGGTCCGGGAACACCGCAGGCGACAGCTCATTCCACAGTTTTGCTGTGCGTGGCAGAAAATTTCGGGAAAATCGCACAGTTGTGGACTGCCAACCATCTCGACTTGTAGGACTACTTTGATCAGACGCACGATACCTTAGAAATTACGTTGATTCCACGGTTCCCCTATAGATTATATTATATATTATTATATGCTTACTACTACTATATATATTTTGGTTTTGAATGTGTTGATTTTGCAAAAAAAAGTCATAGGACTGTATTTGTTCTTTTTGCTTGTATAAATATGCATTGCATGTACATTATGTACAAGCAGAAAAGTGTTTTGCGCAATCACTATTGATCGACACAGCATATTTAAAGCCACGTGGAGAAATATCAAAGTTTCGCATCGGAGAATTTCAGATGTGCGTGTTTCAAATATCAATGTTATTTAAAACTCGACATAAATTGAATTTGTAAACAGTGTTACGTAAAATTCAATTATTTGATTAATTTATCGTTCACTTGTAATAAGACTTTCGGACAAATGTTTTCCTTCAATATTTTAGCCACTCATCTAGTCAAAGCACCATCTCATAGCATGTCTATCAACAGTTAGTGCTTAATTTCTTCTATACAAACACGTTCGATAGGATCATTAGTACCACGATTACAATTTCTTTCCAAAAAGTTGGATGCCATTTCTCCAAATAGTTTTAATGCAGTGTTCCTTATGGCAACTATGACTTTCTTTAACATCTAAATCATTTTAGAAAAACATTTGCCTTCCATTTTACAAACGTAGCAGGCTGGCTATGACGGCGCGTAGGTATGCGGTTTCCCACAACTTTAGTATAACATCCTTTAAACATTTACATTCTCGCCGGTTGTGCTATGTTACATAAAACAAACGAGTTTTTTAAACAATTCACACGGACGTATCGTATGCAAGTTTCGGCGAGAGTGAGAGAGAGTGAAATCTGTCCCCCATGACGTGGGCGGTGGCTAAAGGTCATGACACTCGCGGGACTAGTGGATGTGGTGCTGCCCCACGTGGTACGTCACGTACAGCCGTTACATGACACGTAGAAGACGCATCATCTATTTGCTTTCGCTGATATACTACTTGCACCGTTACTTGGCCAACATTATATGTTGACGGCATCTCCATGATTGAGTATTTGATTCTCCTAGTTTTCATTTTATCATATTTTTTTCGAGATACATCCATAAGATTACACCACTATTGAAAAACCAGACTTGTGCTTAACCTATATATATACTATATATATACTAGTCGAGTAACCACTTCTAACCTATAAAAGACAATCATTATTTTCCAAAATGCACATACACTACACTTCCTGTGTTCCTTGCCATCGCCCAACAGTTAACTGATAGACAATGCCTTAGGCATTAAGTCCGCTAATGCACCATTTTTTTTTATTTTTTTTTTTAAAAGACAACTCCCACATTAGGAATAAACATCCTGTGTCGTGGGGGACTTTACAAACATACATGAAACGGACACAAAGAACATCCAGACTCGGGACAACAATTCGTGGATCACACAAAGTGTTGTAGGTACCGCGTGGGATTTGAACCCACGACACTTGGCGCAGTAGCAAGCGGCATGGCGACCGCTGACACCACTCGGCCAACCGTGCAGTCAAATGGCACATAGTTGCACTAATTTTCATCCATAAACAGAAAGTACGTGTGTGTCAACTACCTTATTGTTAGGTATAAGTTGAACTGTTTCTTAGACCAAAAACAAAGTAAATAATTACATTTTTCTTCATCAAATAGCGATTACATGATGTTTATTCCGGAGTTTTTCACAACACGAAGGTGTATTAAACATAAGTCCGGTATGACGTTTCTTTTCGTATGCATTAAGATTGACCTTAACATTTGTTTTATTTATGCATATTAAATTAAATGGGAAGCCATTTCGAATAAACATTTTGACAATACGATCCGAGAAACTGATGATAAAAGATGTTGATGTAGAAAGTGGCACATGAGAATGAAAAGCGAGATATGAATCTTTCTCCGAGACGGTCCTTCTTCGTCTCTTCTACTACTGACTTCTAGAACTGTGGCTAGAACTTAATGCTTAGCACTGGCCAGGTATATCGATAGCTCTATCTCTAAGCACTTACCTCGATGACGCTGAGGAATAACTTCCTACAAAAATTGAAGTTCCACGAACTGAGCTAATGAAGTGCCACAAATAAATAGATATTCTTTTAATCCTCTGTTATCTATGACTTAGTATATTTAACAGTACGTAATCTAGCAATGGCGTTTAGTCAGCAGTAAATTATGTGATAAAACCGTACTTACCGATATCGTATCGACGATAAACAACTGGTTTAGAGTATTATATACCAGCCACAAGGTCAGGTTTTGAAAACTGATCATGACTGCTCGTGTCTGACATGATTAATATGAGTTGTGGCGAAGTGATAGCGACGTGCCTCAGGAAGCTGTCCCAATTTCATTAGTGTTATTATATTTTATTGCTTTAGAAAGCTAATACAATATCACCTTTTTTACGTGTAGTACCTTAACGGGGTTAAAAACAAAGGCGTCGAACTGACTAAACCAAGACTGTCTACCATATTAAAACTTTGAATTTAAATGCGATCTTTTACTATGTGCTCTTAAAAAAAGACTGTATTTATTGGTATTCATGTAGCAATTCTTAAGTTGTTATAAAACTTGGTTGAAATATACAAAAGTTTGAAGTACTTAGTGTGGAAAAGATTGGAAGTATAGTAGAAGGTGGGAAGATTTCAATAGCTGTTAATCTCTTTAAGCTAAGTTGAAGGCTCACCATCGCTCCCGCTCTTCTGTCGTTTTTATAACAATGGATACGCAAATGTATTATGGTGTTTTGCATCCTTGCTACTCGTTATCGGTCAAAAATATCACTAACATTGAAGGTTGGTTATCTGTTGGTTCTTGATCGACACCTGAGATCACCATTATTGAGATAAACGCAGCACGTGAACGATCCGCGTTGTGTGCCGTCGGAAATGGTATAATGGCACAAAAACAGTGACGTGGTTATCACAGCGTTCCGCTCTGGTTGCGCGTGTCAGCGAGCTCTCTACCTGGCTCGTTGCTCTGGCGCCCGCATCCTTCACTGCAACGGTACTAGCCAACTGTTCCTCCGTATGTTCAACGGATATTTTTTCCTGTTGCCAAGATGCAGCTAAAATACTCAGTATCAAGTTAGTTTTAGACTGACTTTCCTTAAAATGTTCAGATTGAACAGCTCTCAGTATGGGTATCACACATGTCACACTGTATCGCGGTCATAACGGTAACGTTGTGTGAAAATTGTCCTAATTCAGTAATTACTACAACCTCGTCTTGTTTGACTTTTGAATGGTTGTGTGCGTGACTAACACAAATTTCTGCTGTTCTACTATTTTTTTTTTCCTAAAATTGGTTAGCAGCCATTCTGTAATTTTAATAAAATGGCAACACATATGTATCTTACACCTAAGTCAGTAACACCATCTGAATAGGCCACCTGTCTGCATTCGCAATGAGTATGGTGACCATTACTCTTGGATTCTACTCATGTTTTCCATGAGGCAGAATAGAGTCATATGAAAATAAAACATAATCTGTAAATGCCGAAACACACTGAAATTCGGTTTCCAGGTAGAGGTGTGCATATTTAATAAACGCCCTTCTACAAATTACCCTGACTGATCGTCAGCCGATCAGCTGTTGTGTACACACGTAACAAGTTGTGGTGACAAACTGGAGCGTCGAGTGTGCTCAGCCATCGTGTCCGCGCCGTGATGGTTCCCAATTATCACGTGCGCTGCACTAACAATATTGATCGAGTGGCTACGTGAGAGCATGGCAGCGACTGAATGAGTGCTAACCTGTGTTCACAACGTGATGGTAAAATAGGAAAGAAATCACATTTTGTATATTCGTTGCCCGTAGCGTATAACTTCTAGCGCACAAATGTCTCATGTTATGAATATAACATAACGACTATCGTTTATTAACAATAAAATTCTGACTCAACCGACTATATGAAACCTAAATAAGTGCTAAATGCACATACAGTTTCAAACCATGTTTATTGTTTGGTTCATACAGCCCCATGAAATCACACTTATACTTCCTATTCAGAAAATTATCCAAAACAAACAGTAACAGACAAAAACTATCTAAGAAAATCACCCTAAAGCTAAGGTGTTTCAGTTCTTGGTCATATATCATTATTTTTAAAACGTCACTTCAGTTGTAATTGCGTAAATTTCGGCAACAAAGCGTACGGCTTGCATTTACTTGACAAGGACATATAGACGTCCTTTGCTGGGTAATTACTTCCTGATTATGGACTATATCACGTACCCAAGTATCGTGACCGACTGTTGTAACTGCCGTGACAAAGACAGGTCCTCATTGCGAGAGAATTTACTATGATATCTATTTTTAAGAAGTGTTTAATATGTTCGCTGTCTACCCCTTGGGGATAAAGACAGGTGTTTGTATGATTTGATTTACCGTAAAACTATTTTGGCACAAATGTGATACAACAGCTTTACAGAATACAGTTGTTGAACAATTATTTCCTTACTTTTTAACGTGTCAGTAAGGAAACGTGCCCCCCACTCTATCTTCAAAGGGTTGCGTTTGTGACTATTGGCAGTATTTCCATTATCTTTAACATCCAAGTCCGACCTGACGACAATTTTATTTCGACATTATGTGCACATGTTTTAATGAACAATCAAATACGGCCCTGACTAAAACTAGTACCTACCTATAGAAGCCTAGGAATAATTTAGTACTGAAGTTGCAGCGGTCTTGTATCGATCGAAAGTTTTACTGTCAAACCATTTTAAGCTTTATTTCTATATAGTAATGTAATGTATCCCTTGAAAGACTCAGTGAGATGCGCAACACCGCTCGTTTAAAAGCAACTTCGGTGTGAATTGTTCCTGCAACACTTGTGATGTTAATTATCCATTGTCAGAGTCAACCCGTCTATATCAAAGATCACTGAGTAGTCAGTGTAAAAATAACAATATTACATTATTAATGCTTATGTCAGATTAAAAAAAAACATCCAGCTATCAATTTAACCAAATTTTCTCGTCTTTTGCTCCTAAAGTCCCCGATTGACGGTTATAGAATTATTTCGCGAATGAGAATCCTACTATTAATAAAAATAAGAATAACACACATACCGCGGTATTCGACATACACGCCGGACGAAGCCGCTAGTTATCATTATTATTTTATTTATTATTATTATTATTTAAAAAGACAACTCCCACATTAGGAATAAACATCCTGTGTCGTGGGGGACTTTACAAACATACATGAAACGGACACAAAGAACATCCAGACTCGGGACAACAATTCGTGGATCACACAAAGTGTTGTACCGCGTGGGATGTGAACCCAAGACACATGGCGCAGTAGCAAGCGGCATGGCGACCGCTGAAACCACTCGGCCAACCGTGCAGTTAAAACTAGTATATTGTTATTGGCAAAGCGTGGTCGATTTCTAGTTGCTAGTATGTAGGTATGTATAATAAGACCTAATACGCCTAAAAACTATACAATAACAAAATGAAAAACTGAACATAAGCCAATCAATCATTTGGTCGAATATTTATTTACCATTTAAATTATTTATCCTCATTCATCATTTTAAGCCTACAGCACCGGATGTGTGCTAATCCAAGATGGACCTTATCTGTTACCGCCTTACCGATTTAATAAACGTTATTTAAATTAAAAAATATAGATTTTCCCCAATGTGACACGAATACCCACACAATTTTAGGTTTTCTGACCCGAATAACTTTATAATTTTTTTTCTTTACATACAACCTTTTCTATACAGCAAGCTCAAATATTTGAAATTATAAGTGATACTCTCGAATCCCGATCAAATATTCCCTAAATACACACGAGCTAAACGGTATACTGCCGTATACTTTTACCCTTGGGCCGGCGAATCGACTGGCCCAGAATTATAAACAACAGTAAATATTTATTTATAAGACAATGTTAATCAACACGTAGCGCCGACACAACACTAATTATAATTGTTCGTCTCAACTGCGCTTACTTAACGGTACAAAACTCATTTACGATCATTTCTTTTGCACATTTTAATTGACCGACACTATATATAACTATAAACATGCCATTACTTACTAATTAAGATGGTATAAATAGTCTGTCAAGGTCCACGATATCTCTAGTTTCATCAAAATTCACAATTTATAATCCTAAGCTAGGTCAGCTTATAAATTGAGGTTTTTGAGACCAATTTTCCATTCGTTTGCCCCCATAAAATATAAAGCAACAGTCGCAACAGATGTATTACATACATCTAACCTTCAACTCAAATGCCGCGTACCTCATTGATCAAATCAAATATCGTGTACTGCCCCGACTTCCGGTAACACACTTCCGTTCCTTTACACGAAGTATATCTCACAAATAGCTTGAAAGCGCAAGAAAACATGTTACCCATCAAACCATTAGTGCTCTCTACTGTCACAAAAAATATACAAAATATTGTAAATGTCAACATTATGTTCGTGAACAGATTATTCCTATAATTAATAACTATTCAGACTTGCATATTCTTATGAAGATGTAATGGAAAGAAATGTATAATTTATGCCAGATTTGGCCACGTTATTTGTTTGCTCCTCTCGAGTCGATGTTTTTATGCACAATAGCACTAAATACTAATGCAATTAAATTTAACATTTAAGCACTTTGTGATAGCGTTCATATTTACTAGTGAAGTGGTTGTTTAAGTTGCCGGTACTTTTGATAGCCATCATGGTGAGTACCGCCTGTTGAGTGTAGCCGTGAGTTTTAGTAGCAAATTCTTTATCAAATATTTTCCTATTGCGTTACTAACCGTCACTTACTAAAATTATGTAATTTCGAACGTCCATGTACGTTACATAAGTGAAATATAATTTGTTATTTTCACAAAATACATGCTAAATCTAATAGCAAGTTTGTGACAGCACAATTCAGTAGTCAAGGAAATGATAATCATTGGAAGTAATAAAGTGACTGTCCAAATTAGTTCATAACGTAACTGGGTAATTAATTAATATTACTTGACTAAGTATCGACACACATTTCCTGCATTAGATGCTGCATAAGTTGCGAGCCAGGAGTTTGTCGTTTTGAGCTCCACCTGTTCAATATTCTTCCTAATTATCTATACTAATATTTTAAGCTGAAGAATTTAGTTTTTTATCTTCTCTTCTCTATTTTCTTTTAGTCTTAACGTGTTGATAGCCTTCCTCGATAAATGAACTATCCAACACTGAAATAATTTTTCAAATCGAACCAGCTGTTCCTGAGATTAGCGCGTTCAAACAAACAAACACTTCAGCCTTATAATATTAGTATAGATAATTATGTATATCTCAAAGTAGTTGTATGTCTTAGGATACACATAACAGCCCATATACTTAATTCCTATTTTGATTTTTCGTATTTAACCACGTTCTTTTTTTGTATCTCTTACAACTTTTATTTAATCAAGACCAGTTTTTATTAAAATATTTTTTTAATTATATTCATTTGTTGAGAAATCGTGTCTTGATAGCGTCATAATTCTCATAACTCATTCGAATTAATGGTATGAATGAGGATGAATTGCCACAGAACATTAAACACGTATTATCTAATATCACTATTCATGAAATGTGTGTTAGTGTGTTTGTCAACGCGAAACAAAGCTCTAATAATAAATGAAAGTGGGACATCAAATTTTGAATTGTCTCAGTCAGTGTGTGCAGGTGTCCTAATCGGGGCGTAAACACTGCGCACGCGCATTTGCGTAACTATCGGATTGTGTTTCAGCGGTTTAAGGCTTGGAAGATGATGACAATCGATCCGCAGGTGTCTCGGACACGAGAACTTGTCACCGCAATCATAGGTGAATGAAAAATATATTTAGTTCATGTCGTTCTCAGTGCTAACTAATTCATGACCACAGCTTTCCTAATCTATAATCTCTCTTTTCCTATCTCTACTTATTTTTGTAATCCATTTGTAACAAATACAATTAGGATTTCATTGCCGATACAATAAGCAACAGAAGCTTTAAATCTGGCTTAAATTTGTTTTAGAGTTATATTAACCCATACAGCTACCTGGGTCATAGACGCCTCGTGTGTGTACTATGAAGAAACCTAAAAATTGCGAAAATTTAATAAGATTTAGATGAGCGACAACACCAGTACTAGAAAAAAAATCATATATATAGTCGTGATAACAAAAATGGCAGGCTTGATTTTCTTGATTGATTGATTTTTTTTTTGATTTTTTTAAGACAACTCCCACATTAGGAATAAACATCCTGTGTCGTGGGGGACTTTACAAACATACATGAAACGGACACAAAGAACATCCAGACTCGGGACAACAATTCATGGATCACACAAAGTGATGTACCGCGAGGGATTTGAACCCAAGACACTTGGCGCAGTAGCAAGCGGCATGGCGACCGCTGAAACCACTCGGCCAACCGTGCAGTCATACTCTCAACCGTGCAGCAGTCAGGCTTAATGTCGCATTGAAGATTTTGAATATTTAGTTTCAACTGAAAACATGTTTTCCTGTTAAACCTATCACACATCATCGGTTCTTGATTAAAAGAAACATATAAATAAATAAATACATAAAAGCTGTAACTTAAATCAATTTAAGCTTATAAAAGCGCTCTTATTCAGATACAAATCTGAATTCTCCTAATAAAGTCCCACTGCAACCACTCGAGAGAATTCAATCGCAATGTATATCAGAAAGTATTCAATTGTTATTAAAGCCCTTATAAATATAGTGATCCGAGTGTTCCCCAGACAGACGCGGGTCGATAACGTGTCGTCGGACAGGGGAGCACAGGAGACTCCCAGACATACTCAAATACCGCTATAGACACCTCGGTACCTACGTGAGTCACCGAAATTCTCCGCATTCATCTAACTGTATCGGACAACTCATTTGTACGGCCCCGTATTAATTGACCTATGAGTGTTCGCCCTGTGGACATGACATCGTTCAGCTTGTTATACACTTGTGTCAGTAGCACTATCTATATCCCGGGCAGCGATAACTGGTCTCTGGTCAGTAGCCGGTATTGATAAACTAAACTAAACTAAAACCATCGTATGTTCACTTGAAATGGATATTCAAGTTGAATAAATATATATTATCCTACATTATATTTAGTCAATTAATTAAAATCGATCCTTTGGTTCAGCTCGTCCAGCTTCGTCGTGGTTTCTTTTCGATATTAATGAAATTAGTTGTAATCAAGGGTGGTCAATTCAGTCCAATCGTCAAATTGTCGGCCAATTTATCATGCTTTCCGTGCATTGAACTCGGTGATACTTTTTTAAATCTCATTAGCCACATTGCTAGTGCCAAATTGGATGAATAAACTAGTTTTTTGTACCGACAAGTTGTTAATGTTGTATACCTCCCGTTAACTGGTACATTATTCAGATTTTTGTCGACTATTCGTAAATCTTGATGATCTTGATGAAAGTTTTTGTAAGTTGAAATCGTAATGAAATATTTTTTTTTTATTGGAGAATTATAATACTAATGTCAAGTGCGTTGATGGCTAGTACGACCTCACTTACATCACCTCAAGACGTAAATGTTGTGTTGATCAGTAACGACCGATGTCTCGGCGCCAATTACACTCCTTAATGGCTGTACGATCATTATCTTAACACAATGCTATTATATTAACAAAGGTCGACATAATACCTATCTGTTTTATAAATGGGCTATCGTTGTACCAGATTATTGTTATCTCAAGGACAAACACCCTCTTACTTACAAATGTATCTTTTGTCTTTATAATAATACATTTAACAGTTTCAATCGTAGTTACTACTCCCTCCTATGGTATGTAGTGATGTGAACCAGCTCAAAACTAAAAGGAAACGGTATATTCATTGAAAAAAAAACTTTAATATGTAGAAGGTACTTCTCGAATCACTGACCTAAAATCATAAAATGTCGTGAGTAACAAGATCTCGCAACACAAGTTGTTAATTTATATTCCTATCAAGGAAGTATTCAATCAAACGTTCGATGAGTGATGAGAGTTTTTTTGCGGTTATTTTTATTGATATTAAGACTTAACCCAATATATTTTAGCTGATCATCTTCGCTAACTAAATCTTATACTGTAATATCGAACCACGCTTATGAATGTCAATACAAATAACGATTTGTGACCTCCATTTATATCTTAAATAATTTATTTTTGATAAAAATAATTAATTATTGCGGGGTGTCTAGAGACTAGGGACTTTGATATGGCTACAGATTACCAAAATTTGAACTTGAACATTACATTGTAATATAAGTTAATTCGATACCTACTCCGATTATAATCAAGAGCGGGCAATATAATGTTAAATGAAAATCAACCATAAAATGGTTGAAAGTAAAAACGTTTAATTAAAACGGGTGTATTAACGAGCACGTGGACCGAAACACGTGCGAGGTACCTCCATCGGTTGCGCATTCACCGTCAACTTACCATGTAACTTTATTTGTTTAAGTGCCTATTGAGACCTATTTAGTGTTGCCAAATGTCCCGCTTCTGAAACCCAGAGCAAGTACACAGTTTAGGCTACTCACGTCAAATATGTCAAATTTGACCATGAAGGACAAAAACCTCCGAAATTAAGGTCCAAGTCTAGCAGTGGATTAATAAAGGCTAATAATGACGATTCATGTTTGGGTGTTCATGGTTTAGATCATATTTTTCTGGGTTTTTCTCTGCTGAAAATTTCTAAAGAAGTATTGTGTATGGATGACAGCTCAGTATCGCAAACACAGTTGTCGAAATGTGATTAATTTACTCTTTTTTCTGGCATTAGTGGATAGACAAAAGTGAACTGTTTTGTCGGTTCAATGACAATTGCAATGCGTGACAGGTGGTTCATATTTCTAACAGAATGGTGAACAATACTGAATGAATTAACTTAGTCACTTTCTGGGAAGAGACTCAACTCATCCAACTGTTGGTATTACTTGTGACTATGTATTTAACAGAACTTTAACATCGACGACTCAACTTTTATATTTTTAAATATCGGATGTAGGATATATGTAGTAAAATTAAAAATTCTGGTCACAGTAGGCTTGATTGCAACATTTTAAGTATCGAAGAAATGCCAAATAGGACTAACCGCCATGTTACGATATGTAAAGATCGTAATCGAAGTCGTTAAGAATGTTCGTTGGTTAAAGATAAGCGATATTTCGAAACAGATTGGATAACAACCTCATTAGTGTACCTGACTTATTGATACATATACATAAAAAAATTATATATATACATTATCAGTAACATTATTTTACTTTAGTATCGGAGAGAAAAAAGTGTCACCGAAAGAGATGTAACTGAAACCCAAAAAGCAAAAATCGATGTATTAAACTCATTACTTCAGTAACGCCCTTTCCTTCGGTAGAAGATAGCGGTAGCTCTGAAACTGGCAGTATCTTGAATACCAAGTAAAAATAAGTTCGACTGTAGGTTACAAAGAAGAGTTACGTAGAATTAAGTAGCTACGTAATTTGCGTAGTAGCTATTACAACCTTGTAGTTGCAAGAATTAAGATATTAAAACATAAAACCAATAAAAAATGTAGCTTATTATAGGTTGATATCGGTCCAGTATTTTGCGTGCTTGTAATCACTAAAGTAATCCACGATTTAGATATTGTATCATGCCACATTGACGCTACCGCGGTGCGCGGCGAACTAGCGCTGGCGCTGAAAATTGACAGTTTTACTTTTGACGTCACTTCAACCCTTGAAACCGTGGCCATTGAGCCCATTTGTGATCATGTGCTAGTGGAAACATTCAAAGTGAAACTATGATACGGGACGAAGGACCGATCTTTTTAATTAAGGTAGTTTCACAATGAATTCTATAAAATAATAGTGTATTGATTGTGTGGCAGTTAGCTAATGTTTACAATTTCTAATAATGCGTTGTCATCGTTGGCTAATCTTACGTCGTTTCCATTCATGATGCATCGACGTCTGTTTGTACGTGCGGTGCTCGCGTTGGAGAACAATTGAAAGACATCTTGGTGTATTAGATAATAGTTACGGCAATAAGTAAACACGGCCGTCGGAATGTTAAAAAACATTTGTTAAATGTTTACTCATCTAGTAAAACAATTATTATTCTTTTGGTAGTTGTGGAAATAGTGAAAATGAACTGGTTGTTTCTGTCGCCCGAATCAAAAGCGTATCTTGGTCTGCCAGTACACAATTTGAAATGACAGTGGCTGAAACCAATGAGCTTTGTGGAACATGAAATCAATGTTGTCTCATGCACAGATTGATTGCTATTTTTTTTTATATATTCATAATAAAATAATCTTATATTCTCTGCGCTGCCGCTGATCGAATCTTTAGACGTTGCACACTTGTCCAAATGTCCTTGTTGTTATAAAACATATACTTACATATTATTACTAAGGTAGTTAAGACAATCGCAATCACTTAAAAAAAAAGTGGTCGATAGACAGATCGCCCACATATTGTTTAACATGGTCTAGACGGGAGAATTCTGTCGTAACATTACATTTGGCAAAGCTAAATGATGTTCAAGTTACAAAAGTGTAAATATAACTCACCACATAACAACCACAATGACAAACGCGCCGATAAACAATAATAAGAACAAGTATCCTCAAAGCTGTGCTCTAATGTAGTGGAAACATGTAAATGACTTATATTATTGTGCTTGGAACAAATATATAAAGACTTTATTAAAATGCTGAACCATCGAATCCCTGAGACTTTCACTTTTCAAGATCTCATTATTCTGGCTATATTAGTATTCTGGAATAATCTTTCATCATAACAATATGTTCTCAATGTGTGATAATATTGATGATGAAATTTTCTCGCAGTCAAGTAGATGTCGATGATGATACAAGCGCCTAAATTAGTAGTCCTAGATATGATATGAGGCACAATTAGAATTCGTGTATACAAGTGTTAGTTCAGACTTGCAACACGAATGAACCTATTATATTTGTTCGCCAATAAAGCTCTGATACTTGTTATAGGCATACCTATAGGTACTAAGAGTATAAGTAGTTAACAGTTAATGTGATTGAGCTGGACGATGTCTTGGACATGCGTCATGCTCGTGAACGATCACCATTCAACAGAGCTGGTCACCTCCGGACAGCTATTAAACAATTATAGTAGTAGTTTTGCTGTTACTGTTTAGGTTTTAGAACAATATGGTTTATTGTTCTCGCATTTAGTTTACTCGTAAATTTAGGAATTAACTAGTGCAAGAACTTGTGATTGATTTTTAGATTTCTTACTTGTTCTTTTTGACAGCATCACCAAGTGGAACAGACAATCAACTTTAGTACTCAATTATTCTGACGACCCTTATACTCCTAAGAATTTGGAAATATCTTTAATCGTTCCAATAAAAAATAAATATCTGAATTTAACTTTAAATTTTATGTACGAGCTTGCGAAGGTGTGGCCACCATACCATACTCACTACGCATGCAGACAATGCAACAATGCAGCATGGTAATCCACACTATGACGGTCTATTGAGATGCTTCTGCATCATTGCATCATCACTGCCTCCAGTCTCGCAGTCACCAATAAACATGACAGCACAAATACTGTCATTTTAGGTTGGTCTTCTGTAAGAGAGTAGTCTTCTACAGATCAGGCCCAAAACTAAATATTATAACACAGGCTTCCAAGTCTACTAAAATTATCATGTTTATGAAACCTATTATGTACAATAAATCATACCTACTTTTGCCTTTGTTTCCTGTTAGGAATAACAAGAGTGCGTCAGGCGGACGCGTGTGTGCTTTATCGCTTGTTACTGCGCACACCATGATTAAGGCGTCAATATATACAGGCAACGCACAGGCTACAAAATGGATATCATCTAAATGGGTGCACAATATTGAGGAGAAAATCCTTTCGATGTTAATACCTTACATAGGGTACAGTATTTTTCAAGACACTTGTATTGATCGTATTCCAAATCTTCGATAGATATTTGTAGCGAAACTTTGGTTTTGGTTGATCATGCGGCACAGCATCCGATTACTCTAAATTCTATTAATCTAATAAGTGATCAAAACACTTACAATACCAATTCGTGGAGCTAGGTATATAGATAGCTGTAAGCCCGTATTTAAAAAGTGCAACATCTTGTCTTTACCATGCATGTACATCAGGGAATTGTGCCTATTTGTGCGACAACACCCAGAGTGCTTTGCCAAACATGAAGAAGTATCCAAACGAACTGTAACATTTAGAGATAAGTTTAAGCTGTATTTCCCTCAATGTAGACTTGAAATGTTCGAGAGGAACTCTTATGTAAATGCTATAAAAGTTTATAATAATTACCAAATTTTGAAAAGCTTCCTCGTTTAACTTAAATGCGTAAACTTAAATTAACTGAATGAACTTAACTTACATGCGTAAGTTAAGTTCATTCAGTTAATTTTAATTTAATAAATGTCATTACAAAGTATTTGCATACCATGAATATACTGGTAGAATGTATATGAGCCATGTGTAAATTTAAAATCGAACTGTGTTCACCTACATTCTGGCAAATAAAGGAATAGTATTATTACGAGCCTCTACTCGTTTCTAATCGTTGAACCTTCTGTGATTCATTCATTTATTTATTAAACAATAAAGCTTACAGTGTTTACACCAAGACGCTTACATGTTATGTCAAAAAAAAATAAAAAAAATTTTTGGATACACATTTACAATAAAAGAAAAGCAAAATAAATTTATATTACAAGTAAGTCACATATAAATAATGTCAAAAAGAACGATCCTAAATAAAAAACAATAAATAATATAAAAAACAAAGTCAGCAATTTCAATCATATGTCTACGTCATATCAATAACTGTCACAATAAAATTAAAATACAATTAGTTATAGTTATTTAAGTATGTCATCACACCACCACAAAATACACTAGTCCTGTCACAAAATATATCTACAGCTGAGTTACCTTTTAACAGATCATTTATTAGATTGATCGCTGTAACGGTGGGACTATTGTTTGCTTTTGTAATATGCCAAGATGGCGGACACGCGAGCAGTGGATGCTGTCTACGACCACAACCACGCAAGTAATTATCAGGCACGTAGAGATGAACAGACTCACGCACCGATGGATTGTCCACTTTATTATTTAGTAGTAAATAGTAGTACATTATGAGCTCACGCTTCCGTCTGAGCTCCAGAGTGTCCAAGCCAACCATTCCAGAAAACAAATATTGACGGATACAAAAACGGATAATATCCATACGTACGTTTATATAGAAACCTAGCAAATTTACGTTGGACTTTTTCAAGCATCAGTATGTATATTTTTTCTTGTGGAGCCCAAACAGCTGCATTGTATTCTAGTTTACTACGTACGTATGAATTATACAGTAATTTAATAACGTGAACATTATTAAAATTTGCAGCTGTTCTGATTACAAACCCCAAACATTTGCATGATGCATAGTCGAAGGGATTATTATAGGTACATATTTTATATACTTAAATAATTTATTATGCAATTTTTCATGGAACCAGCCGTCGTTCAATAAACACAAATCGATGTTACTCGACTGACATATAACTGCATTACTGATCTATGAAAATTTTATTCATTAGTCATGGTTGCCCAGTCAACAGCTGCACAACAAACGTGTCAATTGAAGAGTCTCGTTGAGAGGCGCGTCTTTGTCCGTCAACTCATATAAAAGAGACTGGTACAGGATCAAACAGGACAAAGTCTACGATGTATGTTATCATTCCCAAAATAGACCGCATGACGAGCTAAGAGTTTGCATCTGAATATAGCTCGCGCGATAACACCACTTGTTCCGACACTCTACATACATAAAACATAGCACTCGTTCTATTTAACATTAATAATGTTTTATTTTCCTGTTATAACAATACAATAACAATTATAATTAGGTATTTGTTGTTTATAATCAACGGGAAATATATTCGTGTGACATACTTATATGTGTTTACATAGCAGGAATACATAATGTTTTGTTTCATAGTTTCAACGATAGAGGAAACGAAATAAGCTTAATAAATAACCTCTACCAAAGAAAATATTGCTGAAACTAAAAATCAGGCTCTAGAAGCGTTATGAAGGGCTTCGTAAGAATACTCTTGAAGAAAATAAATTGTGATAATAATAAATTACGCAAGGCATACAGGTTTCATTTCAACTATTTATACTTTAAAAACATATTCAATAATATATATTTTGAAATAAAAATTTACTTTGTAAAGGATAAACAGAAACAGGTCAAGTTTCTTCCATGTTCAAACGCGGCCATCACAATGAACTTTGATTAGAGGTCAGTTACAATTCTCACGCTCACCAAGCCACTGTTCCACCATTACCATTTCATGCCGTGTTAATAACTATTGTACGCCGTGTCCCGATTCAAAACCACTTTGACTACATCAAAATTTGCTGTCCAGCTAATATTAGCGCAAGGATCTCAAAAGAGATTTTTAAAGTCGTTGTATGATCGGAACCTGCCTAATTGAAGCACCATAATCTAAACTAAATATATCCTTCAACAATCGAAGCTTTTAATCCAGGTCATGCAGCCACAACTACAAGAGAGTGCACATTTTTGTCCCCGTAGACATTGCCAAGAAGATGGCATGGTCTATATGATGGCCTATCTTACGTTAGTTTGGGAGTAGATGTGGCCATCTGTGAATGTGGTAGAATATTATTTATTATCCTCATATTCAACGTCCAAATTTCAACCATTGTTACAACGAATAGGCATTTAATAAAATCGCCCAGCATGCTTCCTTACATGTTATTCCCGTACTAATTAAACCACTAGTTTATTCCGGGTCTAGTGTCTGCCCTAAATAACGAGCAGAAAAGCTATGGATATGCCTACTAAAATATTGCTTGCGAACAGCTTAAGTTTCTGGAACTTAATAAAAATTCAAAATATTATATTAATTGTGTACAATAAAGGACAGTTCTTTTAACGCAGTCGTGAAGCGTCGAGCCCCTGTTCAGGTTCCCTTGAACCCGTAGGCGAGTCGTGCCAGCGGGCGCTGGCCGCTGCCCGTCACGGTCACCGGACGCCCAACCAGATTCCGACGGCAATCATTCACATGTTGCACGAGCACGACTCGTTTTGGTCAACACTCGTCCGGTGAAGTGGGAAAGCAATAGTTTCTCCCGCTGCATTCTGATGATGAGAACTGGCTCTTTTGCATCTTAAAATATAAATGCAACCAACTTAAATTTAAAAGAGAATAGTTTTTTTTTATTGATTAGGTTACTAACAAACAAAGGGTTATAGTGTCGAAGTCTTTTGATCCGAATGAGCTTCGTATTTTTCATAAAGGGCTATTGTACGCTACATACAAGTATAGTTAGATATTTTAATGACAGCTCCATTTGATCTTTTATGAATAGAAATTGAGATAGATGATTAAGTCTGTAACCTAATTTTTTTGGTACATTTAACTTGATTCGTTCAGAATGTTAGTTTGCCACGGATTGGATTCACAGTTTCTTCAATATAAATTCGCAGATTCATAAAAAGTAGAAGTTTCTCATTTGGGTTTAATTATGTATGATATTTTAGAAGTTTTAAGAAGAATTTAACCGTGGGAGAGCTATGCTTCGGCATGAATGGGTCAGCTCGACCGGAGTGATACCACGGCCTCACAGAAAACCGGTGTGAAATAGCGTTTGCGCTGTGTTTCACCGAGTGAGTGAGGATACCGGAGGCCCATTCCCCAACCCCTACCCCCATCCCCTTTCCCATCCTCCAAAGGTCGGCAACGCACTTGTGACGCCTTTGATGTTGCGAGTGTCCATGGGCGGCGGTAATCGCTTACCATCAGGTGAAACGTCTGCTCGTTTGCCAACTATTAAATAAAAAAAAAAAAAAAAAAAAAGTTCGTAATCTCAGAAATCGTAGTTTGTGAACTGATTTAGAGTATTCTTTATTATTGTCGTGTCGTCGTAAAAAAGGACTGTATATTTTTCTGTGTTTGATACCAAACTTATCTCATAAATGAAATAATACATCCGAAAGAGCTGTCCTCATTTATTGATCAAACATATTTGCTCGTAGTACAGTAATGAATGCGCTTTTGTAACACCCGTGCAATTGTAATTAAACCTCTGTTCTGACACGCCTCTTTATTGCTGCATTGTTTACCATGCTTTGTTGGAACCCTTTACGTAACACTGAAATGCGACGATAATATGTGGATAATACGTCTCGAACGAGCCTAACGAATCAACCATGTTGCGATGTGGCGAATTGTACAGAACATCTCAGATACCTACATCTTGTATATTTCAAATATCTGCGAAGTATATTGTTTAGATAATTTTAGACCTCATATATGGAAACGAAAGACTTTAGCTTGGAGTTTGAGCACTAATATGCTCCATAGCTGAACCAACACAATTTTAAATTATTTTTTACTAGCGACCCGCCCCGGCTTCGCATGGGTGCAATGCTGATACTAAATTAAATATACTAAAGAAAAACTATGAACGTTGTATATAAAAACATAGCGGCCCGCTCCGACTTTGCACGGGCATAAAATAGAAACCTCTAAAATTAGCAATGTTGCCTTAGTATATGATGCATGTATTATACATATAAACTTTCCTCTTGAATCACTCAATCTATTGGAAAAAACCGCATCAAAATCCGTTGCGTAGTTTTAAAGATTTAAACGCACATAGGGATATAGGGACAGAAAAGGCGACTTTGTTTTATACTATGTAGTGAAGATCAATTGTTGAATGCGAATGTCAGGGACACCAGTTTCGCAATGCAACCCTGACCTCCTCGAGCTATATCTCGCACACCTTTACCTAGTTTTCGTATCATTATAATATAATAAGTTTATTGATATCATAACAACACCACGAGTTGTCGTATCGTTGCGTTTCCGTCGTTTCTACCAATAAACGAGGCTGATGATAATGGTTGTCCCTCCTGTTATGTAAACGGGACTAAAATAGTTATAAAAATTCAAACTTATAAATATAAGTGTATTTCATGATTAAATGCACTGTTATGTCTTAATTTAAAATCGTCCGATAGAATATTTACGTACAAAATATCTAAAATAACATTAAGTTGTACTGCAGCCATACAAAAAGAAAAATAACTTTGTCGTGATGTATTCAACTACTAGTTGATAAAAAGTGCATTTAATCCCGAATGGAGCTATTAAAGTTTTTTGCCGGCTGTAAATGTGATTCGTCCGCTATGACAACAGTCACGTCAACACTGAGTCGTGGAATCGCTAATGTCGACCATTTTTATTGCACCAACCGACTATAAACAGCTTAATTGCATATTTACCTTTTTAAATGGAAGTGGCCTCCAATTAAGAGAGTATACTGCACAAATACTTCCCGTGTATATCATGTGTGGCTTCATTTTTTATAAAAACTACTCGTATAATGGTTTTCATACAACATGTTATAACTGGCTAACGAAAAGAAAAAAACATATAAAATCACTAATGATTGCATACTATATTATAATTATAATATACATGGCCATTAATCAGTGCTTCCCTGGTTTTGCCGTATTTTGTAACAAATTTCTGGTTTAAATAATTATACCTACCATAAAAGCTATAATTTCCTATATGTATTGAACGTTGTCCCTCTGTCTTATAGCCTGGTGAGCCTGGCGTGGTGGTCCTCCGGCCCGAGGCGCTGGTGCGGTCCGACTCTGACTCCGAGACAGAAACAGACGGAGGCCCGCCCTCACCGTGCACCGTGCGCTTCATCAACGACAATGTGCTCATCAATGGCAAGTCCTCGATGCCTGTCAAACCAAACAAGGATCGTATATCCAAGGTACGTCAGGAATAATTGTTTTAATAGAATACAATTGGTGTCACAATCAACTCGGACATTTAATAGTAAAAAGTCTCTTTTACTAATACAAATATTTGCGATCAAAGACAGTTTTTCTAATCTGTAGATGTCTTTGTTCAAATTGTATAATGAGCTGTTATATGGGTATAGAACTACGAAATTTAATAAATTATACGTTTCTGTATGTAAAGATAGTTGCAAAAACCTTCCAGGCAAGGTAAAATCCTAAGGTATTCTATAACTCTCAGCTAGCAGGAAACTAGAAACAACAAGAGGAGGTTTTAAACGTGATTGGATCAGTTCCCTCATCGTTCGACCGTGTGAACGTACCCAGCGATGGTCGACCGGCCGCGTCGCCGCGGTCATTATCGTGAACGGATCAATTAATACCGGTTCCGACACGCACTTACACTTGATACCGCCTCGATATCAAACACACGATACATAAGTTTTGATTTAAAGCCTATGAATCAATGCGAGACGTAATAGAACGTTTTTAGATCCTATTTTCTCTCATTGCCGTATCTTATTGATCTTAACTAAACGTTCTAAACCATGGACAAGATCCAGAAAAAGCCAGGGAAGCTGGGAATAGTAAGATGGAATTACCCTACTGCAAAATAGGGGATTCCAGCTGTTTTCCACTAAAGTTATCAGGTTAATAGACAGCAGTTATCCAACTGTTTTAATCTGTTCAGATTTACTGAGATACCGTAATAACCTTAGCATTATTTTCTGATAGTTTAACCTCGGTTATTCGATCTGAGGAAATTTTGCAGCATGGCAATGTCGTCATCGGTAGTCTCTTATCATGAAGATTATGGGGTTGTATAAATGTATACGTAGGACTGATAGGCATCGATTAATCGTGATAATATTAATAGTGAAAGAGTAAAGTTGGAATTGAGAGCTTCATTTAGTTGTGTGCTTTAAAAAAGAAACATTTCCAGAATATTATTTCTAGACCTTAAACTAATCAACAAAAATAGCTGAAGCGTGTTTATTTGAATGTCATCTAGAATCAAACCAGCGAAAAGATAACATGCAATTATAACAATTGTTGCCGGTATTAGCCACAATAATTGTAGGTTTAACAGTACAAAACAGTGATATCATAAGAAATCGTGTCTCCGTGAGTTTGGTCGGCGCTCGCGGAGGGTCGTCGCGTGTGCTCCGTGGCGCGTGGCGTGTGTCGCTGGGTCGCTGGCCGGTGCGCACTGCACGCTGTCGTTACGTCACTATTGTACTACATTGACACTTGCACACTGAACTGAATACCGCCTGGTGGCATTCCTTTGCGTCTGATTCACAACAAAATATTCGCAGAAATTGGTCGGTTTGTTGGCTGCCAGTAAGACAAACCTGTGACCTGAATAATAATTTCTTCAACTAGTAAATGTTTGTAATAAATACCTATCTATACAAAGATATTACTATTACTTAGCGTAGAAAAACTAAAAGAGTCGTTTGTGCCTCAGAAATTAACATAATTCCAGGTTTCAACAAAGCACTAAGTTTTTGATGTTTTGTTTCTCTCTCTCTCTTTCTCTGTGTGTAGAAATCAAAAACAATGAAATCAAAAGGTACGGAAGTCTGAAACAGGAGGCCGGGGAAGCACACATATTTACACATAGAGTTCTATTACATTGTAGATAGATAGTTAGGTACTCTTTATTGCACAATATATATAATATGAAAGATACAGTGGGCGGTCTGATCGTAGACTGCGATCTCTTCCAGGCAACCTTTAGATGGACTATACTTGTGATTTGTAGTTTGTGGTGCATACATAGTAGGGAAGATGACAGATACTTCACATCGTTTGCGACTTCTGTGAGGGTAACTGGGTATTTTATTTTGTAGTACAACCGTTCTCTAATTATTATTTTTACTTCAGTAACATTCAAGGTCCGAAGCATCTCAGAACTCACAATGTTACCGTTTAAAATTTCCAGCTAAAGCTACAGTTCGACGACTCCCTCACCCGCACCTTCGAGTACCCGTCGGAAATATCTCTCTGCGAGGACTCTCCCCCCGGCGCCGCCCCCGCCCCCGCCCCCGCCCCCGCCCCGCCGGCGCCGCAGCTCGCCGAGTCGGCGCACCACGCACCGCTCGCCGCCAACACGCACATAGGTACGGAACTCTTTATAAGTTACACACGAACTGAAAACAAAATATTCTTCTATTCTTAACATAAAAGAATATCAAAATGACCAAAATCTAAAATCTGCATTGCATTTTCTTTTCTTTAACGTGACATTTAATTTATTGTACAATTGGGAGTGTATATCTACGTGAACTGTAACCATGTCTTCAAAATAACAAGAGAAGTTTTCTTACTGGCGCTAAACTCTGCTGTAACACAAGCACTGATTATTTCATGCGGTTGAACGATGTAAAGCCTTAGAATTACACACTGGAGACCGCCCTACTGACTGAGTAACACAAGTAAAGCGGATAATATTTCTAACGAACTTAGTCTATCAAACACTAGATAAAACGTCGTAAACGGGATGTTAAGATTTAGGCCTGATTTAATTGTCACAAAAACCTTAAAAAAATTACAAAAAAATCTGAAATTGTAATCACATTACGCTAAAATTTGTTTAAATATTTGAGAAACAAAGCTACTATTTGACTTCTGTATTTATTACATAGGGTCACGAAGCTGTAGAAACTGTGGTATTCGTGTATTCAAACAAGAAGAATCACTTTTTTAAACTGTTAAGAAAGCATTAATTAGATGCAATAAACTATGATTTCAATAGGACTTTCTTAAAAAAAATATGAGGAATACCTCGTTAATACCACTTTCGCCTAACACAGGATAAGCCTAATTTAAAATGGCTAGTCCTCGCTACAAGCCCGTCTCTGCTCGCAACCTTCTGTTGCCACTCGTATGTTGTGAAGGTGGCGCGTCCCACGCGGAGCCACTCGAAGTGCTTCTCGACATTGAACGTGCTCCGTATGTGTGCGCTACTCATCTCTGCCTATCTCGCACTGAACATGTGATGATAACACTACTGCACAACCTTACATCATTGTGTTTAAATACGACCGCCATAAAATTAGTGAAAGGAAAGGGATAAAAGTGTTAATTAAATCATAGCTAGATGATCCGATCCGACCAAATATCCGATTCTATATTTGGTCTAGCCAAAGAGTTTCTACTCTACCTGATGGATACATGAGCAGAATCCAAGTGTAGTGGTCACCATACTCATTGCGATTGGCAGACAGTGGACACACTATGACGGTCTATTGAGATGGTTCTGCATCATCAATTAAAGCTTTTACGATAATGCGACCGTACAAACACGATGTTATCTCAATCAAAATCTCCGGATGCCGAACATAATATTAGTGGCACTATCCACATGAAACCTGAAGTATTACAGGATTACTTCAAAGAACCAGAAATAAGGAAACGGTATATCTTCGCCCATAAAACATGTCCAGCCGGTCATCGGCACCGCTCTTAATCAATAAACAGTGTAAATTGTAATCGAGTGTTGTGTATTATTGGGGTCAATTAATTTATTGATGTGTTGAACGTTCAATGAATAAATCACTCGCATATTGTTTGTAATCTAATCATAACTGTCTCGCTACTGTTGACACTTCACCTTTGACTCGCTACAAATTGTTTGATAAGCGTTTGTGTATCCAAACTTATTATTATAAAGCTGAAGAGTTTGTTGGTTTGAACGCCTTAATCTCAGGCACCGCTAGTCCGATTTGAAAAATTATTTCAGTGGAACATTTCATAGGAACGCAGCACCAATGAAGAATGTTTCAAAAACGGGGGGAAATTATCACGCAGCGTGCAATAGGAGCTAGCTAGTAAAACATATCTATACTAGCTGACCCACGCAACCTCGTTTGCGTCTTCTATTGCCCGTAGCGTGAAAATTTTCCAACGTTTTTGAAACATTCTTCATTGGTACTCCGCTCCTATTAGTATTAGCGTGATGATATATATCCTATAGCCTTCCTCGATAAGTGGGCTATCAATATCAATCTTATTGAACGTTTGTTACTCTATCAAGAGACGGAGACGGTTCAAGAGATCTGGAGGAAATATGGTACAAAGATAGCATATACCTAACTCTGACAAACTGGCTATTTTTTACCTCGGGATAACTGTCATTATCGTCGTCACATCCTTTATCAGTCCACTGCTGGACATAAGCATCTTCTTAGAAGGGAGTTTTTTTTAACAATTGCTATAAAAATTACTTTCGCTAAAACAAAAAAAAAGTTGAGTTCCTCACACATGTCTCGGTTAAAAAGATTTTTTGCTAAAAAGGAGAAGATGAAACAATGAACTAGGAGATAGGGTAAGGGAGGTTAAATCTAAAACATTTATTAAAAAGTGGAAATAGGTGTATATTATATAGACTAGCTGAGCACTGCCGCGCTACCCGCGGTACAACAGTAACTCCTAGTAACGCCGCAGAGCAACGCTAAAAAAAGTAGCCTAAGTTATATTCAGGTATTTGCCAGTGAAAGTCCTGTCACGATCGGTTCAGCCGTTCCAGAGATTAGCCGTAACAAACAAACAGACACACAGACAAAATTGTATAAAATGTTATTTTAGTTATTTTAATATTACAAACAGACACTCCAATTTTATTTATTTGTATAGGTAGATTAATTATTATTTATTCAAGTCTTGAAATCAGGATCCGATGAAAAATAAAATTGTCATTAGATCTATCATGGATCTGGCCAAAGGGATTCCCTTCAGATTGTACGTTTAAAAAATCTCAGTAGATTCACATCTTGAAATTAGAATCTAATTTGAAAAAATATTCTGATTAAATTAATCATGGATCTTCTGAGAATGAACCGCTGGTATAGTTTGATCCAAGTTCCTCTTCTCTTTGCAGTGATGTTGTCCTGTGTAGTTTTCTCCAACTCTCTTACACACGACACCCATGGGATGAATATTTGACACTGCGTGTTCTGAATCTGTCACAACACAGACTCACGCCATTATCCTGAGTTTGACAAATGCTAGTATTTATTAGAAATATTTAAATACGAATAGTACTTTATTGGCATTCATTATTTATGACATTTAGGTTTTCTAAATGCTTTGTGAAGTTGAAGCATATTTAAATTTGTTCTAAAATAATTTGTTGGCAAACATTATTATTTGATTAGAGTTGACGCCAGCGTGTATTAAGGTCAACTATTAAGTAAAAACTTGACACCTGTACGTAATATGGCCGAGTGTTTGCAGTTATGCAAATATTCTCACGGCGCTCATTGTTAATCATATCATTACTGTCGGAATATATTTGTTGTGAACTTGGGTTTTCATAATGTCGAGGTCTATAAAAAAAATAGCTTCGCTTTTTCAACAAGTCCTAAGGGACTAGTCTGAGTTTATTTCCCCTATCAACTCGGTCACCCGCGCCGTTGCGATTGGTGAAGAAATCAAAGCGAGCCAATCGCATCGCCGAACGCGGCTATCGTGGCGATCAAGGGAATATAAAATAAACTCACACTTGACCCTCTAAAGTTTGATGATACTACTATACTATTGATACTAGCTAGATGATGTTAAATTAATTTGAGCCTAGTAAAGGTATTGCATGTACATATATATTGTTTTTGATCTTATAAAATGCATTAACAAAGTTGTGCTTTGTACTTTGTGCAACAGTATACCACAGGCGAGTAGCGCTGTACCACAGGCGTGTGGCGCCGGCGCTCCCTCCCCCTCCCCCTCCCCCGCCGCGCCCCCCGCGCCTGCGCTGTGTGCGCTCCGCCTCACTCCCCCTCCATGTACCTGATGAGGCTTTTGTGTGAAAACACTCTTATTTAGACTATCATTTTGATTCATACACTAGCTAATAAACTGACCATACGCACTAATTCCCTATGAGCACCGCAAAACTACTCTATTGATGCTCGTTGGAACATTTTTATTCCCAAACACCACCATCAGAGGCAGTTGGGAACAAATGTAATAAATAACACCTTATTCCCAAGTGCCACCACTGGTGATCGTTGGGAATAAGGTTTGTTCGTTGTCTCATCAACATCGTCAGCCTGTCTTAGTCCACTGCTGGACATAGGCCTCTCCAAATGTTCACCACTAAATGTACTCGATAATTTTCATTTTTATTAGTTTCAATATTTTAATATTAATATAGTTATCAGTTAAACTACATAATAGACAATTTGACGTTTATGGTGTAAACGAGCTCCACTCTAACACTTCATACGTAGATGATTGTATTTCTAACACTAAACGATATTTACAAGTTTAACTAAACTTATAGGTTAAAATATACAAAGTGCTCGAACTTCTATCGTGAGAAAGAAGTTACTGAGGATATTCTAAATGAAGGACAGATTTACATGTCATAGAAGTGAACACACCCCGCATTTTGTCTTTGATCATTTTCGTTTTGAAAAGATCTTTAACATGTATACAATTTTACGATTAGTAAAATAAAGTTTGCTGTAGTTGAAGCTATTTCTCATAATTTTCTGAATGCTCATTATATGAATCTGCATTGAATTCTTTATTTACTAATTTTAACCGACTTAAAAATGCTAGGTGGTTCTCAATTTGATTGTATTTTTTATGTTTGTTACCTCAGAACTTTCGATTCAATTCGACTGGGTTAACCGCATTTGAAGATTCCCATTTCAATTTGGTCTAGTTCTTAAAATCGATTCTTATTTAATAAAATTTTAATTATTAAATAACTACTATGATAGTAAAAATGATTGCTAATGTTTAGTCTGTGTGTTGTTTGACGCACACCCGTAGTACACACGAGTAGTTAGTGAGTAAGCTACGAGTACATGTAGTAAGCTAGCTGTCCCTCCGCAGCGTCGGCGGCGCTGTGCAGCTACACGCCGAGCAAGACCGTGGCCGACTCCTTCCAGTTGGGCGTCACCAGACACGACAACATCGACATCAAAAAGACCACGACACGTGAGTGCTTTTAATTGTAAAACAGTTTTAAATTATCTTTGCTCCTAAATGTACACTTCACACACTGCTATATGGTCTCAAATTAGACAGAGTCCGTATTGTGGTGAATAGATTGCTGGTAAACATACCTGTATGTATTCCGAGTATACTTAGATAATATATGACATAGATAAACTATACCCAGACATAGAATAAACGTTCGTCTTTGAAGTAGCAAATGGCCCTCACTACAAAACTACTTTTTTGCTATAGAAAGCATATTTTAAAAAGAAGGAATTCTATCAACAAATAGTTTTCTAAAGCTAATATTTTATATGACAGCTTGTTTCCTGCATGTGGGTATGTATGCCAGCCTGCATGCAGACTATCATTGTCTTTCGTGACCACAACTGGTAATTTGCAATAAATGTAACTATTTGTTACTGTTAATTTACAATTTTAGGATCGGTGTAATCTGGAATATGGCAAAGGCTTTTGACTATCATTCTTTGTAGCTTAATGCTTGTTCAAAGCCAGCTCTCCACGAGAATATAAAAACATTTTCAAACGGGACAAAGAGCATTATTTAACAAAAATATTGAGTAAAGAAATAGCGATGTACTATAGTCCATTCAATTAGATACGATCACCTTGATCGTGTCGCCGTCGCACGTGCGGCAAGCCGCCGCAAAATCAAAAGGTCCGACTGCGGCGTACACCCACAAGCAAGTATGGTTTGTCAGTTCACACCGTTGTATGAATTAATATATTCGTATTTAACAACAATAACCACAATTGCGTGTGGGTGCACCGACACTATCAATGGGGCAGTCCATTAATTACGTGAGGCTTGAAAAAAGGGACTAGGGGGTTTGGTAAAAATCACTAAATATCACAAGGGGGGGCGGGGGTTGTAGTAAGAAGCCACGTGTATTTATTGTTTATATTTCTTCCGAGAGAGATTTTCTGCATAGTGTACTATGTACTAGTACTTACAATATTTGTTTCCCGCATGATTACACTATTTCTTTAGTATTGTTTTTACGCCAGTCAAAAACAACCTGCTACCTTTCTGCCTAGACATTTTTGTCATGGTTCTTAATTTCAGAATAAAATTAGAATATACTTTATACTTAGCTGTACTTTAAGATAATATTCTCAAAATTTGCAATAAAAACACGTGATTTTAGGGGGGACGGGGGGTTAATCTTAAGCCTCACCACGTATCACCAAGGGGGAGGGGAGGGTCAACAAATGTTAAAAAAAACATTAATGGACGGCCCCTATACGAATGGACTATAAATCAGTGATCGTTTCCAGTACCGGAGGCAGAGGAGCGCGTCGTGGAGGAGGGTGCGGAGGCAGCGGGGGGCGTAGAGGGTGTGGAGGCGGGGGAGGGTGTGGAGGCGGGGGAGGGGGACGCGCGGCCGTGCGGCGCCGACGCGGCGCGCTCGTGGAGCGACGCGCGCGCGCTCACCACGGACCTGCTCTTCTAGTCACGTGCGGCCGGTACCGACGCCTCACTCTACACTACTCTCACCGCGCCGACCATGCACTCTAAAAGTATTGCCATATGTTTGATAACTGTTTGTGCTCCATTTCGTACTGAAAAACATTTTACATTTACAAAAAATAGTCACCTGTTTTTACATCACAATATGTTACGATTTTATGTTTATAACACTAATCCATCTATTTGTTTCGTTCGCAGGTCGCTGCAACACATCGAGACATGAAAATATTTGTTGTAACACTGAAAAAACTTTATAACGGGCTCGACGATGTCGCCCGTGTGTATCGGATAACTTACGTACTTATATGACTTTAGGAGGTAGTGTGACGAAGTGGACGAGTCAATTACGTGGCGTCCCGCTCGAGTGTGACCCGCTACACGCAGTAGCTAGTGTAAAGGACATCCAGTCATATCTTAGGTACTTATCGACGTCGCTGAGCTTACAGCTCGACTGATTAGGTGTTAACGAAAACGTTTAAGACATTTTGAAGCATTTAAAACATATATGGATGTAGATAGTAATTTGTTGTTAGTCTATGGTCGCACCGAAGACGAGCGCATTCGCGCCCTTGGCCGCAGACCAACGTATATGAACTGTATTGTGATCGTATTATACTCATTCCATGTCATTCCTAAATCAACGTTATTTGACTTTTGTACAGAATTTACAAGTTCTTTTTGTTTTATTTTAATTAAACTTTGGTGTTATGTCGGGGGAACGTTGACGAAAAAATTATAATATATATATAATATACCTATTTATATTGTATTTCTTGAATATTGGCGAGGATAAGGTCAATGAAGTGTTTTTATATTTGCTATCACTGTGCTCAGTAGAGCCGTGGCCGCCCACGCTCTGCGCTGTGTGTCTGTAGTGTGTGCCGGTGGAATCGAGTGTTTAGTTCGAGTCTTGTTGTAGTAAGTCAGTTTAAACACAAGACTATCAGTTAATTAAAATGACTTTGTTATGTAACGTTATTTCATGTATTAAAATAGTATTTTAGGCGCTTCATGTAATGAAATAAGGGCCAACTATGTAATATATATGTTTCTGACTGTACATACATATATGTATTGTGGCTCCACATTACCATAGGTGCATGCAGGTGGGCGCTTCGCATATTATATAACACATATTGTAACGTTGTGTCCGGCACGCTATACGAGTGTCATATATAACTATTATATTGTTTGTTTGTCGCGGCGGCCGCGCACGAGTCGGTGACGTCACGTCTGCGGCCCCGCCCCCAACACTTGCCAATGCCTAGTTGTATCTTACTTTACGCATATATTATGACATTTATTAATAATATTAGACTAGGAGCTTATATTTAGTGCCGCAATTATTTTGCGAGTTTTACAAAGTAAACCGGATCCGCCACTCGGTGGTTTCGGTTGAAGACATTGACACTAGTGAAAGGGGGGTTTCCACTGCAACGAGCCCGTGACGGGCGCTAAGTTTGTCCAGTTCCCGGCTCGCTGCAGTGGGAGCGAACCTTAAATCGGTACAAATTGCGCGCAGGCGATCGCCCGCGCATGCGCGGTACTTAGTCAACGCGCTGCGTGCTACTTTAGTTGTATACCCATAATGTATTGATATATTGATCCTCAATTGCAATAAAATATATAGAAATGGAACACTTGTTTTATTTATACCCAAACATATCTACCTGTGTACGAATTAATTATAAATACATTAAAGACGTGTATTTAGCCAGGGTCAAAAAAAAATGTTTTTTTTACTCGATATTGTTTTTATAAAGTGCCCGATGTGTGAATCTGTCTTCATGAAAATTAACTCAGGTATCAAATATATCGTCATCCACTCGTTTTTCTTTAGTAAACGAGCAGTAGACTCGCCTTATTGTGAGTGACTAGCGCCGACAACGCTCACTCTTGAGTGTCGTCTCTTCGGAGAGGGAGGAGGGTTAGCCCTCCTCATAAGGCTCTGGTAACATCACTCAGTTAAAAACGAACGAGAAAAAATCCTTACAGCGGTTTTTCTGTGAGTCCATGGTCACTCCGAACGCTGCACAACGCACAGACCATACTTCAGTACAAATACTGAAGTAGAAGTATTGAAGGTCATGCCACGACAACATACTCTTAGTACGATTTTAAGTATCCCTTATTTCAAGTTTCTTTCACTTTACACAAAACTTCATTTTTCAGTTGCAAAAACCCTTCCAACTCTTTATTCCGCCTTAGCCTCAGCAGATAAAAGCATAAAAGTCGTAGTCGATGATAAGTGCTCTGACTCCTTACTTGTAAATTCAGGTGTGGGTCGTATGTCCTCGGTTTGAAGACACTCCCTTATCTGCCTCAAACAACATGGAATACTTGGTGTCAACATATCGAGCGAAGTCCAGTTCCGTGGCCATTTGGAGGATAAGGCCAAATTGGCCTCAAAAAAGTTTGGCGTGCTCAATAGATCGAGACTATATTTCACTCCGGCCCACCTCCTTCTGCTTTATAAGGCGCAGGTTCGACCTCATATGGAATGGTTCGGTCCTCATCTTCGGGCGGGGCACCCCAGTACCAGCTCCTCCCTCTGGACCGCATTCAACGGAGAGCGACTCGAATCGTCTGCCAGGAATTTTCAATTCGACTGGACTCTTTGGCGCTGTGTAGAGATATAGCTACGCTATGCATCTTCTACCGCATTTACTATGGCATATACATATACATAGTGCTCCGAGGAATTGTTCGGACTGATTCCTGCCGCTTCTTTCCACCGTCGTACGCGACAGTAGTTTCATCCCCATCACACATCACCCACAACTGTGCGATTTTCTAGGAACTTTCTGCCTCGCACTACAAAACTGTGAAATGAACTGTCGCCTGCGGTATTCTCGGACCAATACAACCTTCAAGAAAAGAGCCCACTTCTTAAAAGTCCGGCAACGCACTTGTGACGCCTCTAGTATTGCGGGTGTCCATGGTCCAAAAAATTTAGTTAAAACGAGCAGTTACCCATTGCTAAGGCAGCAAGCTGCCACATTTAATTGAACTGTCCACTCTCCGTGCTCATCATAAACATATATCAAGGAAGCTCTCATTAATATAGATAAAACGAGCAGTTACCGCTCAGCATTAACTTCTAAACTCGTCTTGATTTGACAATAGTACCTACCTGTGTAATTACAATTTTGATTTACGATAGGTACGTACTTCGATTATACACAGGCCACACTTACACATGTAAATCAATTATTCAAAGAGTAAGTATATTATTATAACACCCGTAGCGCTTATTGGCCATTCTAATGGTGATGCTATGATATACCTAGCCGATTTCAGCCACGGCGGCAAGTCTCAAGAGAGAAGAGCCAACTACGTCGACGATATTAAAGTGTATAAGTGTGTGCGGAGACACAAGTGCACTCTATGTTCTTTCACTCTCATAATCCAATGGGACGGTTATCTGATGAGACCGGGGACAGACTAGTGCCGGACCGACGGTTTTACGTGTTCCTGTCATTCTCTTACCTGGTTCTGGTTTCAATACCTAATGATTTTTTAGTAACGATAAGTATTAACCTATCGAACCGCTGCTGAACAAAGGTCTCCCCCAAGGAGCACCAACCATCCCAGTCTTGGGCATCCCGCATCTATCCGTCACCAAACACTCTTCTCATATCTCAAATCGTCAGTACATCGTGTAATAAAAGTGTTCTATGGTCCATCGTGACCATCGTGTCGGTAACGATCACAGTACACTTGGTAACGATTATCCTGTAAGAAAATACTGTTATGTTAGCATGATAAATGAACCATTTCGTTTGACAACGGTCAAATAAAAAAAAAATGGATAAAATCTACTACGTAATTAAGTTGTAAGATTCAAATTCGACTAGAGAATTCGCTTAAACACGCTTTGAGACTACCTATTAAAATATATTTCCTTCAAAAAGTACTAAATGAGAAACTTAACAAACCAAACAAATTTTGACAAAGTCAACTAATGTTAAATATGGAAAGTCTTATCTTTAAATCCTAGTAGGTATATTATAAAATATTTGTACTTTTCCCAAAAATAGGAATAGCTAAACATCTGACAAAAGGAACGAACTTACGTAAATAGTCTATGACTGCGCTGCGTTCAATATTATGCAGGTAAATCAAGTTGCGCACTGTTACGTCTAGAAGGATTATGGTAATCAATATTTAGGTTTCGGTGCATTTTCATGTAGTAGCTCAGTGCTAGGATAGGTATCTACCTAACAATGTGAAGAAGCAGTGAAGGTCATACAATAACGTCTTGGTTTTTGTCTCGTCACATCGGTGAACGACAAAGTTTACGTAACTCCGTTGACATTACATAAAAGTCAGGAAAGAAGTGGACGTCATAGACCAGTCGGAATCAGCAAAATAATTATATGAAGACAACACAACAATAATAACAAAAATGCTGACCGTGCGAACATTGTCGTTTAATGGAGGGCGGGCGTTGGAGCGCTCGCTGTCTAGTGTGGTGAAGCTTCCGTGCTTCCAGGACTTTGACGTCCAGAACGAGCCCATTTTGGATTATCGTAAAGGTAGCGCCGAACGCAACGCGCTCGTACAGGAGCTGAAAAATGTAGCCGGCAATACCGAGGAGGTACCTATTGTCATTGGTGGCGAAGTCATCAAGGAAGGCCCACCGGTCTATCAGGTGATGCCTCACGATCACTCTAAGAAGATAGCCAAGTTTTATTATGCAAATGAAAAAACAATTGAGAAAGCTATAAAAGTGAGTGTGGAGGCCCAAAAGCGTTGGGATCGCACCTCACTTGAGGAAAGACAATCCATCTGGGATAAAGCAGCAGAACTAATGGCAGGACCATACAGGCAAAAACTCAACGCTGCAACAATGTTAGGCCAGTCCAAGACAGTTATACAAGCTGAAATTGACTCATCTGCAGAGCTGATTGATTTCTTTAAATTCAACGCCTATTTTCTAAAAGAAAATGCTAAGTACCAGCCTATCTCTGAAAATCCATCAGTGACCAGGAATTCTCTCAGGTTCCGTGGTATTGATGGCTTCATTGCAGCAATCAGCCCATTTAACTTTACTGCTATAGGAGGTAACTTGGCCTACACCCCAGCACTGATGGGCAACAGTGTATTATGGAAGCCATCTGACACTGCTCTTCTATCCAACTGGATAATATTCAATATAATGCGAGAGGCAGGTTTGCCAGATGGAGTTGTAAACTTTGTTCCAGCTCATGGACCTACATTCGGTAAAACTATTACATCTTCTCCCTATTTCGCCGGTTTGAACTTCACTGGCTCTGTTGCCACTTTCAACTGGCTTTGGAATGCTGTTGGTAAAAATCTTGAAAAGTACCGTAACTATCCCAGGCTGATTGGAGAATGTGGAGGTAAGAATTACCATTTTGTGCATCCCTCTGCTGACATAAAGTCGGTTGTGATGGGAACTATTCGCTCGGCCTTTGAATATTGTGGTCAAAAATGTTCAGCCTGCTCAAGAATATATGTTCCCAGGTCTTTGTATGAGCCCATCAAGAGTGGATTACTGGAAGAGCGTGATAAGTTGCAGATAGGTGATGTTACAAACTTTAAGATGTTCACAGGGGCAGTCATTGACAAAGTGGCGTTCAATAGAATTACTACATATATCAAAAATGCAAAACAAAATCCTAAATGCAAAATAATTGGTGGAGGCTCATTTGATGACAGCATCGGCTACTTTGTTCAACCCACTATCATAGAGACAACAGATCCTCTCGACAAGTGCATGGTAGATGAAATTTTTGGTCCCGTGCTTACTATGTATGTATATGAGGATAAGGACCTTGACAAGACCATGGGGCTAATTGGTTCTTCAACAAAGTATGCTTTAACGGGTGCTGTATTTGCTAAAGACAAAGGTTTTCTTGAAAGAGCTTTAGAGGAACTAAAGATAACAGCAGGTAACTTCTACCTCAATGACAAGTCAACAGGTTCAGTAGTTGGGCAACAACCATTTGGAGGTGGCCGCATGTCTGGCACTAATGACAAGGCAGGCGGACCCAACTACGTGATGAGGTGGACCTCGCCTCAATCCATCAAAGAGACCTTCGTACCCTTGCGCGACATTGATTACCCCTACATGAGGGATTAAATCTTATGTTTGCAATTTCATCATGCATCGCAATAAATAATTATCAGTACAATAATAATAGTTACTTATATACTGAACAATTAGTTACTTAGGTGAAATATTTAATATATATGTATTACAGAATAATTAGGCTTTAATAGACGTTATACAATGTTATATCATAACTTAATAATTGCATGTGTACCTGTTGTGGGGAGAATTATTCGTAGTATTAATGTGATGTGACGTTCTGTAGACTAGATATGGAGTAGGCGCGGCGTCTATCTCCGCTCCGTATCGCCCCGGGACTGTCCGATATCAGACTATTTACGCTTCTTATCATTCGTAACTGTTACTGTCATTTATCTACTTTATATACAGCTTAGCCTGCTCTCTAACAACTGGTTGCATTTACGCTTTATAACTGCAATATAATTCATTCCATATTTTGAGTGTTTAAATTAACAATGTCAAGTTTATTCATTACATGCTTAGTTATAGAAAATTTGTTAAGTATTGTATCCCGTCAGGTGCTAGTTCCTGTTTCTTGTTTGTATATTTTTGTTAAAACACATATTTGTTTGTATATTTAGGTTGTATCTTCTAAAAACAATAAATTTATGAGCAGTATGCACTTTTATTTTTATAGTGGACCTTTTCCCAGCTTACAGTATAAGTTATTGTGTCCTACTATTAAATTGAATGGTACCAATACCCAGCTGTGTTTAAATGTTCGATTTATCAGTCCATATCAATCTAAGGTTATCACCCCAAAGTGTATGAAGAGACTCTTATTGTTGTTTCATGTATTTATATATACAAATAAATAAAGTTGGAGTGTCTGTTTGTAATATTAAAATAACCGCTTTCTACTACATGCATATGAATGTATATACTGTACACATACCAAAATATATATTTTTTTTATTTTTTGTCTGTCTGTTTGTTCCGGCTAATCTCTGGAACGGCTGGACCGATTTGGAAGGGACTTTCACTGGTAGGTAGCTGATGGTACAAGGAGTAACTTAGACTTACATTTTTTAGACTAGTTTCGCCCCGCGGCGTTACCCACGATACGACAATAACCGCGGGGTTCAGCTAGTTTATAACTAAAATTACATGTGTACCTACACTATATTGTGGCACAAGGTAGTACAATACAATATACCTACATAAATAAATAAATATTTCAGACATGCCTATGCATAGCCATATAATCCAAAATTAAACAAAGCTTGTTAATTATTAATGTGAAATTACTAGACAACTGATAAATATATTTATACTTTTTTTTGTAAATATGTACCTATTAAACTTAGAAAACACAAACTCCGAAACGAACCTTTGCAGATCATACAAACATTTGATCGACCCAGGAATGGAATACGAGACAGTCAATCAAAGCAGTTGCATATGCCACCACTGCCAAACGAAGCAGTCAAATGACGGCAGCTAATTTGCCCCATGAGTATGGAGGGTAGAGGTAGCCAAGAGCTCCATAGCCAAGAGGTAAAACAAAAGAGCCATGTCGAATAATTTTTGGGCATTTTTATTCTACTAGAGATAAGGACGCCTGGCGGATTACGCTACGTTCACACGGAGACACGTTTTACCGGATTGCATTTTAACCGTATACGGCAAAACCGAATACTCTGTTCACACTGCGTTCGGCTTTGTTTTTCTGTAAAATATTGAATGGTATGTCATCGTGTGAATACGCTATTCGGTTATTTGGAAGCGATGGACCTATATCTTTCTGTTCTGTGTATATACTGGTATTATCGCCGTCAGAAGCGAAAGAAATTTTGGTTTGACCTAATTGTGAAAAGACGAACAACGATGGGTTCCTATGAAACAATAAGCGAGCGCGCCAATCGCCCGCCTTGCCGTACTTGAATTTTTGCGGTATTCGAAAAAAACTGAATCTGCGCTGGTGTGAACGCATCTATTAAAATGCTATTGTCATGGAATCGTAATCGGTATTTTGCCGTGTGACCGAATCTGATTGCAGTCGCAAAATCGGATGTTTAATTTTGCCGGATCTTCAAACCGAAAGTACGTGTAAAAATCAGATTCGGCTTAGAAATTGATATCTCCGTGTGAACGTACTTTTACAAGGAAGTAGTCCGGATAGGTATTGAGTAATTAGATGAAGAGCAAGTATCCGTCCGGATACCTGTTGCTGGTCTTTATCGGATTGGAAGGTTAATTTTTGCCGCTGAATATTCCGTCACTGCCACGTCTACGGTGTAACTGATGGGTGGGGCACTAAATGAAAAGAAAGTAAATGTGGCTTAAATTGCAATGGAGCGCAACATCTAGTTGCATTTTCTATTCAAGCAAATGTGGCATAGTTTGCATTTCTTGTATTTGCGATTCAATTTCTCTACTATATTCTCCAGATTGACTATTGCCTCTAAGTATCAGGTTTCCAGAGGGTTTGATGAAACCCCGGCTTATCTCTGCAACAGCTAAACCGATTTTGACGGGACTTTCACTAATAGGTAGCTGATGATATAAGTAGTAACTTATACTACTTTTTTACACTCGCAGTTGTTGTTGACTTGTTGTACCCGCACGGCTCAGCTAATCTATACATAAAAATAATTATTTTGGATAGTGGCCAAGGTATCCCGCCGGATGGTAACAAAGTCTAAGATCAATACAAACATAATAGATATGTACCTGGTATTTCGAGCTATTATGTCTTAACGCACAGTAGTGAAGAAGTATCTCAGTAGGCTGCCATAGTGTGGGTCACTACGTTGCATTGTCTGCATTCGCAGTGAGAATGTTGACCAGTACTTTTGGATTCTGATCATACTTTCCATCCGGCAGAATACTTAATCACTTTGGCGCCTGCCAAAATAAATAAATAAATAAATGTAAATATTTTTGGACATCTAACACACAAGGCCATCTAGTCCCAAGCTAAGCAGAGCTTGTGTTATGGGTACTAGACAACTGATATAAATACATACGAGTACTACTATTTTTTTTGTAAATACATACATAAAAAACACCCAAATTCAGAAACAAATATTTGCAGGTCATACAAACATTTGGTCCGACTCGGAAATCGAAACCAGACCTCAAGCACAGCAGTCGCATACGCTACCGAGGCTGTAAAATATATATATAATAGTTATGAATCCAAAATTGCAAAGTAACTCAAATTTTGTGCTATTTAAAAACTATGTTGTTGAATAATCGTACTTACAAAATAATCATTTTATGAACAGGTTGTTGAGGCTTCTTATTTGTGGAAACTAAACGTTTTTGATATTTGACGTTTGGTAAGCGCATCCTGTGAAAATATAGATTAAAAATGTATAGATAGAATAGAATGTTTCTAGAATATAGTAGAATTTTGTTATGGTTGTTCTTGTGTGTTGTGTTTAATCGTGTGTCAATGTGAAATATAATTAAAACCATGTCTAACGTGTTTGGAATAATTGTATCTGGTCGTATCGTAAGTAATAGACGACATCCAGCTTTATGTATTGTTGTTGTTACCGAATGGAGCAAATAATTAAAAACTTTCTTCAAATTTTACAGGTTCAGACTGATTTTGCTCCTGTGTCGCAGACACAGTTTCTCACCACGATCACAGAGGCGGACAACATTAATCACTTGGTTGTGTTTTTAACGGGCCTGGCTCCACTGCCGGCAGGCACTGCGGGCATGGTGTACTGGAGCTGGCCAGACCCCACCGCACCTCCCAACTGGCAACTGCTGGGACATATATCCAACACGAAACCTTCAGCTATATTTAAAATAGGAAATTTAAAAAAACTGCATGAGTTATCTAGTAAGTTCATTGTAAGTTACTTGCTTTGATTTGTTTATTTGAGACAAGAAATTAAAATACTCATATAATTTTCAGATGAAACTAAGTTCATAAGTGCATTCGGGCAGCAAAAGATATGTCACAATGCACAGCTTGGCATAGCCATTGAACCAGAAGCTAACATTCATCTCCTTGCCTCATCCGTTGTAAGTTTTTTTTATTAAATATGGCTCTAACATGTCATGTGAAAGTGTCTCTACTCTGCTTGGTGGAAAGCATGAGCAGAACCCAAGAGTGGTGGTCATCATACTTATTGTAACGGCAGATAATGCAACAAAGAATACTATTAGAATGTTTTTTAATATTTTTATACATTTATTTTATAAGATTAGTGTAGGAATTATGAAAATATATGAAATAATTAATAACAACCTAAGCAGGTACTTATTTACTAAAATTAGCACTTAAGTCCATCTTCACCTCCATTCTGAGAGGCCTATGTGGACTATTAATGGCTGTGCTCAATCCAGCAGTGCATGTTCAATATTTCATGTTAAAATATAAATAGTAATTTTGAGTGCTCAGGATTGTTATAGGTTTTAAGCATAACTTAAGTAAATATTTAAAATTATGTGGCTCAATAGACATTGTCCTGTCAAAACTAAAATAGCTTATTTCAATTTAATTAATAATAAAAAACCTCATTTAGTTAAATTATATTATACTAGTTGACCGACGCAACCTCGTTTGCGTCTTTTATTGCCCATAGCGAAAAAATTTCCCCCGTATAGGGTTGATTTTTTACACCTTGTGTCTGAAAAACCCCAATATCTTACAGAACCCTTTTTTTTTCCAAAATAAAATATAGCCTATGTTACTTGTGGATAATGTAGCCTTTGAATGGTGAAAGAATTTTTAAAATCGGTCCAGTAGTTTAAGAGCCTATTCATTACAAACAAAGTTTTCCTCTTTAATATTAGTATAGATAATAGATACATGTATTATCAAAAATTTTTATTGTTTGTTACAGGCCCAGCAACAAAACAACTACATAACATTTGCTCAAAAAATGTTAGAAAATTTGGTGAACTTTGTAGCGTCGTACTCCGTGACGCAGGAGCAGATGACGCCCACGCCGGGAGTCTTGTATATACCGCTAAACACGTTACAAACATGGTACCAAAACTTTGAGACCAGGCTACAACGGAACCCTAACTTCTGGAAAAGTTAACTGAAATTGTAGTCCAGCTTATTGAAATTGTTACATCCAGAGATCATTTTGTTTAGTTGTAGTTATAGTATTTATTGCAAGGGTACTTTGAACTAGCTGTCTTCCGAACATGCATTTAAATACCAGTTGCAGCGTTAGTGAAGCACAATAGTGCAAAAAAGCCAAAAATGAGCAGAACTGCTAAGGTCACTCATATACAAAACTATAACAAAATAAACATGGCTTGCGAGTGTTTGTGTTTTCTGCATATTTGTAAACTAAGCAGTTGAATTTGTTTCCTATGGAAACAAGGTTGATGTCGCGTTCCATACAGTCTCAGATATCAGGTTAAAATATTGTCAGCAATACTATAATTTAGTTAGACAAGAAGACTGCTTAACAAATAACAATTTTTTATAATAAAAAATATTTTTAAATCTAATTTGTTTTTTATTTAATACCTTCATGATGCACAGATTACTCAAATTATTGGTAAAGGGTCTAAAATTAACGGACTGGATTCCTATTTCAGTATTATAAGAATCATTGTTTAAGGAAAATATTTTGTGATCCATTTACCAACCAAATCGGATCAGATCTGAGCCTTGCCAAATGAAATTAAGCTATTTCATGTATATTGAGTAAAATACCTATATGACGCTACGCAAGGATTCATAAATAATACAAATACAACCTTATCATTTATTTAATATAATAGGTAGTTAACAATGAGGTAACATAACAACTTCTCTTGAACACATCGTAGAGGCACGCGACGTCTCGACAACAATAAATAGCAACACGTGCTCGGGGCACACAACTACACTACTTTGTACTTCATACAATATTGTAACTTAAACTTAACTCTGAGATCCCCATTACAACTAATCAACAATTATAATTAATCAATAGGTTAAGTGAACACCTTCACGTTTCGCCTGACTCCCTAGCTGTGAACTCTGAGCTTGACGGTTGATATAAAACGCTTCGGCATGAATGGGCCGGCTCGACAGGAGTGGGAACCACGGCCACGGCCTCACAGAAAACCACTGTGAAATAGCGCTTGCGCTGTGTCACACCGAGTGAGTGAGGATTACGGAGGGTCATAACCCAAACCCTCCCCCATCCCCCAAAGGCCGGAAACGCACTTGTGACGACTGTGGTGTTGCAGGTGTCCAGGGCCGGCGGTAATCGTTAACCATCATGTGAAACGTCTGTTCGTTTGCCAACTATTCCACAAAAAAAAATACCGACTGCTTAACGTGACCTCCGAATCAAATAGTGATTCATAAATATGTTTCAAATCATTTTTTTTAAATGTCTCATTTCTGTCTACATTATTACAGCGCTTACCATGCTACAATATTGAATACGTGACGAAAAATGAAGAACCGTCTGTGATCCCCGGACCTGTAACTATGCAGGGTTATTTAAACTCATCCCGCATAATGGGTCACGTAACATGTGTAGGTTCCCTTGCAGTCTAAGGACCCGCACTTACAGCCATTTAAATATGCCGTAGTCAACAGTATAAGGCACTCAATTACTAGTTTGTCAACAACTATTCTAAATATAGTTCTACTTTAATACAAATTCTCGTAGAACCCCTATTTTGTATGTATTTATACCTTAGGTCATTATTATGTCTAGATAGTGTGTGAACTAAACAAGTTTTCTTCAGTGACTTTGTGGTGCAGCCATAATAAGTTTCGTCAATATCTTGTATCTCGGGGCTCCCAAAGGATTTAACGTAGAGCTGTGGTAGATAATATTTACATAATATAGCATGAATAAACCTTATACATCATGACTAGTAATCCGCACATTAGTGTACAACTGTGGGACTCTATCCGCTGAATCTGTGTGTCAGCATGGTACTTGCTGATAATTAAGTATTTAAGTTAGCCAAGTTTGTTCTTAGGTGATACTCTATCTAGATATTTAAATGATCTAAGGTACACATATAAGGCAATTAGACAGGGCTAGCATATATCACAAGAATACTACTCGTTTGCGCTAACTTTACTGGTCCGTGGTCTGCGCGTCCTCTTTCCCAACCTCATATTACCAAAATACACAATTATTACTGTTACAAATAAATAAAAATATTTGAAATATAGTTTTGTTTGCTGACGCTATCCTTCGTGTGTGTGTGTGTGACGTCATATCGCCAGCAGCAAACTTAGCGTAACGGGTAGTAATTACGTAAGTCATTTGGACCCCTAAATCTCGTAGTGACTGAAGTGATAATTGGTGGGATACTCTTCTACCGAGAGCATGGGAATAATATTGGTAAATTATATTTTTTACAATAAAGCTTCTCCAGTAAATGAAGCTGTTACAGCAATAAGAGTCAAGTGTTTGTTGTCATTTAAAATGACTTATTTATGACAAAAATAAATGCCCTATGAAACATAATTCTTTGCTCTAAAAACAAGCTAATGTTTGTTTTACAACAGAGAAACTTGAGAAAGAGTAAATAAGAGAAGAATAAATAACCCTACTGAGTTACAATACTCTGTGCCTTAAAACCATTTACTCAAAGACAAACTGACATGTTCATTCCCGTCAATGTATTATATATTAAACTACTGATATGTCATAGCATGCACCTAAAGTAAGTACTCTATGTATTGTCATTAGTACAACAGGTCATCGACCACATCTAAATATAGGTTCACAGCCGTCGAGGGGCGCGGCCGGAACCGTAAGGCAACACAGTGAAGACATTGTCAGTTGTCAGACGACACTGACAGCTGTCATTTAATATCACATTCAACATGATACATTAATTTCATGTTATTATGCCGGTCGCTCCGTGGAACAACTGATATACACGTAAAACCGCGTGGAACTAGTAACCGACTCCAAATAATGTTGGGATAAGGCTAGGAAGAAGAAGAAGTGGCAGTATATCGATGAGGTTTTTTTAAAAGTTCACTTCACTTTTCTACACCTCCACCACCTTGCGAAAAGCAAATGGGTGAAGCTGTGGAAGTGGTTGCGTATATACCACCGTTAAATTGAAATGAATCTCTCGAGAATGTAAATTGTCGAAAATCGTCAACCAAAAGGACGCGCCCGTACAGACATGGATAGGTGAAGACGGGAGTGCTTTAAACGAGCCGCGGGAACTCATAACATGATATGTTCAATTATAATCAGTATATCCCAGGTCATTATTATTTTCTATATATGACCCTTCCAAAATGATTGTACTCTGCCTGATGGAAAGCATAAGCAGAATCCATACTCATTGCATATGCAGACAATGCAACAAAGCAGTATGGTGACCCGTCACCACACCATGGCGGCATAGTGATGCTTCTGCATCATTGGCCTACGGTCTCGCACTCACCAACGAAACACGACAACACGAACACTGACATTTGACATTATTTTTCGATAGTTTATAATCTCGTGAGACAGATTTTAATCTAATTGTATTGCATTTACAGCTTACGTATAGTCAAAAAGAGGAACTTCACATCAACCATTTAGATAATGGATTTTATAGGAAGACATTGTAAAAATTTGTAGCGCAAAATATTATTTTTGCAGGAAATATCGTACAGCAGATTCCTGTATCTATACCAATTAAAATATAAAATTGTAAAGCTTTTGGTGTATATACTGGAAAGCGGCTGGAGGACGACTCCACAATTATCATCACAAAATGTTCAAAAAATTCAATAATTGATATCTATCTACTTAAGATACGTATTTGGCAAAGTGGTTTTAACACCACCCGACATCTTACATGAACGGTTATATACCGGACGTAATACCGAGTGAGGCGACGGTTTGGTGCTCGCGCGGGGTGTGTGGGGTCATTGGGGCGCAGGGTGTGGGGTCATTGGGGCGCAGGGTGTGGGGTCATTGGGGCGCGGGGTCGTCGGCGAGGAAGGGGTGGTGCAGCGCGTCTGCGGCCGAAATGCGCGTGCGCGGGTTGGGGTCCAGCAGACGCGCCGCCAGCGCGAACGCCGAGTCCGGAAAGCCAGCCACCGACATCGTTGGATCGAAATCGTCCGCCTGGAAATAGGATATAAGTTAGAAGATAATATATTAGTAAACGGTCAGTTCGCTATTTTCAGTCAAGTTGCAGTTACATTTTTAGTTTCGTCCCGGCAAAGGCACTGGTTCTCTGGCAACCGGCAACGTGTGCAGGCTTGTCGGCTGGCTCCTTCACCCCCCGCCTTCCCGGGCGCGGCCTCCGCCCCCGGCCCCGCCCCGGCCCGCAGGTGCGCGGCCAGTTTGCGCAGGCAGAGCCCGCGGCGAGACAGCGACGTCACCACGCGACGACCTGCGCCAAGTCACTTATAACTTTAGAATCTCAACGTATCCACTATTTTAACATGTCAAGTAGAGAGACCTATGCCTCTCCTTAGAAAGGAGTTTTTGGCACACCGGTCAAACGGGTCGGTATAGGGCTCGTTTCGTGATGTCGTTCTGCATAGCTGTCTTATTAATTAGTCATCACATGGATATACTATAGAAAAGAATAACCACTACAAATTGAACAAAAGGTATTCAACTAATATACCAATTTGAATAAAAGTTCATATTGAGGCACTAAAATTTGGATTGTGTACTATTAAGTACGTTTGCGACATACCGAGAGCCTGCGCGACGTACTGCAGCGGGCCGGTGCCCAGCAGGTCGGCCAGCTCGGCCAGCGCCGCCACGTCGTCCCCGGCGCGGAAGAACGGGTAGCGCCCCGTCAGCGCGCTCGCCAGCACCACGCCGCACGCCCACACGTCCACCGCCGTCGTCTGGTGCGGGTACTTCAGCAGCACCTGCGGGACACCAGGCTGCAGCGTTAGCCGACTGTGCTCCCACAGCAGGCGCACACGTCCTAGCCGGGACTGACCTCGGGAGGGCGGAAGCCCTGCGTGCCGGCGCGGGGCGCCCGGGGCGCCGGCCGCGCGCTGCACGTGGCGCACACGCCCCCCGCGCCCGCGCACGCGCACGCAGCCGCGCGCCCCGCCCCCTGCCCCGCCCCCACGGCCACTGGGGTGGGCTGCCGACCTGCGCTCAGGTCCAGCGCTAAACGCTTAGCGCTCGATGCGATGTCCTCCTGAAATTAGAATCATCTCGTTGTATCGTTGATTTATAAAATAGACTATCTATGCCGATAGTGAATATCGACGTTATTATTGGTCATTATGCAGTACCTCGTCTCTCGTCCGCTTACGAACGCCATTAGATTGCGCGGGCGGCGGCACTCGCTCCGTCGACGTGCTCTCGGAGGCGGGACACAACCGCTGCGCGAGACCGAAGTCCACCAACAAATACCTACGATAGTAAAATAATTTAATTCTATACAAAACTGGTAACCGGAGGTAGGTAACCTTACGACACTCAGGGGTATGAATGCACTCCGTATTCTTAACTTGTCACTCCACATACCTTCTATTGTCTCGATCGTACAGAAAGTTGCTGGGCTTGACATCACGATGTATGACGCCGAACGAATGCACGTGCCGTAGCGCAATCAGTAGCGCGCGCATGTACTGACGCAACTCTTCCGCATCCATCTCTCCCACATACTCCTGGAAACACAAGCACGCTGATTTAAACTACTTTAATGTTACGAAGTAAGGTTATTCCAGTAAAACACTCGAGACGCCTAAACATCTCGTACGTTTGCGTTGATTTCTTGAGGCCAAGAACAATGAACCTTACATCGATACGCATAGCGTCGAATATAAATTCATTGTCGCGCAGTTGTTTCGAGTGCATTCGCTAGTGTGTTCGTGGAAACGGTCAACGATCTTGTATGATGTACTAGAATGTGCTAGTAATAACGGCATATCGTAGAAAAGGAGGTCTCGCGGGCCGCAGATCAGTTGATCTACTTACAGTACGAAAAATATCTTAGTGATATCAGTGAATAACCCAGCGACCTCGACGTTAATTAAGGACTATTATTCTAAGTTCTACTGTCATTTTGCGAGTTTTTTTATATAAAATCCTAACACCTAATATTATTATTTACCTATAATCACTATATTTTCACCTATTCACTAACCACTCACATTTCTAACAATCAACTACTGCTAATCCCTTTAACAATGCAATATTAAAGTAGTAAGTGGTTCTTAGATGATAAATATGTAAAGTTGTTAGTATACTGCCCTAATAAGCGCAAAAAAGGTATCTCAAAAAAAAATGAAAAAATTATATATATGACATTGGATAACATAAAATAATTCGCATCTCATGAACTAAGCCTTCAAGCGGTACCTTGTTTAAAATAGGCCATACTTCCTGTCCTCGTGATACGACATATATTCGTTTAAATTGTAAAAACATCTGTTTTTCAACCACTGTGTTAATTTTGAACTAAATTTGTTTGGAGGAAGCTCTTTGAAATTGTTTGATAATTTATTATAAAATTTTAAGGCATTTACATAAGAGTTCCTCTCGAACATTTCAAGTCTACATTAAGGGAAATACAGCTTAGTTTAAGCTGTATTTCCCTATCCCTATCTCTAAATGTTACAGTTTGTTTGGAAACTTCTTCATGTTTGGCAAAGCGCTCTGGGTGTTGTCGCACAAATAGGCACAATTCCCTGATGTACATGCACGGTAATGGCAAGATTTTGCACTTTTTAGGGCCTTACAGCTATTTATATACCCACCTCCACAAATTGCTCTCATACATTTTTTTTGTACCTTAAATGCTTTTTTTTTTTTTTTTCATTTTTTAAAAAGACAACTCCCGCATTAGGAATATACATCCTGTGTCGCGGGGGACTTTACAAACATACATGTAACGAACACAATTAACACCCAGACTCAGGACAACACTTTGTGGATCACACAAAGTGATGTCCCACGTGGGATTTGAACCCACGGCACTTGGCGCAGTAGTGAACGTTTAAACCACTAGGCCAACCGTGCAGTCGTTTAATGACATTTATCGAATTGCCCCACAACAAAAGACCATATGAGAGTACTGATGAAACGTATCCGTGGTATGCACATAATGCAGCTTCGGTTGATACTGTAACTCGTAATCGTTTTAACTAAACAAATCTATCAAGCTTGTCACAGATATATTCCACATGACTTTTCGAATCCAACTTTAAGCTGAGAAATGTAGTGCTTGCAACTTGTTCAATAAATAAAGGCCTCCAACTAAGTTTGTTATGTTAACACAAATCTTAATTGTATAATTAATAAATGACTATAATGAGATACTGCTCTTGTGCTTAGTTGGGCAGTATTGGTCCTTCTCTTTGCAGTGCTCCTTCCTACGTAGTTTACTACCTTAGTTAGTTCTTATAACACCCACAGGATTGGCACTGGTGACAACACTCTCACTGCTATTTTTGAACCAATACAATTATTATGGACAGATTAACAAATAAATATAACTTGGTATAGAACAGCAATATCAATTAGCTTGTAATACTAATTTTAAGGATATACTGGATACTTACAGAGAATTTCTTATGAGGTATATAAGGCATAATAAATACTATGGTATCTAAATTACGAATACACAGTTCTACTCCTATTACATTCTCCTTGCCCCTGCAACAAGAATGAATAATTATTCACACTTCTCAATAACTTATTGAAACCATCAACATGTCTTTAGGTAATTAAATTAGGTATTAGGAAAATAAAAACAGCTGATCCATGTTTTATTAAATATAAACCTAATATGCACAATAATTCAGCTTCACTGGCATCACTGGTATCAATGCAACTAAATCATGAGTAATCATGAGTATGAAACTGTATTGAAACTGAACCTGAATAAGAATGTCACCAAGCAGGAAGTATTTACAATACAATATACAAACCCTATGTCTCGCAAACAGCGTAGTTCATGCTCTATCCTTGAAGGATGTGCAGTGGGCACAAGGTGTTTGATAGCAAACCATCGTTTTTCAGAATCCCTTAGTGTGGCATGCTTTCGCAACGAACCCAGGTACACCGAACTGAATGTACCCTCGCCAATCTTTCGGTGAACTTCAAATATTTTGTTCAGTCCTGGCAATTTGTGCAGAAGCTCATTAATTTGTCGTTCTGAAAGAAAATTAATACTGTCACAAGTTACAAATACGATGGAAGAAACGTTCTACATGTAGACAAAGTTTTATTTTAAAAGAATCACTTGTGTGTGTTGTAAAACTGGTAATAACAAGTACGTAACCTAAAAATGCTGGGCAATAAATATTTAAGTAACCAGACTACTCTTAACCGAAATAATGAAGTGAAGGTCAAGTACATATTTTTACTTACTTTCAGCATCGTCTTTCGGGTTTGCAGAATGATCGTCATTCTTCTTTTTAAGAATTTCGTTGAGGCCATATTTACGTGTCTGTAACACATCTTTGTGCACTTTAACTTCTATTCCTCTAATTCTAGACATTACTTATTGGGTTTATTTTGCATTGTTCAGTTATTATTTCATTTTTCTATATCCTAGAGAATAAAATAAAAGAATTATGAAATATCAACAAGTTACGAAAGACAAACAAAACCACATTAAAAATAAAATGTACGTACTCTGTGGAATGTGTGTCCACTTGTAAATAAATTATTTATGGTGGTGATGTAGGTAAGTAAAGGTACCAACTATAATTTATTGTGAACAATACTTATTTTTTTGTAATGCTATAAAAGGAGGCTACCTCGAAATAAACACATTATGGTGAGTCTAACGAGGAGTTTTAAGGATTGTTTTAAATATCGTTTAATTTTATTGTTCTTAAATTGCAAACATAGAGATTTGCTAGATCTACCAATTTTTGGTGTCAATTAACTAAAGTAGTTATTTAAACTGTAAAATGAGGAGAAATAATTATGTATAGCATAGCATTTTTATTTTTTCTTTTTAATATGTAACCCATCTTTCCACATCTTCCGTCATCCATAGCCTGTATAGTTTTTAACTGCCTCGGTGGCATAGTGGTAGCGTATGCGACTACTATGCTTGAGCACGGGTTCGATTCCCGGGTTGGATCAAATGTTTGTAATGATCTGCAAAGATTTATTTCAGAGTTTGAGTGTTTCCTATGTTTAATATGTGTTTACAAAAAAAGAAGTATATATGTATTTAAATCAGTTGTCTAGTACCCATAACAAGCTCTGCTTAGCTTGGGACTAGGTAGCGTTGTGTGTTAGATGACCGAAATATTTATTTATTTATTTTTCCAGCTTTGTCGAACGATCGAAGGCCGGCAACGCACTTGTGACGCCTCTGGTGTTGCGGGTGTCCATGGGCGGCGGTAATCGCTTACCATCAGGTGATACGTCTGCTCGTTTGCCCCCTACACAATAAATAAAAAAAAAAAAACGATCGTAACGATCTAAATTTGGCAACCGAACCAAATGTCATTTGTCATTTTTCTGTCAAATGTACTTACATGCTCTTTGTATAATGAATTAATCGAATCGTAAAAATAACTTTTAAAGCTAAGAGTTTTCTTTGCAATTGTAAGTAAATAAATAAAAAGAAAATAAACTTTCAGCAGTTCGACGTTCTTCGATAATGTTTTTTGGGAATTCTTTAAGTAAAATTGCCAAAAGTGCAGTTAGATCGGTATGAATTTCTCTTTTAATAGCTGTTATCTTATTACTGTAAAAATCAACGAGTAATATATAATTTTTTAGAAATTTATTCGTTTTATGAATGAAATAGTATGACTTGTTTTAATATTTACTATTTATTGACATGACTAATAAGATACGAAGAACAAAACCACATATTATATTATAAATATTATTGACCTAATTTTACAGGCTAATTATGCAACGAAAAGTCCTAAACCTGAGATTCCCAAGAATCCCTTGGCTTCAACATATACAGCAGCACATCAAAAAGAGAATGGAATAGTGTATGATAGGAAGCCGTTTAGGTTGAACTTGGAAGCTGGGAAGACATACCATTGGTGTCTCTGTGGAAGATCAAAATTGCAACCACTGTGTGATGGTACACATAAAGATATATATCTTAAAGTCACTCAAAGGTAATTAAAGGCTATATAAAACATTGATAAGAATAATCTGAACAATAAAAAGATAGACTGCATAAAAAACTCTTGAAATACTTGTTCAAATTTACAAAACACTTGTTTTAATCCTAACATGACACATGTTATCTTGCGGCATTATGCCAATATTGTTGTTGTGAGCTTAGGTACTTTAGTATTAGTAAATTTGTTTATTTCTAATCTATATATCATATAATTGTCTCATAGAGGTTGTCTTGATAACTGTAATATATTTGTAAAAGGTTAAAAGTAGAGTATTTAATTTTTGTGATCAATGTTTGTAGCAAGCCTTCTTGGTATTGCACATTCATATATGAAATGGTACATGGTATTTAAAAATATTTATTTATATATTGCAATACTTATTTTTATGTCTTCTTTGCAATTACAGGCCTGTGAGATTTACAGTAGAAAAATCAAAAGAATACTGGCTGTGCAATTGTAAACAGACAAAGAACAGACCTTTCTGTGATGGCACTCACAAGCAGAAGGAAATACAAGAAGCCAGTACTGTCAGGTTGTGAAGTAGGCCGCTGGTAATGTGAAGTACAAACATTAAGGTACTGAGATGATGCTAGAGTTAGCAGTTAGGAATAGTTGTGGAGTTGAGACAGATCATGTGTTAGTTGATTTCCTATGAAGATATGTAGTAAAAAAATAAATATTGTTTCTTTTTCATGTTGTTTTAGTATTTAAAAAAATGTTTTCGGAAACCCCAAGAGAAGCACCTTAATAGCTGTAGTAAACAGTTCTTTGTTTACTAAAGATGTTGATCCTAACGGTTGGCTATATTTCAAGCAAAAAGTGTTAGTGTAGGTACCTTATTTCCTTCCTGTTAATAAAAAGAAAGGTATATATATATATATTATTATTATTATATTATTATTATAACATGTTTATTTTATGTAAGTAGTAAACATAATTATAGTGCAACTCAAAGGTTTTTAAAGGTGTTTAATAGTGTTTGATGTTCATATTCATATTTAAGTCACATTGTACAATTGGTATTTTATATTTAGTTAATTTGGTGGCAAAAAAACAACTATTTTACAATTGAACATATTTTTTAATTGTTAGCAAAGTTGTTATAGTACGAGATCCGGCTGCAAAATCAGTACATTCATCGAGTATTTGCTAAAAACAAATTTTTTACGCGAAGAGGTGCGCAACGGCAACCGCCGTGATTTTTCAGAAAAAAGAAATATATGAATTTTTTTTCGAAAAATCAATTAGCTATAATTTAATTAAATGTATTAGCGGTCACATTTTGATAGGCAACTTGGTAGATATACATTCTCCTAATCATAAATATGCGTAAAAATTTGGTTTTTACGCATATTTTAAATACTCAATGAATGTACTGATTCTGCAGCCGGATCTTAGACTATTACTGCTGACTACAAAAAAAATTACTGCTGTAACTTTATGTATGGAAAACACTAAATTTTTTGGAAAATTACAATAGGCAGAACTAGTATCACACACGACTGTGAGATTTACAGTAGAACTGACACAAAAATACTGATTAAATCTAAATTAATTACACCCAGCCAGAAAACGAATAATTTTATTCATATCTCTACCTGCTCACACCACTCGAGTACAGATTCGTGTACTCGTACATAGTGGTACATACTAACGGAGGTCTCACTCTGAAATCAATCTATCGCCAATAAAATTTAGCGAACACTAGTGTCCTACAAGAGCCCTGACCAATGCAGACGCCCCGCTTCTGATATAGTGCGAAGAACGCGTATCATTAAAAGATTAACCCTTTCGGCTGCCAACGAAACCGACGACTCATGATCTGTTAAGAAGCAAGAAAATATTATCTTAGTACGAAACAAATTTCAAATCAGGACTTCAGTTTCTTTCTCCGTGTAGTTCACCACCGCTATTCATCATGGAATCGATCAGCTTTTACAACTTCCACGGTGACTAAGAAAGCAAACTATGCAGTACAAAATGTCTGCAATGAGAAGGACTTCTAGAGGAGGTTCTACTCTGGGAGCACCCGGATCATGTGATTTTAGGTCCCCTCTGAATCACCATGCCTAATAGGGCCCAGGGCCTCGGCAGTTGACGCCATAATTTTTAGTGATATCATCACATACTCTTGGCTTCTGATTCCCCAAGAAACAAAAGATGAACAGAATCCCTCTCTGGGCGTCCACACTCAGAACGCAACGCGCCTGAGCTTGGATGCCCAGGCTGCCCCTCGTATTCTGGGGGGGGCAAAACTACGCTTATTCATGCTCGGGGTAAGAGCAACAACACCACACTATGGCTCCGTGTAGATAGCGACGACCATCCCCGCGTCTATGCGTGCCTCTATAGGTCCCATAGCGGTGATGCCGAAACTGACCGACTCATTGAGCACTGAGCACATCCAGATGGCTACAGACTTCGTGCAGCAGCAGATCCCCTCCGCAGAGATCGTCATACTTGGCGATTTCAACGCCCACCACGCCGACTGGCTCAGTTCTATTAAAACGGATCATGCGGGGAGATCTGTTCACGATTTCGCCCTGGCATACGGCCTGACACAACTGGTTACCACGCCCACACGAGTGCCAGATGTGGAGGGCCAGAATCCTTCACTGTTGGACCTTCTGCTGACTTCTCATCCGGACGGTTGCCACGTAACCGTGAACGCCCCACTTGGCTCTTCAGACCATTGCCTTGTCCGGAGTTCAGTGTCTATCACACTCTCGCCGCGATCGCGAGTTGTGCGCAGCCGTCGTGTGTGGCACTACAGGTCAGCAGATTGGGATGGAATGCGGTCGTTCTTTGCGTCCTACCCTTGGAGACGGTTGTGCTTCTCGCCGGATAATCCCAACACTGCTGCTGATTCTATTGCTGATGTTGTGCTGCAGGGTATGGAGCTTTTCATCCCATCCTCTGTGGTTCCCATTGGTGGCAAGTGTCGGCCCTGGTTTGGTCCATCCTCCAGAAAAGCTTCTCGCAGGAAGCAGGAGGCTTATCGAGCCTGGGCCGACGCGGTGGCAGTGCGGGATCAAAATACCAGTGCTCTGAAACGGGAGTACAACTCTGCCTCCAGGTCCCTCAAAAGAGACATTGCAAGGACGAAATCGGAGCACATCGCTAGGGTTGGCGAGAGGCTTGAGCGTCTTCCTTCGGGAATTCGGGCATTTTGGTCTCTTTATTTTATTTTTATTTTATTTTATCAGGACAACCAACAAGAACATACACCTTAAAAGCTAAGAGGCACATAGCATTAATGCACAATCATTGGTGCTGCCTTAATTATAGGTTGCCACGAAAAGCATAATTATTTTATAAACAGATAGTTGGGAGCCTAAGGCATCCCTTAACTTACAAAAATAAATAAAAGTACTTAATTAAAACTAGAAAGTAATAAGTAAATTACACAAATTCCAAAAAGGTCACCATACATAGTCAAATATACAACCAATATACTTAATTTATAAGGAAATCTAAGTACGTTTGTCCTAGCTTGTTAATGAAATTTTTTTCTTAAAAGATGGTAAACTCAAGTGAAATATATCAATGTCCATGTTTTTGCAGATAGAATTATACTCTGCTTGGAGTCTATTTAGAGGAGAGAAATGGCCTAGGTTTGTTTTGGACCTCTTAGGTGTGAACAAGGAGTATCTAGTTAATCGCGAAAGCTTATGAGAGATCGTAATGTTAACTTTTTGTAGCAGATCAGGACAGTTTATATTACCATTAACTAATTTATGTAAAAATGATAAATCTAAAATTTTACGGCGTTTTTTTAGTGACGTTAAGTTGAAATGTAATAATCGGTTTGTATAACCGGAGAGTTTTTTTGTCAGTTTAAATTTGTATGCCAAGTGGTACACTAATCTTTTTTGCACACGTTCAATTCTGTTGGAATGGACTTCATAATGCGGATGCCAAACCACACAGCCAACTCCAGAACAGACCTAACAAGACTTTCATACAATCTTAAAATAGTAGTTTTATTTTTAAAGTTCTTAGTGTTTCTCATTATAAAACCAAGGGTTTTGAGTGATTTGGAGATAATATTATCATAATGTTTCCTAAAATCAAGTTTTTTATCAAGAATGACTCCAAGGTCCCTAACGCATTCGACTTCTTGAATACGTTGGCCAAATATTGTGTAAGCCCCAGACAAGTAAGTATTACGGTTACGAGTGAATCGAATGTAGCAGCATTTATCGACATTTAGAACCATTTTATTTTCTTTGCACCAGTTTACCAAACCGTCAAGATCATCCTGCAATAACGTAATGTCTTGAAGATCCCTGATGGGTCTCATTAACTTGAGATCATCCGCGTAAAGGTACGGTTTGCTGTTTTTGAGGCAAGATGTAACGTCGTTCACAAACATATTGAAGAATAAAGGTCCCAAGTGGGAGCCTTGAGGGACACCTGAAAAATTAGAAAAAATATCTGATTCATAACCACTAACCACCACTTTGGATGTACGGTGACTTAAATATGACGAACACCATTTATGAAAGGCGCCAGCAAAACCACACTGCCATAGTTTCTGTAATAAGATACTGTGAGAAACCTTATCAAAAGCCTTGGAGAGGTCTGTGTAAATGACATCGACAGAAGAGCGATCGTCTAATGAACGGGATATATCATCAAAAAAATCCACAAGATTGGTGCAAGTCGAGCGAGCAGGGACAAAACCATGTTGAGAGTCCGCGAGAATACTCTTAATTTTTTTTTTATTTATTTATTTTACTATAACATACACCATCATTACGGATTACATCCAATGCAATAGTGTCGGATAAAAATGTACAATACATTACAATAAACTGAATAAAAATTAACAACACATGCAAAACACTACGCAAAAATTACAAAACAATCGGTACTATAAAAACTAAAAAGATTAAATAAAAAACTATACGCACAACAACACCAATACAGCAAAAAAAATATGCCATGATACGTATGGACATAGTAAGGACTCTAGCAACTTTGCAAAGACAGACAATATAGTGATTGGCCTATCGTATATATATATATAATCGAGAGCGGCACTGATAGCTGAGGAGCACAGTTGACAACAAAAACAGAAGGTATCCCATCTGCCCCAGCACCTTTATTGCTGTCAAGAGACTTAAGGCGTTGCAAAACTTGGTCATCAGAGAAACAGATAGAACACAATGCATGAGTGACATCACATTTATTATACGATTGGTTGTTAATCAAGTTACGAGTATCCATGGGCGTACCCAGGTTCTGAGCCAGGGGGGGGCAAATCGGGTTTTTTAAAAGCCCCTCGTCAAATAAATGGATATGAAAAAGGCATTTTTTTAAATAAATTATTTCATTATAGAATAGCTATTTTAAAAACCCTTTCGCAGTCCACTACTAGACATAGGCTTGTCCAATTAATTGCACGGCACTTTTTAAAATAAATTTTCAAAAGTCTTCGGCAAAACAGTTTAAGATGAAACATTAACGTTATCACTAACAAATTGTTCTATGTACACTGAGCAAAAAAGTCCATTTATTCTATCTTTGCCTGGTCTGGTGTCAGTATAGCAACATTCACAGCGGCACTTGTGAGCTACAAAAATCCAAAGCGAGTCTCAGACTTGCTTCTTGAAGTCCACAATTGCCTACAGGACTGGAGGCTAAAAGCAAGTGCCGCTATATCAGCCCAAATAACAATTACTCTTCGTCAGGGTAACTATCCGCAATCAGGCCGAGGTGGCAGCATAAGCGCTTATTTTTGGGCAGAAAAGGAACACCGGGATTTCTGCACAGGCGGGAGCCATATACAAACCGTAGGTTGGAGGGTTTTCCTTTTCATAGTGCATCTGGTTCGCCGACTTCTAGTAACCGAGACGGCGTGCGGTCCACGACCAGTCAGTGGTATCCGGGAGGATTTCCGTACAGAAAAAAGGGTAATTCGCAAGTAAAAGTCGGAGAAAATATCTTACCGCTACGTGAGTGTGTGAACCTTTTTGTTTTTATTTGTGCGGAAATTCCTTCGTATATCACCATCTGGTGGTTATATCGGACTCGAACCGACTGAAAACCGCACACCGTTATAGATATTAGAAGCCGGGGTAGCAGGTGCACCCTCGGAAGGAAATCTCTGGAACCCCGACGTACCTCGGGCCACCTATGGTTTGTAGATGGCCCTCTCCTGTGTAGGAATCCTGATGCTCCTTTTCTATTTTAAAAACGGGCGCGAGCACTTTGTGGACCTCCCCCGGCTTGCTTCTGCTACGGAGATCCTCACCTGTCACCCCCAAGCTTGCGCTCATGGAGGACGGAAATCGTTTGGCCATCTCCGGCGCCCGAGTCGTCTGCGGCACCTGGCCCGTTCCCGGGCCTGGCGGCCAGGAAGAGTTCTAAACCTCGCACGGTCCCACTCCGCCATCTCCTTCGCAAGCATAACTGGCTCGCAGAAAAAGACGGCAGAGTTCTACGCGCTCTCGTTACGCAACATGACCGCAATAATGGTACCAAGCGAGAGAACCCCCCACTCCGATGGTCGCCTCGACTTGCCCTACTCCGGACATTCTGCTAGCTTGTGGAATGCCGTGTCTACGGTCTATTCATCGCAGTGGTGGCTCCTTGCGGATCAGACACAGGTGTTCTTCGAAGCATCCTTTCCCCGTGATCACCTGTGTCAGCCGGTATGAGAGTGTCCCGTGATGCCTCTTGAGCCAATCCTCCATAACGAGTCTTACCGCCACAATAACGGCTTGCCCAGCACTCGGTTGCCCAAGTCGTTCCTTCCATTCCTCCACAACAACCTGGTGAAATTGAAATTTCTGGTCTTCGATTTCTCGAGTCTTAGGACTCCTACCTGAAGGTCAACACTTGTTGAGCACGTCGCAATAGCCCGATATTGCTGGCCTTCAGGACCTCCGCCCATACAGGGGACCGCACAACTCCCGCGTATAGTCTCCTGCAGGAGTCATCGGAGCCCCTCATATTATCGGCAGCAACCGAGCCAATCACGCGCTGCGCCAGCTTGGGAATCAGACTTCGGAAATGGTGTCCCATCGGCCTTCGGGTGCGAGCCCAATGTGGGCTTACATATAGACCGGTGGAAAAATCATATGAAAGCAAAATGAGATGATATATCTATGCGGCACAAAAACCTGTACTGGATGCTAGGACAAAACTACAAATTATAACTGGACAACAATCTTCTGATATATTAGACGATAATTAAACCTGGATATACGGCATACACTTGTGGAACTCCACAAAAGATTCCAATATAAACGTCATACAGAGAGCTCAGAACAATATCCTAAGGTCGATAGTAAATGAATCGTGGTTTGTTACCAATGCGGAACTGCATCAACAGCTCTCAGTGAAAAAAGTGAGCAAGAAAATACGACAAGCCTCCGATAGTTATTTGTAGTAGTGTTGTGTGTAGTGATTAAAATACATTCCAAATGAATGGGAATATCAGCTGGTCATAAAAAACTACATAAAACGACTCAGAAGATTTACTATCTCAGGACTATGATGAGTAGTTCTCTTCGCTAGAGAGCACGCTCTGATCGTCACTGCGCTCGAACATCGCATAGCCCTAGGACTAATTCCCGATGACGATTGCCGATCTTACAACAACACAAAAAATAAATCTGTCTTTGTCCGTAGTCGATCTTAGTCACGTTTTTACGCGTCTCAGTGTGCTTTATATATAATCGAGAGAAGAAGATAGTAGGAATGTCAACATCTAGGGGGGGGCAGCTGCCCTCCCCTGCCCTACCCTGGGTACGCCCATGCGAGTATCAATATCGTCGTCTAAACTGTATGAAGCTGCAAAGAATGTTGCCAGTGTATTGCATATTTCAGGACCTGTTGAAACTACAGTGTATGGAGGGTAGAGACAAGGAGTGTTATCTTATATGGAAGAAAATTGAAAAAAGTGTCCAGCATAAGCTGTAAATAACAGTTCAAAAACCTTCCAGAATGGCGCTGGTGTAGACACAGGTTATGGTATGAATATAGCAATTGTGAACGAATTGAAGTACGCCGAGGTAAAAAATTTAACATTATTGTCACTACTTGCGTATTACAAAATACCGCCACCCTAATTTAATGCATTTCAACGGACACTTTTCATGTACACAGATGATACTCCTTATCTCTACCCTCCATACTACAGTGTCTTGATATGTCATTGAAGATGGAAATGCGATACTCTTAGCTCTTTTATGCTTAATGGAAGAAAAAAAAGAGAGCTGTATGCTGGATATCCAGTTCCACCAACGCTCAGTGCGCTTAGCACTTTTGTCTCTTGAAATCCACAAGTCGAGCGGCCCGGATGGAATCCCTCCTATTGTGTTGAAGATGTGCGCTCCAGAGTTGGCACCGGTCTTAACGCGTCTTTTTCGACTCTCCTACTCTGCTGGCGTAGTCCCGTCATCATGGAGGGCAGCATTGGTCCACCCGATCCCTAAAAAGGGCGATCGCTCAAATCCGGCTAACTACAGGCCGATAGCCATAACTTCCCTCTTCTCGAAAATAATGGAGTCCATCATTAACCATCAACTCCTGCGGACCCAGAGGATCATCATCTGCTTAGTGACCGGCAGTACGGTTTCCGTAAGGGTCGATCAGCTGGTGATCTTCTGGCATACCTGACACATCGCTGGGCTCAGGCGATTGAGACTAAGGGGGAAGCCTTGGCAGTTAGTTTGGACATCGCGAAAGCGTTCGATCGGGTCTGGCACAAAGCGCTTCTTTCGAAGCTCCCTTCCTATGGGCTTCCCGAGAAATTATGCGATTGGGTCACTAGCTTTCTGGCATGTAGAAGCATAAGGGTCGTAGTCGACGGTGAATGCTCTGACTCCATGTCTGTGAATGCTGGTGTCCCGCAAGGCTGTGTGCTATCGCCTACTCTGTTCCTCCTTCATATCAATGACATGCTGCCAATTAGCGGCATTCATTGTTATGCGGATGACAGTACGGGCGATGCTCTCTACACCGGCCGCGCCAATATTTCTCGGGAAAACGTCATTGAGAGTCGAAACAAACTTGTGTCTGAAGTTGAGACCGCTTTGGAAAGGGTCTCAAATTGGGGTAGACTTAATTTGGTCCAATTCAACCCGACAAAGACACAAATTTGCGCGTTCACCGCAAAAAAACTCCCGTGGGTCGTATGTCCTCGTTTTGAAGACACTCCCCTATCTGCCTCAGCCAATATTGGGATACTTGGTCTCGACGTATCGAGCGAAGTCCAGTTTCGTGGCCATTTGGAGGGTAAGGCCAAATTAGCCTCAAAAAAGCTAGGTGTGCTCAACAGATCGAGGCAGTATTTCACTCCGGCCCACCGCCTTCGGCTTTACAAAGCGCAGGTTCGGCCTCACTTGGAATACTGTCCTCATCTTTGGGCAGGGGCACCCCAATACCAGCTCCTCCCTCTGGACCGCATTCAGCGGAGGGCGACTCGTATCGTCGATTGCCGGGATCCTTCAATTCGGCTAGACTCTCTGGCGCTGCGTAGAGATGTGGCTTCACTGTGCATCTTCTACCGCATTTACCATGGGGAGTGCTCCGAGGAATTGTTCGGATTGATCCCTGCCGCATCTTTCCGCCATCGTCCTACGCGACAGAAATTTCATCCCCATCATCTAGATTATTCTAGATGGTTGGCAGTCCACAACTGTGCGATTTTCCCGAAATTTTCTGCCACGCACAGCAAAACTTTGGAATGAGCTGTCGCCTGCGGTGTTCCCGGACCAATACGACCTTCAAACCTTCAAGAAAAGAGCGTACTCCTTCCTAAAAGGCCGGCAACGCACTTGTGACGCCTCTGGTGTTTCGGGTGTCCATGGGCAGCGGTAATCGCTTACCATCAGGTGATACGTCTGCTCGTTTGCCCCCTATATAATAAAAAAAAAAAAAAACTTCTTAGGTTAGGTTGCATTCTATGTCATAAAATGCTACTTTACACAGTCCATAAGCAGAGTTCTTTTTTTTTGCATTTCTTTTATTGGTAACACTACAGATAACAGAATCTACAGATGACCTGTCAGTTTTTTGGCCGTCAGATCGAAGATTCTCATTGTAAATATTTCATTCGGTCGGTGTTCTAGTTAAGCATCGTGTGTGTTATCATTTCACACGTAGTTACTGAGTTAACATTGTGCTTACTAGTGTTTAAGTAATTATATAGTGCGTAGGTATCGTGTTCGATAGCACGGACAACCAGTCTTACTCTTATTCTCAAAAAGCGTGTAATAAAAACCGAGAATGGAACAGCAGCAGCAGCCGAAGCTATTTACACGCGAGGAATTAAAGGCCCGCTGTACGCGCAATGACGCCGTGTTAATCATACACAACGAAGTGTACGATGTAACGAAGTTCCTTGCAGAGGTCAGTGCCAGCTGAATTTTTTTCGGACCATTTATTGGATTATTTTATTCAGTCCTACAAATTGCTGTTTATATTGTTAAAGTCGGGGAAAGCTAGAAATTTATTTTTATGGGTAGTAACTAGGTAGTGCAGTACAGTAGATTATTTAAAATATTTTTTAACAATTCATTGATTATTAAATAAAAAAAATGATTTGGCTAAATATAATGCTTTACCTGCCTCGCTGGTCCAGTGGTTAGCGTAAGTGACTCTGTCTGGTCTGATGCCTTGGTCAGACTGCTGTTAGATTATTTTACAAGATATTCTTCAAATAACATCTTGTAGTATAGAAGATGGTGGTTTCGTGCCTCGGAAAGCGCGTTGAGCCATTGATCACGGTTGTCATGAACATCTATGACAATCCTTATTGGCAAATCATTGCCCTCAAATACACTGACAAATAGTTCAACCTTCAAATTCAGTACAGAGTTGCAGAGTTCCAATGTCAGTTGCTCTGTGGAATAATAATATTCAGCTTAACGAGTTGAACTAGCCTTAGAACTTCGCCGAACCCAATTAATCTTGGGAATAATAAAGGCCATGAAGACAACAAGATCGCTTTATCTTTACTTTCTTAATTTTTTTGATGAATTAGAATGAATCTAATTATATTAATAAATAGCTTATGAGATGTAGTATTACGGCAAATTTTCCAGCCATTATTATTAGTAGTAGTAATAATACTGTTGTCAAAAACAAACAAACTTTGTATGAATTATTTGAAAAGATGGTGCACATGAGTTTCTCACCAGCTCTTCTCATGAATGCAATACCCATCGGAGCTGGTACTTGGATTGATTTCAATTTAAACCTTTGAGTTGAATCGAAATCAATCTAAGCTCCGGTTATTCAAATCATTTCAGTGCATTTAGTATTAGTACCTTTTATCACTGAATTGATTACTTGAGTTTTGTTTTATATTTTGATGTTTGTATTTTTGACGTGTTCAAGTGCCTTTTGGGGCCTATGGAAATAAATGATTTGAGTTTGAGTTTAATAATATGAAATGTATGGAAGGTGTTATGAGTATTGTACATTTTCTCAGGTGTATGGTGTGTATGTCACAAAGGTGCATAGAAACAAAAATATTATACCTTTTATCTAAAAACCTTTAATAAACCCCAGAATTGACAAATTTTATATTATTGCAAGTGTTTTCATAAGCAACAACCAATACTTTTTAATTTGAATATAGCGGTTCTGATAATGGGTTTTTAATGATTGCTTTAATTATACTATTTTTGTAATATTATTGACCTGAGACATCAATTTGTTGACCCAACTAGTTTATTATCAATTTCCACATAAGACAATACACAGTTTAGTCACCAGAGTAATTATTCAGCAAATGGAATATATAATTAGCATTGCTAAGTAATATTACAAAATGTAATTTAATTTGTTAATGTAGGACTGTGCCAAGTTGGCATTTAATTAGAGTAATGTTTCAACTTTGCCTCACATTTCACTACAATGGCTTCACTCATTTATAATTGACCCACTAACATTGTAACATGATTAATCATTACATACATAAGAACCTGAAATTAATCCATTTAAGCCTGCTGTCTCTATTTGGGTCCACTAGTTGAAGTACCAACATATTTTAAATTTTTCACACTACAAAAGTTACTTGAAAAAAAAAAACTTTAAACAAATAAATTATGCTAATAAAGAAGAAACTTTTTGTAATTTTTATTTTAAATGTTTGCAACATTTGCTTAAATATTCATATATTAATAAACCCTATCCTGCTCATCAGCAGGTATACATATAACACCACTTAAATTTGTTGAAATCTCTAATTTACCAATTTAATTTATTCATCATATAAAAAGTATCTGGCCTTCCACTTGATTTGTATGTATTCTTTGTTACAATCAAAATTATTATAATTTATTTATTTATACATCTTTATTGCACACTACTAAAGTATAAAAAATACTATATTTATAGACTATTATTTTAATCTCTACAAAATTTCTTATTTAGTATGTGCCATAAAGGGTCAACTCAATTCTATCTTTGCTAGGGTGAATGTTTAGTTCTTAATGTTTCTGCAATTTAGCTCTCCTGTGAAAAATAAAGATACTAGTTAATTACAGTAAAAATTTAAATTTCCAGTACTTTTCGTCAGAAAATAACAAAAAGGAAACTTGCTAATATTGTTTTTTGTTTAACACAAATTATTAACATATTGAATGTATACACTACTTTTAAAAAAAACAACATTTCTGGTTATGACTTTCCAAAAAGTGTCCAAAAATAGCTGCCAAATATAATGAGTGTCATTGTGTTAAACAATCTTGAAATGTTGTTTGCATTCTGTTCTAAGTAATTATAGTTCAATATAAATTACAAAATTGCCAACTTAACAGTGAAGCTCAAGGTGTTTGCCAACAATTTAAAACCTACTTTATTCTTATCAAAATAATTCTCAGTCAAGTTGAAAATTGTATGGTACTTAAATTTATGAGTACTAAAAGTAATGATAACAAAGTAATATGTTTCCATTGAACCTAACCCATAGCAAACAAAATTATAAGGAACATTAAAAAAAAGCTATGTGAGGTTGCAGTCCATTGCCATATTAAGCATTTAAATTTGTACTGTATATAACGATGATAAACATTTTTTCTTAAATTCTTATCACTTGATTCAGAGGAATTGTGTGCTATTTATTGCACGGCCATCGACTGGCCCCGGTTTGTCGTCATCAATAGACAATACTGAAATTTATTTTCTTCTAAAAATTGCCTTATTATCATTTTTAATATTTATCGTCATATTTAACCAATTTACACAAAGCTATAAAAGCTTAATTTACCTACTCTGTCTACTGCTGAAGACCACATTATGCCTTCAGTCTGATAGTTTTTTGGATTTATCGCGAACAGACAGACAGATGCGGATGAGACTTGGGTTGCCAACTATTTTTACAAGAAATAAAGTATATTTAGGTCTGAGAAAACCATTAAACAGTATTTTATTTATTTGATGTTTTTTAATAAAAATTTAAGACCTCTCACAACTTATTAATTTAAACTCTTTTTAAAAACTTCGTACGCCTCACCACAATTATAACTTAAAATAAATCAATAAGGAACCAATTTTTTTATAAAATCAATACTTGCTCCGTTTTTATCCTCCACCACTTTGTATTCATTACTGAAAAAATCCTCAGATCCCGTGCCTCTCGCGACCTTCGGATACATTTATGATTTTAAATTAATTTATTATATTAAACATCACAAATCGAATAAATACAACAACATTAATTAAACAATTCCATGTCTAAAACACGCAACACACAATACGGAACGTGCGCTCACTTACATGCGCAACCAAAATTCACGCCGGTTAAAGGTGCCCACCTTCCTGCCTCGACTATAATAGATAGAGAGGTCCCGTTTCTTTCGAAATGTAGCTCAACTCAATACCCCTAGGGTTTTTTTATTTATATTTTCCATATCGCTTTACGTTCGAGAAAACGTCGATTCAATGAGAAAGTACACAGAAAAAAAACGAATTTTTGCGTTTGTAGAAAAAACTTTTTGATATTTTCAAAAAAATTTCGCCATCTTGTAACCCTTGCCCCTCACTCACTCAATAATCTACGTAACGCTAGACCTCACGAAACTGTAGCAACATTTCACTATGGCTAAAAATGGGTACCCTACTGAAGCGAAAAGGTACGTGAAAGCGAAAAAGTGAAAAACATGAGGATGACGAAAAGAATGGATTTTGATGAAACTTTACAATAATATAACTTATACATCAGAATAGGCTACAATTTATTAAGATACTAGCTTCGCCTCGCGGCGTTGCCCGCCCGTTGTAAAGTATAATGTTTTGAAAAACAGTATAATACTGTTTTTAACAGTATAATAACTTTTTTAATATATCATCATAGTTGGCCACCCTAGGGGAACTTTGTGTGTGTGTACATGGATACAAAATATACCTTTACAAAAACTATACTATCTATAGGTAATCTATTCCTTATTTTAACGCCTGTCTACCACTAATTTTATGATGTTTGTTTAGTAGCTAGTGACATGATTTAAAAGATAACATAACCTGTTTGATGCGGAATCTTTCTGAATATTCTACGCTACGTAAGTATGCCTTTCTCCGATCTTTGTCATAGCTGTGCGAGTCAACCGACTCTTTCTACAAATACTGCACGTTGTAAACCACTGATAACTGCAGTGGATATTTTAATACTGTTTTCATATGTCATCACGCGGCGTCTGCCTAAGTTACTGATACATAAAACCTTCTTCGATGAACGTTACCTATCTACTCTATTTCACGCAAAAAATAAAACATTGGAAATCAACTGAGATATTAGAGATACGACTAAACAGCTTACTTCCATCAATCAATACCTAACTGACCTGTCTGCGCATTTGCACCTCTATATCAAATAGAACCAATAAAATATATTCTCTTATCACACTTCTAATATTGTTAAGGTGAAAGTAAGTTTGTTTGTTACGCTTTCACGCGTAAACTACTTAACCGATGTCATGAAACTTTGGACACATGCTTGGAGTTATTAGAAGTAACTAGGGTAAGTACTATTTATTAAATAGAAGCAAAGCCGCGGGCGAACGCCAGTTAGAATATATAGGCGCATATGCACATTGACAATAATAATAATAATTTTTTTTTGACTACAAAGTCTCAATTAGAGGAACCGAGATTTCAATCCGTCTGTGATGTAACCAAATTGATTTTATTGTGTGAAGTAGCATTTCGACGTATTGTATCGTTCTGAGTAAGCTGAGTGTCGAGCAAAGATCGAATACATTTTATTATTCGTAGGTCTCGACAGTAGGTATGTTTACTCCGGGATATCATAAGGGAGAGTTCACTGACAGCTGCGTGATTCGTGCTCAACTTATTGTAAATGCGAAAATAATGAAACAAACTAAAATCCGTTTAAATTATAATGCGTAAATTAAGGAAACACTATAAGCAATGCTAACATTTAAGCAAAATACACATTCAATAAATAATATACAATTAGCCTTATTCTTGTTGACGCAATATCATGGCGACTTGCGTCACGCACGTTCGAATAACAGACAAAAAACTAAAACCTTTAAAAATTAAATAACGTTTATAAAACTTAATAAAATTTTATGAACTGAAAAAAATCATTTTAACTATGTATTTTGTTCGATCTATTCTTGAGAAATTGTTAGATATACGATTTAATATTATTCTGTAGGTGACCACCACTCTTGGATTCTCCTTAAGCTTTCCATCAGACATAGTAGAGTCACTTTGGCATTTGAGTAATTTTTAAACTATCTAACCTGCAAAAACCCTATAGCTATCGAAATAAAATTGAGGTTTAATATTGATATGAAAAAACTTAGCTAGGTAAATATAGTTTAGATACTTCATAAAATTGTATACTGGCTAGTTGGATTTGCGGTTAATGGATGCGATTGCCAATCAAGAGGTCTCGGGTTCGAATTCCGGGTCGGGCTTAAAGTGTTATTGAGTTTTCTGATTATAGAAATACTTAATAACAGCTCGGAGTTTGGAAGGTCTGAACCCCCGTGCCTGGGAGATCACGTAAAACTGTCGGCCCTGCGCCTGATCTCACCCCGATCCCCGATACGTTATCGACTAATGCCCGGTTCCTATATTTAACGAATCGTCATCGTGTAAAAATTTTCTACAACCGACTACGAGTCGTAAATACCGTTCCTCAATTTATTTTTTACTAGCTGAACCCCGCGGTGCTACCCGCGGTACGATGATAACTGCGGGCAACGCCGCGAGGCGAAGCTATATCTTTATAAATAGTAGCCTATGTGTTATTCTGATGTATAAGCTATATTGTGGTAAAGTTTCATTCAAATCCATTCAGTAGTTTTTACGTGAAAGAGTAACAAACATCCATACATACATACATCCATACTTACAAACTTTCGCCTTTATAATAGTAAGTAGGATAGGAACGATTTTAGGTTACGCCCCGTATAATATACTACTATTCGTATCTAGAACGGATCGTTTTTCAAATATAGGAACTGGGCATAAGAGAACATTAAGATTGTATAGTTAGGGGCTAATAAACGATACTAATTGGTAAGTCTACCTTAACGATAAAAACGATTTCCTTGCCCCTTTGATAAATTAGACTGGAGTTTAGTTATAAACAGCTTTTCATAGCTCTGTTCTAATTTTAGTTATTACTTGTTTTGAATGTATACGCAAACAAAGTAGAGAATGCAAGTTTTATGAAAATCAAAAGCAATTCTATTGTCTATTGTCATGGACTCTATCTACATGTTTTTTTATTTTAAAGACAGGATTATTTGCTTGGAATTATACTGTACTTAACAAGCACTTTGTGGCGATTACGTTTAGCCTCGGCTGGTAATCAAGGTGAAGGTTATTGAATGGATTGTCACAATAGCCAAGTGGCGACAAGGCTACGATTAGTAATCATTGATTTTATGTCTTAAAATTCGGCAGATGCTTAATTTGTCAAGAATTAATGAAATATAATATTTTGACTGCCCGGCCTACACGAATTCAATCTCACACTCCCTAAGATTGTCTTCATTACTTTTTATTGAAATAGGTGCAAACATATCTCTGGTGTACTTACATGTTCGATCCCCTGAAACTTCTTAAGACAACATTAAAAATTGCAAACCAGAATCAGACCATGCACAGCTTAAAAATAAATACACACACGGTAAAACAACATATTATTTCGTACGAAAATGATGACCTAAGCATTTCTCGCCACAAGCTTTTGTTCCCGACGTGATCTGTAAGTACCATGTCCATGGCAATTTATATTCCGCCGACAGCCAGGAATTTTATTAATCCCATCTCTGCCACGCTGGCATTTCTCATTTCGTACCGTACTAGAGGAATGCATACCGCGCCCCTCTTTGGCCTAATTCTCTATTGTCTGATGCCATCGGTATATTGTGAAAGGCGTTCGCTTATTATGTCATCTGTAAATGTGTCCTACTTTGTGATATTAGTTTTATTGATAACGACATCAGAAGATTGTTAAACAAATACATTATTTTAATGATAGCTGTTAAGAAGTCACTCCTTTCCTAATTCTAATGCGAATCAACGTAATGTGTAACATTGCTAAAAGATATTTTCTTCGGGAATGGAACGATCGCTAAGGATTCTTCAAAATTTAATCGGTTTCAGACAGAAAAAATAAGTTAAGGAAACTGGCGCACAGGAAACTGATACGACAACGGAACTAAGTTTAGGGATACTGGAGGGAAAGGCCATGACTTCCAGTTGTAAAGTTCAAACTTGGCTCGTACTCTCGTATGATGTATGTTCTTCCAGCGATTGTAGAGGCTATTAGGAAACAGACACACACTGACCACTTAAATAAATAATATATGAACAAATGTAGGAAATAATCGCAACGTTACGTATTTTTTCATCCTAAAACTTTTAATTAAATGCAGGTGTATAAATATAATACAGACAAAAAAAACAATTCATATACTAGGAAAAATGAAATCATATCTTTTGGTTATTATTTAGTGTAAGTATTTGAGGCTCCCGCATGCCTGCGAATTCGCAACGCATCGCAATTATCTGCAAGTTCGCACGAATGCACCGCAAGAACTTCCGATCTGATTCGTATCGCATATGCCTGCGATATTTTATCAATCTTGTTGACTCCATTTTAGTCCACTCTAAAACAATAATTATTATTCCACCTATAGCGCAATGTCAACATAAGAAGAGTTTGATTTTACCAATTAAAACGCGAACAAATAATTCAATTTTGTTTTACTTTACCTAATATTTAGTCTCAGCATTTTCCTTACACAACAATAAAAACCTTGATAATATTACACGTCATATATTGTCGATATTTTGTGTGTAAATTTTTAAAAAGTATCAATGATTCACGCACGGCTAGGCTAAGTCATATATTTTTTTTTCATATTTTAACAGGAAGTATCTAATAGTACGCACGAGTACACCCTCTAAACCAAAAGTATAGTTTTCCAAATCACCATGTCTCTAGCCTAAACCCGGCGAGGGGGGGGGGGGTGTCCTGTCCTACCTACAGAGTGAATGTAACCCAGGCTGGCGGTACGGTAATGGTTTACCATCAGGTGACCCATCTCTTTAACCCACTAAATCAGTTCATAAATGACGTAGTGCGGAGATAATATATGCATATAATATAAAAAAATAGGTATTACCTTTTTTGAAGTCAGTTAAAAATGACGTGTACCTACTCCTTAAAAGGCGGGCAACGCACTTGTGACGCCTCTGGTGTTGCGGGTATCCATGGGCGGCGGTAATCGCTTACCATCAGGCGATACGTCTGCTCGTTTGCCCTTATACAATAAAAAAAATACAGGCACTTGCATCTGTTAGCGATATTTTGCGATGCAATGCGACAACAAATTATTCAATGGCTGTTATCATTACGGCTTTATCACTCCTGAATATACAACACGGCGCCGATGCGTGTTTTTCATTGTTATTAAATTTACTATCGTAGTTTGTAATATTTTTTATTATATGTGTAAGGGAGATTACCCTTCCGTGCCCTAACTTCTCCTCGTTGTTCTCACTCACGCTTTCGGTAAAATGCAATGATAAATGTAAAAATAATGGCTTAGTACCTACATAAGTTCTGTGAGGTCGTAAAGTCTTTCCGATCGAACCAATCATGAGTTTGTGATAGCACTTACATAACTAAACTGTAACACTGACATTATTTATAATCTTTGTAGGTTGGCTTAGCAAATAAAAATCATAAATTTTCTGGGATTGATTATATAGCTTTAAGTATCAATAAATATGTAGATAAGCCATAGCTTGAAGGATTTTACGTAACGAAGTCATTTTTCCTTATGTAATTTGGAAATGCAGGGTGTAATTAAAAAAAATAGTTTGGTTTCTTCTATAGCTGACGGTTTACTGGACGATAATCTTCCTTGCTACCATGACAACTTTGCAAGTCACCCAAATAGTAATGTTGGGTACAGTAAGGATTCGACAATTCAATGAAAAACGTTGTCAAGATATGGCCTTGTATTATAATATGCTTTAGCAAACCTTTTCAATACAATCATTATTTACAATCTTTACTATTCTTTACTAAGTAATTGCACTTGTTACTCTGCTGAAAATTAAGAAACGAATGTCCGTCCTACGGGCTCGTGAGCCTCCTTCAAAAACAATCTTAAGCTCCGTCCTTTAGAGTCGTGTGACAACTACTTGACCTTTTATGAGAATTATTCTAATAAATCATTATATAATATTAACTTACACAACTTGACGCTTTAAGAGAATTATTCTAACGAATCATTTATATAATACTAATCTGATGATATAATACTAATGAAACATCTTATGCTGACTTGCCTATCTTCATCATCATCATCATCATCAGCCCGTTATAGTCCACTGCTGGACATAGGCCTCTCCCAAGGAACACCACAGATCCCGGTCTGTTGCTTTTTGCATCCAGTCGCTGCCAGCCCTCCTACGCAAGTCATCCCGCCATCTGGCCAGAGGGCGTCCAACACTACGTTTGCCAAGACGCGGTCTCCATTCCAAGACACGCTTACTCCAGCGGTTGTCTGTTCTGCGACATATGTGACCAGCCCATTGCCACTTCATCCTACCAACTTTCAGAGCTATGTCGGTCACTTTGGTTCTCTGACGGATTACTTCGTTACGAATTTTGTCCTTCAGAGAGCCTCCTAGCATAGCTCTTTCCATGGCACGCTGAGTGACTTGCCTATCTTCAACACAATAAAAAATCTAAAAAAAGTAGTGTCAAACAAAATAAACTTTACCTAAAGCAGCAACTAAAACATTTGCTACCTACTTAGTAAGGAGCCACATGTTATATATTATCTTCTATTAGATCCTCCAAGTACGAGGCAGAGTTCCGTTCTTAACACGGACCAATATATAGTCATCTTGATAAAAACAAAAGTTCACCACTCGAAACCTTACAACTTGTATGTGATGTCATTCGAATAACAAGTCCGCGGCTTTTGTCAATTCCAACCTTCTGTATTTTTTTCAAATCATCACCGATTTGACCTGGGTATTAATTTTCTTGTTTATCTTAATCTTGTCCGTATTGTATCATAATAAGCTTCCGCGCTCATTACTTCCAAGAGCTCACGTAACAAATAAATAATATAAATTATATAGGTACACCTTGAGAATGAACTTTGGTCTTTGCGTCACGCAATCTATAAATATTAAACGAACATAGATAATATCTGTCAATGTATTAGTATGCGAAAGTCATATCTTTAATGTGATCTGGCATTTGTGCTTATAGTTAACTAGCATTCGTGCTTGTTCTTTTTACTTAAAACACATGGCATGTGGTATTTTCGTACCGACACGACCTTTTAATCTTCAAGAAAAAAGCGTAACCCCACTTCAAAGGTCGACAACGTACTTGTGACTCGTGAGTTGTAGATGTGCATTGATTGTCGTTTTATCATCATCAAAAAACTCTTCTACTTGTTTACATTTTGTATAAAAAAAAGACAAATACACTCAAACATTGGTGCTGTAGAATAACTTAACAATATTGACAATGAACTGGTATGATTGTGTAGACTTCAACTCAGTAGGAAACTGCGGCTCAAAACCCGGTTTTTGCAACTCTTACCTTAAACTGTTATCCTAAAACTACAAAAAGCATTTGCTCATATCTGAACCAATTATTTAAAGGAAATACTTAGTTTCACACAAATATAGCATAAGAAACATGCATGTAGAAGTGCTCAAAGCTAATATTTTTAAACAGTATCTGCTATAGAATTAAAAGTTATGCAAATAAAGTTACATTTAACCCTAAAAATCTATACTATCTATACGTGTTGACTGACCTTTGAGGCTTCGTACCAAATTTCAAGATTCTGAGTTCACAGGAAGTACCCTGTAGGTTTTGAATCCCTTGCAAGTGTCGAATTTCAGCTTGATACCTCCACGCGTTCCTGAGAAAAAGGGTCTTGACAGACAGACGGAACTCTGGATCACTTATCCTATAAGGGTTCCGTTTTTTTCGATTTGAGGTACGGAATCCTAAAAATTAGCAATTTTCGTACGTAACAAGAAATCTATAATTAGGACCTAGGTCCTACTATAGATATAGTATGTAGACCACAGGCCATGGCATGGCGTCAAGTAGAAAGCCACGTGTATAATAAAATGAAACTAGTTAACTGATAATACTCGTAGAATAGAATATAAATGAAACAGGTTTTTGTTCAGAGGGCGATGCACTCACATTCTGGTAGCAGTGAATGCAATACTGGAGGCAGGGCTTACGCAACAAATGGAAATTTTATGATGCGTTTGCAAATTTACCGTGTACTTATGTGATCAGTGTTTTCCGAAAAGTAGTCTTTCGTATCATTTTTTGTACCTGCCCCTTTCAAAGTTAATCCTCTCAATTATAATTAAGAGCTAGCCAATGTATGATTCCAAATTTAATATTTATCTTTGAGTTGGCCTTGGCGGCCATATAGCTTGAATTACCACATTAATCACTATTATTTACAATAAAATATACATAAAAAGATGAAAATATAATATATAAACCAAATCCTTATCTCGTTGCCTCAGATTTGTTCATTCTATTGCGAGGTATTTGACTCTAATTTTCATCTGTCAGTTCATATGTGAACTGCTCACTATTATATTGTCACGCACCAGTTGGACTAACTATACCAACAAAGTTAATTTTATTTAGATCAAGTTTTAAATAAGTCTGTTGACTGCTGAACAGTAAGTGATAGACTTAAAACTGGCAACACTTGAGGTCGTTGCTAGAGCACTTAATAAGGTGAAGGTTGTATTTCGAACATTGGAGGATAATATCGTTTAGTTGCATGTTAATATGATATTTAATTATTTAAGGAGTCCTTTAGTTGTACAGACGTTTGAGAAACATCGTTTAATATATCTACGAAAATATCATGAAATGCTCCTCGTTTTACCTTTTTTTTATTTATAAAAAACAATGCTCACGCCAATATCAACTGTTCACAGCATCCTGGTGGTGAAGAGGTCTTACTAGAGAAAGCTGGACAAGATGCAACTGAGCCGTTCGAGGATGTCAGCCACAGCTCTGATGCCAGGTAAATAAGATATGAAAGAAAATGCAATTATTTGTAGTGTCTGTATTGTCACAAGCATGTAAAGTAGGATAAGAATAAGAACTTGGCACAACAAAATACCTACATTAAATAAATAAAACGATAACTATTAAAATATACATGAATAAAAGTACATGTATATTTGTTCACCCATGTACTGAAATTGTCTTATTTCAATATGAAAAGTATTGTTGTGTAAGTGTAATTTCAACAATATTGTTGACAGATAGTATGATATGAATGGAACCTATAAAAAAACACTAGTATGTTCAACTGTTCATATTCATTGGTCGAAATATGTCTGACTTTATAAATCTCGTTAGACTTTCACAATTCTTTAATTAAAATGTGTCTGTATTACATATAAGTTATTGATTTGGGATATCCAATATTATCTAGCTGGTACATAATTACTGCCACCTGCTACTTTATATATGTTAAAATCAATGATAAAAGCTTAGATAAATATTAATTTGGTAGAGGCATTATAGATATTAAATAAAACCCGCACGTGTGAAGAATATCATATTATCTCTGACGTGTACCTACTCGTCTGTCAATAAGGTTCTATTTCGAAAACAAGCAATTGGATTCCTTTAGTCAGTGGATATAAGGATGAATATTTTATTGATATTAAATATTTTTAAAAGCAAATTAGCTCAATGTTTGCTCAGTGAGTGAGCTACACTATACTAACAACTCATATGTTATCCTTATGATTTCTGGTTTCTAGAGCCCTCATGAAGAAATATAAGATCGGTGACCTGGTTGAGGCTGATCACATCCAGACCAAAAACGCCTTCTCGCCCCAATGGAGCAACGACCAGCCGCAGGAGCAGGGCAAGTGTGTAGTCGCCTAGTTCCAACAAAACATATCACTATTTCACACATTTAACTGTTTTAGAGTCCACAGACACACTGTTTCAGCTTTATTAGTAAAGTAGATCTATGGTAGAAAAGAAATGATGTACTTAATGCTGATGCTAGAAGGGTAATTTAGAACTGTTTCTCAAAAAGGGGTCATTCACAGATCACTTTGTAAGGGCTGTGTTTTATTAGAAGTATAAATTTTTATTGTGTTAATCCAAATGATCTGTCTCCGTTATCTTTTACACGTAAGTTATGTAGGCATTTCAGTTTCAAAATATTGTCGACTTTCTAGTAGAGTCATCAAACTATGCATTAAATACAATATTTTTATCCTAATATATATAGTACCTAAGCTACTATTGCTATCTCATTATTAATTATTTAGGAGTAACTAGAACATTCCTACACAGATAAGATGTCATTAAAACACATTTTATTTTTAATAGATATCACAATTTTAGAGTATCTCGCTGTTAGATATTACTTTTTAATGTCACAATCATAGTTATGTTTATGCTAGGAAGTATTGAATGTTGTCAATATTCTAATGCCTAATATATATAACGAAAGTTGTGCGACAGTACTTTGTTAAGCATGTTCAGAATGTGCAAAGACATTTTAATTAGACACTTACCATTTCGACCATATTCACCATCCGTATGCTTCGTAACAACATTAAAGTATCTTGACCCCACTTTGACCCCTTCATATATCAATACGACACACTCATGTCCACACAATAAAATTTCTATTCGCAATATGTGATGGCAAGCGGCCATCTGTAGATCTAATATATTTGCTTGTGCATACGGGTACTGGCTAATGGCTCTGTGTAACTATTTGACCTGCTCGAATGTAGGCGTACCCAAAGTACTTAGCAGCTACAAATTTACCAAATTGTGATTATAAAGATCTGTTAAAGCTTATTTGTATATACTTGGAAAATATATGCGCACAGTATCTGTTATATTAAGTTGTAAGTATTGCTTGTAACACTAGTTATTTTATTTTATTGAAAGTTATGGGGTCCTTGATCCCGCTACTGGTGCTCTTCATTTTATTATTGTAGTCACGCTGACTAAGTATAATATGTTTGTGATTAAATGACAAATAAATGCATAAATATAACCATTGACTCTCATTATTTTTAGATACACCTTGTTATTTTATTTATTCTTTCTTTAGTTACTCAGATTCATGAGCTTATTTTTAATAATATTTATGATGATTTTCATGAATCACTCTCATACGTTGAGTGGATCGTCTAACATGACGCGATAGGTAGCCTCCCCCCGTGACAAAACGCCCTGAAACTAAGGTTTCTCTAACAGTTCTGTTTTATTTATTTTTTGTTTTTACCAAAAAAACATTGTGATATGTAAGAAATTTGCATGAATTACAAGTAGTAACTGCTGGATCTGTTCCTTAACATACTGTAGCCTTGTGGATAATATAATTAAGATAATAATTGACCTTCCAGCGCCAACATATTATTATTATTCAGTAATTAACACTGAACTTATATCTCGGTCCATTTTACAATAATTATAGTTATAAGATTAACTGCTGGGTTTATTTATTTATTAATTTATTAAGAGAGTTACAAAAGTACTTACAATTGATGCAATCACAATATCATTTGAGATTTACCGTACATCAAGATCATCGATTACAATAAAATAAACAAATTACACAGTCACACTACACAAACGCATATCGTGGGTAGATGCAAAATAAAACCCGCATCAAATACATTGGCGCGTACAAAGATCGCTGTCCGCACTAACCACTTTTTCCATATTAGAATGACTTTTGAGGGTGCGATTAGAAAAAGTGAAATAGAACCAACTACTTATAACAATAGTTTCATGTATTAGACAACTTAGTATTTAACATTTTTATTCAACTTTTTAGGGTATACAGCTTTCAATGGTTTTGTTTTTGTTATGGTAAAAAATATTGCTTTAATTTGTTTTTCATATTCCTTTTAGTTATTGTGTCTCTTAATCAAGCTATCAATCAGCTACCAATATGTCATTGGTAGATGATTGATAAGGTGTGGAATTATGTATTGAAGTGTCCTTTTGCCGTGTAGATTTTGGTTGGATTGGTATATTTTTGGAGTAATGACTTTGAATGAATGAAGAGTTTGTAACGCTACGTGTCCTAATTTCATTGTTATTAATTAGATTTTTTAAGATTTGTTAAAAAATTCTTTCGTCAATAATATGAACTAACTTTTGTCATGTATGGATATGATTTTACAAAAATCGAATAGCTTGTGGTAGTTATGTTCGTATTTGATTTTGTTTGGAGTTGAAGTGTGTATATTTGATCAAGGTGAGTTTTAAATGTCCTACCGTAGCTAGATAGATCATAGGATATAGTTGATTCAACCAGAGATTTATAAAGCAGTAGGTACATTTTTGCTAGTGTTCGATCACTCTGATAACCTCGGTATTGTACCATTAAAATCTGTATATTCCTGGATGATTGTAATTAAGTATCAGTTATGAAGAAAAAAATTAATTGTCTGTGATAAAATTATCTTTTGTCAATGATCAAATCGGACATTATACAAAAAAGAACTAAATAAACTTTGAAACTGTTCAAACTTTAACAATTTTTCAACTAACGTTTAAGTAAGTAAGTTTAGTTGACATAAATTATATTGAGTTTAGATCTTGCACCCTCTGATATCTTTAAAAGGGGCAAGATCTGAAGTCAGGTCTGTACTTGTTGATAAAGGTAGATAGAGCCTTAATCAACCAAGTTAAACAGAACCGCTTATAAATACTTATTTCCTTTCATTTCTCATCAAAATTCACCAAAAATATAGTAGGTTTTAGTTTATTTACCTACTTTTTCTTAATAACGTACATCATACAAATAAATAAAATTGAAGTGTCTGTTTGTAATTTCAAAATAACAGCTTTTCACTAAATGCAAATTAAAGTATATACGATACTTACGTTGTAGGAAGTACATACAAACAGACATTCATGCGCATGAATATACTTACAAACAAACATACACGCACACACATATATACATTTACACTATCCAAGATATCAACACTTGTAATATTCTATTTCCTGTTCTATTTAAATACTTGTTAACCGATATTATTACTTCTTTCTTATTACTATATAGTATTATTAGAATATAACATATTTACTATTTACATAGGTATACTATCCTACTATTTACACTTTCACTTCTTATAAATATAATCTAAGTACATAAATCAAATAATATTTATTGATATTTCATTGGCCGTAACGGAACCACACCTTTTGTTACGAGGCCTATTGTATTCGGCCGGTGCAAGCGCATCTGTGATTTAGTATCGTACTGCCCTCGGTCACGCGATACCTAATGTGTTACATTGCTAATGTTAGATATTGTATCAGTTCAATCTGCTAATTATCGTGCGTGTTCATTTGTGTATTTTCTATATGTGTATTTCTCTTCTCTCTGAACTTTTCTGTACTGACTATTATCAACTATATTTCGCCTACTGTTTGTGAGTGTTATTATACTTGTGTTTCCTACCTTCAACTCAACTTTTATTTCTGGAACTTTCTGTGAGTACTATATTTCATCATAAAAAATCTATTTTTAATTTTTTTGTCCGTTTGTCTGTTTGTGAAACTTTCACTGGTAGGTAGTAGACGATTAAGGAGTAACTTAGGCTACTTTTTTTTAGATTAACTTCGCCCGCGGTTGAAGTCGTACCACGGCCTACGGGGCTCGGGGCGGAGTTTTGGTGCAGAATGACTTAAATACCAAGTATTTTATAGTCGTTTTATGCAATCAAAAAGCAACGTTTAATGTACCCTATTGTCGTATGCATAACTAATAGTTAACCTATAGAAAGTCACGGTCAGTAGTCGGCGCCACCAATAAATTATTAATATACCTACCTGTTATAAATTAGCAGTTCTTCGTTCTTTATTATTTAAAACTGCAATATTATTTATTAGTGTAAACTTAATGCCATTGAGCGTATAAGGAGTAGTGAAAGTAATTTACTTATAGCACCACGTCAAGGTCGTCTGTAATCGACACAGCTTGTGATTTTTTATAGAAACTATATAAATACCTACCTAGAAATTACATGTACTGCAAGTATATGAAGTGAATTTCGCTCTTGGAAGACGCACGCAAATATACATCGAGTATTTGCCTTGGTGTTCAAACAATAATATAAAAAACTTACAAATGCCATTCGCGTTAACATTATAGTGATGCATCAATAAAGCCCGGCCCGCTGCTGCTGCACCAATCAAGATTTAAAGAAATTATCGTTTCGTACGAAAGTTTGGAATTTCATTGCTAACGGTACTATTTTGCAAACGCAAATTGTTTATAAGCACTTTACGACTATATTTATCTAATAGTATCACTTGGTTCTTGAGTTTCGTGGCACACGGTAAAGTTGAATAAAAATAAACATTATGTAAATGTATTAGCATGTTTTCTTTTTTATAGTTGGGGTTCCTGGTTGACGCCGCTGTTGCTGGGCGTCGCGGCTACCATCCTGTACCGGTACCTGTTCTCGCAGTGACCGCCGAGCGCCATCTGCCCGCCACCGCACGCCACCACACAGCGCCCACGACACCTAGCGCCGGGAACTAATATTGAATGTAATAATCTTAAGTTCATTACAGTGCAAGCTAAATAAGAAACGGATTACAATAAGAGATTGAAAACAATGAGAGCTTTTTGTTGTCTAAAATATAATTGAACATGTGTTTCAAACCTTGCTAAGGAGAGGCTTATGTCTTACTGGACTGTTTTATCTGACAGTTTCTAAAATATATCGTAACCAAAAATATCTAGTTGTCACAGAAATGTCTATATAATACTCTATTTGAGTAAACATTTCAGTACACATGCTTTTACGAGAGTTGCAAAATATCCAAGGAATGAGTATAGAAACATAATAACCCATTTGATTTTATCATTTCCTATCAAATATCACTGTTAACTATTAAATATAACAATAAATTAGATTTTTAATATACAATTGAAGGATTAAAAATATTATAAAAATGGAGGGATTATTCTTATGGTTGAACTTAACAGATGCTGTGGTTATAGTTGGTGTGCGGTGATAACGCGGTAGTAATCCATCAAAAAGCTGCAGAGGTTGTCATTAATTATGTATCTTTCAACTCTACGTTGCCACTAAGTTATTAACTAAGACTACTAGATAATTAAGCATAAGATGTTTTTTTTACCTTTTTCTTTACTACAGATTAAAGTTTAAGAACACACAACAAAATCCAGTCAACTGTTACAAACCAATCTTTAATATGAGTTTAATAAATACCAGATACCTAGATTATTTTGTGAATTCTACATTAATTTCAGTTAAAACAAAGTTCAGTTTAGTTTTAAATAAGGGTATCATGCCGCTGCTTCTATTGAGCTATTTAATATTAGTCATAGCATTTATTAAATATACCCTACAACACATGTGTGGGTTCGTGAAGGGCGGAGGTAATTATAATAATATTTAATGTATGAATGGAAGAGGGTATATTTAGGTGCTGATATTTCTATACGACAAACAGACGCCCAGCTTATGGAATTGTGTGTATAATGTCAATTAATTATGTGTGTAATTAGAACAATATTACCGTGTCCATTTATGTCTAGTTGTTTCATAGTGATCTATGCACAAAATATGTATATTTTGAATATGTTTTGCATAATTATTGTACAGACGAGAGAAGTCTATGCCTTACATTAAGTTACTGTTGAAATTAATGTAATTTTAAAGCCTTGTTATATGCTTGATGGTTGACGGTAGTCTGATATTTTGAAATATTATTACACAATGCTATGTATCAATATATATTCGCCAAAGTGTGGTCTATCCTAGATTGACAGGGGTTACCGAATGTGGCCAACCACACAGACATTCCTAAGCAATATATTGTATAAAATGGATTTGGTTTGTATTAATTTGTATTTATCCTTCAGGTGAAACCTATTGTGGTCTCGGGAGCTTTTAGTTTATTCAAACAATTACTCAAAAGAATCCTTTAGTTGAAGTATCGAAATGTTTTGGTATGTGATTAATGTATAAAAATACATATTGTGAGTTTTATTTATTAATCTTTTAGTGCCAGCCTTTTTATACTTACAAACTATATAATATTACATTCATTTCATAACAACTTACAGAACAATAGATCACAACATTTTTGCTTATTTATTGACGAGTTATTTAAAAAAAGTTAACTGTAGCATGAGACACACACTTCTGAAGCCTCGAACCTGAAACAACAGAAGTAAATACAATATCAGACTCAAACACCACAATCATGCGAAGATTTCCCTAAGAATTGGAACTGATCGAATGTTTAAGTAGTTTTACTTCAAGGGACTGCAACTATGGAGCTACATTAACATAACTGTCTGAAACTGCAACTGATTCTATAACTTACCACACTCTTCTTAACAGATAACTATTAAAGGTTACATGTTAGTTTTGCACATTTGTTGTACATACCCATAAGTTTTCTATATAGTAAGTATATTAAAGATTCCACTCTGCCTGACACCACACTATATATCTGTCAGAAAAGCCAAGTTAACCGACACAGCTTTGAAAGTTAGTAGGTTGAATTGGCAAATGGGCTGGTTAATATTAATGTCCGCTGGAGTAGGCGTCTTCTGGAGTGAAGACCGCGTCTTGCCAAACGTGGTGTGGGGCGCCCTCTAGCCAGACGGAGGGACGCCTTGCGTAAGAGTGGCGCCGGCGACTAGATGCTTACCAGGCTCTGTGATGTGCCTTAGGAGAGGCCTAGGTTTAGCAGCAGGCTGATGATAGTAAGATACGGATATGGATTAGCTTATTAAGTCTAATGATGCAGAAGCCTCACTACGCCGCCATGGTGTGTGTCACCATGCTATGTTGTACCATTGTCTGCATTCACAATGAGTGTGGTGACCACCACTCTTCATTGCATCAAGCATAATAGTCATTTTTGCCAAAGCCATACATAAAAATAATAATTGAATCAGTATTTGGTTGGTAAGGACTGGTGGTTGGTAATAGAGTACAATAACCATAAGGAGTAACAGTGCAGTAACCAGTAGACTGTAGTGTCTCTTGCTCAATAGCAATAATATTTCGGCCAACTGACACAATGTCATCTAGTCCCAAGCTAAGCTTGTACTATGGGTTCCAGACAACTGATATAAATACAAATATACCTTTTTTTGTAAATATAAAACATAGAAAAACCCAAACACCAAAACAAATATTTGCAGATTATACAAACATTTGGTACGACCCGGGAATCAACAGACCTCAAGCACAGCAGTTACACACTCTACCACTGCTGCAGTCAATGATCAATTGTAACACATATGCAGAGGTTGCTTACCTAGTGAGAGTGCAAGTTGTACAGTGAGATCGGTCACAGAGCATGCACACATGCTGGCATGTTAAACACAGTGGCACTTCACAATATGCACATTTAGCTTCACCCTCCACACCACAAGAGCACCGGTCTTCATCCGAGTTATTAATATTGCACACCTGTAACATAATTAACAAGTTTTGCAAATGCAGCAGGATAATAAGAATTAATTATGCATTTTTTTTGTAAATACCAACATATTAGACATAGTAGACACCCAAACTCTGAAACAAATATTTGCAGATCATACAATTAATTGGTCCGACAAACGAATCAAACCCTCAAGCATGCTGCATACGCTGCCTGGGCACCATCTAGGTAGTCAAAATTTATGGAACAGATTGTAGTAGTTTTATAAATTTTATCGTTCTGTACTAAGTGTCACTTACTTCAGAGTTCCACCAATCTTCTGATAGGAAATAAATTTACTATGACTGCAGAATATTGTAGGATTAATTTGAAATTAGTAAGTATAGGTACCATTACAAATTATTCAAAACAATAGTAGGTAATAACTACCGTGGGAGAGCCACACTTTGGCATGCCTGGGCCGGCTCGACTGGAGTGATATCACAACCTTAAAAAAAACCGGTCTGAAACAACACCTTCTTAAAAGGCCAGCAACACACTTGTAACGCCTCTGGTGTTGCAGTTGTCCATGGGCGGCGGTAATCGCTTACCATCAGGTGATACGTCTGCTTGTTTGTCCCCTATTGCATAAAAAAAACCTAATTTAGACAAATGTATGACTAAATGATTAAATTAGTCTATAGTCAGTAAAGATTTATAGATGGATGAATGCAATCAATTTCTGATCTCTTACAGTGTATATATAATACAAATATAGATATTTACCATAGTACCACAATGCAACAATGCTCCATTTTTCCCAATAAACAGTTGTTTCATTTTATTCTTTGTTTCATTGACTTTTAATGTTTCATTATATCTAGTATTGACAATATCTTGAGTCGGGCATTTCTTAGCACCTTTATACAAAAGGTCTAGTGTCTTTACTATCAACAATATGAAGAATATTAATATTTCAGGTATCATAAAAATAATCAAACAAGGACACAAGAACATGTTTTAAACTAGGTTTTACCGTAAACTTTTTGTAATCGGTCTTCATTGTTATTGAATTGCTTCAAACCTACGTGTATTTTACTTTGAGGGATATAATCTTCGATAAAAGGGTTTGCTCTTTTTGCCATTGTTTTGAAATTAAAATATCTTCTTCTTTTGATGAAATGGCAACCAGCCGGATCACTCGGATCAGCTATTTCTGCCAATGTCAAGTATTTATAGTCTTCAGTTATAAGTCTTCGACGTGATGAAATTAACGATAATAAATATATATAATATGAATGACATGAAATGAGAACCGTCTTTCGAAAAAACAAACAACGATTTCCAAATATCTTTGTTTTATTCCTGTTTTCGTGCTTTCATGAATGTCAGTAAATGTCAGCTGTGTCCAACCAAGTGTCACTGTCAATTGTCAATATCTTTTTTTTCTTTATTTATTTAATTAGGGTTTAGTCACGAAGTGATTATGTAGCCCTCATAAAAATATAATTTATGAACTATTTAACAATTACATTTTAGCTATATAAAACTGATTTCGCTTTCTCCGTACAGGGAAGAGTGAGAATGCTGCTTTCTTTCAGCTTCGTTTCGGACGCATTCCATTCGTATTCAAAATATGATATACGTCTTCAACTTTATTACACATTGAGCAGTTGGGGAAACCAATTAAATATGCAAAGCTGTTTAGGGGGATATGTCCAGATCTAAGTCTCAGAGTCATGACTATGTCTGACCTTCTCATATTAGCTTGATCAATCCAAAGTTGTTTCATAATGGTTCAGTACCAAATACTTTAGTCAGCGATCTTTTATCAAAATATTCTGACCATAGTTGGAAACAAATTGTCAATATCATGAATATAACTCCACTCTTCATATTACTCGTTTATAAATATATTTTACAAAACCACACTGTGCAAGACCCACTACTTACTTACTTCACTGAATTATTTTGATGAGTTTAGAGAAAAACACATAAAGCTGAATTCCATGTTTGTAAAGCCATTTTGTAACTTCACTTAGAAACTCTCTACAGAATTAGTGAATCTCTCTTATAGAATTTACATTCTCTGAGGACATGGGACAAGCGATAACAATTATTTATTGTTCTTTCTATATTTTTTCTCATTATTGCCCAAGTATTCTATCAAGAATCCAATTACGTTTTAATTATCAAAATATTGACATTTATTTTTTCATGTGTTGACATTATATATATTTTTGGGGAGTTTAGACGCATTAGTATGGCTACACTGCCAACAGGGCACCTTCGATCGATGGGCTGCTGTCAACAAATTCTTCATAAAATATTTATAAAATAAAATTCTAGAATAGACGCAGTTGCTCCGATACAACAACTGAATGACGGTTTAAGTCAGATCTGCATAAATGTCATATGTTTAGTGCAGTGATAACGTCTGGAACGATAGTGAAAGTGTTGGTTGTGTCGTTTCATTCTGGTTCATGATAGTGACGGGGTTGTCGGTCGCTAGCGAAGCATATGCGAGCAAAGCCCTGACGAATGTTATGTAAGCGGTAGCGTGAGGTATGTCGTGGACTAAGCGGCCGCAGAGCGGCACGGCTCCGCCGACGGGAGCCGAACGGCAGCCCTACCTCGCGCCTCAGGCACAGGTAAGCCCTCGCAGGTTATATACGAAAAGACGTAAACAATGACGTGGACCAACCATACCTCTAATCATATGATTGACACAAACATTTGCTTTTGTCCATTCACTGTATAAATTTATTTTATTGTTATTGTAATATTCTCTTGAAATTATGTTTAGTAATTGCTCAATAGATCATTGCATATAGTTTCTATATAAATGAAAGTATTATTGCAACATATGTCAAACTAAAACTGGCATGTCTGTTTATTGGATTATATTTTAAATATAGTTTTGTCTTACTACCTTATTAAAAACTTTATTTTCATGAAATTGCAGTCATTTGGAAACCAAGAGAACATGTTTCCAAATTATCAAGGTGGTGCACCTGGGACAGTGCAACAAAAACAGCAGTTTTGGCAAATGCCTGCTCAGCAGCAGCAACAACAGCAGCAGCCACCACCACCACTATACAACCAGCAATATGGTCAAGGGTACCAGCAACCAGACTATCCATCAAATGCTAATCAGTTTTATTCACAACCAAATACATACAATAATATGAATTATACTAACCAAGGCTTCAACAATACTCAGCAAGGAAGATATCCACAGCAAAATTATTATCAAAACCAAGGACATGAAAGTCAAGGGCAACAACAACTGTTTCCACAACCTAAGCAAAATGTGGACCGTTGGGAGGACAATTGGGACTGGGGGTGGGGAGATGACTCATCAAAGCAAGCTCAGAAACCACCTCAGAATGTAGGTCAACAGCCTCCTCCTCCTCCTCAACAGCCAGTTTATAACAATGCTAATGTTATAGAAGAAAGTTTTGCACCAACAGATGGTAATTGCTGGAACTGGGCAATGGATGATAAGAAGGGGACTAAAGAACCTACTCATGAATCTGCTACATTGCCTATTTCAAATCCCATGCAAGAAAATAACACCTTGTCTGAGGCTATAACTCCAGCAAGTACAAACAATATCCCAACACAACCAATAGAGGAAGTTAGAACTTTGAATGACAGAGACGCTATAAAGGAACGTCTTCCTAACTTAGCTCTTGGTAAAAGATTTCACTTAGATAATTTAACACCACAGTGGTCGATAGAATCACAAATGTCCCAGGAATCTAGTGATGGTCTGCATACTCAATCAGAAGGAACATATAGAAGTGAGAATCAATCAAGAAATTCTAGTAAGAGCAGTCCAGGTCCCAATACAGACAATTCTAATTTTAATTATTCTCAACCTGGCTTGGATGAGGGCTTTGCACAAAATAGTGAATGGTCAAGACCTTCAGATGATAATACTATAGCAGATAACACTCAAAGTAGCAGTAGGAGAGAGAGTCATGATGAATTATCAAGTACTATGCAAGAGATGAGTTTGGTAAATCATGAGAAGCCTGAAACAGATAATTCACATCCTCCTCATGAAGGTGCATCTAGGTATGTTCAAGAACCAGTACCAGTAGCCCAACTACCACCTGCTGCATCACCAGCAAGTTATCCTGCACCTTTGGCTGCAACAGTTGTACCTCCAATGACACCAGCTATGCCACCTCCTCCCCCTGTTTTATCTGTACCCTCACCTTCAAGTACACCATCATTAGCTACAGCACCATTGCCTTCAAATACACCATCATTGGTAGCAGTGCCACCACCTTCGTCTTCTGGGGTGCCCCTTCCTTCGTCTTCTGTTTTGCCTCCTCCACCGTCTTCTGCAATGGCCCCTACATCGTCTTCTGCAATTCCTCCTCCTAATTTCCCTCCATCGAGTTCAAATCCTTTCAGTTCGATGCATGCAGGACCATTCTCACATAAAAGTTTATCTAAAGGTTCACCAAGTAATCCCTCTGTACAAACATTCCCCACACAAATTGGCAATATAAATTTGACCTCTCCAGCTGCTGTGAGTAAAGTTTCACAACACAGTAGAGTTGCTGTTGGATTTGAGGCAAATTTAGAAACAACTCCTGACAATTCTGAACGCCCAGATCAGCCTCAAGTGTCCGCATTCAGGCCGACCCCTGTGTCACAACAGCTACCTGATAATATGGAAGTGGCACCTAGAAATGACAGAAATGAGTATTTGCAAACAGCGCATCTGTCTAGTGGTGACTTCGGCGAAAATACAGACTTCAGTAGAGGCGTGCCTCCTGGGTTAAGGCGAATGGTGGTAGGACAACAAGAATCCGAATATAGTCAAAACTTAAATATTTCGGGTGACGAACCACCTCCAGGCTTGGCTAGAATGGTGCCTGGTCAACAAACTGAAGTCGATAATGGTTATAATCAAACCGGTGACAATTATCTAGATCGTCTCATTGATGGGCAAACCACTGATAATAGCTCCCGCCCATATAGGCAAGCTGACGGCCAACAAACACCTGACAATTATACGCAATCTAATCCAAGCAGAGTAAACGATAGAAGGCCTATTGGACTAGACAGGATGGTTCCAGGAGAACCGAGCAATGATGAGTATTCTCAGTACCAAGGTCCAACCTACGTGGGTGCAAATGAGCATCGCGTTGTGACCGGCGTGGACCATGATTTTGCGATCCCAACAGATGCTGGTCCTCCAGACGTGAGAGAACAGAACGTAGACGGTTCTGATTACACAGAACAAAGAAATCCACCAAGAAATGTTATTGGAGCGAGAGAGTCCAGCGCCAATGCATCGCCCGATTTTACCGGTCAAGCTGAGCATCCCGAACAAATGAGGGAAGTGACCATGGATGGGGAAAATTTACAAGATTTGAGTATCATTTCACCTACAGAATTGTCATTCTCACGATTTTCGGAGCCAGTTCTCGACGGCGCCAATGTCACACACACTGACGATAGGAAAACAGACTTATCCGATTCTATTGAGCAACAGGTCTCAAGTTCAAGACGACAATCTCTAAATAGAGTAAATACATCCGGAGAGGATTCAGAGAGAGACAGAGCGTTCAAAGCATCACCGCGTAGAGATAGAGACAAGCATAAATCGACGAGAGACCGCGATCGGGACAGGGAACGCGAGCGAGACAGAGATAGGGATCATGACAAGGACGGAAGATACTCTAGAGGTGATAGAAAGTATGACCCCGATAGGAGATCGGTGAGGGATGACAGGCGTACGGACAAGGACAGACGGGACAGGGACGGCTATCGAGATCGACGGGATCGTGATGAAAGTCCGGATACACGGCGCCAGCGTCGTAGCACCCGCAGTCACCGAGCTTTCCAGCCTGAGGATATTGATTACTACAGTGACAGGGAGAGAGATCGAAGGTAAGTGCTGAAATAAGTTTGAAGTTTTACTTTTCAAATCAATAATAACCAATACTGGCTTTACCGGCGCAGTAATTTCATTTGCGCGATTTTTTTTTTCTTTTAAATCTCCTTCAATGATGATCAGTCGAATGGATAAGGCTTGATACCGCATCTTGCATCTTTATTTTATTATAATGTGTAATAGACATAACTAAAATTTATATTATGTTGTAGGCGCCATCGCGAAGGATCGTATTCATCGTCTAAACCGCCGCGGCCAGAAGACAAGGACCGACGGTATGACGAGCGAGACCGCAGCAAGCGATACAACACGATAGAGCGAGAGAGACGATACGACGACGACCGGGAGTCACGGCGCCGCAGCGACAGGTACCGCGAGCGGGACCGGTACGAGCGCGCCTACCGTGACATCGACCCCACCAGGAAGTACGGCAACCTGAGGAAGCAGAGGGAGAAGGATGAGAGGCGAGGTGAGGAACTGCATATCTAATAGTGATAAGTAGCCAACAAACAATAGGACACAAGAACAGAAACTGTATTACTATAAGTGTGGTTCATGTTTTTGTAGACAGGTCCTCTAATGTTAAATGACTACATCCAACCATAGACACCTGCGACACGAGTATGTTGCAGGTCACCTACGACTACCTCCAGACCTCAATCATTTCGTAAATAAAAGAAAGCTTAACACCGATTTTGGTGTGGCTATGATATCAATCTGGTTCAGACACTTCCATTTGTAGGTTTCAGTTTCCAAAGCAAACTATAAGAAATATACTATTCATTGTCTTATAACTTCCTTGGAAATCTATTCCTTGTAAGTCACTTGGCAGTATGGCTTATAGAGATTTCGACCTTTAAAGTCTGTCCTAATATCATCAAGCAACCTGAACAGTAAATCTTTCTATATGAATAAATAAATAAATATAAAAAAAACTTGAGAGGTGTCAAGGGACACCCGGATGGAACGAAGTTCGAAATAGAAAGACGAAACGAAAATATCTGTGTGTGTCGTCGTCGTGTCGTGACAACAAATTTTGTCGTGACAACAAATTGTGTGGTGTCAACAAATTGTGTCGTGACAATTTTTCCGTCTAGCCCCCTTACACAACGCGCCATAAGGAACTTCGTTCCAAAACTTCGTTCCAATATTTCGGACATCTTACACACAACGCCATCTAGTCCCAAGTTAAGCAAAGCTTGTGGTATGGGGACTAGACAACTGATATAAATACATATATACTTTTTTTTGTAAATACATACATATTATACATAGAAAACAATGATAATTAATGTTAATTCGTTGTTAACAAATATAAGGCACATGACCCTATTATCTTAATTATATTGTGACTGCTCTATTTATCTATAATAATTATTGTATATTTGTATGACTAACAGACTGACAGATATATTTATTTTACAGTTGTGACATTCTCCCCCGATGCAAAAACTAATGATAGTTGTGTCCAACAAGGTACAAATTGTTACTACTCGTGTGATGCTATATTTGCCGACGCATATGCATGCGCGCCCTTTAACCGTCATCAAGGCATAGCATGGTTAGTTTTGTCCCCTTAAGACCATATATTGACTGTTGCAGAATTCTTTAAATATTTTTTGAACTGATGCCCCATATGATGTCCTAACCTTTGTCCACTTGTGGAAGCTTAAAGGCATTTTGGTTTTTGGTGTGTCTATCATATATGTCTTCACAAACGTCTTTTTCTCCATCTAATACACACAGAAGTGGCAACCAAGTCCCTAGCTTTTAAGGTCTCGTTCACAATATAACAGATTCCTGTACTTTCTGTATGGAAATTTTTGTTGAAATTATACCAGTACTGACATGTACCATACCTATATGTCTATCAAGTTGCATATTACGTGTCAGTGGCGTTCAAAGACAAGGCTCATTCACTTCACTTGTCTTGAATCTGTCAATGGATTAGCATTTAATGATATTTTTTTGATAAATGAATGGTGTTGAACCAGGTGCTAATGTATGAATGGCTTTTAGAATATATACACATATGAATAGGGTCCCTTCGCTTAGTTTTCGCATCACGTCACTTGACGAATGGTGTTCGTGTCGTGATCGTTATATGTGTGCCATATTGAAGTGTGTACAAGTTAATGTGCAGGCTAAATATGGCACAGCTTAGTTTTTTTATGTCTTAGTTACACAAACCGTGAGTCTGACTAAACATTTAATATATCTTTATCCCTTTTGTTTTGCTGGTTCACGTATATTCTTCAAAACTAATCAATTTTGCACTAAAATTAATGCACTAAAAGTGTATTAATTTTGTTTTTCTTGTTGTCCATACTTCCTTCGTCTCGTTCGAGATCGTTGGAAACGATCTAATGCAAGACATACATTTATGTTTAAGTCACCAAGGGACTTCCCCGTTTAAATACACGTGATATATTAATTACACTCAGACACGACAAAAGATCGTGCAGTAGCTGTCCTAGGCCGAACCCGGTCTCAGCGGTCAGGATCGCTAATTGGACTAACAGACCAATCCAGTTGCATAAATAACAAACTTTTCAGTGATTTCCTATTAAATCCATAAATATAGTAAACGGTGTTCTGCATACGGGTGGCCCAATCCATTTGCGAAGAATCAAGGGCGCGTGTTCACGCATGCATGCCATATGTGTGAAAGTGTATTTATAACACAACTTGATTGCTTTACACACACTTTTGTCACTCGAAACACTCTTTCGAAACCACATGTAAAACATAACATTATTGTGTATTTGTTCTTGTTTTGGACGTTAGAATGAACTTGTGGTTTGAGCTTATACTTAAGTGTTATTTGAAGACGTTATTTTTGCCCATTAATGAAGTCAAAATAACATTATAAAGTTATATATATGCATATGTCTGTGTAGTGACGGATTGAAAATTTGAAGTGTCATCATTACTATTCATCCAATGGGTATCGTAAGAGGCGACTAAGGGAACAAATTACGCAAAGACGAAAAAACCGGATACCAAATGCACCAGCGTGGTATAGTAGTACAAAACCTTCTTCCTAAGTAGAGGGCACGTCCAGCAGTGGACTGTCAAAGACAGAGATATTATATGTTATAGATTTGTGTAATAGGTTCATTCATATAACAAGGTAGATTCTACGTTCAAAGGTTATTGTTCGTCGACTGGAATGTGATAATCGTATTTGCGTTATGTCATATGATGTCTGCATTTTTATTGTACTTGTCTATGAATAACAATTTCCAATTTTTTAATACTTCTTTTGGTGCGCGAAGTGTATTCTGTTCTGAGTGTCTATGATATGAACAGATATAATGTAGAAGGAACTCCGTGAACACCTTAAACTCTCGAAAACCTACTTTTTATGAAAAAAATGGCAAATGAGCAGGCATTTCGCCTGATGGTAAGCGATTACCGTCGCCCGTGGCCACTCGCAACAACAGGAGCGTCACAGGTGCGTTGCCGGCCATTCGGAGATGGCGGAGTTGTTGGGATATGGGCCTCCGGTATCCTCACTCACTCGTTGAAACACAGTGCAAGCGCTATTTTACACCGGTTTTCTGTGAGGCCGTGGTATCACTCCGGTCGAGCTGGCCCATGCATGCCGAAACCTGGCTCCCCCACGGTAAAACTACTTGAACTAGTCCAAAACGGAGTCTTGTGACGTGTATTCTTCAGTTTAAAATGGCTTACGTAAATTGCTACTGCATTCTTTTTATTATTCATCTTAATGTCTTCGAGAGAGTGCACTTTCTAAATTTATTTGCCATCTTAAATCTGCGTGCATACATAATATTTAGTGGTTTTGCTTTTATTTTTGATATTTGACCGAGTAACCAGTCTAATGTCGAATTGTAATGTGTAACGGGGTTTGATATCATTATCGCAATTTTTCTATCATTTAGTACAATCTGTGGTGTTCTTTGCGAGAGGCCTATGACCAGCAGTGGACTGATGATGATGATGGAATTCTAGTACCTTATTTTTTCCCCTTTTCTTTTATCTCACGTCACATAAACAGTGATAAGCAAATCTTTAATTACTTTTACTGAATGAGGTTACAGAGGTCCCTCCCCCATGATTGGGAGGTACGCGCAATGCATTTGACCCTCTAGAGTTGCAGATCTCTATGAGCGGTGATTGTCGCTTACCGTCAGGTGATCCGTTTGCTCCCTGTACTATATAAAATCCAAACTCACATTAGCATTTAAAATAACCGCTAGTGGTACAGGTCACTAGTTGATAAGTTACTTGCCTCTACCTAACAAAGCATGTTATTACATATATAATTATGTTTAACGAGTCGTGTGTTCATGAATATTAAAACAATAACAGAAGCGCTTTATGCAATGGCGGGCGTGTTGATGAAACATGTGTGCAATACTTACTATCTAATATCACTTCAGTTATCTCAATATCAAAGACAAGAGAGCTAGGTTCGTTATCTATTCCTTATCAATCTCGCGACACATTATTTACTAGCTTTGCCTGCGACTACACTCGCGTGTATGTCGATTATCGTGCTAATTCTTTCAAATTATACCTTTTTAATTAGTCAACCGATTGAAATAACACAAACACACATGTTTAGTGAAGTTTAGGCCAATATATAAGAGAAAATCGCATTCAAATCGGTTACACACGGTGTAGATACACGGCTACACACAAACAAACAAACGGACAAACATTCTAAACACAATTATTTTGAGTTCCTTTACTTTAATGACACGTCCTCATCAGTCTTACTTCAATATCTTTAATGTACAGGCATCGACCACTCACAATTTTATTATATGTATAATAGTGTATATAGTGATGGATATTTTCCTCATGTTAAATCTGGTGGTATACCATCAGTGTAAATACGACTGTAGAATGGTAGCGTTAAAAGTATCAATAATAATAAAGCAAATACTAAATGTAAAAGAAGGATTGCCCGAGTTCTGGACCTTGACCTCGTGATGAAATATTAACTGTGTAACGAGCCGGACTCACGATGACTAACGGCTCACGTAGGTTTCGTTACCGAAAATCCCCGTTTTTACCCGATTAAGACTAGACCAAAAGAAAGGGTAATAGTTTTTGCAGTGTATGTACGTTTATATTATGTTCTATCGTAAGTACCGTAGGACCTAAAATACTGAACTAATTTAAATAAATGGGATGCCAATAGATTCTTAACAATAGTCCGGGTAACATAGACTAAATAAATCTTATCAAAAGCTCATTTACTTATAAAAACCTGTTGTCTAATAATATTAAGCTATTATTAGACAACAGAACGAACATTCTCAATTCTGTAGTGAATTTTTTTTTATTTAGTAAAATTCCTTTTAATACGTACGTACGCAATAAAAGATGTGATTGGATAGCTAATTATACAGAAGCTGGATTACCCTGATAAATAATTCGTACATAAACATATGTCAACTCAAAGATAAGATAATAACTACTTTATAAATCAAATGTATCTACTAACAACTATAAGTTTTGATTAAGTATCTGTCTGACGTCAGTTGCAACCTGAACTGAATCTTGTGCAATAATCAGAAGGCCAATTCTCGTAATTTTATAACGTTGTGGACCGAAATGTGATTGTATCGAGACTGAAAATAGGTATACTGCAACAATAAGGAAAAAGTTTAAAAAATATTAAAAATATATAACCCGACTATGTAAAACTTACGATAAAATATATGGAGACTATATCACCCGGGCTGTGATTACGAATCTATTGACAGCTCAGACATTTTTTTTCTTTAAAAAGACAATTCCTGCGTTACGAATATACTCGTACGTCCTGTGTCGCGGGGGATTCTACAAACATACATAAAACGGACACAGAGAATATCCAGACTCAGGACAACAATTTGTGGATCGCACAAAGTGTTGTCCCGTGTAGGATTTGAACCCACGACACTTGGCGCAGACTATGGTGAGAGAAGTTGAAAATGAACTTTGTCTTCTGCAAAAGAGTCACATGTGTCTGTCCCTGTAAACTGTCCTGTCATGTTCCTGACTCTATCACAAATCACTCAACAGTTGAATAGTTACTACCAATCAAATCACCTCTCCTTCTTCTCCATTGCTCTTTCCCACGTTAGGTGGGGTCGGCTCTACTAATCAGATCACTATTATACAAAAGATATCATACCTACCCGTTTAATAGCCTACTTTCTCTGGGACCGATCACTGCTTGTGAAAAGTAACTCGAGTAGCTCGACCTTCAGCGAATGATGTAGTAGATGTACATATCGATTGTATTTAAAACAACGATTCGATCGATTCTGTATCAACATTTGTATCTAATTAACCTTATCTATGTGATTAATTGTTTATATTGAATGCTACTGTCAACTATATACGAGTACTAGCGTCACTTGAAGTTTTAACTGGGTTTACGGTCACTGTTCGGACCTTTGGTTATAGCGTGATGTTATAAATACATGATAGAACAGAAATAATAATAGATAGTTTCTTAATATGTTGTTTAAACAGGACTTTTCAATTTAAACAGGAATTATTAAAATACTGAAAACTTACAGGACATAACGCGTAACATAAAAATTCTAAACTATCCTCAAAAATCTACAAATTTTTATAAAATCACATTGCTATAATCTATTGTGTAAAACTAAAAGTATAGCTGGATTTATATAGCAAATATTTAAAGAAACATTCTTTTAAACACAACCAACGACTACATATTCATGACGAAACATTTTTTAACGAAAAACAAGATTATTTATCAATCAACTTAACGGGGAGTTAATAATCGTGGTTACGAATGTACTGATAGCTTAGTGTGAGTTTATATCACATGGGCTCTATCGTTACTGCGACCACGGTCATCGTAGCGATTGGCCCGCTATGAAATGTTAACCAATCGCAATACAGAACGCGCTCGCTATCGACAGCGAGTTTATGTGAAATATATTTACACTGGTCTCTTACCTGAGCAATTTCATAGAAACGTCGGGTAAGCAGAGTATCGTATGCATTCCGTGTACAAGTAGTGGAAGTTTAACAACAGATAATGCATATATGCCCCCATGACCTACAACTGACTTATATTTGGTCTGTCTTCGATTATTGAAACTCGGTCTTGACACGATATTAACATGTACCATGATGTCGGACAGGTGAATTCTCGTCCCCATCCCGTCCCGACTCCCGGGGCGAGGCGACGGCGACCGATGACGACGGCACGGAGTCGCGCCGACGCGACCGACGATCCCGACGCACTGCGGAGTCCTTTTACGATGGTAAGCAACTACCTACACTTTCTGTAACTACTTGTTATTGTCACCTGATCTAAGCATTAAATCTACAGAGTGACTATTAATCCTGTATCACGCAAAGAAAGTTATCGCTCTGCTTGAACCGCGGTTCTGCCCGGAGGCTCCTCTGTTAATATTGGAAGATATTTAACTAAGATTTGTTTAAGGAAAAATATAACTTCAAAATTCGAAGTGGTTTCATTAAAATTCAACTTATTAAATAGCTTAGGTAGTGTACCTACTCAGGAAGGTGTTTCGAGATTGGCATCTGACACTGTCAAGACTGATCAAAATATCCTTTGATGAAGGGTTTCTTTCTATAATTGTATTTGAAGTTCAGAAAAATAATGTGTTTTGTAATAATAGTTAGTAGTGGTTTTTTTGTTTGGCCCTGCCAAAATGACTCTACACTGCCGATGGAAAGCATAAGCACAATCCAAGAGTGGTGGTCACCATACTCATTGCGAAACCAGACAATGTAGCATGGGGACCCATACCATGACGCTCCCGGTCTCGCACTCAATAAGAAAATACGACAGCATTATTGCTGACATTTTACGTTGACTTCTGTGCGAGGGTAGTACCGCCCTGGTCGAACCGACTGAACCGCGCTGAAATCAGCCCGCCTCTGCTACTTTATTTATAGATTGTTATGTTGACTTATTATGCAAATGTTGTAGTTAGTGGCTGCGACTGCGCGGAACTAATGTAGATAGGCAACTGTCGGTGCGTGTTCACTAAAAATGATTTTAATGTTTCATAACTTTGATTCGTAACGGTTTCATATTGTTCTTGATAACAGCTCAGTAGTAGTCAAATAAATTATAAAAAGTAGATAAATATTTAAGAAGTGTATCTACATATGTCTTTATGTTTATCACATTGTTCCTTACTGTATATTCGTACCACTATAACCTTCTAATATTTAACAACAAAAAATCCATTTAAAAATGTCAAACGTAAGTGACTTTTTGAGTTGCAAGAGTAAATAGGCGGCTGAGTCAGTTACGGTACCCTGGCCGCTCATTTAAATGTATATGAGACAAGAAGCACTAAAATTATCCGGGATGACGAAACGATTGTGCTCTTCTCACAATAATATGTTCTATATTACTAAAATTTGCAAACAATATTGTGCTCGTGTGCAGAGTACGGCGCGTACGCCGACCCGTACCTGGCGCAGCGGCAGCAGTACCAGTACTACGAGCAGCTGCGGCTCACCAACCCCGCCGCCTACATGGCGCTGTTCGTGCAGAGCAAGCAGCTGCTGGCCGGCCACGCGCCGCAGCTGCAGGACTACCGCAACCCCCTCCAGCCCACGCCCATGTATGGCGACGGTAAGCCCCACAAACACCGGTAAATAACCGGAATGTATTTTACAATATTTTTTACACATGCTTATGCATTTATATCATCTATGCATATATTTTGCTAACGATAATTGTAGTCCCACTTATGTGACATGGCCTAATGCCTTGAGCGTAGGCGTTACCGATATTGAAAGAAAAGATAGATAACGAGAAAAGACATTGAAAGCAAAAGAATATTGATTATACGGATAGATTAAGAACTAACTCGAAATGGCTATTGTCGGAATATCTGAGACCTCTAACCGACGCAAGCGCAACCGACGCAAGCGCAACCGACGCAAGCGCAACCGACACCATCACCATTGATTGGTGTTTATGAAAATCATCTTAGAAGTTTGTATATGAGTGAAAAATAACATAAACCGTTTGTAATTATACACAGAGTTCAGCAGCTTGCCGTACGAGGGTCGGCAGGAGCGCGGCAGCGTGCACTCGGGCCGCTCCAGCACCACCGGCCTCAAAGGAAACGACACGTAAGTTTGCAACATATAAGGTTCATTTCACCTTGGTACACCTTGGAGCACGCGACCTACAGTTTAAGTCACTATTATAAAAGATGGCTCCACACGTTTGTGTGATATAAGAATAAGGCATAAACATGCAATTCCTGATTGTACCTACACCATAATATTTCCTAGACATCTTAGTTGGGTGACATCTTCTAAAATAGCGAGTATTTGTAGATAGTTAGGGCATAAATTGCTTTAATTTATTAAATCGAACTTATGACACATGTCTATGGGCACAAAAAGTGCTATTGGTGTTCTTTTGCAGAACAATACTGCTTCACAATATTACCTTAATATAATACATTTAATATTTGCTGAATATGCTTTTAAAATTTTATGCATCAATTTCAACGCGCTTTCTTAATTGATAACTTTTTATAAAAAAAGAACTTGATGTTTAAAAAGTGTTTGTGAAAGAAGGACGATGCAAGTCGGCCGCTTACATCCTGCTTCTCTCTGTGCAAATATATCACCGCCATCAGAATAACATCCCTCAAACATCACTAATATTGTCATATACATTCCATGGCATGGTTTTGCTGACTTACAATACATCCATTAGAGGCTGCGAAGTGTCAAATCTACGCATTTCAAAGTTAACGATAGTGACATTTTATACCTGTTTTATCAGTATCTAAATATTTACATTGGATTTACTTGGTAGTCCGATCAATTTAGACATTCGAAGGTGCATAAAATCCCAACAAGCTGAAAATCAGTAAAATTGTTCAAAACATAATTATAAATAATATTTAAAAGTTCCCTATCATTTCCGTGTATGGGAAAATAAAATAAATATCGCGATTTTCAGCAAAACGGTAAGTTTTATCATAAAAGTACCTTAGACTAAAATTGTAGATCATAAAATTATCTATAAAAAATGTATCAATACTTTTTTTCCTACGAGCCACCGTTTCTGAGATATAACGATTCAAAAAGTTATAAAAGTTGTTATCGTCATAATATGCACACGTTTCCACGCCACCTATGAGGTAGTGTACTTAGCGCGTTTTTTTTAACGAATTTTCCTTAGTAGGCCCACTTCACGGGTCAGTTGTGATCCTGTTTAATGTGAAACTATTGCAAAATAACGGCAATTTTCAAAGATTGGAAAAGATAAAAGCGGTGTAAATAAAAAAAAGTGGTGAAATACATCCACAGCAAGTCCTCTTCGTACTAGATCACGTATCAGTGAATCAGCTTTTTGTTTTAATCTTTCGGATGCGCGAACGGGTACTTCCGGTTCCATGCACCGTGCGGCGAAATTGCAAAATTTTGCAACACGGTGCATGGTGTACGAAAATGATCAAATCTTTTCAAAAACAATGCTCGGTGGTTATAAAAGTGATTATTTTTCAAAAGATGGATAACAAGCGTACATGGTTATGCCATATTTTATTACTAAACTAATGTTATCACATTATTATTTACTCACAATTGAGCCAAGTATTAATTTACGCACCTATTGTGTTAATAAACATGATTTTAATATTTTATGTGTTTTATTATTCATTTTACTTATTATCCTCATAAAGTTCGATAACTAAGCTATCTACTGATATAAAAAACACTATAACTGCAGTAAAAATTCATTGAGAAACATATTTGTAAAAATCACATTTCGCTGTCGAGATATTCGCCATTTTGTCACTTTACAATCAAACTATTATTTGCGCCGAACACCAAATTACGTAGTATTTATATGAAGAAATAGTGTTTTTTAGTTAAATAATTTATTTTTTTAGTTAACTAGTGCAAAAGACAGGAACAATACATAAAAAAACAACCTATTTATCAAGTTATTTAAAAAAAGGACTCGTTTGCTAGACCAGTTTTCATTTATTATTTTTAAGTTCTGAGAATTCTCTAAACTCTATGAAAATGACTGAATGCTAAAGAGAACAAACTGATCGTTCCATTATGTGACACACAAAGTCTATGGTCAATACAAAATAATTTAGTAAAACATAAACAAAGATCAGTTTACGTCTTGTTCATTGTCCGTCACTACTGTGTATGTGTGGGTGTTAATAGTTCCGGGACTTCCCGCTAGGCTGCGTGCAAACACGAATCAACGGCGATATACAATTTTAAGTGGCGTGCTATTGGAGAGGCCTATGTCCAGCAGTGGACTACGATACGCTGATGATGATGTAGAACAGTAATGGCGTGGGAGCCCTTTGTATGTGTGCGTCTGATTTCGCTCGTCAGGCAAAAAATTAGTGTTTATTTAAATATTTAGCTTTTCTAACACATTTTTGTTGCTATTCTATATTCTATATAAGATTCTCATCGCAATTATATCATTTTATCAATAAAAACATAAGAATAAATGCGTAAAAACCTTCAAATGAGTAAGCCCTTTTCAATAGGTAATAGACTCGGTAACTTTTTGAGTAACACTATTCAAAATTACGCATGATTTATGCCTCAATACGTATTGATAGTGGTTTCTAAAATAAGTATAACAAGTAAAATATAACAACAAACTATTGGGTGATTTTTTTGAGGTTAGGATTTTCATGCATTAGTATTTGCTCAGATTTTTTGAGGTTATGATTTTCATGCATTATTATTTGCTCAGTATGCTTTGACATTTCATCATGAATAGACTTACTAACGAGCAACGCTTGCAAATCATTGAATTTTATTACCAAAATCAGTGTTCGGTTCGAAATGTGTTTCGCGCTTTACGCCCGATTTATGGTCTACATAATCGACCAAGTGAGCAAACAATTAATGCGATTGTGACCAAGTTTCGCACTCAGTTTACTTTATTGGACATTAAACCAACCACACGAATGCGTACAGTGCGTACAGAAGAGAATATTGCGTCTGTTTCTGAGAGTGTTGCTGAAGACCGTGAAATGTCTATTCGTCGCCGTTCGCAGCAATTGGGTTTGTGTTATTCGACCACATGGAAGATTTTACGCAAAGATCTTGGTGTAAAACCGTATAAAATACAGCTCCTGCAAGAACTGAAGCCGAACGATCTGCCACAACGTCGAATTTTCAGTGAATGGGCCCTAGAAAAGTTGGCAGAAAATCCGCTTTTTTATCGACAAATTTTGTTCAGCGATGAGGCTCATTTCTGGTTGAATGGCTACGTAAATAAGCAAAATTGCCGCATTTGGAGTGAAGAGCAACCAGAAGCCGTTCAAGAACTGCCCATGCATCCCGAAAAATGCACTGTTTGGTGTGGTTTGTACGCTGGTGGAATCATTGGACCGTATTTTTTCAAAGATGCTGTTGGACGCAACGTTACAGTGAATGGCGATCGCTATCGTTCGATGCTAACAAACTTTTTGTTGCCAAAAATGGAAGAACTGAACTTGGTTGACATGTGGTTTCAACAAGATGGCGCTACATGCCACACAGCTCGCGATTCTATGGCCATTTTGAGGGAAAACTTCGGAGAACAATTCATCTCAAGAAATGGACCGGTAAGTTGGCCACCAAGATCATGCGATTTGACGCCTTTAGACTATTTTTTGTGGGGCTACGTCAAGTCTAAAGTCTACAGAAATAAGCCAGTAACTATTCCAGCTTTGGAAGACAACATTTCCGAAGAAATTCGGGCTATTCCGGCCGAAATGCTCGAAAAAGTTGCCCAAAATTGGACTTTCCGAATGGACCACCTAAGACGCAGCCGCGGTCAACATTTAAATGAAATTATCTTCAAAAAGTAAATGTCATGTACCAATCTAACGTTTAAAATAAAGAACCGATGAGATTTTGCAAATTTTATGCGTTTTATTGTTTAAAAAAGTTCTCAAGCTCTTAAAAAATCACCCGTTACCTTCAAAATCACCTTATCGGCAAAAAATCAGTTTTAAGAGGCACTTGACAGATCGCGTTGCGTCATCGTCAACTTTGAAATTGGAACTCGTTTTTTTTACGGCTCTTGAAGCGCACTTGACAAACGAATGTTTTAAAATGTTGTTCGTATAAAGCAAATGCATAACAAACCTTTCTAGACTTCGTTATAATAACTTTAATACCCAAAATTAATTAAAATGCAAGTTAACTGCGAAAAACATGGATCCGTGTGTGCCGCACCGACGGGACAAACATGGATCCGTGTTGCCGCACCCGAGAGGTTAAAGAACTATACTTATTTTGTGGGCAGAAATTGAATGAAGAGTATGAAAGAAGAAAACCCTCAGATTTTACGAAACGGTGACTCGTAAGAAAAAAAGTATTGATACATTTTTTATAGATAATTTTATGATCTACAATTTTTGTCTAAGGTATTTTTATGATAAAACTTACTGTTTTGCTGAAAATCGCGAAAACTCATTGGTTTGGCCTTTGACCTTGATTTTTTTTTCCATACACTGAAATGATGGGGAACTGTTAAATATTATTTATAATTATGTTTTGAACAATTTTACTGATTTTCAGTTTGTTGGGATTTTATGAACCTTCACTCTTATTTTTTGGTCTAGATTGACCGGACTATGGTACAGTATCATAAATATTAATTTGTTCAATGTACCACAGCGAGGTACATTGAACAGGTACAGGTACAGGTACCACGCAGTGTACAACAAGTTAAACAACAAATTAAATGATTTCTTAATGACTTGAATGGGAGATAAGATTTCAAGAAAGAATGATTTCAAACTGAACGTTACAATTGATTATGTACTCGTATATTCACAATTCAACGTATTCGTATTTGGACTTAGTATTGAACGGTATTGTTGGTAAAATCGATGGATATAGTACAAGATGGTATGTATTGAGCGATGTTGTATCGCGGCGCTCGGTGTGACGAGCCGTGTCCGTCCGTGCGCAGGTTGTACGGCGCCTACCGGCCCGCGCCCGACGCGCGCTCGCTGCGGGACGCGCCCTCGCTCCGCACCGACCTCTCCGACAGGTACACACGTCCACTTCACCTCTCATTCTCTCATCTGTCCTATCACTTACTGCGCTATGTATTCTTTACTAAACTTATCTGTACGAACTATCTTTCTGTATATCCTTTAAGAACAGTAAACAAATTGAATGTGCATTATTTCATCGATAAATGGCCTGAAAATGCTTTTCAATTTTGAAAATAAATTTAGTTTCGAAAATGTACCGTTTAATCCTAAATTATTGCAATATAATTCAGTTTAAAATCTTTTAGCATTTTTTTTCTGAATAAATCTTATTATAATAACTGTTTTTATATGAGAGTCTGTACATAAACTATAATACATAGCGCACTGAAGGTTTTACATGTAAACATGTAATAAAATAATCAAATGAAAATTTACTTGTAGATCGTTTACCAGGTGCACTTTTGCTTTTGCAAGTATTGTATAAAATGCTTTATTATTTATCAATAAACGAATCCTATAATATGTGATTAGACAACATAATACTGGAGCTTCTGCGTTTTTCTTTATAACTTTGTACTTTATTTTGCAAATTTGATTTATGTAACGCACCGCATGAGTTTGCTTCAAACACTAAAACGTATTCATTATTATCCATTCGCATTTAGAAAACAGTAACACAGCGCTCAAGCCTCGCATTCGGACCAATCAAGATCCAAGCTTTTGTGCGAGCAATTTCTTAGGACTTGATTGGTCAAGGGACGAAACTCTGTGTTAGATAAGATTGTAATATTGAATCTTATATGTATTATAGTCCATTCAACAGTAGTTAGTATGACAATAAAGCGAGTTTCTCACACTCCTCTTGATTAAAATAGAATGAACCAGACTTGGTGTAGTGAATGGTCGTGATCATCATCTTGAGTTGAGGTTAATAGAATAAAATATAAATATAAAAGGACGATTGTAATCGGTCTTTCAAGATTTTGAACAATCTGACTTATGGGAAATAATTATTTTGGTACTACTAAAAGTATGCAGTATAATTTGTATTCTGCCAAGACAATAATAGATAAGACCTTAATGTCTATAAGAATATAAGGCACTTGTAACTCTTAAATTGACAGTAAATTTTTGTGTCTGATTCGCTTGAAATTTTTAATTTACAAATGTAATATCTGTTGTTGAATGGACTATCACACAACCTATAAACTGAGTCGCAGATGTCTAGTCTTTCACATGTGATATGTAAATTGACACGTGTTATGGTATCAGGGACCTGACCACTGACATGTCTCTGAACCTTCACCTGGAGGAGTCGACCGTGCGCTCGGAGAGGATGACTCCTTTCAAATACTCCACCGCACACATCAAGGTACTTCCTCATATTCGATTATTTTACTGGCCGTTAGGCTACTATGTAAAGACTTTAACTGCTAAGGCAAAGGTCGTGGATTAGAGTCCCGCTTGAGACAAATAATTGTGTGATGAGTACTTTTGTGCCGAGCCTTGGTTAATTTGTCCACAATATCTATGTTTTTCAAGAGTTTGATACTGGCTCTGCTGTTGTCCGACTGAGTTTTTTCAGTTTATACAGGGCGTAAAAAGACGACTACCGAAAACGAAAGGGGCTGATCCAGCACCCCAAAACTTATTAAAAAAAACAAACAGTTGTCCTTAAAAAAAATTGTAGCCGGAAAAAACAATGTGTCAAGATTTTTATTAATTTCAGAAGCCAGCAATGTATTATTGCGCGCACCGCGTAGCTACTTGAATGCCTTAACTAAACGCGCCCGCGCGCTCTGTCGCGGTCATTGCACTCACCCGGCCAGCTGTTTTGATATTAAAATACATTACTGTTTTATTGATTTTATTTGTTTTTTGGTTTTCTAAATGAGATAATTAGGTAGTTTGGGTCCTATTATGTTTTACTATGTATATGTAAGCAGAAAAAAACATAAAAGGACTTAGATAAATTAACATTTTTTTTTGCGTTTTTTTTTCGCTAAACCTATTCAGTATCATGGTCTGATTGCAACCCCCAAGTTTTCGGTAGCAGTCTTTTTACACCCTGTGTATATCTCTACCTAGAACTTGTCACTAATCTTTTTCAAATAGGTTCTTTTTCTAAGTTAAATACATGATTAATCAATTTTAACAAACACACACCAATATTAGTGTGATCAAAGAGAGGAGATTGTGTTAAACGCGTGATGTCGTGTGTCGCAGGGCAGCATCTCGTCGCGCGACGTGGTGGTGGTGCGCCCCTCGTACCCGGTGGACGGCGCGCCCGCCACCGTGCACGTGCTGGCGCTGGGCGCGGCGCTCAAGCACCACCCGCTCGCCAGGGAGCTCGCCGCCTTCCCCGGACCGCTCGTCAAAGGTACCGTACACCATGCACCATACACCGTACACCGTACACCGAATCATCTTATTTTCATTAAAAGAGTCAGCAAGTCTAAATATTACAACAACAATAATGTTGGTAGCACTTTTCATTAGCGTTGCCATTACATCAATTTTGAACCCTCACTTGACTCGGTATTAAAATTTCAATGTCCCAAAACTAGATTTAATCGTAACGTTATACTCATTGATTATTGTTTCCGCCACAGGTGTGACCCACAAGAAGAGTGTGATCGACTACTGTGGCGTGCGCGTACGCAACGCTGGACAGGAAGGGGCGCGTGACGTCACGGGCTACGTGCTCGTGTGGGATTTACTCACGCTCATGCTGCGACAAAATGGGGTCAGTCGACTCACTCATAGCATAATGCTCTACTATTCTACTACTTGTATTAGTATGATTCAACCTCACGTTGTACTACATGGAGTTCAAACCCCCAATCCTTTAACCGCATGTCCGGTACCTTAGTCGTTACTTAAGAATATAATACTTGTATATTGTAATCATAGGTTTGATTTCAGGTGGTGGTCGGATCAGATATAGCAGAGTTGTTGATGAAGAACACAAGAGAATATGAACATAATCTGGCTGGCAGTAGGACACATAATGGTATATTTTATGAGTTTATTCCATATCTACCCATTTTAGCCATAGTATTGCTATTAGTAGTTGTCATCATTATTATCTCGGCCGAAAGACGCCCCTGCACTACATAGGCCTTCCCCAAGGCCCATAGGTCTCTCCACAACAAACGAAACTGCGCAGTCCCCATCCTATAGCAGTCACTATACCTATAACTTTACTAACCATCACGTTACAAAAATACTTATTTGTGTGTAAATGAAACATTTTCTGAGGTGATTTTCTTTATAACAGAGAGTCGCCGCGGCTCGTCGGAGTCGTGCGAGAGGGGTGAGGGGGGCGAGGGGCGGGAGGACGAAGGCTCCTCCTCTCCCGAGCAGCCCTCACTCTCCGTCTCCGAGAACATAAGTACGTTATACATATACGAGGGTGGTTCAAATATGATCGTACAAATGCTCTAACACGTTTGTTAACTATCGAAAAAAATATAAAAAATGACAGTTTTACAAAGTAGTGTAGTGAACACTCACTTTCCGGAAGCTTTTTGATGCCGGTATTGAAGAATTCCTTGGTCAACTCTGACAGTCATGAGCGCACGAAATCCTCTACCTCGTCGTCGGTGTTAAATCTTTGATCTCCGAGGGTAGATAGATATGATAGAAGTATCAGCGGTACAAAGATGTGGTAGTCGCAGGGTGATAAATCTAGACGCAGACGCGCAGGAAATCGACGTACAGCACGCCCCGCTTGTCCCAGAACACAGTACACATAACCTTACCCGCGGACCTGGTTATCTTCGCTTTGACAGGCTCCCCTTTCTCCTTCTTCCTCCACTCCTTAGACGACACCTTGCTTTTGGGAGTGTAATATTGTATCCATGTCTCGTCAGTAGTGATGATTCGCATTAAAAAACCGCCCCCCTCCGCCTCGTATCGCGTCAGCAAGCGACGACAAAATTCCAACTGTATTATTTTGTGCTCGAAGTTCAATAGTTTAGGAACCCATCGCCATCAATTCGCGGTCGACGATCATGCGGCTCATTCTCGACTGTTTCGCGGCCATCCTTGATTGCCCATTTAAACACAGCAGCCCTACACAGGTACTCACTACCGAACTGATTTTGCAAACGCAAAAAAGAACCCTGTCTTCCTCGCTGCGCTGCAGCGCACCAATCCGCTGCACACGCTCTACGTCGCGCTTTCAACACTAAAAAACGAATGACAATACGTTGCGTAATGGTCGTAGAACGCGCGTGAAACGTGCGCTTCCGACCAAAACTATGCCACACTGTTCTTAAGGGACCCAGCTGTCACATACTCAAGCCACGACCTTCGAAACATACATGCGCGCCATCTACAGTGTTTGTCTCCATCATATTTGAATCGCCCTTGTATCATAAACAGTGTAAAGTTTTGTTGCTTTTTTAGTGTTGGCACAAGCTCATTATTTTATTTAAATAACGGTCATGTATAATTATTTAATAGTTAAAATAATGAAAAAGATAATAAACGACTGCTGTTGCATTTGTCAGACCAAGAGTCGTCGAGCGCGTCGTCTGAAGCAGCGCTGGACAAGCTGCGCGAGCTGCTCACCTACGGAAACCGGCAGGAAGCACTCGGTACGTGCACACGCTCTTTGTATACATTATAACCTCTAGTGATGCAGTCCATTCGCGTCAAGGGAACAGTCAAGCATCTATCAGGCCGTCCACTCTGACCAATCGAGTTACAAGGTTTCGTACGAAACGACATTTTTTCTTGACTGATTAATCGGGGGTTGGGACTTCATCGATGCGTCATTACATTCTCAATTCGCATGGATCGTAGAGGTTTGATTAGATCATGGTGCCATAACTTCGTAAAAGTGAGATTGGTTATATGATCGCTACCTGACAACCATTATCTTTGGTCACGTTTCATGTGTCGGGTGTAGAGTGAAGGAAGTGTTTTCGTTTGCAGAGTACGCGATGAGCAACTCGCTGTGGGGCCACGCGCTGGCGCTGGCAGCGCACGGCGACCGGCGCACGCGCGCTGCCGTCTCCGCGCGCTTCCTCGCCGCGCTGCAGCGCACCGACCCGCTGCACACGCTCTACGCAGCGCTCGGCGCCGCCACGCCGCCCGCCGCCACCGTCAGTACCGCCCCACCACCCTACCGCCCCACCAACCCCAACGCCCCACCACCCCACCGCCCCACCACCCCACCGCCCCACCACCCCACCGCCCACCAATCCCAACGCCCCACCACCCCACCGCACTACGAACGCTACACCTTATGTACACACACCCATAGCGTACACTACACCTTATGTACAACGCCCATAGCGTACACTACACCTTATGTACAACACCCATAGCGTACACTACACCTTATGTACAACGCCCGTAGCGTACACTACACCTTATGTACAACGTCCGTAGCGTACACTACCCCTTACATACAACACCCATAGCGTACACTACACCTTACGTACAACGCCCATAGCGTACACTACAGCTTAAGTACAACGCCCATAGCGTACACTACACCTTACGTACAACGCCCATAGCGTACACTACCCCTTACATACAACACCCATAGCGTACACTACACCTTACGTACAACGCCCATAGCGTACACTACAGCTTATTTACAACGCCCATAGCGTACACTACACCTTATGTACAACGCCCGTAGCGTACACTACACCTTATGTACAACCCCCGTGGTGTACACTACACCTTATGTACAACGCCCGTGGCGTACACTACACCTTATGTACAACGCCCGTAGCGTACACTACACTTTATGTACAACGCCCGTAGCGTACACTACACCTTACGTACAACGCCCATAGCGTACACTACCCCTTACATACAACGCCCGTAGCGTACACTACACCTTATGTACAAAGCCCGTAGCGTACACTACACCTTATGTACAACGCCCATAGCGTACACTACGCCTTACGTACAACGCCCGTAGCGTACACTACACCTTATGCACAACGCCCGTAGCGTACACTACACCTTACGTACAACGCCCGTAGCGTACACTACACCTTATGTACAACACCCATAGCGTACACTACACCTTATGTACAACGCCCGTAGCGTATACTACACCTTATGTACAACGCCCGTAGCGTATACTACACCTTATGTACAACGCCCGTAGCGTACACTACACCTTATGTACAACCCCCATAGCGTACACTACACCTTATGTACAACGCCCGTAGCGTACACTACACCTTACGTACAACGCCCGTAGCGTACACTACACCTTATGTACAACACCCATAGCGTACACTACACCTTATGTACAACGCCCGTAGCGTACACTACACCTTACGTACAACGCCCGTAGCGTACACTACACCTTATGTACAACACCCATAGCGTACACTACACCTTATGTACAACGCCCGTAGCGTATACTACACCTTATGTACAACGCCCGTAGCGTACACTACACCTTACGTACAACGCCCGTAGCGTACACTACACCTTATGTACAACCCCCATAGCGTACACTACACCTTATGTACAACGCCCGTAGCGTACACTACACCTTACGTACAACGCCCGTAGCGTACACTATACCTTATGTACAACACCCATAGCGTACACTACACCTTATGTACAACGCCCGTAGCGTACACTACACCTTACGTACAACGCCCGTAGCGTACACTACACCTTATGTACAACACCCATAGCGTACACTACACCTTATGTACAACGCCCGTAGCGTATACTACACCTTATGTACAACGCCCGTAGCGTACACTACACCTTACGTACAACGCCCGTAGCGTACACTACACCTTACGTACAACGCCCGTAGCGTACACTACACCTTATGTACAACACCCATAGCGTACACTACACCTTATGTACAACGCCCGTAGCGTACACTACACCTTATGTACAACGCCCGTAGCGTATACTACACCTTATGTACAACGCCCGTAGCGTACACTACACCTTACGTACAACGCCCGTAGCGTACACTACACCTTACGTACAACGCCCGTAGCGTACACTACACCTTATGTACAACACCCATAGCGTACACTACACCTTATGTACAACGCCCGTAGCGTACACTACACCTTATGTACAACGCCCGTAGCGTATACTACACCTTATGTACAACGCCCGTAGCGTACACTACACCTTACGTACAACGCCCGTAGCGTACACTACACCTTATGTACAACGCCCATACCGAGCACCACACATTACTTAACAACACCCGTACCGAACACTATATCCTACGTATAACATATTGAACAACAAATCACTCCCTTCAAATAAAAGCTCTCTTTATTCTTAATCGTTAAAAAAAAAACCAGTCCAGTGCGAGTTGGACTCGCGCACGACTGTACCATTATCCAACGAACAAAAACAAGCAATAAAAAGAAATTTTGTATGGGAGACCCCCATATATCACAAAAAAATTCAACTGTCTAACGGTCCCGTTTTACACTTTGGGTACGGAACCCTAAAAATTGTAAGGCAATCAGCCTCACGAACCTTTCTTAAATTTTGTCATACATTTTTCGATTTGGTCATAGATTCTTAAATTTCAGGCTAAATTAGAGATTAAATTGCGTTTTTATTTTATCAGAGCACATCCGTAAAATCGAATATGAACCAAATTCCAATTTTTATACCGGCTCAAAAGACTACTTTACCAAAACTGATAGGATACTGTAATGATAAAAAACACAAACTGTTAAATAATATAACGTCGGTTGGTGTACAGAGTGTAGCGGACGACCGCTGGGGCGACTGGCGACCGCACGCAGCCATCATCCTCTCCAACCCATCTTCAAAGCCTGAACAAGATCGACGAACTCTCACGCAAATGGGTATTGTATACATACAATTGTCTTAGATATTGAAATTCTCAAATTAAAACTCATTTTGTGGTTTATAGTAGTATCTAGTTTATTTATTTACAACTTCATGCGCTTATGTATGTACATCGACGGACTTATGTCTTAGGTATTGTCTACCGGCCAACCTTTGGAGGATGTAGAGAGATGTATCACTTTGTGTAATGATTATAGATTACACTCATTTAAGGAAAAAATATATATAGAGTTACTAGCTCTACCCGCGATTTCGTCCACGTGGATTGGTGACTTTGGGTACTATTTATAAAACCATTCATCCCCGCCTTCCAATTATTTTTTCGCCTATGTTGTTTCCCTGGTTTTAGACTATCTCGTGTACTAAATTTAATTTAAATCGGTTCAGTAGTTTTGGCGTGAAAGTGCGACAGACAAAGTTACTTTCGCATTAAAAATTAGTAAGCATGAGACCAACCGTGAAGTAATTATGAAGAATAAATTAGTCTCGTTTAAAAAACGATACAGGGTTGTAACGTCAATGTATGTGGTCAGGTGACAGCCTGAACTCGCGCGGGCTGCTGTACTCGGCGCAGTTCTGCTACCTGTCCGCGGGCGTGCAGTTCTCGCGCCACCCCATGGCGCCCCTGCAGCCGCCGGGCGTGGAGGGGGCTGGAGGGGGGGGCGTGGGGCCGCCGCGCCTGGCGCTGGTGCTGGGCGACTCGCGCGCCACCACGCTGCAGCAGCTGGCCACCAACCGCGCGCTCTTCGCCACCGAGGTGTACGAGTACGCACTGTCGCTCACTCAGGACGACTTTGTCATCGCCGAGTTACAGGTATGACGGCGGAAATACACATGACAAAGAGCAAGAGCTCGTGAGATTTGAGTATAGTTTGTTAGAGAGGCCGTAGCTATAGTGTGTGTGTGTGTGCAGGCGTACAAGCTGGTGCTGGCGTGCCGGCTGGTGGACTGCGGGCTGTACGAGCGCGCGCTGGCCTACACCGAGGCGGCCGCGCGCGCCGTCACGCGCCAGCCGCAGCTCTACGCGCCCGCGCTCGTGCAGCGCCTCGCCGTCCTCGCCGACAGGTACCTGCCCGTAGCACTTAGCTTAGATCTGTGCCAGCATTGCCACTCGCCGTCACGCGCCAGCCGCAGCTCTACGCGCCCGCGCTCGTGCAGCGCCTCGCCGTCCTCGCCGACAGGTACCTGCCCGTAGCACTTAGCTTAGATCTGTGCCAGCATTGCCACTCGCCGTCACGCGCCAGCCGCAGCTCTACGCGCCCGCGCTCGTGCAGCGCCTCGCCGACCTCGCCGACAGGTACCTGCCCGTAGCACTTAGCTTAGATCTGTGCCAGCATTGCCACTCGCCGTCACGCGCCAGCCGCAGCTCTACGCGCCCGCGCTCGTGCAGCGCCTCGCCGACCTCGCCGACAGGTACCTGCCCGTAGCACTTAGCTTAGATCTGTGCCAGCATTGCCACTCGCCGTCACGCGCCAGCCGCAGCTCTACGCGCCCGCGCTCGTGCAGCGCCTCGCCGACCTCGCCGACAGGTACCTGCCCGTAGCACTTAGCTTAGATCTGTGCCAGCATTGCCACTCGCCGTCACGCGCCAGCCGCAGCTCTACGCGCCCGCGCTCGTGCAGCGCCTCGCCGACCTCGCCGACAGGTACCTGCCCGTAGCACTTAGCTTAGATCTGTGCCAGCATTGCCACTCGCCGTCACGCGCCAGCCGCAGCTCTACGCGCCCGCGCTCGTGCAGCGCCTCGCCGACCTCGCCGACAGGTACCTGCCCGTAGCACTTAGCTTAGATCTGTGCCAGCATTGCCACTCGCCGTCACGCGCCAGCCGCAGCTCTACGCGCCCGCGCTCGTGCAGCGCCTCGCCGTCCTCGCCGACAGGTACCTGCCCGTAGCACTTAGCTTAGATCTGTGCCAGCATTGCCACTCAGTCACGTTGGCTCAATGATATCATATACGATTGCAGTGCTGAGTTCTCGAATTATATGCTCGGATCTATACAATATGTATGTATTTACAAATAAAATATAAATAAATTTCAAGCTCTAATTAGTTTGAGGTTAGATAACGCTGTATGTCTGGTGTCCAAAATATTTGTTTACTATTATTATTAAATTCAACATATACATTTACACCGTCTTTTATATACACTCCAAGGCATAGATCAACCTAGAAATCTTTTTTGTCGTCTTCGTATTTCTATAAAAATTGTTAAAAATATACGTAACATCATCGCCTTGTCTCAGGCTGAAGTACCACGACCCCGCGCTGCAGGAGGACCCGCCCCTGCTGGAGGAGCCGGACAGCGAGGAGGCGTCCCCCAGGCACCAGCAGCAGTGGCTCGATGACGTCAAGAACGTGGCACAGATGCTCACCGTACGTACTTACGAGTATTATTTGTGCATTTCATTTGAATGTAACCTATTTCTTTCAATTGGTAATTAAAACCAGGGACATGTAACCTTGATTATGGTATTATTTTTTGACGGCCCTGGTGGTACTGTGGTAGCTTAGCGACTGCTATGCACGATGCCTCAGGTTCGGTAAAAATGTATAGTAGCTTTGACGTTTTTAACTTTTTGTATTGACTATTAGATGCATAGCTATTTTATTCTGGTATTGTTAATTTGTAAACCATTTTTTAGTAAGTATATAATACTATCCAATTAATGCAAGTGTTATTTGTAACGCTTTCACTCCTTACTACTAAGTTATTTCTATATTATTTTTTATCAATGGAACATGAGTTACTATTGATCTTGATGACTAGAAACACCCTCGCGTTGATAATATTAGTATAATATATAGTGTTGTGTGAGTGTGTGCGTGGTGCAGGCGGAGCGAGCGGCGCAAGCGTCTGCGCAGCCCTCTCCCTCACACCACGAGTACTTCGCGCCGCCCCCCGCCCCCGCCCCCGCGCCGGACCCCGCCCCCGCCCCCGCACACCTCGCCCCGCAGTACACCTGGGGGGACCAGCACCAGGTCAGTCGCTTAACCACACAATATAACGCCAAGGAATTTATTTGTGCTCTTAACTCCGTTCACGCTAAGAAAATACTGACTCCAAAGTAAACGTAAAGTTTTATATTGACCTGAGTTCCGTATGAAACGGTAACTTTATTGAATCTCGCTATTTCGTACAAATGAAAGTTAATTTATAACATGCGTAGTATAGAGGTAGTAATTTACGATGTTTAGAGTACTTCAAACTGTTGACTTTAATGTGCTCGAGAATGTAAAACATAAACAACGAGTGTTTGCGGCGAGTCCAAAAATAACTTGACTTATATTTGTGAAATCAGTTACAATTGAGTCTATTTTGTTACCTTTAAACCAATAAAAAAAGGGCTTGTGTCATTCAATAAAAATAATAATACCAAACTCGTCTGAAATTATCAATCAAATGTATTCGTTTAGTATTATATTGTGTACACCTCATGCATCAGCTAAGGAGAAAAAGGAAGGAAAACGGACAACGAAACCGTGTCCACAAGTCTGGCCAGCGTGGCATAATAAACCAAATCTTCTCTCTAAGAAAAAGTATGTGTCCATCTGTGGACTGTTCTAAGTTGTTGAAAAAATATTGAAAATAAGTCGCATAGCACTGAATGTTCAAAACAAAATATTGTCTCTTAGAATTTTACTGCAATCATTTTTTTTTATTTATGATTACTAAGTACAATGTTTGTGACTCAGTAGAATAATATGATATGTGGCTTTTTTATAAATAGTAATTTAAAGTTCCGAAACCAGTTAACATGTGGTGGTATCACCAGGTTGAAGGTAAAGGAACACCCAATTTCACCCCCACTTGGTACATCCCTTTGAAAGAATGATTGGGTTACCACCATCTAGATGTACTTTATAGCCCTCAATCTAGCATTTTGTGAACTGAAGAAATAAAGAAACTTAAACACATGATCGATAGCTTTCTTTCAATAACTTGATTTTGAGTTTTTATTCGCGTTTAATATTCTGTGTTGTATCTAATAAGCAATAAATTGTTTACGTTGCTTGGTAGATTAAGTACAGTTGAGGAATAAAGTAGGTAATCAATATAATTTGTGAACATTTACATATTCTTGAATTTACCTCGATTTTTTAAAATAAAACGTCTCTAAATCTAAAAACAGTGACATACATATACCTACGAGTATGCAGCTTGCTTTTGAAGTGATTTAGTAGTAGTAATGTATTTTGTATACAGGCGCCCCTGTACCAACAAGTTCAACAACCGGTGCCGACGTACAGCGAGCCTCCCCTCGAAGACAAGACTGACTTCTCCGCCCAGTACTACTCGCACCAGCCCCAACACTCGCCGCAACACCAACAACAGCAACAGCCGCCGGACGGCCAGCAACAGTACGGGCAGTACGAGGAGTGGCCGCGGGCCGAGGAACAGCACCAGCAGTACGCCGATCCCTATTGGCCCGGCGAACACTCGTACGGAGGATACGGAATGGTACGTACCGCGAAATAGGGGGCGGGTACTTCTTAATTATAGAATAAGCGCCGGCCACGTTCTAAGGTCGCTCTCGCTCGAAAAGATACTCGAGGAACAGTTTTAAATCAACACCGTAACCGGTCGGGCCGTTAACGATCGTTAAATATACGGCCGCTCGCGTTCATCAATTTATCAGCGGGTCGGGACTAAACGCTCGGTCGAAGCGACGGGAGGGTCAGTAGGGAGCCAGCGCTCGGACCGATTGAACCGCGCGCAGGGCCGACTCACTCGCACCTACTAACGTGTGCAGCGCGCCCCGGCCCGCCCGCGGCCCGCCGCCGCGCTGGAGCTCGAGCGGGACCCGCGCTCGCCGGGCCTGCGCCGCCGCCTGCACGCCCGCCGCCCCGACGTGGCCGAGCCGGCGCCAGCCTCCGCCCCCGCGCCCGCCCCCGCCCCGCGCCCGCGCGCCTCCAGTGCCGAAGCGCGGGCGCCGCTGTCCGACCTCGACGTGCAGGTGGCGCACAGCCCGGGGCCCGGGGGCGCGCGGGCCCCGGGCGGCCGCCTCATCTGCAACACGGTGGACTCGTGGGCGCGGCGGGCCGTGGTGCGGGGGGGCGCCTACAAGCCCCTGGTGTTCGGCGGCACCTACCCCATCGACGAGCCGGCCTCCCCGCCCCGCGAGCGCGCCTCCCCCTCCACCCCGCGCCGCGCCCCGCCCGACGACGAGGAGCATCGGCGCCGGCTCCGGCGGACCGTCGAGCGAAGCCTGGACAAGTTCGAGGCGATAGTGGCGCGGCGGGCCGCCGGGGCCCGGCCGGGGGCCACGTTCGCGCTGGACGAGCCGGTGGCGCGGGGGGGCCCTCTGCCCGCCATCCGAGAGCGGGACACCAAGTACTACGTGGCGGGCCCCAAGACGTTCGACATCGACGAGCCCGTGTCCTACATCTAGTGTCGCTTCAGTAGTGTTGTGTCGGCCGCGTTCACTTTAAAGCTTCCGTTGATGTATTTGTTTTCCCATCGTAAAGCGGCGCTGTGATATTTACCGATCTGATGTTTATTTTATTTGGAGTTCCGACACATTACATCTATTAAGTTTTATACCGTTAAAACTAAAGTGTATTGTGCCCGGCCTCCGTCACCGCGCTGCGGTGCTATGTTATTTATGTACGCTTGTGACGCATTTAGTTTGTTACCGTTGTGCGTAGCGGTCTCTCGCACTTCACTAACTTTACACTTTATATTGTTATTGCAATTAAATGTTCAGTAAACTAACGAGTGGTTTGACTAACGCCGCCCTCCCGTCCCGAGAGTCCGCCGAACGATCCCAGCGGATATTATTCAATTAACGGAGCTGACCGCTCTTCAATGGCACCGGCCGAGTTCTAGTAATTGGAAAACTATTTATAACTTCACAGTTCGTTGAACACAAATTTACCGCGAGATTAACAAACTATAAATAAGCCGGTTTACGTACATCCCTCGTTCAATTAACATGGACCCTCATATAGCCTAGCCTAGTGACATTGATGACCATAAAACTTTGGCCTTAGATTAATCTTACAAGGTTTTGTTATTAATCTCATTAAAAGGTGTTCCTACCTTTCTACACTCCGCTTATGTACAACTCCTGAATATATATTTTTTTAAACTCAGTAGAAATTATATACAAGGTTATTCTAACTTAACATGAAACCTGAAATTAGTTTGTTCAGAATCAGAAATAAAATAGATTACAAAAGTTTTTAAACCATGCTATACTATCCCGAATATCTATCAAAAATTGTTTAAATATGACACACTATTAAATACGGCCGGCGGCGGCAGAAGTATAATATATGTTGTTTATAGTGTTTTATTTATTGTTCTTCGACTGCTAAGCGAGAATGACCTTGTATATCCTGTTAAAATAAATTGAATCGACTCACGTACTACTAAATGTATATATTCTTGTTTAAGCAACTGTGAAATACAAATGTTTAGCCATAACAATGTCACTAAACAGTGAAAAATCACACATGTTCACGCTAAACATTTGTGTTTCCAAATACCCCACTAAACGTTGTGTTTATTTGCACTTCCTATTTTTAATTGCACTCGAATGTCCTCGCTGTACTAATGTTAACTTTCCTAAAATATTAATGGCTATTGTCTTATATCTATTTGACTCTATATGCACTTGTCTTAGCACCAACAGGCAACACTCTCTTTTTTAAACTTCAAGTACTTTGAATACTCAGCATTTTAAGAAGATTGTACTTCTTCTGAGGAATAGATAATGTTAGATATACAGACACCAATCGAATTCCTTTTTGAATATTCAATAACAAAACTAGAGGAGTTTTGGTACTTTGTAGGTCAGTAGTCAGTAGTAGTCCACATTGAAAATTTAACGAATTCTAATAAAGTTTACGACGCGTAGAGACTGTTTCTTTTATAAACTGATGCCAAATCGGTATTAAAATCTCTGTGGTCAAAGCCAAGGGCGATGCCGAGAATTGTCCAATTGTTGTAGATGTCATGAGAGCAAAGATCGGCAGATGATTGATATTATCCTGTGGGGTCTGAAGAAGTGCAACTAGAGTGCTTATAGTGTTGGTGAGACAGGTGCTAAGTAGCCGTATACAGGGTCGGTCGTTCGAGTGTATGTGGCATGCGTGCGTATAGCGTGTGTGTGTGTGCGTGCAGGGTGTGGGTGGAGGAGGGGGTGGAGGGGGTGGCGGGGAGGAGGCGCGGCCCAGCATCACGATGCCGGGCGCCAACAAGCCCCGCGCGCCCCTCTACGACTACGACGACGACAGACCGCCCAGCGCCGATGTAAGTTCACACACTTCACTGTACTAGCAGCCATTTTAAGTTCTGACAATGTGTCTAACTCACTAGTGACCATTTGTAAGCAAATATAAATATTTAGTTTATTGTTAATTTACAAAACTTTTAGTCAGCGAGTGAGGATAGTTTCCGTCCAGACCTGAATTGTCTAAATTGACTTAAACTGGCCAGCCTCTAGCAAAAACGATTTAAAATAGTAACTTAAATACGAGTACTACATATCTAAATCTCACATTTCTACAAAGACTTGCATTTCAAGTACCTGCCTACTTTGCGATAAAAGTGAGCCTATTGTTAGAAACAGTAACATCAACTAATAAAAGGAAAACTATAAATTTACTAGTTTCTAATTGAATAATAACAGATTATATCATTTCTCTATGTAGCATCAATTTCTCATAAACATAGCTGACTTTGTATTACTTTGCTTACAACAGAACGACCGTGACACGGACACTCCGAAGACAGCGGCGAAGAAACAGGAGTCCAAGTCAAAAGAGGACGGTGGCAGGAGTGAAGGCAAGAACAGCAAGGGCGGCGGCTGGCTCGGCGGCATCCTCAACAAGCTGTCCCTCCGCGCGCCCAACCAGATGATCCTGCCCGACGACAAGAACCCCTCTGTGAGTCACGACACACCATCACAATATAATGTACCTACTCTTATGTAATTAAAAAGGGTAGATAGATAAAACATTGTGACCGTTTTGTATTGATAAAAGCCAAAATTTTTACACTTCAGTCTTTTAAACTTAGAAAAGATATATGATGTTTAGAATGTTGAAAAAACATAGAGACCTTCAGTTAAGTATCTCCAACTTTCGAATGCAAAAAATAAATCATCCAACTTCAAATTTGGAATTCTCAGAAGTTCATCTAACTTCAAATTTGGAATTCTTAAAAGTTCATCTAATTTCAAATTTGGAATTCTCAGAAGTTTATCTAACTTCAAATTTGGAATTCTCTGAAGTTCATCTAACTTCAAATTTTGTATGTCAAAAAGACAATCTGACTTAAGATTAGTGCCGATGATAGATAGTTAAATTGATTTTAGTGTTATAATTCCTTATGAAGCACATTGTGTAACCATTTATTTGACTTGATTATATAAAAGCAAAAATGTGTTAATAAAGTATATAATACATGTTCACATTTATATAAAACCTATATTATTTTATACAAATTTGGATATCAATTAATTCTACTACTCCTTTATTTTGCTTTTTTTTATTTTAAATTTATTTATATATATTTTATGTATATATTTATCTATTTAATAAATATTTATTGCTCAATCTGTCTTTTATTATAACATTTATCGGACTTTAAACATTTAAGAATATTTTTGCCCAATGTGTCCAATTTAAGTAAAAGTTTAATTATAAGTGAATCATTTAATTACAATGTTAAATTTATTTTCTGTATAACATATATTATTCAACTGTTGTAAGTAAGTTGACTAAAACTCCTGATCCCTCGTTACTCCTGAGTGTTGTATCGATCAAACCACGCCCACTGACCAATAAGGATCCGAGCTCTCATAAGAAATTATAATTTCTTGGCACTACATTGGTAAGAGGCGGAACCGGATCAATGCGTCACTATTTCCTTAATGCGAATAGACTATACTACATTGTATGTAACTCTGATGAAGTTGATATAAATATACGAGTATAATATTTTGTGTTAAAGTGTAAAACAGTGGAAGTCTCGGTGCATGTAAACATATGTATAGTGTGTATGTCCCCCCCCAGATCGTGTGGGACCCCGACACGAAGCGGTGGCGCGACGTGGACGGTGACGGCGAGGAGAGCGACCTGCCGCCCCCCCCTCCGCCCAAGACTGCCGACCTGCCGCACGTTATGAAGTCAGTAAACACTTGTATCACTAATGTTACAATAATATTAGTGCTCATCAACGATTCCATTAATTATTTTTCATGGTATATGGGGCAAACGAGCAGACGGCTCACCTCGCGGTAAGTGCCTACCGCTAACCATTCACACCTCCAACTTAACATTCACAGAATACGTTGCCACCCTTTTAAAACCACCCCTCCCCCAATCATGGGTAGCGTCTGGCCTCTGATAACGTCACTTACTGAAAAGATATATTTTTATAATCGGTTTGCTTTGAGGCTGCGGTACCATTCCGTAGCCGGATGTTATTTGCCGAAACATTACGGGGAGTATGGTGTAAGGATTACTTTTCAAACATTATTGGACATTATGTTGCGTTAAATCGAACTCGACATGGCGATATATAATAAACCTCGGTGTAGTGATAAGCGTTACTGTTGGGTAGACATTGTTACAAAGTAGTTAAGTAAAGAAATATCGTTTCAGGAGTGCTTCGCCCCCGCTGCAAACGGCCGTCCCTCCGGCGGGAGCTCCGCCCCTGATCCCTCAAGCGCCCATCTCTAATATATTCAAGATGCAGAAAGGAAGACGTAAGTTTTTATACATAAATGAATTGTGTTATTTCGTTGAGGCATACATCATTTAGGCGCTTGCTGTTTCTTGAAAGTTTTTTAATCAAAACTTCATAAAATAATAAATCACTAATATTAAGTAGCTTATTAAAAGAAACTTTATTTTTAAATGAAATGTTAAAAATAAATTTAACTATAGTCGTTCCAATAGTTTATTTAACTTTTGACAGCTCTAATACTTAATCAAATAGTGATACCCTGACCCGTTACCTATTCGATTTCTTTCATCGATCGATTTTATGCATTAAGAAGTTTTAATCGATTTAACAAACTCATTATTTTATAGATAATTTCGTACTTCATATTTCTATGTGTTTCAATGTGCGACCTCCTTTGTCAAAATAAAGAAGAAATGGATTAAAAGAATGTTGTTCAAATATGACGGTTCTATGTCATGAAAAAATATATAAAAGGAACTGAATTTTCAAAATGTATTATTGTATTGTGTTGTAATTCAGTGGTTAATATTGTATTTGTTAAACTATTGATGATCTTTATTAAATCTCTCTATGTCTATTTTAAAATAATCTACAGTATTTCAATGAGTAACCTTCAATATAGTTGAGTATTTATATTCCTCCGTATTGATTTATTTGTGAATTCTCACGTTTGGTTGAGTTGAGCGTATCGTTCCTGCCTTCGTTACTGTCAAAATGCCAAAAAAGAAAGTACTCAAAGGACAAACAAGAGAGTTTGTCTTGCGACTTCGTGAATACTTTGAAAAGGAAAGCCGTAATGGTGGGCCTCTTATACCAGTGACTCAAGTTAGAGACCGTGTTGCAGCAGCATTAGGTATTAGTGCTCCAACAGTGGCAAAAATAACAAAAGAAGGCTACGGCAGCAGTGGCATGGAACAGAATAAGCTATCTACACCTAAGAAAAAACGTCCGCCTAGTAAAGTTACAGCCGTTGACAATTTTGACGCTGATGCTATTCGTCGTCATATATACGACTATTACCAAAGAAAAGAGATTCCAACATTAAAAAAACTAACACAATCTCTTCGAAATAGTGGTTTGTTCCGTGGTCAAAAATCTTCTCTGACAAAGGTATTGAAAGACATTGGAATGTTATTCCAAAAATGTGACAAACGAAAAATTTTAATGGAACGCAATGATATTGCTTTGTATAGATGCGATTTTTTAAGACAAGCAAAAAAAATAGAAGATTGGTCGAATGTTGTTTTCACAGATGAAACTTGGCTCAATGCGAATCATACGCTGTCAAAAACTTGGACTGACAACACCGTTGGCTCCACTTCTACAGTACCAATGGGAAAAGGCGAACGACTGATTATTTGTCATGCAGGAACAGTAAAAGGATTTGTGCCAGGCGCTCTATTAGCTTTTAAATCCCAGAAAACAGGAGATTATCATGAGGAGATGAATTCGAACGTGTATGAAAAGTGGTTCAGAGAAATGCTTACATCACTCGAAGAGCCATCAATAATATTTATTGATAATGCACCTTATCACTCTCGTCAAATTAATAAAATACCAACACAGGCCAACAAAAAACATGAAATTATAAACTGGCTCCGTGACAATGGCGAAGAGGTGAATGAGTCCCTACTAAAAGTAGAGTTAGTAAAGATATTAAAAACAAAGAAGCTGCCAAAACGATACGTCATAGATGAAATGGCAGCAGAGCATGGGCATACCGTCCTCAGAATTCCCCCATATCACTGCCAATATAATGCAATTGAAATGATCTGGGCACAAGTTAAAGGATATGCTGCGAGGAACAATACAACTCCTCCTTTCACCGCAAGAAAAATGCTGAATTTACTGAAAAATGCGTGTGAAAAAGTAACTCCAGAAAACTGGGCGAATGTTGTAGAAAAAACAAAGAAGGTGATAATGTCGGATTGGGATCGGGATGTTGCATTCGACAATTTATCTATCCAAGAAATGATAATCAATATTACTGAGAACTCAAGTGATGATGATTCCTGGTCATACGAAGAAGACGATTCTTTATAATTAAAATTAGTATTACAGTACCTCTTTTGGTTGTTTTATTTTTAATCCGTAAATTACTACGAATTTCAACATTTTGTACCTGTTCATTACAAGTAGGTACCGCAGGTAGTTTTTATTTGAACCAACTATAGTAAGTCTAAACAATTATTTTAGATTCATTAATTTGCGGCGAATACATTCGATCCCATTACTAGGTACGAGTACGATGGAACTGTTTTCATTACGCAAATTATTTATGCATTGAAACAGAGACATTTAGGGCATTTTAATGCAAAATAATAAAGCTTTTTACGTGATTTGATATAAAATATAATCACAATAATTTTATTGTATGTTTTATTAATATAATCGATAATCGATTTATTTCAAAACCGTTTTTATAGTCTGTGGTCATTAATTACGAATGACACATCCCTAAGTAGGCGGAGCCCGCCCATAAAGTACAGTATTATCTGTAGTACATTGTATCAAAAATTATTACAAAACTTTATGTGCGTGATCTGTCAAAAGTTAAATAAAGTATTGGAACGACTATAATAAGTATTATCCCATCGAAAACTTTCCTTGTAAAAGCAACCGCTTCTGAGATTTAAATGTTGCTGAATTTATTAACTATAGTCGTTCCAATCGTTTATTTAACTTTTGACAGATCACGCACATAAAGTTTTGTAATAATTTTTGATACAATGTACTACAGGGAATACTGTACTTCATGGACGGGCTCCGCCCACTTAGAGATGTGTCATGCGTAATTAATGACCACAGACTATGAAAATAGTTTTGAAATAAATCGATTATCGATTATATTAATAAAATAGGTATATTATTATACTTTATTTTTTGGCATTTTGATAGTAACGAAGGGAGGAACTATACGCTCAACTCAACCAAACGTGAGAATTCACAAATAAATCAATACGGAAGAATATAAATACTCAACTCGACGTATGAAAATGTGGATTAGCACTGACAACAAAATGGTGTTGCCGTTTAATAATCGATAAAAGTACGAAATCATCTATAAAATAATAAGTGTGTTAAATCGATTAAAACTTCTTCATGCATAAAATCGATCGATAAAAGAAATCGATCTGTAACGGGTCAGGATATCACTATTTGATTAAGTATTAGAGCTGTCAAAAGTTAAATAAACGATTGGAACGACTATAACAATATTTTATATTGACAACATCCATATTGGACATTTAATTTTGTAAGACATATTTTGACATCTATATTACCTCTATTTAAATCTACGATAAACGTTGTGCCGAATGTTGTCTTAATTAGCCGGTGGAGTGAGTATAGTGTAGAGTGTTGTGGTGTCGGTTGCAGATATAAAGAAGTCGTACGTGGACGTGTTTAACCCGGGGGGCGTGGCGGCCCGCCCCCCTCCCCCCAGCGCGGACCTGCTGCCCCCAGCGCCCCCCGACCTTCCCCCCACCAGCTACTTCGTGCCGCAGCCCCTGCCGCAGGTACCACGCGCTTTATTCCTAGTACACAGCACGATAGCCCTGAGGAGACCTCCACGTAGCGCAACTACTTCAGCGCCATCTATCGTAGATACTAAAAACCACGTAGTAACTGCTAATCCTGTATCACGATATAGAGAATTCTCACGCCGAATTGCATATATACAACATCCACACATCGACCGTTGTCCCCTGGCCTGCCAGTCATGATTACCCTAGCTAATCGGAGGATCCTCCCTTTATGTTGGAGGGACATTACACTAGTTCCCCGCCCCCTTACAAATAAGGTACAAACTGTAACCCTATTTATTTCCCAACAAGTTAGGAGCTACGACATTTGACAGACTATTAACGGCTTGTGACGTCATGTATCATTTTCTGTCATCAAATGACTCGAATAAAATCATAACTTATAGGTTTTTACAAGTGATTATGAATTGTGTGTGACTGTAAAACATATTTTTTTAAAGTAGACAACCATTTTAGACGCATAGAAGAAGTAGAAAACATAGAAATGTTAACTATTTGTAAAATATTTTTATTTATATAGGTATATTTGTTCCTGCCAAAGTGACTACTCTACATAGTGTTATTAATAGTAGTTATAAACAATAAAAACGTTATCAATTCCCTCCTGTTATTCCTAAAGTACCTTCCCTTCCTCTTACATTCTAATCCTACATATTTGATTTACCAACCGAACAGGATCGGCCACCCGACGACCTCCCGGACGCGATAGAAGTCTCCATCCCTCCTTTTCACCTTGGAATAACCCTTACCCCGAATATTAACGCAGAGAAGGTAATACTAAATTTATGCAGTAGTCTTCTTGATATAATCCATCTGCCATCCTCTGTATGCGAAGACATGTTCTTTACCCATATGAAAGGTATACTTCAGTGAGCATGCTCGACTCATTTAAAGAATAGTAACGCCTTGAAAGAAAGCCTCTATAATTTTAATGGCACTAACTTGTAATTTTCATGAATTAGTTAGTAATACAATTAATATTAGTTGTTTGTTTCCAACACGCGGCCAGGAAGCGAACCTACCTAACGGACATTGACAGGTAGTGACCCACTCATCTGTACTGAGTAATTATTCGTAATATACCTAACATGAGTAATTATTATAACTTATACGTAATTTGTATTCCAGAACAGCATGTACGACCCTTCCCAACTTGACCACGGCGAGGAGACGTACCGCAGCGGCATATAGAGCACTCACAGACACACACACGCACACACACACACTGACTATACACGTAATCGAGTACTACATGTAATAATTCAATCTTAACAGAGTCCCACTGTGACGATTGCACATAATGTAAATGCAATCGTCGCAGTGGGCAAGTGGGCAGGGCCAGCCAAGAGTGAGTTTATTTCATATCGACTCACTCTCGGAGGCGATCCCATTCGGTTAAGTGTTCGAGATGGAGTTTTATGTGAAATAAGAGGGATATACTATACACTCTCATTTTTGACCCCCATCTATAATTACAATCCTAATACGTAACAGGAAGCAAGCCAATAACTGTCCATTGGGAACCTTAGGAAATGGGGAAATTGGGAGTGTAAGGGAAATCCCATTATCTATATTGATTATGAAGTGTAAGCAATTCTAATCCTAAACAGGATCATAACATAAGTTAGACGCTATCGAAGAGCATGAGACGTGGGCCTCGCTGGTCTTGATAACAAACATTTTACGAACAAGGATTATTTATGCATGTCCTATTTATAAGACATATACCAATTTGTCCCAAACTTTTGTTATGTGAACTCCGGTCTGCAATAGACTGCCGGTTCTAACCGTTTGATGTTGTACGATTTGAATTTAATTAATTACTTTAAACTGTTCCGTTGTGTATGTGTTTTAGTTAGTTTTCCTTTCAATAAAATATACATACGTAATATAAGAATTTTTTTGTTGTCTTATATAATTTATATTTTTTCTTTTCATTTCAATGTATTCAATACAACTATATGTAACGATAGTTCTAAATAATTATGTGCAATGCGACTCATGACTGTTAATGTCTTTTTATTGAAACGAGAAACAAAAGCCGAAAGTGATCTTTCATATAAGTATAAAGTAATTACTGTAATTCAAATTCACATTAAGTAATATTAAGTAAATCATGTGATAACAACGAAAACATAATTGTAGTGAGACTTGCCAACTAAGGAATTAGTTGTGTAGAGTGACGACCCCCCGGGCCCCACCCCCCACCCCCACCTGCTCGGGACTACCGACCTAACACAATGTCAGTTTATATACAAAATTGCTAAAATGATGTGTGAAACACAGGGCTCGACAAATAACTAATACATAAATCCTATAGTTAGTTCTGTATTCTCTCCTCGTGAAGTGTCTCGTGCGCTCATCTCTGTCTCTTACTGTCTCTTCCTTTATACTCATCTTTAGTAAATTGAAACATTTAAGGATAAAAAGAAATCTGTGAGTGGTTTTCACATTTATCGAAGATGGTTGTACTGACTTGTGTATTTCGGAGAGGTACGGTTTGTTCGGAATCCCCCGGGACCCCTGGTCTAGGCGTCTTGCGGCCTGGCACTTCGATGTCGGGCAGTACGCTGACACGAAATACATTAGTGTAACCATCTTCAATAAAAATGAAGTATTTGTTAAATTATAAAGGGATAAACTTGTGGTATTCAATGAATTGTGAGGAATAAAAAATGTATTATTAAAAATTATAATTTATATTTATCAATTATGTTATTCATAACTTTTTTTTTTAATACATTTAATGTAGGCGGTCGTTAGGTGTTCGTATTGGGGCTTAGATTTCGATTCAAAATCGGATGCAATCGGATATACGTTTAGTTTAATCTCGCAACAACTCTGCGCGACTGCGGGCAGTCAACGGCTGGTGTCGCCACGTGGCGTTACGGCTCACGTGTGTGTGTACAGTTCGTTACTCGCGGTTTAAATGTTAAATGCCTTAGTAACTCTTGTAGCGCTAGTGAGACGTGTTTGTATAAAGCGGCGTAGTGTCGTTATATATGTATATTAGAGGAGGTGCGACGGCGACGGCTAGTCTGCAATGTATTATAATATGATGATTCGAAACTTATTGAACATATTTAAATAAATGTTTACGTTATGCTTATGATGTGTTTTATTACTTTATACTAGCTTTTATTTTATACAGGCTTGGCCCTCCTGTGTATGTCGGTTTTAGCGGTAAAAAGTATCCCATGTCCGTCCTAAAGAATCACGTAAATGCCTACCTCATTATAAAATTTCATTGAAATCGGTGCAGCAGTTTAGCCGTGATATAAGTTAGATAGCCTACATCCATGGGTGACCGTAATTCATCAGTTGACCCGTCCACTTACCCCCACTCCCAAAACTACCTAAACAATGAAATAAATTAGAGAGAAGTAACCTACGCACTGGTGTCTCAAGTCTCTGTGCCAAACAAGTTGAAATTAAGTAAGTTTCTGTAGTTTCGTATCGTCTGTATCTATTTTCAAAAGTAGGCATTTTGCTACTGTGTCAATATGCGATGTGGATTATTTACTACATAGGTTTTTTGCCTTGTGGGTTTTGACAACCGGACCCATCCTTACTTATAAATGCAATATATATATTTATATTTATAAAAATGTAACACTACGTACGTTTAAGTAACGTACGTAACAGTAGGTGCGATATGAGAGCAAAGAGGGGGCATCGCAACGCCACCAGAACAGTCAGCGCAAAACCGCTCTTTTATAGCAGAGCGGGTAAACGAGCAGACGGTGCACCTGATGGAAAGTGACTGCCATCGCCCGTAAACGTCTACAAAAGGATAGGAGGATGACGTTGGGGAGAAATAAATAAGAAAAATAACGATACTTTGTGTATACTTTTTAGAAATTTACAAAAAGCATTTGTTACAACTAGGGGAAGTCATCTAAAGTTATGGTGTCATTTTTGTTACGTTGCTCGAAGACAGCTATTATTTGGATGATTGCCGCGCCGATGGTGCAGACAACGAAGGCCGCCATCACCACCGAGATCACGATCAGAGCTTTGTTCCCACACACTGTGACGAGTTGAACGGGTCCTTTGTCTAAATGATCTCATATGTGAGATAATTTACTTGAGAATTTTTTATTACTAACTTTTACTGTATGACGATATATATAATCGTATTTCAACCACTATAAGTTCAATTATTAATATAAAAGATATAAATAGCTTGTACAAATTCTTGGTGTTGCCTCGCGATTTCTTTCGACATCTGTTGTCACTTCTGTGTTTTGATTTTATTTTTTTCTTGTCTATAGTTGTGAAAAAACCTGCTAGGTAGCAGATAACGTAACGTACAGTAGGTATAATTTTAAATAATTATGTCGATAAAACCGAGTCCACCCAATCTTTCAGTGCAGCAACGTTGACGTAGAGTGTGGGCTCGCAGGCCACCCCGCAATATCGATTTTTTGCCATAATACCAAATAGTTTTCCGTCGCGTAACAGCGGCGTGCCGCTGCAGTAGGAGCACGGAGCGTTGCGCGACAGCAGCGCCCCCGCGCACAGCGAGAAGGCTCCGCACGCGCCCACCCCGGGGGCGCCGCCCGAGCCGCCAGAGCCGCCCGAGCCGCCCGAGCCGCCCGAGCCGCCAGAGCCGCCCGAGCCGCCCGAGCCGCACGAGCCGCCCGACAGCTCTGCGCCTCGCAGCAGGTGTCGCAGCGCCCACACGTCTTTACCCTCATCTGCGCACTGCTTCAGCGATACTGTATACGTTGAAACTTTACGTAATCGGCGACCGGTTGAGCTCTTGTCTAAGGATCTGAAAATATGCAAACAGTATGAAGTCTTTTCTTTCTCTTGTCTTTAAAACACATATACAATGATTTAGTATCACTAAATACGGGGCCGTTGTCTGCATGATATATGTTTAGGTCGATAGCGGTTATTGTATGCTTCTTACGAAGGTAGGTACAGTACAAACAAGGTCAAAAATATTCTAACTACGGAGAGCGCACACCTGTATCCTCCGTAGCCGAGTATAGTGAAACTTTCCCCGACGGCCACTATGAAGTACTCCAGCAAGGTCGGCACTCGCAGCAGAAGTTGTTTGCTGGGAATCAAAACTGTCTCGCTGCGCAGCGCAGCAAGATCATAGCTGCGATTGACGCCTTGGTAAAGCGGATGTATCCGCACCTCCACCACCGCGTGACTGCTTCCATCCTTCGTCGTTCCATACGAATCCGTTATAAAGAATGAGTCCAGCGAATCCACCTCCTCAACCGATTCGATACAACTTGCCGCTGTCAGCGTCCAGTACTGTGTTACTTTAGTGAGGATGCAGCCGAAGGTCACATCCTCTGGAGGCTTTAACTTAATAAGCGCAGCGACGTAATTCTTGTATGTCTGCGATGCATAATGTCCGTTGGGATCCCTGTCCCTGAAATTATCGTTTTCAGGCGTGTCAGAGGATTTTGGATTTTTAATCGTTATATTCTGATCAGTGGCATGTTCAGGGACCCAATAATATCGTGTAGGTGGCTCGGTTTTTACTGAGGGTGTCCAGGTACACTCGATGTCAGGGGACAATGTGGTAGTGCTGACATTTGACAATGTAGAGGCGTTGGTATGCTTAATGTGTATATGTGGCCTAGTGATGTCGTGATTCTTCGATGGAGAAGGCGCGTGTGTCCCGCTCTCAACTGATTTTCGCTCGGCAGTATACAGTTCACTCGAACAGACTATCAAGTGAAGAGTCACGAATGTCACTAACCCTATAAGCACGAGTAGCAGCAGAGCCTCTAGGGCCGAGAGGAGCGACTCTATGCGCGTGAACGACTTACACCAACCCTTCACTACCTTGCAGTACACATCACACATTATTTCACATCTTCTGTCATTTTAAACTTTATGTATGTCTATCGGACACGGCCAATGAGATCAACATACGTTATAGATACATTATGTAAAACTTATATTAACGTTTATTATAATGTACCGGACACCGAATGCAACCTAGTCGGATTTTATTGTCTGAACAATAAAATAAATTAATTGATTCTACATAACCAATAAGTATTTAATTATTATTTTATTTACTTTAGTTAGTAAAACCAACACTACCTTATTTATCTAGCGATTAGCGTATGCAACTGCCGATCAAGAGGTCTCGGGTTCGATTCCTGAGTCAGATCAAAAAAGTGTTATTGGGTTTTTCTTCCAAGAAATTCCAATTAGTTGATACTGAAACTGGTGAAACCAGTTGAACTAGTATACTTCTTTCGAGCCTCTTTTTTTATTCAAGAGCTTTCCAAAGTGGCTCTGCTCGACTCTGCCTGATGGAAGCATGAGTAAAATCCAAGAGTAGCGGTCACCAACCTCATTATAAATAAATAAATAAATATTTCGAACATCTAACACACAACGCCATCTAGTCCCAAGCTAAGCAGAGCTTGTATTATTATAAATATTTGCAGATCATACAAACATCTGGTCCGACCCGGGAATCGAACCCGAGACCTCAAGCACATGAATTGATGCACCATAGCAGTCTGTTGAATGAGCCACCACCTTTATCATTCCCAATATTATTTGGGCTTGGCCACTAGTTCAATCGTCTTTACCTGAATATCAGTTTGATATGTAACATCAGCTCAATGTTAGATTTCGCGGATTGCAATATAATAAATTGACAGAGGTTCTGGAACACTAAGAAACACGACACTTCACATTTACAACAAATAATAATGCAGAAAAACAGTAGTAGCTACTGTACCATCATCATTTTATAACTCTCGTCTCGTGTCCTAGAACCGACATTCGAATTTTTATTTTCAAAAAATGTTTCTTTTGCTAGCGGGCCGTAGATGGGATAGGATAGTTAATGTCACAAAGATACGCGCACAAAGTTGCATGGTTAACTAGTAGTTTAGAAAGTCATGCACAAATCTTGTGCTTGTATCTTTATATTTAAATTTAACAAACAAAACAGCATATTTATAAATATAACAAAATGTATTATCTTTTAATATCACGTTCTATCTTGGCTGCTAAAATTAAAGGTTTCCTAAAAGGTCTGTCCTGGCAACCAAACCGCAGTTGGCCGGACTCTTTCCTGCCGCCGAAGCCGCCGCCGAGTCGACGCGGCCGCCAGCCAATCATTCTTCGTCCTGCCTCTCGCTCCACTATTATTTCCGACCCGTCCATGTACTCTTTCTGCATATCTCTCAAGGCTCTCTCTAAACTGCCGCTGTTCTCATACTCGACAAATGCATATTGTTTAGATCTCCCTGTGACGATGTCTCTGACAAGCCGACAATTGACTATTCTTCCAAATTTTGAGAACTCCGCTTTTATTGTGTCCTATAGAATTAATACATTTAGGTAAGTTAAATATTCCACATTTTAAGGTTTGTAGTATAATGAAAAGTACTACCTATTGTGATTTTTAAAGTCAGATTCTTTTCAGTGAAAGACTGAGTAACAGTTATTATATTTCAAACATACAGTACGAAGGCTAACAGCTGGGCCGGCCGACATACCCATCACAGTAACTACATTCATCAGCCAGCTGGCACAGTGTAAGGCCAGGCTATACGCACAAACCCCACAGGTCAGCAAGCCCCTCAGCTGTCCGGAAAAGTTAGTATGCTTGAACGCTCTAATCTCAGGAATGGAAATATAGAAATTGGACCAGTAGGGTCCCATTTAGAAAATTATTTCAGTGATAAACTATCATCAATAAGAGCGGATCAACAATGATAATGTTTTAAAAACGGTGGAAAATTATCAAAGTATGGGTAATAAGAGACACATATGAGGTTGCGCGGGTCAGCTAGTATTTCATATGTGTGAAGTTGAATGGATATAACCTGAACTGATCAAATGATGACTTATTTTTGTAAAACGACCTATTTGAATACATTATTATGAATACTCTGTCACCTAACACAACATTGACAACTTATAGTTAAGTAAGATATTTCACCACTTTGAATGCATACAAAAATTTGAGTGCCATGTCTGCTAACATAAAATTGAACTGATGCTCTTCACACAATTTGGAATACTTTGAGAGTACTAATCAATATGATGCTGACTGTATTGCAATAATAATAAATGAAAACAGAGATTCGTATCAATCAAAATCTGACCAGAAGCTGAAAAGAAATATGGCATGGAATGGCGGAAGTCTTTCAGCTTGTGGGTGTTGCAATTACACCTTTTGTGATGTTTGATCAAACTTATAATGAAATTTTCTGTATTACAAAAGAAAAGTTTCAGGCTTCATTCTTTAAGGATTTATAAATCTATAAAGCTGTTTACCCAAAATCAGTCTCTTGTGATGGCGTATTGCTTGAGCCGATATGTATTAAACATGAGTGTGGTATCATTGGTATCAAATAAAAAACAATTAGGACCATTATGAGCAAGAAACAGTTTAATTAGAGAAGTACATGTAAGGCATACACTGACTATGATTGACCATATTTAGAGATGGCTATGAGCCCCTGCTCATATGATAAGTCCCTGCTCAGGTTTATAGATCTATGTACCTGTATATAACATAGTTCAAGAAGAAAGTCTTCAATACTAAACACGCAACATTATAGTTGTTACATACAATGGAGCCTGTACTACAATAAAACTCTCAAAACACTACTTACGTCTGTGGTTCTAGGGTTGAGTCTGCCCACGAAAAGAGTATGGTTAGCGTTTCCTTTCGCTAGTTTGCTAGGATGGTACTCAGAGTGTAATGCGCGGAGAATTGCACGATCGTGGGGTTCCGAGTCCGTTCCTAAATATGAATAAGACATTGTAATTTGTACATGTGTGTATTTACATTTATAACATAATTATATATTTTTATAAGGATAAAGGTAGTTCGTATAAATAATTGTTAAAGTTATATTCAGATAAACAATTATTTTACAACTTTATATCCGTACTCCAAATGTTTGTGTGATCTGCAAATATTTTTATGTGTTATATATGTATTTACAAAAAAAGTATATATGTATTTATATCAGTTGTCTAGTACCCATAACTCAAGCTCTGCGTGGCTTGGGACTAGATGGCGTTTTGTGTTAGATGTCTGGAATATTTATTTATTTATTATTTATATTCGTACTCACCATCAATGGAACCAATTTTAATTGGATCATATTCTGTGGCATATTTCTTGAATTCTGTATCTTCTCTAGCCATTTTTGAGGCATTTAAGAGTATGTAATTCTTATTTATATAATGCTTAAACAATCTATGTTTGGCACAATTCTTCTTCTTTTGATGAAATGGCAACCAGCCGAATCACTTGGATCAGCTATTTCTGTCAATGTCAAGTCGTCGTCGTGATGAAATTAATGATAAAAAATATAAAATGTGGATGACATGAAATGGGGAACGTCTTTCAACAAAACAAAAAAATCTAAAAAATCTTGGCACAATTCACAAACAATTAAACATTAGTTTGTCATTCTTGACAAGTGAAATGTTTGTAAGCAAACTAGTGTTGCATATTACATCGTATCCAATCGATTATCAAGGGAAAAAACCGATACTTTTTACAAAATCCTTTTTTTTCTGAAAAAACATTTTAGTATATAAAGTAAATACACTTATTATTAAAAGGTCTGCAAGGTTCGTGATATTGTAATGACCACAGAAATAGAACAAGGCAATACACTACAATGCATGCCACGCCTTTTTCGCCATTAAATCCTGATTTATTTCTGTGGTAATAATTAGTAACTTAATTTCTAAGTTATAATTTATCAATTTCCCTTTTCTTGTATATAGGGTCCTAAATGTTGTTTCCAAGACAATTCTAATTGGGAGGGTAGATGTGTATTTTGGAACGAAGTTCCTTATCGCGCGTTGTGAAAGGGGGCTAGACGGAAAAAATTCATACGAAAAAGTTGTCACGACACTTTTTGCTATTTTAAATTATATTTGTTATTAGTTTATTTTTCATGGCTTGATTCACTATTTTTGTTATGGGAACCAAGTCTTAATATTTTTTTGTTAAGAAAATATTGTTTTGTTATTATTTTTTAAAGAATTGGTGAAAAACATTTTTCAATTTTATATATAGCGCCATCTTTTGAATAGAAACTGAACTTACATTTACGTGTTATAGTTGTCGTTGCCAGGAGTTTAATATTAATAATATAGATGTCGCTGTAAATTAATGATTTTTAAAATTATGTATATCAAATATAAATACAAAATATATCAATAAATAAGTTTAGCAGTGAACTGCGATAGGCTGGTAACGACACTTTTTGCTACAGTAAGCTATTTTTTACTATTGTATTGATCTTGTGGTTGCTAACGCTAACCATTGGGCCGGAAGTCGCAGATTCGATTTCTACTCGAAGCAAGTGATATTACCTATTGTTAAGTAGCTCGATAAACCAAAGATAGTTTTTTGTGTTAAGGTTATATGTATTAATGTAACACTAAGTAAATGAAATATTCCGCTAGTGTATTTAAATAAAAGTAATGTTTTTGAGAAATAACATCTGTATGTGGCAGTTAGTATAAAACAATATGTGGTTTTGCTCTCATGTCTGTGTGAGGGACATGCCTAAAATCGTTCAATTACGCTTTAAAAAAATTAATTCAATTTGTTTCTGTAAGTTTAACACCTTACTTTCTTACTTTAGAATAATTAATAAAAGTAACACTAAATGTTAGGTGAAGTTTATCACAACACAAGAGTAAGCCGCTTCCAAATCGAATAAGAGACTTCCGAGAATAGCGCGAACAAATACATAAATTCTGAATGTATTGTTTTGCGTTTTAGTTTCTCTTCAATTTCATGTCAATGTCTGACAACTTTATAATTTCATTATATTTAAAGATTTTATAAGAAATCTATTGTTATAAGTTTTCTATTGTAGTTACCGTGCAGGCTCGAATTCAATATTTCATTGTTTTCTAAATGTAACAAAAAAATATTGATATGATTCGATTTGCAACTACAAAAAGGTCCAGAAAAAGTGACAAACAAAATAAAACCCACATATTGTAATTAAAAAAGCATGTTACACTATTTATGACTAACTGAAAATATCTTTCAATATTATACTCTTTATAATGCGACACTAATGTGCACAGCTATTTTACATGAATCTGACCGAAATACAAAATCACCAAATTAAATTATAATCAAAGATAAAACTACATGTTGAGAGACAGGCAGTTGAAACCATTACTCACTACTAAATGACAGACACGATATCACGCGCAACTGTGGGGTACTCGGCAGTCTGCTAATTAATAGCTAGCATTGTCTTTGTACAAATGTATTTAAAATTTTAGATAAAATATAGCTTATAAAAAATGTATAGAAATGTATGAATCAAGTCAAAAATTAACCAACAGGTCAACAAAAGAATCCTCTCCATTGGGATCCCATACAACATCAGTCTCTAATGGTTCACATAAATAAAAACTTCAATTTTAATACATTCAAAATCATTTAGAATGCTTCCATATTCTAAAAGCTGACTCGATTCAGGTACATCAGGTTAATTAAACACAACCCAACAGAAGATATTCGACACAATCAGGTCTGAAAGCATCTCGATGTTGCTAAATACATACAAATACTGAAAAATACTTCAGAATCATTGAACAATTTTTTTTTATAAATAATATAGCATACAGTATAATACAGTATTGTCCAGATATATATTTTTAGCTCTCCACCAAAATGTTAAAAACATGGGATGGCGTGTCACAATTATGTCTAATAGTTACAAGTACATGAATATTCCTGCTAGTGTATTAATATTAAAATGAAAGCTAATGTTTTTGAGTAATAACATCTGTGTGGGGCAGTTATGGTATATGTATAAATAGTAAATGGTTTGCTCCTATGTGTGTTATTTATATGTATAAAAGTAAAACCATTCATAACAGCAACAGTGTGATTAAAAGAAATGTTGACAGACAGTGCAGGAGTGTGGGTTGCCTATTGTTCCTTCCTATATACAGCTGTGTGTGTGTGTGTGTCTGTGTCTGCCTGTGTGGCGAATGTATGCGAGTAAGCAATAACACAGGTCACTGTAAATACAACCTAGAAAGATATATATTACCATTACTTTATCTATATGTTGGTAAAAAAGTATCTTTATCATCATCACAACTACTAGTGCCACAAAAGAAGTTTGTCAATATCGGGCCAAATTTATAAAACTATTGTCCTTTTGACAAAAAGCAGAGCATTGTAAAATTATATTTTACACTATCCTTTAAAATGTCTCTAAAGCTTATTGCTTAATTTATCAGATCACTCATATACACAAGTAGCTTGGAGCTATTCTCACAACAACAAAGTACTGGTATTATTATCTAGTGTCAGCTCTCACACAAGGCGAGTGCACCACATAAGATGTGGTGGTGTCACACTCCCACCTCATACACTCGCATCTCGAGGATGACAAATTAATGCAAAATAGCTGTCTATATCAGTGCGAGACACATCCATGTGGAGCCTCAGTTCAAACCATCCAATACAATTTTTTATACATAAGTTAATACAATAAAGTAATGGAATTTTTCAGCGACATATTTTAACATATCTACTAGGTACTTTTGACGTATTCTTCACTGACTCACAGTATAAGTTCCGAGCAAGGGTCGTCAAGTATTGCCTCCTGCTAGTTAAGAGACGGTGACTGTCCATCATCCCATACTACATCAATGCTAGGCCACTTGGTCTGCAGACACGTCAGCATAGGGTCAGTACTGGCAGCATGCATTGGACACTCAAGCAGTGCCGCACGTCCAGTCCTATACAAGACGCGCGTGCCAGGGTTGCTGCGGAGCAGACCATTGTAATGGTGGATTGTGAACGTATCAGGTGCTCCATGCTCACATCCTGGGAAGAATTCATCCATGAACGCACTAAGCAGAATTATGCCTAAGTTTTCAGAATCTAATTTCCTTCTCATTAAATCCACATATTCAGGTTCACTAACAAGGTCAGCAGCACATAGTACATCTTGAAGTGCAGCTGAAGGAATAAAATTGTTTCCTTCAGGATCAAACGAGCGAAAAATTCGTTCTGCTGATTCCCCAACTGTTTCAGGCGCAGCTAATCGTCGCTCTAGAGAGAACAATACTGTGAGATGTGTGTCTGAAGCTAAAACCCAAACAGGGTGCTTAGGATTTTTATAAAATGAACCAACGGTACAATATTGCATGTGTTCCATGATTGTTAGGAATCCAATGTCATTTTGTCGTTCGATGCCACGCAGCCTAAGTCCACCAACAACTTGATCATGATCCCAAACGTGTGCCACTGCTCTTCCAGTGAGCATTAAATTAATAAGTCCTTGTGAACCATAGCCATATGTTGAATGGATTAAAGGATCTGACAGTTCCGAAAGTTCTGCCTCTACTACAGAGATACCCTTGCTGAGAATAACACTATACAACAGAAGTAGAACACCATATTTGTCCTTCAGTATTCTTATATTTCTTGTGTAGAATGATTCCACTTCAGATAAAGTCTGAAATGGATGAACTTCTATTCTTTGATGGAATTGTTCTATGGTATCACACACTGTGTTGGATTGTCCCTCCACATTATTGCCACTGCTGGTTTCTGCATCAGGTTCATTCTTCCTGTACACAGCAACATTGTACTTAGGAGCTAGACACTGACTTAATATTGTACACACAGCCCTAACCAGTAGAGAATTGCACTTCTCCGATGTTAAGTCATGAAAACTGTGTCCTGGTGTCTCAGATAACAGTATTTTTAGCAGAAAGCCCTGGACGGGCGCAATAGCTGCACAAGGGCCTCCTTCTAGTTGAATGAGGGCACTGGGCTCGTCGGGACTGAATTGGAAACCTTGAGCCCATCGCCGAAAAACATCGTCTTTCACTTGATCGCCCCACAGTAGACGACGCGTGCTTGCCAGCTCCTGGTCCAACGTCACACTGCCAGCGCTCATGTTATCTTTATTCGCTTTTCTTAATGAAGTACTTTTCTTATTAGCATTCAATCCGTTAAACATTTGCTTAAGTAGCCCGATGTTTACTCCACCTAAAATAATAATAATTTATAGAAAGGATGCAGACATATTCTAGACATGTAAGCGATGCACATTTTAACATAAGTAAACTAATTGAACAAATCTGCAACTGCAAAAAGATTTATAACCACGTAGTACTCACAGTCACTATGAAGTACATGACTCACGACAATTAATAGCTATATAATTGTTTCTGGATATGGAATAAACATCTGGATCACTTGAAATAGCATTATAATTCCTCAGTAAATTGATGATAAAAACTTTTCATTTGTAGAAAAGAAAAGAAAAGCTTACGACATGAAGGCTGCCATTTTTTATGAAAAAATAGCAATAGCAACATTAACTACGTAATGTCATTTTATTTATAAGAAATACTAAATATAGGAATAATGTATTTATATTTACAGCATAAGTTTTAGTTACATGAGAAGACTTTTTAAATGTGAACAATTTAGATAGTTAATTTTCTTGGTATTTTAAAAATATGTTTTCTGTTGCTATGAAATTACTTTAAATATTTTTGACACATTTACTACTTTTAATATTTTTTTGTAGAGGATTAATTTAATTAAAATATACATAAGTTTTCCAAAACACTAACACTTGTCTTGCCTCTTTTCATCTGTTATACTTGACTGTACTTCGATTGATTTCTAACTTGTTTTGTGTCCTGGTAGCCCTAAATTTAGACGTGAGTGTGGCTAGATTTACATGAACTTCTACTACATTAAACCACCTAGTTATTCAAGTTTATTATGAGTCCTAAATACAAATCTTTGTATTTTTTTGAGTAGTAAAAAAATAGACACATTTCTTTATCTTGGTGCAGAAAGCATATAAAGCTTTCTTTACTGAATATTTTAATACCAGATTTGATAACAGAGACCCAGAAAGCTACCATTTTGCACGCAAAACGTACCACAATGTTAAGCTATCAGAATTTCGGAAAACCGTCAGTCAATGGGTGTTGCTCGGTGGTGATGTTATTTTTGTTTTTTTATTTTCGTGACATTAAAAACTTTATGTTTTCCTGTGAGGTTTTGTATAATTTACGTAAAGTTGAGTTATTTATAACAAGTGAATTATGAAATAATTAATCCATTAACGTAGTGTAGGTGAATAGTTTATTTTGTTTTGTTATTTCAACATAATGAAGGTAGACGTTGTTTGGAGGCGACAGCGACACGGCGCTGTGGAACAAGCAGGTTGGTGTAAATTCTTTTGCTCGTCAGTTTTGTTTTGTTTTGGTAATCAGTGCTAGGAGAGAAATAACTTGCTTCATTTGCTCACAAATGCATGAGCTATTAATATGTGGTGCAAAGCCTTATAATGTGACTGTGACTGTGAAAGGTTTTGCAGGTAACGTCATAGCGTTCGTCACGCAAACACAATTTTATATATTAGTCTTTGGTGGGGGCAGGGACGGTGAAGACCTATTTTTGACATATTTTCTTTATAAATATTTACATATTTTGCTTTTTACCGAATGAAAAGATTAATGAAAACGACAGTTAGAAGCAACCTTGTACTAATTGTGCAATTTTATAAAGTGAATAATATCGCGGGTCATTTGTTTTGTTTTTTTTTAAAAGCACTTTGTAATGCGTAAACTATATAAAAGTAGTATTAGTAACTAATTAAAGAGTAAACTTGTCACTAGACACACATCATAGTCATACAAACATTGTTGACAATAATTGAAAGTAAAAAAAAAATGTTTTGTTTACATAACCCATTCAGCATAGAAAGCCATTGTTAAAAGGACAATTGAACAACATTTGAACAATAATATAATATTATAGCTGTAATAAATGATTAAAGATAAAATAGGAAACATTGAATACATTCAATGTTTTTAATGTTATTATTAAAACAAGAGTGTCAATATATCCATTAGATACATGAATGTAAAGTTTATAATGCCTGGAAAAAGAATAATTATAAGAAATAAGTAATTTTCAAGTACAGAGAAACTCATTCAACCTTCAAACTATAAATGTTGTGTCTAATGTCTCTAAAGGAGCCAATTGATAAGTTTATTTTTGTTGTTATTTTAAAGACAGTTTAAATAAACCTTAATTTTACAAGAAAAAATTATTCACAGGCAATTCTTAAGCACTAAGGCTAAGCACTCAATAATACTCTACATTGTATTTTCAAAATTAAAATACTGAATCAAAATAAAGTTTGAAAATAGAATTCAACATGTCATCTTATAGTATTCTATTCAATGACAATGTGGTACTATTGTCATTGAATAGAATACTATCACTTACTCTATGGCCTTGGTTTAATACAGGCAGTTAAATAAAACTATGCAGCCATGACTGTAAAAAGAAATATGTAGTTGCATATTTACACACATTCTATGATATTTGTAGTGAAACAGATTTGCTGTGACATAATGAGTGATGAATAGTTGTATTTGTACTTGTATGTCAATGTTGACAAATAATATTAATTTATAATGTTGAGTGGATATATTGTAAATAATTGCTTTCTCAATTTATAAAAGAGTCTTAAAAAGGAATGTAATTTTTTTTTCTTAACACACACTTCTTCTTTTGATACATATGATGAAAACTAATCAACTTAAACAATCAAAAGAACACTCTTATGCAAAACTTATAGACACAATAGACAATGTCAACATTTTGGCAAAAAAAAAATTAATACCTACTTTACAAGGATTTTTTCTTACACTTTTTCAAATATCTAAAGAATAACTTTCGAAATGGTGCTTACGGCGGCCGCTCTGGAAGTTTTTATCAAAGAGGGATGCGATTTCCCGCGTAGGTGTTACCTGCTCGTCATGTCGTCTCAGAAATATACACTAAATATAATTCAAATCATAAATATTTGTATTTAACATACAATCAATTTAAAAGCGTCCGGAATAACGCTTTAATTCTATTTAACTCAATCTCTCTTGCCCTTTCCTCAAAATCGTGATACTAGCCAGTAATTTACATTAGCGTTACGATGTTTCACAGAATTTCTTGCTACTACTGACGCTCCTATATGCTATATCAAAAAAAAAAAATTAGCGACCCGGCCGGCTTCGCACGGAAGTCTTTGAAATTCTTGGATTTTCTCTAATATATCATGTATGTATTAAACATATAACCTTCTTCCTGAATCACTCTATCTATTGCTAAAAACTGCACTAAAATCCTTTAAATATCTAGTTTAAAAGGTCCAAGCAAACAGACAACGAAAACGTCTTCATTTTATACTATGGAGAGAAAATACACTCCAACAGTAAGTAGTAAACAGTATTTACTATACACCCTTTTTAAAACCCAGAAGCTTACTATGAAATAGGCCGTGTTAATTGCTACTTATGTCAACAAAATCAATGTTAACTCGTGCTAACATCAAACTGATTATTTTCGAAAATGCATTCTCCAATATATTGGTCTCTTTCGCGATCCTAATATATCTATGTATGTGTAAGTGTTATGTTTATTTTGGTGAGTAATATGAGTAGTGTCAAAGAGAAACTCCAGTTTGGGCGCGGACGTCGCTCTCGAACGAAAGCAGCGCACGCGTATGTTTGTGTGCCGTATTTTAACGTGCTTCTCTTAAAGAAAGTACCTTCTGCAGCTTTCATGTTTGTCCATTGTTTTTGGTACGTAATTGAAATGCGTTATCGCAACTGTGCAATACATTTGAGTTTCGACAATTAACTTAGTATCACCGACTTCAATAGGTACATACCTGTAATGTTTAATTGTTATTCCTAATTCTTTTATTTTCTTTCTTTATGGGTGTAATTTTTTTCTTCAAATATGAATAAAACTGAATTGAATGTGGTCTACATAGAGTCCTTGAAGTCTGTTAACATAAATACAATATACCTAAGAACTTAAAATTAATCCAAAGGATAAGCTTTAGTCAGGTAGTCAGCATAACTGGTAAATATTGAGAATACGTAATGATGTATCGATGTTAAAAGTTGGCGATGAGCCTTTGAATCTCTTTTTTTTTGTAAGAGTCCAGCAGCGGTATTCTTCGTCGCTACACGTTCCGTGATATGAAAATATATTAACAGGTCTGAATGGCATTAAAAGGTAATAATTTAGGCATTAACACACCTTTTAAACTGTCTGATTTAGGCCGCGAAAGAGATACGAGATCATAACTATAACTCCTGGTAATAATGGCATCTTCATAATAACGTAATATAATTTGTGAAAAATAAAAAAAAACATCGATTGTCATAGATATTCGTAATGGCTGTAATTCGAAATTTAAACTACTACTACTAGGTATAATCACCTTGTAAAACATTACCATAACGAGTAACCGTAGTTTAGGGCTGCCATACGTCCCGGTACACCGGGACATGTCCCGGTTTAAAGCATCGTGTCCCGGTGTCCCGGTCATCAAGTTATTTGTCCCGGTATACACACAATTTGTTGTATCTCAAAAGTTACACGTGTAACTGATACCCGACGACTGATGTCGATTGACGTGGAGTCTATTGTTCTGAAAATTTTCAAGTATTTTTCCATATTTACTGTAAGAGTGGAACGGCTTGAAGATTTTTGTGAGCATGCAGCAATAGACCACAACAATATACTCTCACATTCCAGAACCCGGTGGCTTTCACTACTTCCAGCAATTGAACGCATACTAAAGTTATGGCTGCCACTGAAAGAATTTTTCGCTAATGAAGCAAATGCCCCAAAAACTGTAGTCGATTTTTTCGTTAATCCCTTATCAGAACTTTACACTCTTTTTGTGCACAGTCAAGCATTTCTGATTAAAAAACAAATAAAAAAGATTGAAAAATCAGTTATTACTATTATTGATGTGAAAAATGTTTTAGAGGATACAAAAAACGGTTGAGTGACAGATTACAAAATAAATATTTAGGAAATCACACAAGACAAGTTTATAACAAACTAAAGAATGAAGGCACAATTAATACAAATCAATCCGAAGCATTTTACAAAAAAACGGGAGATTTCTTTAGCACTGTATGTGAGTGCTATCCGTTATCTGGAACAGTGGACAGAACCGTTGACAAAATTTGATGTTTTCGCTTGGATGATTTTAAATAATATTCCTCAATGGCAGCAAGTAGAAGAAACTACAAGATATTTAAATGAAAAAGATATAGCAGTAGATGATTCAATGTTTGAAAAATTTATGTATTTAAAATCATTTATGGAATGTGAAATGACCGATGAATGAAAAGCTAAAGATATGCAAGAAAAACGGAAATACTTTTTTGAAAAAACTGAAGAACTGGAAAGAAAAGTAAATCTTCTTAAATTGTGTCAATATATTTTTGCAATTCCTGGCCACAATGCTGACGTGGAGTGTTTTTTCGTTAATTTCAGCGCAGTGGACGATAGAGCGAAATTCACTCAGTAAGCACAGTGGAAAGTATCATTCAATGCATTTATAATTATGAAATGACGTGCCTAGAATTTTATAATGATGTTAAAGGGGAGAAGAAGTTATTGGCAAAGGTCAAATCTTCGGAAAAATATGAGTGGGCAAAGAAAAGTAATTAAATTTTGTTAATATGTATTACTTTACTACTGTTTTTTTTAATAATCCATGGTTTGCCCTATTTGTGTTCTAAATGTCCCGGTCGGCGTCTCCAAATTTATGGCAGCCCTACCGTAGTTTGTAGTGTAACCCTAATTACTTAAACTCGCCGTAGGCGTGACTCACCACTATAACATTAAGGAATTCATTAGAATTCATAAATATAATATTATCTGTAGACGTCTACATATTTGTGTAACATAGAAATGTGATTCCTTAATTGTATAAGTATTGCTTAAGGTGTATATTACTCACATCTCATCAACGGCCTCTGACAGTCCACTGCCGGACATAGGCCTTTCCTTAGAACGAAGTTTTACTGCTCTACTTAACAAAGTTTATTTTTTCACACATATTTGGTTGTAAAATAAAACTTTTTCTAGACAAAACAACCTGTTTAATGTGTTCAATTACAAGTAAATATCTGCCTAAAAGCACCTACGTATACATAATATATGTATACCGTGCCCACAAACCAACAATTAAGTTCTAAAAACTACGAGTAATACTCGATCAATACAAAATTCTTCAGCTGGTGCTTAGTTCAATAAAGTTAAACAAGGTATGTTACATGCACTGGAGATTTCTATTCGAATTAGAAACGTTCATTTGTATTTCCACAATTCAGGATACCATTACTGCTATTTTACTGTTGCTGTTTATAGATAGTTCGACTACGTAATATTGCAGAGATACCGGTAGCCGCTTACCATTTACAAATTTTTTAGTTGGTTAGTTAAAATCCGTGTTATATTGCCTTGTTAGTGTTACATGGTCATAGTGCATTTAAAGTGCTAGTACCGTTAATGGAGGAAAGTTGCGGATCCTCCGCGGCGGCAGTGAGCACGCGAACTTGCGAACACATGTATGAAACTAACGGCACCTACTGCAGCTTCCGACACTGAGATCACACGTACTTTACCTATAGACTACTTGTGAGTCTTGTGACCTTATATTTGCTAAATTAAACACGAGGATTTCTTCGTTTTCATTTTTGTATTAGTAGTAATAGTATTTATTGTAAGTTATATAACATTTTTTTTTGAATTCTTTGTATTCGAGGATATACGAGTATTACCTTCAATTGTCAGTCCGTCCGCGTGTCAGACAGCTAAACAAACTCATAAACCGCAATAAAAAGACAAATCTAGACTCCACCCTTTACAAAGGGTTTTACTTACGACAAAGAGAAATGTTAGCAAATAAACACGTGTCTGTTACGACCTTCCAACTTTTTCATCAGGTAATAGTAAAGTTCAAGTCACTCCTCACGCATCATTGCCTTGTCCTCTCACGAAGGTCTGCACGCTTACGTAGAAAATATCATTGTTTCGAGTTAATTACTCTATCGTGTTTTACCATTATCGCATTTTAACCTTATTTAATTCTTGTTTTTGCACATGAAGAGTATAACTGAACAACAGTATATAATATGCCAAGCTTCGTACACTCGAGAGCAATTCGAGTGGGAATCTTTAAATTATCTTCCTAGTCTTTATTATTCCCAAGAACATTGCGTTAGGCATCGAAACCCTCCCCTGATGGCATGATCACGCGTCCAGAACATAAAGTTTCGTACAGCGTCATCTCTGAAAGACTATGCTCTGGACTTAGTTTTTTGTTGTATAGCGGGACTTATCTATACAAGTAAATAACATTGATATGTCTGTTTGTAATTTCAAATTAACAGCTTTTCACTAAATGCAAATGGAAGTATATACGATACTTACATAAAAAAAACATTTTGTCTGTCTCTTCCAGCTAATCTTTAGAAAGGTTGCACCGATTTTAACGCGACTTTCACTGATAGGTAACTGATGATATAAGGAGTAGCTTAGGTTACTTTTGATACCCTAGCTTCGCCCCGCGGCGTTACTTATGATTATTGTCATGATACAGCTAGTATAAAATTAAAGATTACGACACCTTCTAAATCCCAACTTTTTGAATGGGTTATATAACAAAATTACAGCTTAATATTTAATAATTTGATATTTTAAATCAATGATGTTAAATGAAATTGTTGGTGAGCCAATTAATTCTAGCTGGATTGTCATGAAATCTGGGGAGAGTTCAGGTAAAAGGAAGCTGTTACATTACTGGTATGTAATTTATTTTTATTAATAAACACGATTGTAGGTACATACATATTATGTACTCCTGTACACAAGCTCTTAACAAAAAGTTGAGTGGCAGTATTAAATTTACAACCAGTTACTGTTTATGTAATATGCACGGGTTTTACATATATTTTTAAATACTTAAATGTAGTTGATGTTATCTTTTCAAATTAATTTAGAAAGGACTAAACCACTTTCACGGTTACATTTCCGTTCGAGATCGCTAATTCTTGATAAATGTTTAAAACTATAAAAGATTAGGAAACAAAATGTATGTCATTTATCAACATTATTATTCTATACTTAATATTATAAAGTTTGGTTGACTAAACTTACTTAATTTAGAAAATAATAGACTTATTTGCCATACATTAAACTCTTTCTCAACTAATTAATATCAATTCTAGTTCAGTTGAAAGCCTCGCCCAAATCGATAACAAAACAGTGTTCCGTAGACTATTGTGGCGCAGGACCGAACGCACTGCAAGTTGGGCGTGCACTGTCCGCTGTCCGCCTGTAATTATTGGGTCGCGGGGTGCAGGCACTGCGCCAGGTGGCTTTGCACTACGCTTATCGATCCTCCTACATTATTGCGTATATTGTGAATGCACACCCATTGTCTATTGAATAACTGGCTTTAGATACGTTTTATTTTTATCTTAACCTTTTGTAGCATCCATTAATTAGGTATGTTGCTTTGTTGCCTCTCTCTTGAATCTGTACTCTTCTTGTTCAAATTGATGAATGTTTTTTTACAATGTATGTTGTATATATATTCGTCTATGCAATCGTAGTTCCAGCTTTCTCGTGGGAACCTTCAAACATATGTACATAGGAACTTTTAAGGAAACGATAGGAAAAAATATTTGTTCAATGCAACATCTTACCTGCGTCACAAAAACCTTTTTTTTTTTAAAATACAATGAACATGTTTTTTTTGTAGATATCAGCTGATAAAATGTTTGGATGTCAAGACACTAAATTATGAGTGATTGTGTATTGAAAATAATAAATTTACTAATTTTTCCTTAAAACTTATTGGAATAATTTTACCTAAAAATATGAGATTGTAAACATTAAACTTTTTTTCTTTAAATAGTAAGGTCAGGGGTGGAGTTGTGTCTAAGTTTCTATTCACAAAAAAATCGTTTTTGTGATAGATTAGTTCGAGATACATTTGATATCCGAATATGGGCTATGAAATAAACTGAACTAAATAACATTTAACATGCTTCACTCGTAACACTAAAGCCATAAACAAAATGGTCTATTCACCGTTGCACACCCGTCAGTAGTGCATTGAGACTGGTAGAGGTACGAGGGTGCGGCCGTAGACAGGTGGGCAGGTGCTCCACCAGCCGCCGAGGAGCGCCGCACTTCGCCCCACGTTCAAAATATGTTACAGCTGTTACACACTTGTTTGTTGTCAATAAAACGGTTGCCATAGATACTTTCTACTTGCTTAAATAGTTCCCGGTCGTGTGCCCCGCACTTTATATAGTTCTTGTGCGTGTTCATTTAATTAGTTTATGTTATGCTCCCCGTTTTTGTATCTAAAGTACCCGATTAACGGTAATGGGCTTACCACCTAATCTATTTACGATATGGCAGTGGTATCAAAATAATATTTGACTAAAAATGTTTGACACGATCCTTCCCGTTTTTTGTAACATTTCCTATAGGGTAGACGGGTACACCCTTTGGAAGTTTTAGCGTGAGTGCACGTTTATGTAATACTACCGATGTAAATATTTCTAACTATTTTTGTATTTCAATTTAAAAGTGCGTTACTATAGTTCAGTAAACCAAAACAAGTCGGCCTCAGAAAAACCTGATACGTAAATAAATCAACTGCGATCATTTTTTCACAACGGCATTAGTCATTCCCAGTCTAGACTTTTGTTCTGATTTTTAGGATAGAATCGGTAACAACCATTTTGTAACCCTAAAACAACAATCCTGCTAGCAAACACAATCGGGTAAAATCGTAGCGACCCCTTAAACCACGAGGCAAATCGTGCAGTCAAAAGTCTACTGCCGCGGAAGTCGATTACCATCAAGTGACCCGTTTGCCAAATATAAAAAATAAACACTCGAATAAAGAACCTCCTCCTTTTTGTCAATCCGGTAAAAAAGTTTCAAATTTTGTTTTTGACCAAATGTAGTTGTTGCTTTAGAATGTAAAATGTACGTTAACGATTTTTATAAATACATGTACTATGTAAATCAGTAATACCTGTACTATTAAGTAATAACTTAATTAAATAATTATAACATTTTGTTATGTTATCAAACGATAACAGTTGATTAGTATTCGTTAAGAGGGCCCTGGCAGACAGCGAGTCCTGTTATAATTTAACTCGATACGGTGTCTTCGGAGCATTGAACCGACACTCTTGACTCAACACCGCACACAATTATATTACAAACTAGCTGTCTATTGCACGCGAATAAATCCACAAATTATACTGGCTAGTGCTAAATGCATTCAAATATTCGTTAAACTTCGAGAGAGAGATATTTATGAGATAGGGATAGTATTTATGAGATGAACTTACAAAGTAAGACCCAAAAGACTCAGACAGCAGTTCCTGTATAGGTACTGGTTTATGAAATAAACTATTAATATTATACTACTGTTAGTTAAGCAACTCTTTTTTAGCTTTTCACTAAATAAGTGAGGTAACCGAAGCCCGAAACCTCCTTTTCTTCTAAATCAGGAGTAGGAAGGCGCTCATAATTGTGACTCGCGAGATGTGTGTGGGTGTCCATTTCCATCAAGCTACCTCGTTAGCCTCGGTAGCTCATTCACCGGAATCCCATAAAAAATCAAGAAAAGTATACCTATCTAAGTATTGTTCTTCATGATAAATCGTCTTTGTTAAGAAGTGAGGTGGCAATTCTCTGTCTGCTATACTTTACAGGGAAGTTGATAGAACTGAGCTTTTCAGATGAAAATAGTTCTCGTATTAATGTTGTTAGGCTATAGTTGGTTACGGTGAAAACCGTTATTTTTATACGGAAACCGACAAAGTGATATCAAATTCAAGGTAACCGACAAAAATACACTGTTTAGATTAGGTACTGTGTGGTTCTATACAAAACTTATGTCTCTAAAACAATTAAACTCAACAATTTTTATAAATATATTTAAATATACGCATCTAATCTGCATACAAGTCGCGAAAGTTTAAAAATAATTGCAAAATCTGACATTTTTACAATTATTTAATAAAAATTAAGTAGATATGTAGTCTGTGGAAAGAGGACCTTGTGTTGGATTTCAAGAAATAATACCAACGGCCTTTATTTTTATCGGCCAACTCTTTCGCTGTAATGTAAATGCATTTAAATAAGGTTTTTTTTTTCATAATTTTTGCTCAATCTACACACAAAATATTATTATTTTGAAAATAATATATCTGATCTATATTTTAATTTGAGTTGTATCTTACAATGTTCATTGACGAATGTTCGTAATTCTATTATAAGTTTAATCATTGACATGAAGCAATGATGATAACCGTATGACTCATCACTACTCATAGGATGTATAGTGATTCTATGTTGCCTTCGTTGAATCATAAACTACATATTATCTTCTCTTTACACTACGTTTAAATGTATTGAATGTCTAGGTTAGTCACCCTTTTAGTTATTATCATACTTCCTTTCCTATCCCAATAATATTGTAAATGTGAAAGTTTGCGAGGATGTATCGATGTTTGCTACTCTTTCATACAGATACTACTGAACGAATAGCTCATAGATCAGAATAACATTTGAACCACTTTTTACCGCGATATTAACTTACTTATTAACTATTAGATGCACATATCATAGGATGTACTTCAAATTTCGACTTCCACGGACCTAGCTAAATTGTTTCGGTTCAGCGTAACGTGACTATATATTTAAACACCTAATTTAATATTTATATTAATTTAACTCTATAAATTGTTCAAAATATTTTAGACCTTTGAACGCAGACCCTTATAATTAAGGGCATAGTGCTTTTCAACTCTTCTTTGACCGACATAAAATGGTTTTATGTATGACTTGTTCTTTTCAATAAAGAACTAATAAGTGATATTGAAACCATAGATATTATTTTACTAATTTATATCTTGTAGAGTGTTTAAATTGGTTTGGTATGTTAAGAAGCTTTGATCTCCCTTCTTGTCACACGTTGACCCTGTCAACTCCTTTATGTTAGTCATTTTTAGTACGTAAACGTAAGAACATGATGAATTTCGCATCTGTTGTATCGTCTTATTGACAATTATGTAAAACAAATAAAAATATTGTTGTTACACACTTGCATTGTCTTTTAATAAACTTAGCTGCCTTTACCTGAGAAATGTAGTTTCAAAGGTCAAGTTGCGGCCTGACCAAGTTTAACTGTTCTGTGGACAATTGCAAATATTATAATAAATTAAATGAACACAGTAGTGCTGGTGTATTTTAAACTGGAAATGTGCCAAAATTCTGGCAACTAACTTAGCCTCTGTAGATACAAGTTACGCCTTCATTTGTGATTCGGTTGTACATATATTTAATTAGGTATAGTTTTCACGAAGATCGAATCAAGTGGTGTGCAATTAGAGAGACCTATGAGCAGCAGCGGACTGTGACATCTGACGCAATACCATCTAGTCCCAAGTTAAACAAAACTTGTACTGTGGGTACTAGACGACTGATGTAAATACATATATACTTTTTGTATTTGATTTGTAAATACGTACAGATTATACAGAAAACACTCCAATTCTGAAACAAATATCAGTGTATAAAGCAAAAAAACTCGCGTATACTTAACTGTTTTCTTTAAAACGTTGAGTAATATCTGACATTTAGCACCGCCTTCGCTCATTGGCAACTGTACGACGCCGTTTTTTGCAGATTTACTATTGCTCATAAAAGTTCTAATTGATCAAGTTCCCAAACAACGGTATCTGTATAGTGTGGAATAGCCTACACCATCAAGACCATTGACTAGTTGTTTAGCTGACATTATACAAAATATATACATAATATCAGAACTAGTTGGCAGTACGTGTCTAAGTGGTTAAATTATTGATTGATTGTTGTGTTTTTTTAAAGACATACTTAATTATTTCCGGGTTTGATACTTTAATTAATAAATCTGTGTAAAATACATCTAATTATTTCGCCGCAGTTATGTTATTCTTCAATATTCAAATTCAAAAGGAAAATCTAAATGAATAGGATAACAATTGATATTTTAAGGAAAATTCCTGACGCAATTAATAAATTAATTCCATTATATTGTCATATAATTATGTATTTAAATATTAAAAGATATTATTTTCTTTTTAATAATGTCAACTAATTCATTTAGGTGGTCACAGGGTGAATTGTAGAAATAGGCAATCAGATTGTTTTTCCTATTTAAGTAGGTTTTAACAAATATTTTTATAAATTTTATCCAAGATATCACTACAATAAAGTCGTTCTAAATGTGTGCAATGTCTTCAGACGTATCGCCTGATGGTAAGCGATTACCGCCACCTATGAAGACCCGCAACACCATAGGCGTTACAAGTGCGTTGCCGGCCTTTTAGCAAGGAGTACGCTCTTTACTTGAAGGTTTAAGGGTCGTATTGGTCCGGGAACACCGCAGGCGACAGCTCATTCCACAGCTATGTTGTGCGCGGCAGAAAGTTTCGGAAAAATCGCACAGTTGCGGACTGCAAACCATCTTGACGATGGGGATGAAATTTCTGTCGAGTAGGACGATGGCGGAAAGAGGCGGCAGGGATCAATCCGAACAATTCCTCGGATTGATCCGAGAGATTGGGAATCTATTTACCTTTTTTCGTATTTTCGTATGTGACGGTAGAATAACGGTAAAAAACAAATTAATCTATGTAAATTAAAATAAATGTTTATATGTTTGTCCTCTATACATTCCGAAATCACTGTTTAGATTGTGCGTTTTAGATTGAGAGTTTTAACTATAATAAGATTTGTAGGAACTCCCGCCAGGGTTTCTACCCCCAGAAAACAACAACGTTGTTTACTAATCAGTAACCATGGTTGTATGGTGTAATGGCTATTAGTCAGTGCAGTCACCTCCCGTTTACGAGCGTGACTCATGTACGAAACCCCTTGTGACATTTGTTTCCTTATCTGATAATCTTTTAGGGTGCTTTTGTTCCTGCACAATTAAAAATATTTAATTGGTTCAATACTTGCTATAGTATTCTTGCTGCGAGAAATTCTGTTGTACTGGGATTTTGAAACAAATGAATTAATAGTTGCGACGAGGGAAAGTAGAATAAATAATAATAAATATGTTTATGTGAGTATTTTAAATGAATATACTCGTAAGTTGTTATTATTGGATTTCGGAGATACTGAGTTGCATTGTTTAACACCTGATTCCGACGTGGAACTGTTAGGTATTCACACGTGAATAATATGTACATTAACATATTAATCATGTCTAAGAAAACCAATCACAAAAGTGTTTTTTGTTAAATATTTTCCTTGTACATCACGTCTATATATAAATATGAAACGTAAATACCAGTGATTATGTGAAGACCTTTATCTTAAAAGGTAAAATGACACATTCAAACTTAGTAGTTCGTTGATGACATAAAAAGTCAAAGTTGATTTTTTCATATTTATTTACCTATCTCTCTTAAAAAGGTACACAGTTTTTAACATTTTTTAATTTTAACCACGTTTTGCGAGAGACTGGTGCCTGTAATATAAGATACCTGTGTTACAGGTCACCAGGTCCCCACGCCACTTAGTCCAAAGTTTACATAGTAGCATTAGACAGCGATGTAAATGCTAGAGAAGGAGAAAAATTATGATAAAAATCAAAGTAAATAATAATATATAATAAAGAATAATCAAAATTAAAATTAAATTAAAATCTAAACCAAAATTAGAATTAGAGTCAAAATCAAACTTACAATTAAAATAAATTTAAACATTACATTAAACGTTAGAGTTTTAATGTGTGTTTGTGTGTGTGCGTGTGCGTGTGAATGAATAATTTTCTTGTTACGACAAAACACACGACGACGACGATTTACAAACTTACCTAAACTATACATACTGTTAAAAAAATTAATTAAAAGTGTTCTGGCCAGAATTGGCTTTAAATAGAGAGAAGTGGCTTGTTGCAGGGGAGGCCTTTGCCCAGCAGTGGGACACAATGGGCTCATAAAAAAAAGTGTTGTGTGTGTATTCTAGAATCAAAATCAATTGTACTTTTTCCACTATTTTAGTTATATTTACACCTGACTGGTTTCGCCTTATGGCATTAACAGAGGTTAGGTTGTTCTTTGTATGGTGATTTCATGTGTATGATGTATGATTATATTTTCATGTGAATCACAAAAATAAATGTATTGTTTATTAATCTGATGTTTTGAAATCAAATGTGTTTTCAGGCATTACTAAACTCCCATTTATTTTAACTATTATACTTTGACAAATCTGAGCTAAGATGTAATCTTTTAGTTTATACCATATTTCTCAGTCCTGGGCAGTTTCCATCCACTTTCTTCTGCCAAGTCTTTTACTCGAGGGTGTTTCCTACCTACACCGCGACCTGAAAATATACCTAAAATATGCAGATAATATGCATTAAAATATATATATATCTATATGTCTATTGGCTGTTGCACACTTAGCTCTGTTGTTCCACTATATATTGCAGTTTCTCTTAGCGGCTTGTTGAAGCGGTACATTCAACTTCTGTAACTGTTGCCATTGTTTTTTTTGTTCTTGTTAGCAGAAAGGCTTGTTAAACATTTTTTTTAGTATTTCGGTGTCTATTAAAGCGTACGTTACTATTTCGTTGTTCCTTTCATTTTCATTGTAATGTTTAATTTGTCATAAACGCCACACACGCTTTAAAGATGAACATGATTTCTGATATTCAGAATACGAAAGTTATGTATTCATTTTTATTTTTGACTGTAAATAAGTTTACATAACATCTACTCACGTCTATTATAAACAATAGACATTACGTCATTAATTCAAACACGAGGAATGTGATCTTAACGAATTGCTGTAGACAAGGAAATCGAAGTGTCTGCAAGAATGTTGAAGACAATGCCCAATCTTCTGCCGGTACAAAATTATACTTCGAAACATTTTGTGACTTCTTATAGTTTGTCCATAAAATTATCATATTAATTAAAATGGTGCCGTTTGTGAGATGACCACTGTAAGAGGTGATAATTAAAAGCAGCCTCTTCAACTCCTTCCAGAGTATTAGATGATTCTCGATGCGTAGTAAACCATCCCAAAAACATTATATTAAATTTCGAGTAGGTACAGCTTAGCGTTCCGGTTTTGCACGAGTTATTTCGTGGGTTAATAGTTAATTCGTATCAATTATCTTCACATGCGCTTGAACACTCTTTATCTTAGCTTCAGTATAAGTCCCTCATCTAGTCACGGAAACGATTATATGTTTAGATACACAATTGACCTTCGCCTACATAATAATATTCGCAGACGAGCACTTTACAAGTTTGAACAAAGCACACGCACAATGAATAGTAGGTAATTTAAGTAAATTTCATATCAATAAAATTAATATCGGTAAAATGCGTTTACTAAGGTGTTGGCATAGATTCTAAAAAGATGTAGGAAAAGCATTGAGAAAGGGATGTTATTATGATTTCAACTTGTTAATATGAATAGTGAAGATCGGAAGGTTACGTGAAGAGAGGCTAGTCAGTCTGGTTTAAGCCTAAACGTAAACGCATATGCTGTCTTTTCTAGATCAAGAATATTCTAAAGTTAAGTTATAAATATCTGTGACCTGTTAGCGTGTGTCAGGATCATGGCAAAAGGCATTCAATCATCTATGCTTTCCCGGTCAAGAAACATTAGACTGTACCAACTAGATAGTGGCGCGATTGACTTGCACTTAAGAGGACCGTGGTTCTTCTGTACTATTAGTGGTGTTATTTATGCAATTCAAAAACTGTTCAAATTTAATGTAATGTAATTTTTATTTACTATCCCATTTAAGACGAATGTAACGACACTTAAAACGCAAAAATCCATTTAAACCCTTCAGTCTTCAGAGCGTTCGAAAGACGGCTAGTCTAACATTTTTATACCTAACAACTAGCTGACCCACGCAACCTCGTTTGCGTCTCCTTTTGCCCGTAGCGTGACAATTTTCCCGTTTTTGAAACATTCTTCATTGCTGCGCCGCTTCTATTGCTCTTAGCGTGATGATATATAACATATAGCCTTTCTCGATAAATGGGCTATCAAACACTGTTTTTGGTTTCAAATTTGACCAGTATCTCCTGACATTAGCGCGTTTAAGCAAACAAACGAACAAATTCTTCAGCTTTATATATTTGTATAGATTACATTCTCAAAAATAACCATCTTCCATCTTTCTGATGCATTACAGAAATACACATACCTAGTCTTTAAAAGCAAAAAATACAAGTGAATGGTATCGTCGCCTCTTACCTGTCACTCAAAGCATTAATAGTAACATACCCTACGGGACTCATTCTAAAGTGGTCTACGTTCTTGTCGCATATGGGCAATCGTACAAGTGCTGGGAACCGAACTTAAAGCGTTTTATGTGTACCTACTAATGCATTTATTTAAACATTTGAGTCAAGTGCTTAAAAACTAAACTGAGATAAACTAGATAATAATTTATTTATAGTGTCAAGTTATGGAATCTGCAAAAACCTTATACTCTTTAAGTTCTAAAATTTAAAATGTCCAAGTATAAAAACTTAATAGTGAATTGCATTCAAACACTTAAAAAAAAGGTTGTCCTACAAATATACACTTGAGAGCAATGATGCTAGTCACATAACAATGAAAGTTTTGGTAGATTATGTTACTAAAACAATTAAGTTTAATACTCTTTAACAAGTAATAATATTTCATTCGAATGGAATACATAAAAGTATTTTCTATGGAGAAACTTTCAGATGTGCGAATTTTTATGTTTGAAGCGAGACGTCGGAATTTCCTGTCATATGCATATAGAGTAGTTTTGTTATGAACACAAGCGGTAGTTTTAATTTATATTGCTGATGACTATTGTGCAACTATAGGAAGTAATAAATGGATGAGAAACGTATCACATACACACGATTGTTGAAACAGTTGATGTACTTCGAATGTTGGATGTGTTAATGATGACCTACGAAGTGAACAAAATTGAATTATTTAAACTGATTCTACTAAGTTATAAGAGAGTGAAGAATTAGAAGTTTCTTTTTTTAATGGTGACTACAACCGTCCATGGAGAGTTGGACACCTGCAAATCAAGGGTCATGTGTGCGTTGGTGCCGTTATTAGCCATTATTATTCCCAAGATTATTAGGGGTCGGCTACTATTTTCCACCTTTTTTACCTGAATATCAGTTTTTCCACGAAGCGACCGTCATCAGACCTCTGCAGCCCTGAGGGTGAACTGTATTCGAAGGTTGAAACTAGCGTCAGTATATTGAGGTAGTACTGATTCGATTACCAAGTTTCATTCATGGCAACCGGGACTGACGGCTTAACGTGCTCTCCAATAAACTAATAAATATAAATAATAATAAATAAATATTTCGGACAATTTATTAACACACAACGCCGTCTAGTCCCACGCTAAGCAGAGCTTGTGTTATGGGTACTAAACAACTGATATAAATAATTATATACTTTTTTTTTTATAAATACATACATATTATACATAGAAAACACCCAAACTTCGAAACAAATATTTACAGATCATACAAACATTTGGTCCGACCCGGGAATCGAACCCGAGACCTCAAGCACAGCAGTCGCTTACGCAATCACTCGCGCCACCGAGGCAGTCAGTCAATAATAATAATATTTATTTCTATAAAAATACAACATTACATTTTGTGAAAGTACAATGGACAAAAAGAAATATACATAAAAGACAAATGAATAACATGTTTAAACACGTTCATAGTTTTAACAATAATAATTTCTGGCAAACATACAATTGTTGTAAAATGACAAGTTGTGATCGGAGCCCATAGGTACCTAAAATGAATTATTCTCGTATTCTGGGTTCCCGTAGCGTTCTGGGTTCTTTATGGTCAAAATATTAGGTGTTACCATCTAATTTATAAAACAAGCAGTTTAGTTATCTTCATTTTTAGAAGTAAAAGAAGCCGTATTGGTTTATTTGATGAATAAAATCGTAACTAACAGAAGTAAAACGTAAACAGTACGTCACTATACGTCTGCTAGTTTGCCCCCTTTTTATTTTTTTTGTGCGGAAATCCCCTCGGATGCTACCTCCTGGTGGCATGTCGAACTCGAACCGACTAAAACCGCACGCCGTCTCGGGAACCAGGTGCACCCTACTACTGTCTGCTACTGTCCCCCAGGGCGCGAACGCTCCGCAACGTCCGCGCCGTCACCCGGGTCTGCTTCTGCTAGCCTCCATAAGCGCAATCCTGACCCTCATGACGAAGATCGTTCTGCGTGCTCGTTGCCCCCTATACAATAATAAAAGAAAAGTAAAAAGAATTTGTACAATAATTTAAAACTATATTTTCCCTATACAACAAGTCTTAAAATGCTTGAAATTGTTTTTGTTAACGCCATTTTACTTTGTTAAAATTAAATATAGCAGACGTGTCTGATTAAACGAATGTTAATCACTTGTGACGACAACATTACCGAGTTATCTCAAGAATGTTTAAAGATGCAAATGCTGAATAATAGAAAATGCTTTTGGGTCACAGGAGCATCTATGGTTATTTTTTTTTATTTTATCTGCTATATGCCGTGGTTTATCAGATTAGTAAGCACCAATAAGCGCCTACCTAACTAAGGAGTACGTTATACTCGTATTTTCATTATAATTGATACTCAGTATTTTGTTTTTGTAAAAATGTACATACTTAGATGGGTCTGTATAGACTTAGACGAAAATATTGATTAGTCTATAACTGTACTTAAATACTTTTAGCTCTGAAAAATGTATATTAACAAAATCGGCATTAATTGTCTAGGTTGTACTACTGGTCTATGATTCATCGAGTAATATATATAAAAGTGTTATTATTATGCATATGTCAATATTGATTCAGCACCTGTTAAAACAGATGTTATTAATTTGTCACAGATTGTTGTTTGACTGTATTATCATTTGTTACATTAAATAGACCAACACTTTGCAGATCCTCTGACATATACTATGGTAAACAGACTGGTGATACACATTCAAATCTTTGTAGAAATGTTTGTTTGTTTGTTACGCCTAAATCTCTAAACAAAACAAATAATGGAAATGAATCCACGACCTCTGGCTTAGTAGTCAAGGTCACCAACCGTAAAATCAACAAGCTAGCACGCTTTTTTGATGCTTCGTTTGGATGGTCTCGAGACTAGTTATGCTTCTTCGTAACAATACAATCTATTATTTATTATTATTTATCTATTTCTAACAACGGTGATTTGACGAATATGTGAGTCTCCTTCGAAAGACTCCAACGACACTCGTAACCCTTAGCCGAATGACGACGAAGTGTTTTTTCGTCACCCATCCTGTTGTATGGGCCTTGACGATTGTGTTTGTACGGCTCATCAAGAATCGCTTAGAGCATTACTTGCACGTATTAACAGACATCATTCTCTTTATCTATTGAGATTTAAAGATGGCTGTTTACGATGTGTACAATTTGTGTTATTACCTCATTTTTATTGAGTTTTTATTTATTATTTTTAAAAATGTAAACTACACAGGACTTCAATGCCATTTTATCACCATTTTGTTCTTTCATTCAGTGTTGCTATAGGTATTGTATAATAAATGAATGCGTGTGTTTTGCTTTCTTGAACATCTATTTTCTTTATTAACAAAAATATGATTGATTAATATTGTACATTCAGTATTGTTTCATACGCTTATTTAACACGCTTAGGTACCTGTACATAAAAGTTCATAAAACAGTAAATAAACCGACTTAAATAGATAAAGTGCTAATGTAATGTATGACACATTTAACAGTGTTTGTTATTTACATGTACCTATTTTTAAAACCGTAAAAAAATTCAAGCATTTTCCTACCTAATAAATAAATTTTGTAATCAATTTCGCCAAAACGGACAATCTTGTAGAGTAAGCCCTTAATAAAAAGCTGTCTCTTTTACAAAAGCCGTAGCCTAATAAGTTAAAAGCAAGTTAAAGTTACAAGAGGTTGCAGTTAGCCGTAATTCTGATAATAATGGTGGCATTTCGCGGCAGTCGCCGTGGTGCCGTGTAACATGGTTGTAACGGTACTCCTTTCCCGCGGCGCACCATGGAAGCTGAACCGTGAAGTGACTGGAAACTTGCCTTAAGCACTGAGACTTAATATTAACTTTTAGTTATTTCATTAATGCTTATATATATATATATACGTCAAAGACTACTTCAATCATAGTATACATTAAATTTATTTATGTATGTTAATCTTTTACAGTACAGTTAGAAAGCGCCGCCATTGACTAACTCACACTGGGAAGAAATGCCGAAACAAACCTCAGAGATTGTTTGACACACCAAAAACTCCGTTTCTCGCAGACCATTCTACCTGATTCGTGTATTTCTTTTGATGGATAATTTATTTATTTTTAATTTCAAGTTTGAAATAAAGAGCAACGTCATAAAGACGTCATTTAACTCACCAAAAGTTGAGACTCCTAGGGTGCATTCATCCATTAGGGAAATAATAACAAAAAGCACGTACAGGTTATTGTCGTTGCCAGTTCCAGGAATTCTGATGGTATCATTGTCTCAAATGTATCGTCGACATCCATTCAAATACTCTAATGTCGACGACAGCCGTGCGCCGGTGAGAATCAGCTCTTTAAATCGTATCGCACGGCAATTCGGCAAACTAGCTAAAGACTTTATAACGGTGTGACGTTATTAGCTATGTCCTATACTATTATATTATTTTAATATATCTAAAAGTATTTGTGATGATTTGAATATATGTAAGTTAATGTATGTATCAATAGAGTGTATGTTATGAATTGAAGGTGTTATTAACTCAAACAAGTTTAAATGTCGGCGATCTTCTTAAGAGTAAATTAATCTGTTTTAATGATGTAGTCTGTAGACACCTGCGTATTTAATTCCATTTCACTATCAACCAGCACAGCAGTTAACGTATGATGTTTTCATAGCTTCTTACTGCTAACTATAAAACATAGGTCGTGTAGAAATTTATATTCATGTCAGTTGCCACTCCACGTTTGCAAACCCACGAGTTGCGTGTGCGCATTGCGGGGTGATACTGATCAGACGGTACTCTGTTAATTATCTAAGAAGTGCTTAATAGGCTCTTACTGCAACGGTGTACAAGTGCTATCATATTTGAGCAATCAAACTACAAAATGTGATTACATGCTTGCTTTTAGCCTGCCTCGTTGGGACAGTTGGCGGCTTAATGCCCGGGTCAAATTAAATGTTTGTATGATTTGCAAGTATTTGTTTTGGAGTTTGGGTGTTTTCTATATATAATATGTATGTATTTACAAAACAAAAGTATATATGTATTTATCACAGTCATCTAGTAACCATAATACAAGCTCTAGTACCCATATACAAGCTTTGCTTAGTTTGGGACTAGATGGCGTTGTGTATTAGATGTCCGAAAATATTAACATTTACATTATTGTAATGTGACGAATATTTTTGCGAGCAGAAACTTATTTTCTAATTTGTCCGTCTACCTTGAATCATGTATGAATCAGTGATAATTTTCCGAAAATAACCGTAAATACAGCCGAGCAGCTATAACATAGTTTCTTCTACCTTTTTATAAAACGATAAGACGGACATTCTACTTATTTCAATAGTGATAGTAAGCGTTAAACTTAAAACGATACAAGAAATCAGTTTTCATCAGCTTTTTTATCGAAGTATTTGTTTTTAATAATTTAGTGTTAAGAACCGTACAGGCAAAGACTTTTGAAAACCGCCAATGTTCTTTTCAAGGACATAAAGTGCCAAACAATCAAAAAACCAGCTGTTATTACTATAGTTATACTGCATCAGTTGTCTGATTTTGTTCGGTTATATCTTCATCAACAAATAATAACGGTTCCCAAGAACGCTACGAAACTCTTTTGCGGAGATTGTCCCACCTAAAACAATGATCTAAGTTTATTCGTCTATAAATAACCTTAAACTTTGTAAGCACTTTGGATATTCAGCTGGTCTGAGTTCAAAGGATATATTGATATAGGGCAATAATCATGGCAACAGCAGACTTAATACGAGGACCTTAGAATTAACTAAAGGGACAACATTTAAAGGTAAAATTGCCAATGGTGTATAGAATCTGCCATCTTCTTGTAAATATAAAAGCTTATTTAGTAAACAACACGACTATTTTTACCTTTCTCTTGCGTAATTAAAAACAAACATGAACGCATAAACTTGACATAACATGGCATGATCAGCACAACAAACGTTTTTGTTATACGTCGGAGTACGTGATCGCAGCATCTTCGATAGGCACTAGACTGTGACGCTGTCTCGTGACGACACGCTAAACGCCGTTATATTAAGAAGGCATCGTCTTGCCTATTAGACAGTTTGTAATTATTGAAATATCTAACTGATACAGTCCCACGCCTGCGCATCTTGATTAAAAAACTAACTTGAATCAAGGTTTTAGCTCAATAACCGATACATCATGCTGGTGAATGGGACGGTATTAATGGTAATGAATTAAATTATTGTTGAAACTGAACTTAAGACGCCAAGAGCAATAATCAAATTTTTTTTTTTGGTTGGGATTTTTGTTGAGATTATAAGTGTTTTCTAGTTGATAGCATTGTGCAACAATAAAACGGACATTCGTTTTACACTATTATTAATTCCTCTGAAATTTTATTTAAATGTAGAGAGATTTACATACGAGTAAATAAAATAAACTGTTTAAGATTCTGCAGGGTTGCCAAGCTTATTAATATCTCACAACTAGCGGTCCACTATTATTGTTAGAATATCATAAATCATGACAAGCATGTTACTGTTATGTTGCATAGAGATAATGCTGAACTTAAAGCGATGTTCTCACTAAGCACGAATATCAATAGGTGAGTGTGTCATCTGAGTTATGCACTGTTCGTGCACATGGCTTCCATTGAAACAATCGGAAGAGTGTATCGTGCCTGGTTTTAGAAAGGTGTTGAAAATTCCGTTGCAGAAGTCCACATACAAGTATCGCTCACTTTATACCCATGGGAATGATACTTTCCCGAAAGTACTATTGTTTAAAACAATGCTATGATTACATAAAAGTAATATGTACTGCTACATTTTTTGCACGAGATTGTATAAATAACAATCATAATTCACTATTCATTATATTAAAAACAAATTTGATTTCTACAACTGTTGTACCTATTTGTTTAAATCTTATGTTTATGTTGTTAAATTTTATGTTTTCAATTTATTTATTTATTCCTGGATATTTTGAATATATATTTTGATCTAAAGTTAATAGGTTGAGCAACAAGCTCGACAATTAATCAAATCGAAAGTAATTTAATCCAATTAATGTTTGCGTGCTGTTTGATAATATTGAAATGCTCTGAATTATTGTCAAGAATAGATTTTCACTATATCACTTTCATCTCCCCTTTACTTGAATCGTTTATTTTCTTCATGGTTACGATGCTGTGAGATTTCATAAAAACAGCATAGAGCACACGTTTATTGGTGTATCTGCGCCATTATCACGACTTTCCATTCGAGTGTTCGGTGGAATTAGTCACAGTGTATCATATCATTCGCTCTGCGGACAGTGCGTAATTGGCTCAGCCGAAGGCCGTTATGTCAATCGCTTACACTAATTCGTTACGAAACTGGATAACTCCTAAACGTACCGTGTCAACTAGAAAGTTCTTTTGTTTATTATTTAGTGCAACGGCCCTCGCGGAAAAACTGTTACGAATTTAGAACAAGTCGCCATGTTTATGACACGTACTGCCGTCGAAAATACAAAGTATTAGCAAATTGGAACACGTTTGTTGTTCAACATTGATGTTTGCAACGGTTTCTTTATTGTAGCCGGTTCTCTCAGTACCTTCAAAAAATAAAGTCATTTTTAGTTAAAATCTTTGAATGAAAGTAGAACTTGAGTCATCTGTCCGCTCGGGGACTACTTCCGTGAAGGTTTGTCCCCGGAAAGCAAAGGACTATGGCTTGATGACTCACCGCTCGGTGGTGGTTACCTGTGCGGTGACGTCACCGGGCCGCTATGCGCACGCGCATTGATCGACGCCCCGTGCCCACGTTGGTTTATGGTGCGTTATGAATTGCTGATCGATGTCTCAGGTCTGTTCGTTCGGTAAATGACAACAATTTTGCATTGTTCTACAATATTACTGCAATTGTTTGCTATCTATTGATGACTACACAATACAGCGCATATAAAGGTCTTCTCGTGGATGAGAAAGGCCAAGTGACATGCAATTAGGAAGGCCTATGTCTAGCAGTGGACTGCGATAGGCTGATGATGATTTAGACTATTTTCTTTTTAAAAAAAGTATATTATATGTTTGAACCAAAGCCCGATACCAATAAATATAAATAAAATGTCACTTAATAATACTTCTAAGTTTCTACGAATTCTGGAAAAAATTCTTGCTACTGTTTTGCAGACTTCAATAGTAGTGAGACAGTTAAAGACCCTATTTTATTGTTTATACCAGGCTAGGCGTGGACAACATGCATGCACAACTTGGTTAATAAATAATATTAAAAGGTTTTCCATATCCACGTCTCAACAGTAATATAACATACATACTTATTATAAATTCAAGGTACATAAACACACTCGGTTTGCAGTTTGGATGGCCATTGAAATCACACCGTAACAGTCTATTGTTCAGAGGCTGATAAATAAAATAGGACCCTCATTGCTGATGATAAAAGCCAGTTTAGCTTGGAGGCTGCGCTATGAATCTCAGCCAGTGGGATAGTGTCGCAAGATTAACCTCGACGCCCACGCATTGTCTCTATGAGTTACGTGGATTAGTATAATACGGCCGTTTTTGCCTCTGTTCTACGAACTGGAACATCGTGATCTACCTGATGATTTCTATGTTATAAAAATATACCATATTCTTGTGTTGCCTCCCACGATACTGTTCATTTCATATTTTTGAAGTACACTCTTAAGCTATATTTCATATTTTGGTAATTTACTTAAGGACATGTCAATAACACACGTTCTGGTCAGTGTTACCAATTCATGAAGTCGTGTGTACACTACAATAATTGCAATTCTAGCTATTTTATTATAAAATAAAGTCAATGTGACCCTAAAATATGGATTGGCCATATTATGTACCACTATTCGTTTATGAAGACACTAACAAACTATTTTGAACTTAATTATGATGATGCATACTTCAATCTTACCTCTGCTAAATATTATTATTTATCCAACTCAAAATCTCGGTCTCACTTAATTGTCCCTAATTGTTCTCACTCTAATGATCTAGTGTTTTTTATTGCATTGCTATATTAATGCGTTTAGTTAGGCACTAACGTAGATAGTGTAATTAAAATAATAATTAAGGCTGGCAACAACTTCCTCAACTATCCATTGCAAGTCAAAATAATTGTCCCACGGTTTTGATGGCAGCCACTCGCGGATATTGCGCAATTTTGTCACAGAGCACCTACACTAGCTTTTTAAACAATAAAAAGTTGTATGAGTGTGTTTTTCTACTGGAAAGGTGGTACAGAACGATGTTGTTTAGAGCTACCATAATATTTTCAACCTAACTTCGAATATACTCTATTCATTTTCTTTATTATTATAAAAGCGAGTACCATACTCGCTTTTATACGTTACATTATTAATCATACGAGTATAGTTTCATCAATTTAAAAAAAATGAATTTTGAAACAGTGTTTTTCATCTAGTATGACGTGATTGAGGAATAAACACTCAATAAAAAGCCATTTATTATAATAGTTATAATAATTATAATAACGGGTGTTTTTTAAGCTAGATAGAACTTTAAATTGTAAAAAGTAACACAAAAAATTAAATTTTGATGAAACTTTTTTTTTTATTTGTTTCAGTATACTCTGACAAATCATTATGAATAGACTCACGCTTGAACAACGCTACGAAATTATCCAAATTCACTTTGAAAATCAGTCGTCGATTCGCGCAACTTATAGACGACTGTTTTATCGCAAAATTGTGTTCAGCGATGAGGCGCATTTTTGGCTTAACGGGTTTGTTAATAAGCAAAATTGCCGCATATGGAGTGAGACCAATCCACAACAGACCCTACAGACTCCATTACATCCAGAAAAATGCACCGTATGGTGCGGTTTTCACGCTGGTGGCATCATCGGACCTTATTTCTTCAAAAATGAGCTGATTTTCAAAGTAAATTTGGATAATTTCGTAGCGTTGTTCAAGCGTGAGTCTATTCATGATGATTTGTCAGAGTATACTGAAACAAATAAAAAAAAAAGTTTCATCAAAATTTAATTTTTTGTGGTACTTTTTACAATTTAAAGTTCTATCTAGCTTAAAAAACACCCTATAGTAGTCATTTATACTTCATTAGGTTGGAACTCCGGCCGCATGAAATGATTCGGCAAACTAGTTGTGTTATAATTATAATTAACTACATTAAGGAATACAGGCTGGATGCGAGAAACCTGATGCATATATATTTTCATAATTTTTGATTATGTATCGTCTGAGGTTTACGCTGTGGTCTACTTAATATATAAGCTACGAAAGTGATAGTAATTCTAAATATTATGTATGTATATATGTATGATCTACATACATTCCATTTAAATAATAAAGACGAAGAAAGTGACCTCAATGCGGAACTCTAATCGGACATTACCGAACCATCTTGCATCTGAGCTAGTCGAGTCTTTCGATCTTTTCTTTCTTTACACTTTTAGCATGCAAACTATTAGTATTATAATTTTTTTTATTAAAATGGAAACAGGTATATGACTAAGCTTTTCTGTTTTATATAATTAGCTTTTGCTGCGACTCTGCCTGCGTGTAAAGTAAAGAGTAGCCTATATTTTTTGTCAAGAATCTAAGTATTTCCGTGCCAAATGTCATTGAAATCGGTACAGCGGTTTTGACGTGAAAGTGTGATAGACAGAGTTACTTCCGCATTTGTAATATATGTACTAGCTTTCGTCTGCGGCTTCGCTCGCATTTAATAAATAGTATCCTATGTTACTTCTAATACCTCCAACAATATGTGTACAAAGTTTCATGATGATCGGTTAAGTAGTTTTCGCGTGAAAGCGTAACAAACAAACTTACATTCACAGTTATAACATTAGTATGGATATTTTATAATATTATTGGGATTAGAAGTATGTATTAGATGAGCTACACGATGTTACCCGCGGTTGTCCGTAAACTTATCTAAAAAGTAGCCTAAGTTACTCTTTACATCATCAGCTATTTGCCAATGAATTCCCGCCAAGATCGATCTAGCCGTTCCAGAGATAGGCCGGAACTAACAAACAAAAATTTGAAAATGTATTTTGGAAATAAGTACATATGTACTTGCATATACATTTATTGAAAAGCAGTTTATTTGAAGTTACTAACAGACACTTCAATTTTATTTATTTGTAAAGATATTCATTTATTTAGATTGGAAAATAACCCCAAGAAAATAAAATATTGTTCCCAACAAGTCTTCTTAACCGATTGATTTATTAAATCTATACTAATATTATAAAGAAGTAAAGTTGTGTGTTTGTATATTTGTTAAATTGTAAGGGGTAATCTCGGGATCTACTAAACCGATTTTAAAAATTCTTTCACCAATAGAAAGCCACATTATTGCTGAGTGTCATAGGTTATTTAAAAAACCGAAAAATAATAAGGCTTTTACGTGGTAGTCGGTTTTGCAAAGTGAATCGGAGAAATTTCAACGAAAGGCCAAAGCAGCGGACGGCGCGTGATAGCTTCGGGTTTCATTCGGTTCGCGTTCGTGCTCGCTTCGGGAGAAGGAGTCGTGGCCTTTTATATCTGAGAGGTAGGTACCCGCACGGCTCGGTCGCGTGGTCGGCTCCTTTCGCTGCGGACGTCTCCGAAATTGAATTTTTCGAAACGTAATTAGTACACTTTCGACATTGTTTAAATAAAAGGTTCTTATCAGAACTACTTTCTATCTAATTCTTGGCAGTTAGAAATTAAAACATAACACTCTGTACTAAAATAGGATTATTAACATTATGCCCAACGAAGTGGGCACGGGTCAGCTAGTAAGGTATATGGAGGAACGGGTATCATGTTCCACCCAACACAAAGGGAGGATCCTCCGACCAGGCGAGGTGATCATGCCTGGCGGGCTACTGCCCAACAGTTGATGTTGGGATGTTGTATATATGATAAGCGGCGCGAAAACTTTAATTGCACGATTCAGGATTGGTAGTTTCTTCGTATTGTAGGTTACTCCGTAGTTCAGTGTAACTTCGGTAGATGGCGCTGTAGTAGGTTACTGTTGTGTTGTATGTGGAAGCCGTTACAGGTATGTATTTAAAATCTTTATTCGTGCAACAGTTATCGTGCCCTTATAAGATTAATCTACCGGTTCCCTGACTAGTAAGCTAGAGATTTGGGTTCAATTTTCACCAAAGAAAAAATGTTTGTGTGATGTACATGATCATTAGTTCTGTGCATGTCTATAACTAGCTGTACACTGCCCCAATAGGGTTGATGTCCTTAGTCCAATTTGTTACTTTTTGTCACCTGTCAAAACGAATCAAAATATATTGAATACAAACTTGTGACGTCACTGTTTTAGACTACTCAATTTAGCAATATACTAACGTTTATGTAACTGAAAAGCTGTAATACCTAAATATACTTACCAAGATGTTTTGTAATAATTCGTTTTAATGAAGGAGACATCGGTATTCATTTACAATACAGTCAACAACCCTATTGGCTATAGCATATTGTGGTTCCATTGTTTCTGTTTATTTGCTGCGTGTAAGATTTTCTCCGTTATTATTATTACTTTAGTTTTTCATATATAAGCCTGCCAAAGTGACTCCACTCTGCCTAATGGAAAGCATTAGCAGAATCCAAGAGTGGTGGACACTATAACCACTGCGATTGTGGACAGTGGAACAACGCAGCGCGGTAACCCACACTACAACGGTCTTTTGAAACAGGTCTTTAGAATGCATCATCAATAAAAAAAGTGGTACGATAATGCGACCGTATAAACACGATGTTATCTCAATCAAATCTCTGGATGCCGAACAGAATATTAGTGGTACTGTCTCCATAAAACCTTAAGTTACCCTATTACAGAATTGTGACCCACTATGGCGGCCTATTAGGATGCTTCTGCATCATTTTAATGAACACAACAAGATCATTATTATTTCTGGGCAAACATCTGCATCATAATAATTCAGAAATTAGTCAAATTAGCATTATAAAACACTATATTTTGGATCGGAATTGTTCATTTGTTACGTTAGCGTCTATTAGATGTTCATATCCGTTGCGCATACGCAACGCAACACCAATTACATAACACACTTTATTGGTTAAACAGTACAAATGTTGGTTCAACACTACTTCATAAACTAAAACTAACCACCTCTGATTGTCTGAAGTAGGTCTACCAGTAGGTATATATTTTCTATATTACTGATAACAAGTTCGTTAACAATCCATGTGGGGAAGGATTAAGAATGTGGAGTGTCACCACTTCTATTTATCCCGTGGGTGTTTTTAGAGGCGACAATATCACTGCAAAAAGAAGAAAAGCTTTAAACAAACTCTGTATCACCCCGTCTGATCTGCGTGATATTGCAGAAAATTGTTGAAGGCTGTTGATTTGATGGTTTACTTGTTTACTAGAAAAACTTATCTCCCAAGATAGACAATATGTGACCGACCGAACAGCAAACAGTTCTCCTCCGGCCAATTTTCTAGAAGAAAGGTTATATTATTGTATATTCCTATATGTCCGTTATCCCTATCTACACTGTTACCACCGTATATTAATTTTTTTACGAGAATCGGTTAATTAGTTAAAAAGTGAAAGTCTCACAGACAAAGAGGCGTTTGTATAATAATATTATTTAAGAATGAAATTTACTTTGCTTTAAGTGTTGAAATTGTTAAATACTAACCATAAAATAGTTGTTTTACAAAATTAACTTCCAATTTAACCGAAACGATAAGGCACCGGCCCAATTACGTTATAGGTATCGTAGACTTGTGAATTAGCAACAGCAGTGATTAATATAAATTTCTTATGACATTAATTTCTAAATCTTACAATTGAAAACTGCATTTAGACAATTAATAAATGAGAATGTATAATAGAACCTTGGAGTTTAAGTATTGTTAATTTAATAAAAGTGTAGGATTACACAAGCGACCAAGTTGCTAAATCTTTGAATATAATCCGGAAGTTCTTAACTTGATTAGCCTTTTGGTCTACCTCCTCATCTACTAACCCAAAGGTCCTTGTGGTTCGACTCAGGATATATATTATTGTGCAATGGATACGATGTTTTTTTTCTAGATCTGATTGATTATTTTAAATATACCTATGTTTAACATCAGTTTGGTTACCATCCTAGTCATCCTAGTTCTGACTATTTTTGTATCAAACCGCCATGTCTCAGATGTATTTCAGCTGTAATATTGTCATTGTTTAAGCTGCTCTGCCTTAATTAAGAGTCTCAATCAATTGTTTCATAGTTCACTCTACTTTCCTGGTCTACATTTGATGTTATTTGCAAGTGTAAAAGAAATAAAGAAATCTTTGAATACATTACTTCTGAATGATTTCTTCGGACAAATAACTGCTTGTAAAACAAAACACCTTTCGACTATGAGGAAACCGCAAAGCCAACGGCTTCCAAACCTACTTTCGATAGAGATTTCTCATAATGCGTTCTATGTTTTTGATCTAGCTCGATTGTCGGCCGACTAATACAAGCGGGTTATTTACTAGTGGCGGGCGTTAGTCGATCTCGTGACGAATCGATTCTAACTCGATTAGGTAGAGAGCGGAGCGCGTGCCGTGCTGTTAGAGATATTAACGACACCCAATACTAGTTCACACGTACATACTTAACCAAATAATACAAAATAAAAGTACAGGTAAAGCAAAATTGGTTTTGCATAAACTATACTAGTAAAAAGGAGTTGATTAAGGTGATTTTCAAACTAGTTTTCAGCAAGGCACCAGCAACTCAAGACAGAAATGCGTACAGTTCATTGGGGTGGCGTAAGGTATTATCGGTCATACATTTCATGCAAAATCTGTAATTGAAAGCCAATGTACTATGTTATTAAACTTTCCTGACTAAGAACATGTACCTTTGGAGCTGTAGGAAAGAGAATTTGTTTCTTTTTCATTCCCATGTTCACATTAATGGAGCTCTATTCATTAATCGGATTAGCGTTCACTATACTATAATAGGTCAAAGAACTCGGCGACATTGGACCATCTACTCGCTGTACTACACCACTCGTATGGCTTCACACTGGTGTTGCATCGTTATAGTCACTTCTACAGGTATTCATTCCTGATTTAACTTTCGACGAAACTTCTTTCTTCCTATGTGAAATTAACTCTTACAATATCGACTAAATATATTTATAGTATCCATTTTGCTGCTTACGCCGAACTTTCATAGGGAACGAATAATTTGGGGATGTGTTATTAATTTTGTACACAAGTTGTCGATGTCAGGAATCCTTAAAATTCACACGTTAAATTTAAGCATGTGCCTTTAATAAACATCGTTACATTGCAATATCATTTGTTCTGAAGAGCAATACTTACGCCACTGGCACTATGATCTTCGAAACAGGAGTTTCTCACGTTTTCGTTGCCAAGTCTAGTTACGTACTCAGACCTCAGTGAGTCACACCGTTAAATATTATTTGTCTCTTATTTACAAATCTGATAAAACGACCACACTTGCGGTACATGAAGATATTTAATTTGCGTTAATTTTAACTAAATTAACATTGGGAAATCAACCATACCACGTTTCAGATACAAGTGGTGCCATCTATCGACATAAACCAGTACTAATTGTACTCTATCTCGCCTAAAAAGTATGTTGATATCTTCACTCATGTGCATTGCATAAAAAGTGAAAATAATAATTTAAAACAAGGAATCTTTAATATATCAAGCAATGTAAACGAAAAAGTGTACTCTAATATTGTGTGCATAATTTACGTGCATTACATTAACTCAATACGAGATTCATTGAATTCCATCGACTACTGCTCGTTGTGCGATCGCCTTATGAGTTTTATTTGGTCATCTTTATAGATAGAACTTGCCCTGGCGTACAGTAATTTGATTACCAAATCTTTTATTTGAATATGTAAGTAACTGAAAAAAATATAATGTTGGGCGCCAGTATTTTTCTTGGACGAAGGACCCGTTACAAGTTTTACATCTAGTTACCTTGTAATACTCTTATTAACGTTCCTGACCTTTAGCTGTGTTAGAAAACCAAGGCAGGTAGTCCACCACCACAACCAGAATCATCTAAATACTTACCTATAAAAATATGGTTCACGAATATGGAGTATCACCTCCTCTACTCACCCCATGGGTATCATAAGAGGTGGCTAAGGTACATACTACGCAGGAAAACACCACTCCAAGGTAAAGGAAACTATGAAACAAGTCCTATTGCAACCTGTCTGGCCAGCGTGGAATAGAAGGCTAAAACCTCCTTGCTAATGAGACTCTTATGTACATTCTTCTTCTTCTGCCGTGGGAGAGCCACGCTCAGGAATGAATGGGCCGGCTCGACCGATGAGATAGATACCACAGCCTCACAAAAAACCGGTGTGAAATAGCGCTTGCGCTGTGTTTTACCGAGTAAGTGAGGATACCAGAGGTATCCCAACCCCTCTCCCCGTTCCCCTAAAACCAGCAACGCACTTGTGACGCCTCTGGTGTTGCGGGGTGTCCATGAGCGGTGGTAATCGCTTACGATCAGGTGATACGTCTGCTCGATTGCCACCTAAACCATAAACAAATCATCAGTGGAGTTTGATGATGATACTGATTCGAATAATTCAAAAACGAGCTTGTAGAGTGCAAATAATAAGTTATATCTAAGAGTTTTGCAAGTTAAATGAGCATAGTACCTAAGTATTTGTAAGTTAGACAACCTTAGTAGGTAAAACATCACGCCTCACATACTAAGGTATTGTAAATGGTGTCGCGATTAAAACGTTTAAAATCAGTTGTGTGGCTTTATCTTAATGGTTAACGGTTGTGGTTTGCCTTATCGTCATTCAGCAATGATTTTGTATCGTATTTTGTATGTTTTCATTTGTTTCAATATTGTAAGACCGCTTTCCTTAACGTGATGGGTCATAGATCAAACTACTTGATCATTACTTAACGATTTAGAAACTTAAATTATTGACGGTTTTTAATATAGTTAGAAACATACCAAATTTTTGTAACTGTAACATTACGAAATAAGGTTTTATGGTATAGGGAGCAAACAACTAACCACATGATGGTTTTTGTAAATCACTACCGTCCATAGAATCCTTGTGGAAGCAACGATTATGCCAGCCTACCATCACCTCTTGAGATACATCACGAAATGGCTTAATCTTTGATTACCACTATAAGTATAATCTAATGACCAATCAACACTTTGCCTTACAAAATAACTGGACGAATCTATTTTGTATAAGTACTTTCCATTACACAAAAAATAGCTTAATTTATTAGAAACTATTTAAATATTAAATGTAAAACTACAAATCCAACAGGCGACGTTTATTGTGTAGCAAGTGGTTTAGAAACATATCGTTTTAGTTGGTTAATTGTTTAGTGATTTACTAACGCTATCGCCCTCGAGTTGCGCCGCTCGCATTGACCTGGTTTAGTTGGCACTATGCACTTATATGCAACACATTTGAACCGAGAAGTATCGAACTGTTTACCCAACCCCCAGGCGCGCATGTGAGTTCACGCTAACTGCGTTATTGACGCATTTGACATAACGACGCCCCTCCCGGCAGTCGCAGAATTTCTGTATTTCTATAATTTTTGTCTGTTAATCCCTGGGCTTGTTGTTGCTAGAAAACATCGGATATGCGAAAATAACAGATATAAAAGTTATGATCAGTTATTCGAATAGGGGCGTTGTGTGCCTAAACCAACTTAAGACAAGTTTTAAAGATGACGGAAGTGGTTGTATAATGTTTTTTTGTTTATTATCTTTTAAGCCTTTTCATTTATTTATAATACTTAAATGAGTAGCTCTAATCACTTGTACTTAAGCATATGTCGAGAAAGTTAAAACGTTTTGGTGTGAATGAACCTAAATGCGTTTGTTAATCATTATGGATAGGGTGTATCTTCGGAATGTCCGTTAGTCAAACTTCAAACTTTGAGTGTAGGGCACATAAGTCCAGTTTTATATAGGCACATAATCTGTTCTATCTTTAAAATACACAACTTTGATATTATTTGTAATTTTCCTTAATTGTAGCGTAATAGTAGTGCATTTATCTGGTTCTGGTAAGCTCTGCACTCAAAATGCTTGTAACCAATCGGCCCCGCAGTAGAAAACTAAATGTATGAGAATGACAACACACACTCACACAACACAAGAGTATTGAGGAGTTGTGATTGTAAAAAGAGATTTAACGCGACACACTTGCTTCTTGCAGTGCAGAATAACAAGTACACTTGCCGAAGGGACTGCTTTAGACCTTGTTAACATTACAGCACTAATTTGCCATGTCTGACATATTTTATATATATTCTAGTTTATAGTGATAATGTAGAGGTACTAATAATATATTATCTTTTGTTGTAGCATGCTGGTTGTTATTAGCAACCTGCGCGCTGTGGCCCAGCGCCCACGCCGCCGGTCCCCTAGGTCGTTCCGACCGCCCGGAGGCCTACTTCAACGGCAGCTCGTACATCCGTCTCTCCCGGCCCATTTCACTCAAACAACTTGTTGGACTTAGCTTTAGAACATGTGTCGGTAAGTCGTATAATGTTTTTAAATAGTTTACCTAGTTATATAAACAAAGAATGGCTTAAAAGCACTTTTAAAAATAAATTTTATCATTTATAGAAGATATTTAGAAGTAGGGTAGATTTAAATTGTAACGTTCAAGGAACTACTTTAATTACTATATGCGTAAATCACTATCCAGAATAGGTGAAACTATGTACGTATAATTAATTTATCGAACATAACAATAATAAAAAAAGCAATAACAATATTTGCATACAAGCGTCAAAACTGCCTCGATGGCGCAGTGGTAGCTTATGCGACTACTGTATGGGTTGGACCAAATATTTGTATGATCTGCAAATATTTGTTTTGGACTTTGGGTGTTTTCTATGTGTAATATGTATGTATTTACAAAAAAAAAGTATAAATGTATTTATATCAGTTGTCTAGTACTCATAACACAAGCTCTGCTTAGCTTGGGACTAGACGGCGTTGTGTGTTAAATGTCCGAAATATTTATTTATTTAAAAAAAAACTCCTCTACATTTTCGCCTACTGGTAGCGTTCCCAAAAGGCTGGCAGCATTGTCACGTTGATTGGTAATGCTGATTCTCTGTGTTAGAAAACGTCCGGGCTTCTGGATAATTATCATTATTATTCATTTATCGAACTGTGTACATATATGATATCGGTAATAAAGATATCGGTATCCTATTTTAAAGTCAGATAATTAATGAACCCCTTATTTACCAAAGTTCAACGCTCGCATTATTCACCCCTTTTTGGGCACGTATCCTAAAGCAATTCTACTCAAGATGGTGCAGATGTTGTTCAAAAAATTAAGTAATTCATACTGTAAAAACTGCGATGCGTCAGGCATCAATCAAAATCATCTTGTCATTATTGTCTTCAGTCGTTACCCGTTTTTGCCGGCTATTACGCGAAGTGTACGCATTGCCGATTGCGTTGCTGCATGCCACGTGATTCCCAGAACCACTGTTTAAGATTAAAAACGACTGTTATATTGATTAGACAATGGTTATTATTATTACATCTTTACTCTACTATGTTTTCATGACAATAATTGCCCTTAGAACTCGATGAAATACAAAAATGAATTTCTTTATTCTGCTGTTAGAGAGATTAAAAAAACTTTAAAAACAAAGCAATTTATAAGTATTGATTTCCGTAAAGCCATCTTCATACATTTTAAAACATCGTAAGTCTTCGCCACTCGGATTAAAATTCAAGGTTGAGTTGTCGAAACAACTTTTTTTATTTCGTGTTTTTGTGATATCGTCGCATATTGTCCAATCTACGGATTATTTATATGGATGTAAAGAAAATTCATTGCCGTATTTTCTTAATTTGAATTTTGCCGCCTAAACTGTATCGCCACTAGTTTATTCTACTAGCTATTATAGTCTACTAGCGACCCGCCCCGGCTTCGCACGGGTGCAATGCTGATACTAAATTAAATACACTACAGAAAAACTATGAACGTTGTATATAAAAACATAGCGGCCCGCTCCGACTTTGCACGGGCATAAAATAGAAACCTCTAAAATTAGCAATGTTGCCTTAGTATATGATGCATGTATTATACATATAAACCTTGCTCTTGAATTACTCTATCTATTGGAAAAAACCGCATCAAAATCCGTTGCCTAGTTTTAAAGATTTAAGCGCACATAGGGGTATAGGGACAGAAAAGGCGACTTTGTTTTATACTATGTAGTGATGCTAATTGTTTGATTTATACGATGGAAGATAAAATGATGGAGATTTGTGCTAATGTATGTTTGGAATATTAAAATTTGTTAATAAGAGCAAAGGAATTGTGAAGTGGGAAATAATAAACTTGATATGTCGTTTTATAAGCTCATATAGTCTTCAATTGAAGAAATTAATATGTGTTGCTCTGTAAACAAAGCAACACATATTAATTTCTTTTATTTCACAAAATACACATAAATCAAACAATTAGCATAGACTATATAATAAACTAGTGGCGATACAGTTTAGGCGGCAAAATTCAAATTAAGAAAATACGGCAATGAATTTTCTTTACATGGATTCATACATTTGATGTAACTTCACATATTCTGCCTATGTCCGTGGTCCTGCAGAGACAGCGTGGCCATTTCCGCGACAGTTACGTCAGAGAGATCACGCACGCAGACGGCATGCTTGAACCGGTTACTGTAATAATCATGTTGTAATAACGTTGTGATTAGGAGAAAGGTATACATTGATCAACTACCACAGAATAGAAGTTGAATATTCAATAGTGTATGTATGAGATCATATTTTTTTGTACCAACTCACTTCTCTTGTTTTTCTGCGCATTCGTTTGTAATGGTTTTTCTAGATTTGTACATATGTACACGAGTATGTTTATTAAATACCATAGGTAAATAACGTTTATTACCATGTTATTTCTATTGTACTTTTCTATACTAATAATAAAACTGAAGAGTTTCTTTGTTTGAATGCGCTAATCTCAGGAACCGCTGGTCCGATTTGAAAAATTATTTCGTTGTTGGATAGTCCATTTATCGAGGAAGGCCATAGGCTAAATATCATCACGCTACTACTAATAGGAGCGGAGCACCAATGAAGAATGTTTCAAAAACGGGGCAAAATTTTCACGCCACGGGCAATAGAAGACGCAAACGAGGTTGCGTGGGTGAGCTAGTATGGTATATAAGTTAAGGAAAACAACTATGCCATAAGGCTCAAATCGAGGCTCGGAATCGATTAGCCGCTCTATTAAAACTTAATGGTTTTTTACATTCTATGAAGTTCTAAATTTTACAAATGTTTATCCCCTGTATGTGAAGCGTGACCGACAGACAAGCTTTTATTTACGAGCTCCAGAGTTTTGAGATTTAAATAATATTTAACTTCATTTTATGTATTCCCCTTCACTGTTTTCTAAGTCGTGTATCGTGAAATGCATACAATTTAAATGATGCCATGCAGCAAAGTACATAAAATGTTACCGCTCCCGTATCATTGAGAATAGAACTCCATGTATATAAATATGTAATGTTGACAAGGGTTTTGGTTGGTTTCTTTTTCGACTGGCCACTTGTCGGACACCGACCTAAGGAGGTTGGCGTTAAGGGGGTATATATATAAATAAATATTTCGGACATCTATTTAACACACAACGCCATCTAGTCCCAAGCTAAGCAGTGCTTGTGTTATGGGTACTAGACAACTGATATAAATACTTATATATACTTTTTTTTTTTGTAAATACATACATACTATACATAGAAAACACCCAAACTCCGAAACAAATATTTGTAGATTCCACAAACATTTGGTCCGACCCAGGATTTGAACCCGAGACCTCAAGCTTAGCAGTCGCATACGCGTACCACTACGCCACCGAGGCAGTCAGCTAGTATATATAATAATACTAGCTGACCCACGCAACCTCGTTTGCGCGTCTTCAATTGCCCGTTGCGTGAAAATTTACCCCCGTTTTTGAAACACTCTTCATTGGTGCTCCGCTCCTATTAGCATTAGCGTGATGATATATAGCCTTTAGCCTTCCTCGATAAATGAACTATCCAACACTGAAAGAATTTTTCAAACCGGACCAGCGGTTCCTGTGATTGGCGCGTTCAAACAAACACTCTTTAGCTTTATAATATTAGTATAGATTTAAAACAGGAAAAGAAGGACGTTATCAACTCGACTGGTTTTTTTAAATGTTTTTTACCTCATAACTATCGACTGGGTAAACATTTTATTTTCTTATTTTTTATTTGAAAGCTGGTGGCTTCCTATGTGTGTTGGTCCAGTTTTTGAAGTATTTAATATTTTCAAGTTTTGAAAAAAACAATCACGTCATTAACTTAGAAATAAAATTACCATTATGAAATGAAAAGGTACCTTAATTAGTTCTTGCCATTGGTCAAGGTTGAAATATGACTCACTGTATTTCTTTATGCGTATTTTAATTTACTCCAAGCAGTGCAACAAATATGCATAGTTAAAATTTTATTTATTTGAAATATTAAAATAACTGCTTTTTATTCAATGCATATGTATACACGGTACATTTACCCAAACAATTTTTTTTCAAATTTTTTGTCTGTCTGTCTGTTTGTTCCGGCTAATCTCGGGAACGGCTGGAACGATTTTGATGGTCTTTCGATCACATTATGACAGTCAATTGAGTCTCTAACTAAATAATTAAAGCAGAACTTATTATTATTCACAAAAAACTACATCACTTCGTCGCCGATAACCATAAAACACATGTCTAAATTATCTAACTATATCGTCCTTAGCACTTAGTAAATTTGTAAACTGTACTACCATTATTTTTTTATTATAATTCTTGTTTTCTGTTTCGTTCATGTAGCTGGCACCAGGAACTCATCGTGTGAACCATTAGGTATTTCATTACATCTCATAGTAGTGGCTAGATCTTTGGAGAATTAGATACCTAAGTCATTATTGTGCTAGGCCATTCAAATGCTGTAAATATATAAGCCATGTCATCATCAAAAATTGTGTAATACTCCTATTCACAAACTGTTAAAGTAAGACACCTTCCGGTGCTTTCTTTTTGTTATCGGAAAGATACTCATGGATGTCCTTCGCCCGCAGGGGCCCGTCGGGATCTTACAAACGAAAAACTAGCTTTGTGTTCTTCTGCTCGCTTATTAGCAATTGTGAGGGGAAAAACGCAATTTCATTCTTCCACCATCTCCGACAGGCATTGACCCGTCTCATTCAAGACAGGTCCTGTCACCCGTTGTGATCGTCACCTTTCGGTCGCAGTTCTCTAGAGGTGCACACGGAACACTGTGCGCTGCCTCTCTCTACCGACGAATTATTGTATTTTTTACATTTATGTCTTCAAATATTGCTTCTAAGATATTATTTAATAAAAAAAAGCGATAAAGATATTAAACCAGTCAAGGAAAAGTGGTTAACGATCATAAAAATGTAAAAAAAAAAAAAATGATTCATTTTGTTGTCTAATTTATACTTACACTATTTATTATTTTATCTCTGGTTCACTAACAAAAATAAAGTTTTAGAATGTAGACCAATATATTATGGTCAGATTAAATTACATTATATTTAATTTTTGTAATGCAGGAGACCATTTAATTACTTACATATTATTTTGTTAGCGCAATGACCTTTACCAGGCCAGCTTTGTTGTTCGATATTAATTAAAAAGTATGTAAGTACAAAATTTTATATGTACCTACTCGTATAACTAAATTTGCAAATCAACTGGTAAGGTACTTGCTGACAAGCTAAGACATATCTCAAGTAGATGGAAGGCCTTCATGGATATCCTTTGCCTCGAGAAAGGATGTTCGGATGCACTCCTACTGACTAAAACAACCCAGCAGTTCCGCTAAAGTAAATCGAATTTGCCGAGAAGCCTGACAGTTGTTAATATTAAACAGTGCATGCGAACGTCATCAGCTCTGGTCCAATTTCGAAGCAGTTTTCATTTAATAAAGAAAGACAAAACTAGCAAAAGTCTTTTCTGTGTCAAATTTCTAGTTTATAATTATCAATTATCTCATTTCTTGAATTAAAATTACCATAGATTCATTTTTGAAAATTAAAAGCTAAATGAATGTAGATTTTAAATAAAGTTTCACTTAAGTTAGTGTTTGTTAATTAAAAATAATGAAACTAAAAGTTAATAAAATGTTATTAATTACAAGTTAAGTTTCCGTTCCAAATATTTGTACTGCATGTTGGGGGTTTCCACTTTATTCCACCCAGAATATGTCTGTTTCATTGATCGTAAAATTCGTTGATAAAGTAATACTTTGAAACCGTACCTTCAAAAGCATTTATTGAGCTTCAGGGAAGGTCTTATCGTGTTTTATATTTTCAGCAGAAAAAGAAATGAAGGAATGGTCGGGAACTCACCAATGACACGGTTATTAGAGCAATTTATTAGCATTTTCATTAGTTTATTAGCATGGTCAATTGTTTACCTTCAGGTCGGCCAAGCGCCATATTATGACAAATATGTTATGTCATAACTTAAATAGATATGTGTCGGTGGCATTCACATCGTTGGAGCCTAGTTTGGATTGTAGGCTATGATATAACATGTGTGATGTAACTTAGCTAAGTATGAATTTAACCCGAGAGGTCATACTTTACTAGCTTCCACTATACTAACTAGAACTAGTTGCCGACCTCGAATAATCTATCTACAGCACATATGGAGTGGAACGACTAGAGTAAAACCATGGTTTCACACTGTACGGAATACTGGTGTTTAGCGATTCTTTCATATGCTTACCTTTTTATGAATTGTTGCCGAGGGATACTTAAATGGACTGACAAAGTCTTTATTGAAGTATCAAAGTGACTGACCAAAACTTCATAGCGTTTCTTTACTTGCAATACCAATACCGAGCCCATGTGTACCTACCATAGGTGTTTGTCATACTACGTGTGTTATTAGTTAGTGGGTTGCGACTGTTTACAAACATCGGAAACCGGATTTTGTGCTTGTTAATTGTGTAAATATTTAATTAAACAATTACTTAAAACAAGTACTAAATGCAGGTGATAAACCTGATCATCCTGTAAGGGGCAGGAAGACTCGCCAGCTGTCCTCGCTTTTTATGAAAATACCTATCACAGATTTGGATAGTACTATAATGGTTTTAAACGACCGTTATGGCAATTTCCCAGTGGCGAAATGTCACATGGGGGTTTTGTCAGCGCGGCCTTTGCACCGTTATGTGCCGTGAACTTGCGGGCTGGGGGTCACACACGACCGAGCATTCAGGACTTGAGATTTCATATTTTGTCGTGTGTATCGACCGTTGAAACTGTGTTGGAGAAATTATATGCGTTGTATATTACGCTCGTATTAGTATGTAGATATAAAAAAATACTTGGATTCGGCTATCAATAGGATTGTAAATATTTTTATCGTTGTATGGCGGTACCTACACCAGAAAATATTCGATCATTTAAAAATAATCAAACTTTTTTCCTACAGCGAACTAGTGAATATGTACTATCTTCTAATAGAGTAAGGCAGAGAATGTTAGGGTTAAGTCCTGTGTACTAAGTAATCAGTAGAAATTAAATTAATTTGTAGACACGTATGTTTTACATAAAAAGACACATACCTACATAAAAAAATTATGAACATATATATCGTACGAAGGCCCAGACTTATTTACATATTTTATTTAAAGTAGTTTAGTTGAAAAACTGTTTGTAAAAACTGTTTCTAGTTATTAAATGTCTAATAAAATATCTATCTATATCTGTAATATTTGTTTTATAGGAGGTGAACTATTCTCACAACGTTTTGAGGGGTACTCACTGCGCGTGAGTGCTCTATTCGAGCAAGTGGTAGTGCAGTGGGCGCGCCCCAACCAGCCCCAGCGCGAGGTCGGCCTCGAGAAAGAAACGCTCGACAACCACTGGCACTGGGTCGCGCTGCGTTATCGGCCCAACCCACCTTCACTTCTACTGGAAGTTGACAAGGATACACAGGTACTACTGAATAAGGCACACCTACAGGCATGCCGGAATTATGCTTCATAAATCAAGGATTCACTTTCTTGCTCTAATAAATTATGAGAACCTTATACTTTTTAGTCAGGTAAGGAACTATATTTATAAGAGGTAATGAAATCATTGGCCACACTAATTAAATATGAGCATTACAAATACATATATAGATAAGCTCTCATAGTTATGTATCCTAAAGGAAGATGGTAATTTATAGATCGGTTAAGCACTCTACTCACAAGTAAAATGATTGCTGTTATGGTGCTCTTAACACCTATCTGAAAACGTTTTGAACTACAGTATGCAATGTAAGAGGATCACTGCAAAAGAAGGAAAACTTAAAACAATCTCTGTACCAAACTGTCTGGCCAGCGTGGAACTGGCCAACCTTTTGAAGGAGAGGCTTATGTCCAGTCGATGATGTGTGCAGGGTGCCATCTCATGTAACAAGTGATAGCTGACCTTGTGACGTCATTATATTTTGTACTAGCTGACCCACGCAACCTCGTTTGCGTCTTATATAGCCCGTAGCATGAAAATTTTCGCAAAATAAGTAACTTTTCTGGTTGATTTTTACACCTTGTGTCCGAAAAACCCAAATATCTTCCGGAGCCCTATTTTTTTTTTTTTTTTTTTTTTTTTTTTTTTTTTTTTTTTTTTTTTTTTTTTCCAAAATAAAATATAGCCTATGTTACTCGTGGATAATGTAGCTTTCGAATGGTGAAAGAATTTTTAAAATCGGTCCAGTAGTTTTTGAGCCTATTCATTACAAACAAACATACAAACAAAGTTTTCCTCTTTATAATATTAGTGTAGATTACCAATTGATCTGCTCTTTGTTCTCTCTTAACGTTTTCATCTGACACGTGCAAGCTGCTACCTCCAACAGACACGGGTAGTTTTGCTTTTACTTATTCCGACTTGAGTGTATAAAAACAGTAATTACATAATAGTATTGATAAAATAATTATGTACGAGTAAGTAGTATTCTGCTCTGATATATATATAGATATTATTGCACATTTATGATTTAATAACCGCTTCAAGTATGAATCTCTTCATATTATGTTACCCGACTACTCGAATATTTAGATTTAGGATTATTTATTATCTAATATAAATAATTTATTTGGGATCTAATAATGGAATAGATGGGATGGAAGAAATAGATGTCCATGGGCTGCGGTAATCGCTTACCATCAGGCGATATGACTGCTCGTTTACCCCCTGTCGAAGCAACTTCGACAGTCGACTATATTTACATCAATAAGTAATTTATCAATGTATCGAGCCATACACATCATATCCACACGTCACATAATACGTCACACAAACCAACCATTGACTGCACGGTTGGCCTAGTGGTTTAAGCGGTAGGGAGGTCTCGCACTCCAGGCTCGTCAGGTTCCGCCTTCTCTAAGGCGGAGTCGTACAGGCGAGCCAGGGCCGACGGCGAGGTACAGGCGGAGGAGGAGATGTCCGGTCTCATGCTCAGGATCGGGCCGGTGGAGGGGGACGCAGCGCCCCAATCACTGGCCTCCTTGCAGGAGAGAGCGGACGCGGCGGTGGCCATCATCCACAAGGTGGCCACCAAGTCCGTAAACCTTAAGGGTTCCTTCGTGAGGGCCCTTAAGGACTCCTCCTCTGCCATGGCGGGGGTTGTGGATACTCTAATTGGGGAAGTGTCCAGCCTCCAGTCGGCCAACGACCGGTTGACGGGGCAGGTAGCCGAGCTCAGTGCTCAGTTCGCCCAATTTCGGGCGGAGCGAGAGGGCCTGGCCCCGTCAACATCCCAGCGGGCCGCGACTTCATCCCAGCGGGCCCCGTCTGCGTCGCGGCCGTCCCCTGCCGGCACCGGGATAACTGACGCCCAGCTTGCAGTTATCCTGGACGCATGCCGGCGTATGATCGAGGGTCGTACGGCCGGCCTGGAGGCGAGGTTGCCTGCGGCCCCTGTCACGCGGCCGCCGCTTGCAACACCGAAGCGGTCGGCCGCGTCGTCGACGCCGGCCCCTCTTCCTGTGGTGGGGGGTCGCGTGACGTACGCGTCGGCGACGACAGCGCCGGCTCTAGCGGCTGCCCGAGGGGCACGGCGGGTGGCCAGGGCTCCGGCCAAGACGGCTGCGCCGAAGCCGGGGCCGAAAGCACCGGGAAAGGCTGGAGCGAGGGCCACTCCGCTTCCCACTCCAACACCTCTGCCTGGCCCCTCCACGTCTGCCCCCTCTAATGAGGGTTGGCAGATAGTCGGGGGGTCGAAGAAGTCCCGAAAGCGGGCCAGAAAGGCTGCCCAAAAGGCAGCCTCTGCCCCGCAGTCGCCAACGGTGGCAAGGGCCACCCAGAAGAAGCCGCGGAAGTTGCAGTTGCCGAAATCCGCGGCTGTTGTGGTCACGGTGTCACCGGAGGCGACAAGTGGCGGACTGTCCTACGCGGCCGTCTTCAAGAAGGCCCGGGACAGTCTCGCCTCTGATTTCGGGACGGCGGGGGTGAGATTGCGCCTTGCCCAGACGGGAGCTCGAGTACTAGAGTTCCCCGGGGCTGAAGGCGCAAAATCGGCAGACGTATTTGCCGAGAAGCTGAAAGGCATTTTCGCAGAGACGGATGGTGTCAAGATCGCCAGGCCCACGAAATGCGCTGAGTTGCGCATCTCGGGCCTGGATGATTCCGTGACGGTCGAAGACGTCCGCGCTGTAGTTGCAGAGAAGACTGCATGCAGCGCGGACAAAGTCAGGGTCGGCACCATCCGCCCCGGTCCTGGGGGGCTTGGCGCTGTGTGGGTCAGTTGTCCCGTGGCGTCGGCCAAAGTACTGGGCGACGCCGGCCGGCTCCTCATCGGTTTCGTGAGCGCCAGGGTTACAGTCCTGGCGGCGAGACCGATGAGGTGCTTCAAGTGCCTGGCTGCGGGACACACGCGCGCCAAGTGCGCCAGTTGTTTTGACTGCAGCGGATTATGTTTCCGCTGCGGTCGACCGGGGCACAAGGCGGCAGAGTGCTCTGCCGCCCCTCACTGCCCCGTGTGTGCGGCGGGCAATAAGCCCGCCAATCACCAGATGGGACAGGGGGGCTGCAAGCCTCCAAAAGCTTCTCGGCAGACGTCGGGGGCTAGCCTATCGACCCAGGCTGCCTCCGACGTCGATCGTGCGACCACGTCGTCGCCCATGGAGGAGGTTGTAGAGACGATCCAATAAATGGATCAAGTCTCCAACCTCCTTGTCCAGACGAACCTGAACCACTGCGCCGCGGCGCAGGATCTCTTCCTGCAAACCATGGCGCAGTGGTCGATAGGTGTTGCCGTAGTCGCGGAGCCCTATTACGTCCCTCCCCGTCCAAACTGGATGGGTGACCGGGACGGCTCCGTGGCAGTCGTCGGCTCCTCGGCGGCTCGTTCCCCGCCCTTGTCGCTAAGAGACAAGGGCTCTGGATATGTGGCCGTCGAGTGGGGGGGAATCACCGTTTACGGTGTATATTTCTCCCCCAACCGGAGTTTGAGCGACTTTGAGGTCTTCCTTAACAACTTGGAGACCTCGATGCGGCGACTAGCGTCTGGGCACGTCCTCGTGCTGGGGGACTTCAACGCAAAATCCATTGCGTGGGGTTCCCCAGCGACGGACGCCAAGGGCGATGCCGTAGTGGAGTGGGCGGCTTCGGTGGGCCTCTGTTTGCTGAACAGAGGCGCCACCAACACGTGCGTGCGACAGCAGGGGGGGTCGATAGTGGACCTTTCGTTCGCTACCCCTGCTGTTGCCGCACGAGTAAGGAACTGGTGTGTCCTGGAAGAGGTTGAGACGCTCTCGGATCACCTTTACATCCGATTTGAGCTCTCCCGGTCCCAGGACCCCAGTAGGGGTCACGTGGCGCGGCATTCCTCCCGCTTTCCGCGGTGGGCTGTTGCCAAGCTCAATAGGGACCTGCTGGAGGAGGCGGCCATCGTTCAGTCATGGCTGTCTCCGCGGGCCCCGGCCGAGGAGGTCGACATGGGGGCTGGCCGCTTTCGCACTGCGATTACGCAGGTCTGCGACGCGGCCATGCCCCGCGTTCGGGGTTGTCGACCTTCACGGAACGGGGTCTACTGGTGGTCCCAGGAGTTGGCGGACCTCCGTGTGGCCTGTATTCGTGCCCGGAGGTCCTACACCCGTTGCCGGCGGCGACGCCACCGCGTAGACGGGGAGGAGGGCCGGCTTCATGAGGAGTACCGCGAAGCGCGGAGGACTCTGAAGCTGGCCATTTGTCGCGCCAAAGAGGAGAAAAGAAAGGAGATGCTGGAGAGTCTCGATCGTGACCCCTGGGGTCGCCCATATCGTGCGGTGCGACAAAAGCTCCGCACGGCGGGCCCCCCCCTTACCGAGACTCTCCAGCCCAGCTTCCTGCAGCAGGTGGTCGAGGGCCTTTTCCCGCAGCGGGCGGAGCACACGCCCCCGTCGATGGCCGGTCCGGCCAGAGACGACGGGGACGGAGGGAGTGAGGTGCCGCCCGTTAGGGAATCGGAGGTAGGGGCGGCTGTTCTAAGGATTCGTTCCAAGAACACCGCCCCCGGGCCGGACGGGGTACCACCCCGAGTGATGGCCCGAGCCCTCGACCATATGTCGGACCGCCTCAGGGAGGTTTTGGACGCCAGCCTGGCGTCCGGACGCTTCCCTGAGTGCTGGAAATGTGGGAAGCTGGTCCTGTTGCCGAAGCCGGGACGGCCGGCCGATTCGGTCGCGGCCTATAGGCCCATCGTGTTGCTGGACGAGGCGGGCAAATTGTTCGAGAGGATTCTCTCTGCCCGCATCGTCCAGCATCTCATCGAGGTGGGGCCCGACCTGTCGGACGCCCAATTCGGGTTCCGAGAGGGGCGTTCGACGGTCGATGCCGTGATGCGCCTTAGGGCCGTGACCGAAGAGGCGGTTGGCTGTGGCGGCGTGGTGTTGGCGGTGTCCTTGGACATCGCCAACGCCTTTAATAGTCTGCCATTCAGCTGCATCAGGGAAGCACTCCAGTATCATGGGGTGCCAGAGTACCTGAGGCGGCTGGTGGCAGACTATTTGGAGGAGCGTACCGTCGTGTACGAGGATCGAGATGGCGTCTTGAGACGGCGACCCATGTCGTGCGGCGTTCCACAGGGGTCTGTCCTCGGACCACTCCTGTGGAACGTGGGGTACGACTGGGTCCTTCGAAGTCGTCTGCCTCCCGGGCTGGGCGTAATTTGTTACGCCGATGACACTCTAGTCACAGCCCGGGGGGCGAATTTCCAAGAGGCGGCGCGCCTGGCCACCAGGGGTGTTTCTCTGGTGGTTGGGCGCATCGAGGCGCTGGGCTTACGGGTGGCCCTTGACAAGACGGAGGCCCTGCTCTTCCATGGGCCCCGTCGTGGTCCACCCCCCGGCGCCTCCATCGAAGTCAACTCGGTCCTCGTACCGGTTCGGGCCCAGATGAGGTATCTGGGCCTGATCCTCGACGGTAGGTGGCTCTTCGACGAGCACTTCCGACAACTGTCTCCGAAGCTGGTCGGCGCTGCCTCCGCCCTTGGGCGCCTTTTGCCCAACTTGGGTGGGGCCAGCGTCGCTACTAGGAACCTCTACACGGGGGTGGTCCGGTCGATGGCCCTTTATGGGTCACCGGTGTGGGTCCCGGCTCTGACTGCCCAGAATAAGGCGCGCCTCTGGCGCCCTCAGAGGGTATTGGCAGTCAGAGCCATACGCGGATACCGCACCGTTTCGACGGAGGCGGCATGCGCCTTGGCCGGAACACCCCCGTGGGATTTGGAGGCGGAAGTGCTCGCCGAAGTTTATCGGCGAGCGGCTGAATATCGGGCGGAGAACGGGTATCGTCCTCCGCCCGAAGAGGTACGCGATTGGCGTGAAGCCGCTCGCCGAGCCACGATGGCTCGTTGGTCGTCCCGGCTGGAGGCTCCACGCGCTGGCTTTGCCACCGTGGAGGCGCTCCAGCCGGTCATCCTCGAGTGGGCAGGGCGGCAGCACGGGACCCTTTCCTTCCGGCTGACGCAGGTGCTTTCCGGGCATGGTTGCTTCGGAAAGTACCTGCACTCGGTCGCTAGGAGGGAATTGAGTCCCGCCTGCCACCACTGCGACTGCAGTGAGGACTCGGCCCAGCACACGCTGGAGTTCTGCCCCGCTTGGGCGGAGCAGCGCCGGGCCCTCACTGCAGTCATCGGAGGAGATCTGTCGCTACCGGCCGTCGTACTATCCATGGCCGGTAGCGACAGCAGTTTTACCGCGGTCGCGACCTTCTGCGAGGAAGTAATCTCGCAGAAGGAGGCGGCGGAGAAGGCCCGAGAGGACGATCTCCACTCGGACCCGATCCGCCGCCGGCGCACGGGGCGGCGGAGGCGCGCCTATCAGCGCCTCATGCCGCCCTGAGTGTGGCCGCGGATGGACGGGATGGGTTTTCCCCTCCATCCGCAATAAAGGCCAACCGCGAGGGGGCGACGTACGCGTGTGCCGTGCGTCGCCTAATTTTGAGAGTTTAACAGCAGACGGTGCCCGCTTCAATGCGGGCAGGCGCTGGGAGGGGCCCGGCGTGTTAATAACTGCGTTACCGGACCCCTCCTTTCTAAGGCGCAGAGTTGGCACACCGTGTGGTTTTAGTCGGTTCGATTCCGACACACCGCCCCGCCGCAAACCCCGGCGGGGTGACGGCCCGAGGGGGTTTCCACACGTAAAAAAAAAAAAAAAAAAAAAAAAAAGTGGTTTAAGCGGTCCGCACGGCGGGCCCCCCCCTTACCGAGACTCTCCAGCCCAGCTTCCTGCAGCAGGTGGTCGAGGGCCTTTTCCCGCAGCGGGCGGAGCACACGCCCCCGTCGATGGCCGTTCCGGCCAGTGACGACGGGGACGGAGGGAGTGAGGTGCCGCCCGTTAGGGAATCGGAGGTTGGGGCGGCTGTTCTTCGGATCCGTTCCAAGAACACCGCCCCCGGGCCGGACGGGGTACCACCCCGAGTGATGGCCCGAGCCCTCGACCATATGTCGGACCGCCTCAGGGAGGTTTTGGACGCCAGCCTGGCGTCCGGACGCTTCCCTGAGTGCTGGAAATGCGGGAAGCTGGTCCTACTGCAGAAGCCGTGACGGCCGGCCGATTCGGTCGCGGCCTATAGGCCCATCGTGTTGCTGGACGAGGCGGGCAAATTGTTCGAGAGGATTCTCTCTGCCCGCATCGTCCAGCATCTCAGCGAGGTGGGGCCCGACCTGTCGGACGCCCAATTCGGGTTCCGAGAGGGGCGTTCGACGGTCGATGCCGTGATGCGCCTTAGGGCCGTGACCGAAGAGGCGGTTGGCTGTGGCGGCGTGGTGTTGGCGGTGTCCTTGGACATCGCCAACGCCTTTAATAGTCTGCCATTCAGCTGCATCAGGGAAGCACTCCTGTATCATGGGGTGCCAGAGTACCTGAGGCGGCTGGTGGCAGACTATTTGGAGGAGCGTACCGTCGTGTGCGAGGATCGAGATGGCGTCTTGAGACGGCGACCCATGTCGTGCGGCGTTCCACAGGGGTCTGTCCTTGGACCACTCCTGTGGAACGTGGGGTACGACTGGGTCCTTCGAAGTCGTCTGCCCCCCGGGCTGGGCGTAATTTGTTACGCCGATGACACATTGGTCACAGCTCGGGGGGCCAATTTCCAAGAGGCGGCGCGCCTGGCCACCAGGGGTGTCTCTCTGGTGGTTAGGCGCATCGAGGCGCTGGGCTTGCGGGTGGCCCTGGATAAGACGGAGGCCCTGTTATTTCATGGGCCCCGTCGTGGTCCACCCCCCGGCGCCTCCATCGAAGTCAACTCGGTCCTCGTACCGGTTCGGGCCCAGATGAAGTATCTGGGCCTGATCCTCGACGGTAGGTGGCTCTTCGACGAGCACTTCCGACAGCTTTCCCCAAAGCTGGTCGACGCTGCCTCCGCCCTTGGGCGTCTTTTGCCCAACTTGGGTGGAGCCAGCGTCGCAACAAGGAACCTCTTCACGGGGGTGGTCCGGTCGATGGCCCTATATGGGTCACCGGTGTGGGTCCCGGCTCTGACCGCCCAGAATAAGGCACGCCTTTGGCGGCCTCAGAGGGTATTGGCGGTCAGAGCCATACGCGGATACCGCACCGTGTCGACGGAGGCGGCGTGCGCCTTGGCCGGAACACCACCGTGGGATTTGGAGGCGGAAGTGCTCGCCGAAGTTTATCGGCGAGCGGCTGAATATCGGGCGGAGTACGGGTATCGTGCTCCGCCCGAAGAGGTACGCGAATGGCGTGAAGCCGCTCGCCGAGCCACGATGGCTCGTTGGTCTTCCCGGCTGGAGGCTCCACGCGCTGGCTTTGCCACCGTGGAGGCGCTCCAGCCGGTCATCCTCGAGTGGGCAGGGCGGCAGCACGGGACCCTTTCCTTCCGGCTGACGCAGGTGCTTTCCGGGCATGGTTGCTTCGGAAAGTACCTGCACTCGGTCGCTAGGAGGGAATTGAGTCCCGCCTGCCACCACTGCGACTGCAGTGAGGACTCGGCCCAGCACACGCTGGAGATCTGCCCCGCTTGGGCGGATCAGCGCCGGGCCCTCACTGCAGTCATCGGAGGAGATCTGTCGCTACCGGCCGTCGTACTATCCATGGCCGGTAGCGACAGCAGTTTTACCGCGGTCGCGACCTTCTGCGAGGAAGTAATCTCGCAGAAGGAGGCGGCGGAGAAGGCCCGGGAGGACGATCTCCACTCGGACCCGATCCGCCGCCGGCGCACGGGGCGGCGGAGGCGCGCCTATCAGCGCCTCATGCCGCCCTGAGTGTGGCCGCGGATGGACGGGATGGGTTTTCCCCTCCATCCGCATTACAGGCCAACCGCGAGGGGGCGACGTACGCGTGTGCCGTGCGTCGCCTAAATTGAGATTATTATTACCAGCAGAGGGTGCCCGCTTCAGTGCGGGCAGGCGCTGGGAGGGGTCCGGTCGTTTTAATATCAGCGATTCCCGGACCCCTCCCTTCTCAGGCGCAGAGTTGGCACACCGTGTGGTTTTAGTCGGTTCGATTCCGACACACCGCCCCGCCGCAAACCCCGGCGGGGTGACGGCCCGAGGGGGTTTCCACACGTAAAAAAAAAAAGAAAAAAAAAAGTGGTTTAAGCGGTTCTTCCTGCAAACCATGGCGCAGTGGTCGATAGGTGTTGCCGTAGTCGTGGAGCCCTATTACGTCCCTCCCCGTCCAAACTGGATGGGTGACCGGGACGGCTCCGTGGCAGTCGTCGGCTCCTCGGCGGCTCGTTCCCCGCCCTTGTCGCTTAGAGACAAGGGCTCTGGATATGTGGCCGCCGAGTGGGGGGGAATAACCGTTTACGGTGTTTACTTCTCCCCCAACCGGAGTTTGAGCGACTTCGAGGTCTTCCTTAACAACTTGGAGACCTCGATGCGGCGACTAGCGTCTGGGCACGTCCTCGTGCTGGGGGACTTCAACGCAAAATCCATTGCGTGGGGTTCCCCAGCGACGGACGCCAGGGGCGATGCCGTGGTGGAGTGGGCGGCTTCGGTGGGCCTCTGTTTGCTGAACAGAGGCGCCACCAACACGTGCGTGCGACAGCAGGGGGGGTCGATAGTGGACCTTTCGTTCGCTACCCCTGCTGTTGCCGCACGAGTAAGGAACTGGTGTGTCCTGGATGAGGTTGAGACGCTCTCGGACCATTTATATATCCGATTTGAGCTCTCCCGGTCCCAGGACCCCAGTAGGGGTCACGTGGCGCGGCATTCCTCCCGCTTTCCGCGGTGGGCTGTTGCCAAGCTCGATAGGGACCTGCTAGAGGAGGCGGCCATCGTTCAGTCATGGCTGTCTCCGCGGGCCCCGGCCGAGGAGGTCGACATGGGGGCTGGCCGCTTTCGCACTGCGATAACGCAGATCTGCGATGCGGCCATGCCCCGCGTTCGGGGTTGTCGACTTCCACGGAACGGGGTCTACTGGTGGTCCCAGGAGTTGGCGGACCTCCGTGCGGCCTGCACTCGTGCCCGGAGGTCCTACACCCGTTGCCGGCGGCGACGCCACCGCGTAGACGGGGAGGAGGGCCGGCTTCATGAGGAGTACCGCGAAGCGCGGAGGACTCTGAAGCTGGCTATTTGCCGCGCCAAAGAGGAGAAAAGAAAGGAGATGCTGGAGAGTCTCGACCGTGACCCCTGGGGTCGCCCATATCGTGCGGTGCGTCAGAAGCTCCGCACGGCGGGCCCCCCCCTTACCGAGACTCTCCAGCCCAGCTTCCTGCAGCAGGTGGTCGAGGGCCTTTTCCCGCAGCGGGCGGAGCACACGCCCCCGTCGATGGCCTATTCAGTGGCCAGAGACGACGGGGGCAGAGAGGACGATATTCCGCCCGTTAGGGAATCGGAGGTAGGGGCGGCTGTTCTGCGGATTCGTTCCAAGAACACCGCCCCCGGGCCGGACGGGGTACCACCCCGAGTGATGGCCCGAGCCCTCGACCATATGTCGGACCGCCTCAGGGAGGTTTTGGACGCCAGCCTGGCGTTCGGACGCTTCCCTGAGTGCTGGAAATGCGGGAAGCTGGTCCTGTTGCCTAAGCCGGGACGGCCGGCCGATTCGGTCACGGCCTATAGGCCCATCGTGTTGCTGGACGAGGCGGGCAAATTGTTCGAGAGGATTCTCTCTGCCCGCATCGTCCAGCATCTCAGCGGGGTGGGGCCCGACCTGTCGGACGCCCAATTCGGGTTCCGAGAGGGGCGTTCGACGGTCGATGCCGTGATGCGCCTTAGGGCCGTGACCGAAGAGGCGGTTGGCTGTGGCGGCGTGGTGTTGGCGGTGTCCTCGGACCACTCCTGTGGAACGTGGGGTACGACTGGGTCCTTCGTAGTCGTCTGCCCCCCGGGCTGGGCGTAATTTGTTACGCCTATGACACACTTGTCACAGCTCGGGGGGCCAATTTCCAAGAGGCGGCGCGCCTGGCCACCAGGGGTGTTTCTCTGGTGGTTGGGCGCATCGAGGCGCTGGGCTTGCGGGTGGCCCTTGATAAGACGGAGGCCCTACTTTTCCATGGGCCCCGTCGTGGTCCACCCCCCGGCGCCTCCATCGAAGTCAACTCGGTCCTCGTACCGGTTCGGGCCCAGATGAGGTATCTGGGCCTGATCCTCGACGGTAGGTGGCTCTTCGACGAGCACTTCCGACAGCTTTCCCCAAAGCTGGTCGACGCTGCCTCCGCCCTTGGGCGCCTTTTGCCCAACTTGGGTGGAGCCAGCGTCGCAACAAGGAACCTCTTCACGGGGGTGGTCCGGTCGATGGCCCTATATGGGTCACCGGTGTGGGTCCCGGCTCTGACCGCCCAGAATAAGGCACGCCTCTGGCGGCCTCAGAGGGTATTGGCGGTCAGAGCCATACGCGGATACCGCACCGTGTCGACGGAGGCGGCGTGCGCCTTGGCCGGAACACCCCCGTGGGATTTGGAGGCGGAAGTGCTCGCCGAAGTTTATCGGCGAGCGGCTGAATATCGGGCGGAGTACGGGTATCGTGCTCCGCCCGAAGAGGTACGCGAATGGCGTGAAGCCGCTCGCCGAGCCACGATGGCTCGTTGGTCGTCCCGGCTGGAGGCTCCACGCGCTGGCTTTGCCACCGTGGAGGCGCTCCAGCCGGTCATCCTCGAGTGGGCGGGGCGGCAGCACGGGACTCTTTCCTTCCGACTGACGCAGGTGCTTTCCGGGCACGGTTGCTTCGGGAAGTACCTGCACTCGGTCGCTAGGAGGGAACTGAGTCCCGCCTGCCACCACTGCGACTGCAGTGAGGACTCGGCCCAGCATACGCTGGAGTTCTGCCCCGCTTGGGCGGAGCTGCGCCGGGCCCTCACTGCAGTCATCGGAGGAGATCTGTCGCTACCGGCCATCATACGCTCCATGGCCGGTAGCGACAGCAGTTTTACCGCGGTCGCATCCTTCTGCGAAGACGTAATTTCGCAGAAGGAGGCGGCGGAAAAGGCCCGGGAGGATGATCTCCACTCGGACCCGATCCGCCGCCGGCGAACCGGGCGGCGGAGGCGCGCCCATCTGCGCCTCATGCCGCCCTGAGTGTGGCCGCGGATGGTGGGGACGGGTTTTCCCCTCCATCCGCTTTAGTGGCCAGCCGCGAAGGGGCGACGTACGCGTGTGCCGTGCGTCGCCTAATTTGAGAGTTTTAACAGCAGAGGGTGCCCGCTTCAGTGCGGGCAGGCGCTGGGAGGGGTCCGGTTTGCGTTAATAACAGCGATCCCGGACCCCTCCCTTCTCAGGCGCAGAGTTGGCACACCGTGTGGTTTTAGTCGGTTCGATTCCGACACACCGCCCCGCCGTAAACCCCGGCGGGGTGACGGCCCGAGGGGGTTTCCACACGTAAAAAAAAAAAAAAAAAGTGGTTTAAGCGGTTCCGAAGAGGTACGCGATTGGCGTGAAGCCGCTCGCCGAGCCACGATGGCTCGTTGGTCGTCCCGGCTGGAGGCTCCACGCGCTGGCTTTGCCACCGTGGAGGCGCTCCAGCCGGTCATCCTCGAGTGGGCAGGGCGGCAGCACGGGACCCTTTCCTTCCGGCTGACGCAGGTGCTTTCCGGGCATGGTTGCTTCGGAAAGTACCTGCACTCGGTCGCTAGGAGGGAATTGAGTCCCGCCTGCCACCACTGCGACTGCAGTGAGGACTCGGCCCAGCATACGCTGGAGTTCTGCCCCGCCTGGGCGGAGCAGCGCCGGGCCCTCACTGCAGTCATCGGAGGAGATCTGTCGCTACCGGCCATCATACGCTCCATGGCCGGTAGCGACAGCAGTTTTACCGCGGTCGCATCCTTCTGCGAAGACGTAATTTCGCAGAAGGAGGCGGCGGAGAAGGCCCGGGAGGATGATCTCCACTCGGACCCGATCCGCCGCCGGCGAACCGGGCGGCGGAGGCGCGCCCATCTGCGCCTCATGCCGCCCTGAGTGTGGCCGCGGATGGTGGGGACGGGTTTTCCCCTCCATCCGCTTTAAAGGCCAGCCGCGAAGGGGCGACGTACGCGTGTGCCGTGCGTCGCCTAAATTGAGATTTATACTTGGAGGAGGTGCCCGCTTCAGTGCGGGCAGGCGCTGGGAGGGGTCCGGTTTGCGTTAATAACAGCGATCCCGGACCCCTCCCTTTTCAGGCGCAGAGTTGGCACACCGTGTGGTTTTAGTCGGTTCGATTCCGACACACCGCCCCGCCGCAAACCCCGGCGGGGTGACGGCCCGAGGGGGTTTCCACACGTAAAAAAAAAAAAAAAAAAAGTGGTTTAAGCGGTCACTACGCCGCTTGCTACTACGCCAAGTGCCGTGGGTTCAAATCCCACGTGGGACATCACTTTGTGTGATCCACAAAATGTTGTCCTGAGTCTGGGTGTTCTTTGTGTCCGTTATTTTTATGTTTGTAAAGTCCCCCGCGACACAGGATGTATATTCCTAATGCGGGAGTTGTCTTTTAAAAAAAAACACCATTCGCATACAAAAGACACTTCACACACACTACTCGCTAAGCACTCGACCAACATTCGTCCTCCATTGCTAATTTGTTAAAACGAAATATATTACATCTAAAAGTTTTTACTTGTTCATACTGAACACCCCCTATACCATAAAAAAAAGAAAAGAAATACCGAACTTCAAAAATAGAAGTCTATCCTGACTGTGACCCTAGTGCTTGAAATATAAAAGGTCTTTATCGGTATCAGTCTTGGTTTATGAATCTATAATAATACGAGTATTATAAAGCTGAAGAGTTTGTTCGTTTGTTTGAAGCGCTAATCTCAAGAACCGCTGTTCCTATTTGATAAATTATTTCAGTATTGGATAGTCTATTTCATTTATAGAGAAGGGCTATATATTATCACGCTAATACTATTAGGAGCGGAGCACCAATGAAGAATGTTTCAAAAACGGGGGAGAAATTTTCACGCTACGAGTAATAGAAGACGCAAATGAGGGTGCGTGGGTCAGCTTGTATAATATAATATAGCATTTATTGCTATCATCACAAAGGTTGTCCACCAATCAATATTGTATAAATACAGAAACAGTTCACACAGACATTTATTTTATTTAGTAGTAGTAAGTTATTTAGTTAATGTTCACAAATATCAATTCAACTTTGTTTTCCCAAAGGTGATATCTAACGTGACCTGGAACCCCGAGCTCCTATCTCCTGGCGCCTTAGAGTCAGGCGGCGCAGTGCTTGTAGTAGGCGGCGTGTTCAGCGGCTGCATCCTCGAAGGTCCACAACTCGAATTCCACTCCGTCGGCACACAGACCTCGAACGTTCAGTTTGGACACTGTCCTCTCACCACCGATGACTGTAAGCATATCTGTTAAGTTTCTTCTACAGGCCTATTGTGATTATGTAGCTCTTGATACCAAATAATATATAAGTTGGCATAGACGATATGTTGGTTTGCTAGCATAGTAGAAGAATGAACAACTGCCTCTTAATCCAGTCACGAATTATTTTGACTGCAGACGTGCACCTGGAATATTTTCTATGTTTAATGGGCCCAAGCCTTCAAACGGTATCACTGAGATTCTTTTTGAGAGTATTTCAATTAAATGATTTCAGGTGACAGCACCTGGCATACTGTTTACCTTTTGTGTTTAATACTAACACTATTGTACCTGAATTTTGGCTTTTAAAAAGAGTAGCCATGACTGCCTCAATTGAAAATGTACGAGTAAACGAATTTGAATGAGGAAAACAATGACCGCATCGCAGATGTATTAATCCAGTGGAAGTCAAATCTATCTATCTGATACCTTTCTTTTCTTTTTCTTTTTTCTTTTTTTTAAAAGACAACTCCCGCATTAGGAATATACATCCTGTGTCGCGGGGGACTTTACAAACATACATGTAACGGACACAAATAACACCCAGACTCAGGACAACACTTTGTGGATCACACAAAGTGATGTCCCACGTGGGATTTGAACCCCCGGCACTTGGCGCAGTAGTGAACGTTTTTTAAACCACCAGGCCAACCGTGCAGTACCTTTAAACGAGCAATTGTTGTATTTGTATATATATAATGCCTAGATATTGCAGTGGTAGCGTATGCGCTTACTGTGCTTGAGGCCTCGGGTTCGATACCTGAGTCGGACAAATTTTTTGTATGATTTGCAAATATTTGTTTCCGAAACAAATGTTTGACTGTTTTCCATGTATTAGTTTGGGCCTAGATGGCGTTGTATATTAGATGTCTGAAATATTTATTAATTATTATTATAATCTGAATCTCGAAAGCGACTCCAACAATTTTTATGTAATTTAGTATGCAGAGGGGTTTCGTGGGGCGTTAAATCATATTGATTTGGTAGGAATCATTTTTAAAAAAATTACTGAAAAAGATCCGGTCATCCAGGTCCATCACTAAAGGATATTTACAGAATACTATATACTAAGGTTCCTATCTAACGGATGGGTGCACTGTGACTGCACAGAATGTATAGCGGTTTAAGCGGATACCTCGCCGCTTTCTTCTGCTCTGAATGTTGTAGGTTCAATCCCCGCATAGGACACTCTGTGTTATAAAAAAAATATTGCTCTAAGCCTGGGTGTTCTTTGTGTCCGTGTCATCAATGTTTGTACATAGGATATAGGATTTTCTAATGGGGAAGGTATCCACCATACAAAGAAATCGGTAGTTATTATACCGACTTTATTTGTTCTGCGGCTTTAATACCTTAATTTAATTTTCGGTATCCGGCTAGAAATCTGCTTACTATCCGGTAATCATTCGACCTTTTTAACATGAATACAATACTTTTTCACAGCAACTTAGTTTGAAGCAAAGTAACTCCGTATTTTAGGCTTGTGTTGTAATCGCTCCGACTTCCTATGTTGACACTTCGGGCGCAATATATTTAAGTCACGTACAACTAATGTGATTGTTTGTTTACCAGGCATTGACAGAAAGGACGTGCTGCGGATACCACCCAAAGACCACTGCTACAACGAGCCGTGCATGCGACATGGCACTTGTATATCGCGACACGACAGGTACCTAACCGTTACTCTTATTGTGTTACTACTGGGGAAGGAAGTACTTAAAAGGCATACGTTTCTTTTGACATAATAACCATAAGTTTACTCATCTCACACACGCCTATCTGACATCAAACTTGGGAGAACTGATTGCTGGAAAACATACTTATACATTTGTAATACTGCCTCGTTGGTCTAGCGGTTAGCGTACGCGTCTGCCAAACTAGAAATTTGGATTCGATTCCCAGGTCGGGCCAAAAAAGTTTTGTTGGGGGGGCTTTTCTTATAAGAAATTCTTAATAACGACCCGGAGCATGAAAGTTAGGCGGTGTTTTATGCCCGTGCCTTGGAGATTATGAACATGTATGGCAATTGCCATTGGGAAGTCAGTACCTTCAAATATGTGACTAATGCAACCATCAAATTCATTTCGCTCTCAAGTTTGCAAAACTCCAATGCTAGTCGCTCCGTTGGAAAAACTGATATTCTGGTAAAACCAGTTGAACTAAACCAAACAATATTGGCAATATAAAAGTTAAAAAAATGATATTTCAATCATATAGGTACATCTTGTATTAAACTCACGAGCGATAGCAGCTGGGTCACTAACAAACACACTAGACTAAGGGCCAGTCAAGTTATACTCGTAGTGAAATATTGCTTAAAAGTCGTGTTTATCGAAAAATGTGCTCGCGAAAACATTTTCATTCTCAACATTAGATTAATAATCTTTTATAGGAGGATAATCCTTGACTTCACTTCAAAGTACAATTTACTTGACTCATCTTTGATTGCATTCATTACGTCAATATTTTAATTATTAACAATACAAAGATGAAACATTTTTGCATGATGGGCATGACGGATATGATATGTATTATACAATTAGGAGAAGATGTAAGTTCTTCTGATGTCATGACCGGCGGTGTCTATTCGTTAACAATCCCCCCCTCCCCCTTATTCCTCTTAATGTAATGTCGTTTACACTCCTCCTTCAGTGACAGATGGCCATGAAACCAACCTAGTAACTTTGAACAAGCGATATTATTTTGTATCATGTTATGTTATGGGCCAGTTCTGTCACAAATGAAATGCAGCACATTCAAAATACAAAAAAAAACACCTGAAATGTATCTCGTTATTTTTATATTGCCACTAGTGATAATTGTGACAGATATGAAGCCAATAGCCACGTATACAGCATGTGCGTCAGTGTTATATCGTTGGTGCACTTGATATTGACTGTGTGTGGTGTAACTTAATTGTTTTAGCACCATCTATTGTTATTGTTACGATGCGCGACGAACAGTTCAATGAAACATTAATGACTATCGTCGTACCCTTTTTTGGCACGCTTCGAATGGCTTCACTTGTAAAACTATGTAAACAATATTTCGAAGATAATATTGGATACATTTAAATTTTTTTATACGTACCATACAACAACAACACTTTGTATGATCCTCAAATTGTTGATCGGCGTCTGCGTGTTTTTGACTCAGTGGCATAAATGTTTGCATAGTCTCCAACGACACAGGATATATTTGAGTACAGGAAGATTCATGGAAAGAAAATTTAGGCTCCTCATTTTTTTAACCGACTTCAATAAAGGGGAGGTTTTCAATTCGGCTGTATTTTTTTTGTTTGTTACCTCATAACCTTCGTTGGAACCGATTTCGATGATTCTTTTTATATTTGAAAGCCGGTGCTTCCCGTGTAGTCCTATTTCAATTTGGTCCAATTCATGGAGTTGGTTTTTCCTTTGCTAAAATTTAAATTTTTTTATTGAAGGTAACCATTATGTATACTCGTATTTAGGAAATCGAAAATAACGTAGAAAGGTAAAGTATAGTGGTAGTGCGTTCGTTGAAGTGATATTGATAGTGTGCGTGCAGGTACGAGTGCCTGTGCACGGCGCGCTACCGCGGCAACAACTGCGAGGTGGACGCGGGGGACCCCTGCGCCTCCGCGCCCTGCCTCCACGGGGCGCGCTGCGTCGAGGACGTGCGGGGAGACTACTCCTGCGACTGTCCCAGGAACTACCATGGTAATAACTATAGCTCACAAAGCCCTCATATTGCAGTGTGTCATCAAATAGGACAGATCCTGTGGCAAAAAACTGCACTTCCTTGTTATTAGCGATAACAATATTTAAATAAAGATATACGACATTTTCGTATGTCTGTGACTGTCTAAGAACAAAAGGACATAAATAATACAATAAATGAATACGTACATAACGGTAAAACGCTATACTGAACTGAAATTTACATTATTCTATAGGAACTTACTGCGAGTTGGAAGTGTCCCTGGACCCTCTGTGCGTGGCAGGGCCCTGCATCAACAACGGCAGCTGCACCGTACGGCCTGATGCTGACACTTATGAATGCGAATGTCCTCCAGGTAAAATACCTTCACTGATAAACATAACCTGATTGATTGTCGCTTTCTGATCCACTTCACTGTAGAACTATTCTTTCATATCTTGGCTGCGTACAACAAGAGCATGAAGTGAATTTTTACATGAAGTATATTAAAATGTATATTAATTTGTTTAGGCTATGAACATCTATGATTATATTATTGGTATTAAATCAAGACAATATTAAAGCAATATTAAAGCGTTATTTTACAAAAATACGCTCAAGTATGTTGGAATGAGGGTATCCGAATAAAAAAAATATTAGAAACATGTGACATAATCGAATGGTTCCGTGAGTCAGGCGAGACGAGGATGATACCTATATAAAGCGGTGCGATCGGAAACAGAAGGCAATTTCTCTTCAGATCTCGTTCCGTCCACATCTCTTAATTGTGACATGGGTCACTCCTTAGTCATAATGGTATTCTATTATTTAATTTATGATTTATTAGCTGAACCCCGCGGTGCTGCCCGCGGTACGAAAATAACCGCGGGCAACGCCGCGAAGCGAAGCTAGTTTCTGTCTGAGTGACCCATGGCACCTATGATCGTGAGTCATTCCGATAAATTTGTTAAAATTTTAGTGTTAAGTAAAGAATGTATGTACTGCAAAACATATCTTGTATGCGATTCACAATTAGATGTAATTTGTTGGTAGCTTCTTGAACATAATCTTCCCATCATGCCTACTGCTCTAGACTAGGTATCGCGTAGTGTGTGTAGTGTGTAGTGTGTAGTGTGCGCTAAGGGTGTGCGTGTGGTAGGCTACGCGGGGCGCGACTGCGAGACGGACGTGGACGAGTGCGCGGCGGCGGCGGCGGCCGGCGCCTGCCTCCACGGCGGGATCTGCGTCGACGCCGTCAACAACTTCACCTGCGACTGCGCCGGCACAGGTACAACACCACTCTATATATATTTTTTTTTATTGAATAGTGGGCAAACGAGCAGACGTATCACCTGATGGTAAGCGATTACCGCCGCCCATGGACACCCGCAACACCAAAAGCGTCACAAGCGCGTTGCCGACCTTTGTAGGATGGGAAAGGAGATGGGGGGAGAGGTTGGGGTATGGGCCTCCGGTATCCTCACTCACTCGGTGAAACACAGCGCAAACGCTATTTCACACCGGTTTTCTGTGAAGCCGTGGTATCACTCCGATCGAGCCGACCCATTCATGCCGAAGCATAGCTCTCCCACGATAGTATATACAACAGTATCTTCAACATTTTGTTATATTCGCAGCATAATTCACTCATCGCTTACCTAATACTGATACGTAATGAATGTATATGAAAAGTAATAAGTTTTTTTATATACTTGAGTGAACCATTCGACCTTGTGAACCGTCATTTTATGATATCGACAAGGGTAATAAAGAGCTAGATTGTTGCGGATATTACTTTAAATTTAAAAATAATATTTTTATTTGAAATAAATTTATTTTCTTGAAATTATCTTCTACACAAGTAACAACTGGTACGGCGTACCACAAGGTAGTGCTCTGGACCCATTATAGTTCCTGCAATAGAAAGAAAACAAAACTTGAAAAATTATGTATTTTTTTACTATAGGATACACTGGCGCTCGTTGTGAAATAAACGTCAACGAGTGTGAAGAGGACAGAAACATTTGTGGTCATGGGTACTGCTATGATACGTATGGTAGCTTTGTATGTGCGTGTCAACCTGGATACACCGGCGAGAGATGTCACAATGTAAGTAATAATGGGACATTAAATGTTTATATTATGTACAGAAATCGACGTTGGTGTTTTTGTCACTAAAGCAAAAGCAAATTAAATGTTTACGAATATCTTTTGATCGGGGTCTCGGTAAAAGTAGTAAATAATGTAATTGATTTTGACTCATCATCACTGGTTAAGTTCTGTATGATAATATCGAAAGGATTTTAGCTTCTCTAATCTTTAAATTCGTTTTGGTAAAATAAACTACAATGCTGTTGTATGGATTTAAATTTTTACTAAACTAAAAATGTTATAATAAAGAAAACAATGAAACGAGAGTTTACAGTGTCCAGCCGTGGTGTTAAGCTAAGAGTCCACTGGTACGTATCGTACGCATCGGACTCATCGCATTTAACGGATCGTAGTAGTCTTCACACAAGTGCGTCCACTAATCTGCATTACACCAATCGTATATCGGTAATCGGTAGTACCGACACCAATGCAAGAGATGCAACTTTTGCAATGCCTGCCGATGACGTCATACGGAATTCTCGTTCTGCTGACTAACAAGCAATAATGACAAATTGTTCTCCTTCGGCTTTCCTTTCATGGGTCCGATGCGTACGATAGCGACCTGTGGACGCGTGATTAGAGACCGTTGGTGTAGAGCGAGTGCCTTCCAGATGTCGGCGTGCGCGTCGGGCCCGTGCGGCGCGGGCGGCGCGTGCGTGGAGGAGGCGGAGGGCGCGGGCTTCCGCTGCGTGTGCGCGCGCGGCTGGGCCCCGCCCCTCTGCACCGCGCCCCTCCCGCCCCCGCCCCCGCCCTCCAGCGCCAACCCCTCCTGCGTCGACGTCATGTGCCCGCCGCGCTCGCACTGTGAGTAACTATGTTGCGGACTCTTGTTCGGCATACGAGTACAGTTTCCTTGCATGCATATTATTTATTTATTTTACACTTTATGTATTATTACTGTATATTTATACTACCCACTGACAAATAAATCCCATTAATGTCATTTTAATATTTACTCGCTTTCTAACCCTGTCCTCTATCGTCCGGTTATTCCATCTTCTCCTTAGTCTTCAACGCCATTTTTCCTTTCCCCCTCTCTGGTCATGACAATAATCTATTGCTCCTTCATTTTCATGCAAGAACTTCATTATAATTATTTATTGAGCAACATTTAATATTGTTTCATAGCAGCAGCCTTCCTTTGCAAATAAACAAGTAATAAAAATAATGAGTATTTTTAATTTTTAAACAGGTCTTCCAAATCAAATGGTAGTGACCGGTGTGATCGCTAAGCAAGTGACGTGCGTCTGCGACGTTGGCTACTACGGTACGTATGACCACCACCTAATCTACGAGTATTTAGAACCTTTTCCTTTTGTTGTTCTTCTACAATCTTTGGAAGTGTAAATGGATAACATGAAGTCGGGATAACTCAAACTCAAATCATTTATTTCCATAGGCCCCAAAAGGCACTTGAACACGTCAAAAATACAAACATAAGAACATAAAACAAAACTCCTAATACTAAATGCATACATGATAGCAGCAGGTAATAGATTTGACCAATAAGAGCTCATAGTCGAGCGATACCAGCCCTCAAATAATGTTGCTAGATCTAGTGTGGCGACATTAGGTATCTATAATTTTATTCGTGTCGAGAATATAGGTGACAGAGTATCACCACCCTTACTCATCCCGAGGGTGCAGCAACATCTCTGCTAAGAGAAGGAAAACTTGAACAACCCCTATACCAAGCCCTCTGGCCTGAGTTGTATGGCCTTTTTGAGAAGAGACCTATGTCCAACAGTGGACTGTTAAAGGCTGTTGTTGATGATGATGAAAATATAGTGATGCATCGATCAAGCCCCGCCCCCTGACCAATCAAGTTCAAAGGAATTTGCGTTTCGTACGAAAGCTTGTATTCTGATTGATCAGTGAAGTTCCGAGATCAGATTATAGAATAAGTATATTATAAATATAGTATAACTTTGTCTTTTAAAATCATATTCAACTGCTGTAAAACTGAAAAATTTCAGTAGAGATATTTGTTACTTGTAGATTGATGATCGAAATGTATGCTTTACCACTAAAATGTATTCACTTTGGGTTAGTGGGCGACTTGACGAGTAAGTAGGGTTTTTTACTGGCATTAAGGTCGATTTATATCACGTAGGGAACCTGTAAAATTCCGACAATGGCACGTCGCTTGTTGGTGCTCACAACGACATTTCCAAGTTCTTAAAATGTAATTGCATTTTTTAGGCGAAAGTGCAGGTAATGAGGGCATAACATTTCATTTCATACCGATCTATACTCCTCATTTTCGAGGTCTCTGAGAGACTGCGAGAACCGCTCCATGTTGTACTTATTTCGCTTTCAACGGATTGAGCAGCTCCGTCAGCACTTTCGGTTTAGGTGGAGCAAGGAATATGTTGCGGGTTGCAGCAGAGAGTTAAATGGCGGTCGGGCAAGAGTGCACTACAGTTGGATGTCTTAGTCGTGGTGAAAGAAGATAACCTGTCTCCGCTTAAATAGAAGCTGGCCAGAATCATTGCAGTTCACCCTGGGACGGCATAGTTCGTGTCGCAGATGTTCGAACAACAAATGGAGTGCTCCGGAGGGCTTTTAATATAATTTTGTCCGCTACCCCTTTTTTCAGTTTCTGATTGAACTCTATGCTTACAACGCCGGGGGGCATGTTCGCGGACGCCTACGATTTTATGAAGAGCAAAATTTGCGTTTCTAAAATCACCGTAGTGTTTGGAAATAGGAGTTCATTGTCTTTTTTTTTTCTATCGTTACATTATTGCGTCGTCTATTTTTATTTGAATTTTTAATCTAATAACCATACACTTGTAACGGGGTGTGTTTTGCATTCCCCGGGCTATTTCCGCAATTAGGTTTTCGATATGGCCGTTGTACGTGTTACAACGGGTAAATTTTAAACATTGTGTTCCTCCGTAGGTGCTCCTGGTCCCTCGCCGAACTGTACGACGTTAGAATCAGCGTGCGAGGTGGGCGTGTGCCAGAACGGAGCCACGTGCACGTTGGCCGCCGACCACTTCAACTGCACCTGCGCGCCGGGCTATAAAGGTATCGTCTTCTAAATATTATGTATTCATTTATATATAACTTTGATCTTCGATAAGTGTTTACAGTTAAATTAACTTTTGTAGAATTTCATCCATGTGAAAATCATTTTTGTGAACATTTGTTTTGACAACGATTTTTATCGCTGGCAAAAGAAATGAGCCGTTTGCATCTTTTTGTTTAGTTAAGGAAGTCTTTACTACTTCTCATCCTTTCTTTTGACTATTCTTGTGGTAGGGATCACTTTTGTGTGAACCGTGTTGTGCAACAATAATCTATTAATGTCATTTAATTGTCTAAAATTATTTGTATATACCTATATGCAGAGGAAGAAAAAGAGATTACTAAACGTAATAAAGTATAAATGTAAATCCTTAAAATTGAAGCTTATTTTATTTAACTAGCAAACTAATTTTCAAAATCGGTTCAGTAGATCCAGAGATTAATCCCCAATAGCTCAGAAACTCTACCTCTTTATAATATTAATACAGATTAAAAATACAGATAGTGAAGCATCAATAATTTCATGTCTCTATATTGTCCTCGTAAGAAACCCTAGTTAGCTTTCAATTTTAAAAACATAAAACACACCTGTAGCATGCAGTAGATCTAAATTCAAATATTGTTTGTATGTTTTGTCATATTTTGTAGAGAAGTTTGAATTTAAAAGCATATCATAGACATGTTCGTGTTTAGTCGTGTAACGTACATAAGAACGATGTAATGTCGAGCGGTCGTTGTGGTCGTTGTGGTCGTTGTGGTGTGATGTGGTGTATATGTGCTTACGTCGCGCTGGTGTGGTGCAGGCGCGTACTGCGAGCTGTCGGCCGGCAAGGCGCTGTCCGACCTGAAGGCGGCCGAGCGCTGCGCCGCCGGGCCCTGCCTGCACGCCAGCAGCTGCCAGGACCTCGTGAGTATAGCTTGCTGTGGCTTTGTGCATCAACCTTTACTGTATTATCTGTTCCTTATTTTTAAGCTCATTTTAAAATCCAATATGCAAATAAATTTTAAGCGACCGTTTAATTTAAAATTCTAGTGCAAATAAAGATCAGTTATAGTAGGAATTGTTTATGACAGCTAAAGTTATGATAGTGATTCGAATAGCCGTTGAAATTCGACAACTTAATATTTCTATTTATAATATACAATATAAAATTTTATGAGGAAAATAAAATCTTTTTAGGTCTAATTTGTTAAACACAACATATATTTCTTAAAAGGTTTTTAAATTATTGAGCAACTCTTGCGAATTTAGTAGAAAGACACAGATTTTGTACACACATTGCACTGTTGCACAATTGAATAGTTATAAACAAAAAGTATTGAGTAAAAAAGTTCACTTTTTAATTCTCACATCCCACCGTTGTGTTGAATCGAACCTCACTTAATTGTAACACCAAGCAGTAACAATATTAGATATTTGAATTCTGAGTGCACTGAAGACACCTAATTTTTACAAATAACCTTTTCAAAGGTCCGATAATAAGCTATAACGTATTCTTAGGCCGTGGGATTCCGATGTGAATGCGAACCGGGGTGGGGCGGAGCGCGCTGCGACTCGGCTGCGGCTGCGGCGCAGGCCCCGGGCGCCGCCCCGGAGGGCTGCGCGCGCTGCGCCAACGGCGGCGCGTGCCGGGAGGCGGGCGAGTGCGAGTGCCGCGGGGGCTGGGCCGGGCCCACGTGCGAGCTGGCGGCCGACTGCCGCGCGGCCGGGGCGGCGTGCCCGCTGCACCACGAGTGCGTGGAGCTGGGCGGCGCCTGGCGCTGCGCCCCCGCCGCGCCCGACTCGGCCTGCGCCTCCTCGCCCTGCCACAACGGCACCTGCCTCGCGCTCGAGAACGGCATCTTCATCTGCCAGTGCCCGCCCGGGAACACCGGTGAGATACTTGTGACTTGTGCTCGTTCGACCGCTTCGCCTCTGACCTTACTACTTTTTGTTTGCTCATTTATTTAGAAAACGATTATTCACCATGCTGCATTCAAAATCATTTATTCAATTAAGGACCTGGCATTTATGATCGTTAAATTAAAGCTACAGTGTTAATAATCGTAGATCGACACAAACATACGCCACGGCATGTACCGAATTGTCAAGGTAAATTAGGTGAAAACACCAAAATGTACTGCCCGCTTGTGTCGATCTATAACCTCCAGTTTCCAAAGCACATAGAGCCATATGAGACGAACACTGGCAAATAAACTCATGGCCACCTTTTTTTAAATCTGATGTTCAGGTACAATAGTGTTAGTATTACATGAAAGGTAAACAATATGCAAGCTGTTGCCATTAAATTTTATTTTATTAAATAACCGCAAAAGCTAACGTACCAACAAAAAATACATTTAGTGATACAGGTGAAGAACCTATTTAAACATAGAAATCATTTAAGGTGCACATCTACTTGCATTCAGTTTCAAAATCTACTGTTAAAAATAATTCATGACTGGATTAAGAGGTTAGAGTTGCAGTAGAACGAACTAAAATAATAGTATAGGCTAAAGCATCGTTGACTAGGCCGACCAGTCACCGCAAGCAGCACCCGTTCACGAGTATGACCCATAGACCAGCCATCATCTCCTTCGCCATATTAGAGGGAAAGAAACGAGCCGCCACACGACGACACCGCACTGGCAATAACATTTTAGTGAGCACGACGAACCATAGCCGAGATACTGATAAGAATTACTACTAATCAAATAACCATAATAATCGTCACGCATTACTTTCAACTAACAATGGTTTATTAATAAGTAAGCCCAATTACAAGACAAAGTTTGTGTGTATGTATATAATAACACCTGAAGCCCATGACTGTTTAGTAGGCTTTCTTAATAATGTGATTTATTGTTGCGTTGTCTGCATTCGCACTGAGTATGGCGACCACTACTCTTGAATTCTGGCCATGTCTTCCATCAGGCAGAGTAGAGTCAGTTTAGTAGGCGCATTTTTATTTATTTAAACTTTATGCACAGATGTTACAAAGCGGACTTAATGCTGTAGGCATTATATGCCAGTCGTCCTTAGAGCGATGCGGAGCCAGAATATATAAAAATAAAATATTTTAAATGTTTTGCATACTTGACAAGAGTTGCAGCTCAGTGTTTAGTTTAATTTACTATAAGGTATTTAGAATGTGGATAGGTAATAAAGAAAACAACCTCTTCACTTTGCTATTCGATTTATGGACGAGATTTATAAAACTATTCTTTATCTGAGTAAATATTGCCTATCATGTAAGCAGGTGTATCTTGGATTCTTTTTCCCTTCAAATTAATTGAATATGGCAACACTGAAGGGCTCCTTCTGTATATGCCTCTGCCTTCAGGCGTCCATGCATATACACTGCAAACTGTGTCTTTCTTCGCTGTCACCCCCACCCAAGCAACTGAGGACAACACAATATCACCACAACAGAATTTTGGCCCCTCTCCAAAGAACTCCAACAAATCATTACATCTCTTCAACCCTGGCCAACTTTTTAGTCTCTCTTCACCTTCACCAGGCACTGCGAATAGCTCTGTACCTAAGAAGTTATTATAAATCTCTTCAGCATCTTTTGTCTGCGTAACTGTGATGGGTAAACTTTCCGAACAAAATACTGTAAAACGACAGGGTAGGGCGCAGTCAACGAAGTCGATTCTTGCCAGACCACCGATGAATATTGTTTCTCCTTTATGTAAGTAATAAGTTTGTGGTCTAATCATCTGTTTAGGAATGGTTATGAGCAGCTCCTCAGTACTGAGTAAAGACAACACCTGGTCAGGGTGAATGACGCCAGGAGTATCGTACATCCACTTGGTGCTAGCAAATATTGGATTCCTCTCATCAAATACCAACTTCTTGTGGTCCATTTCGTGAGTCTCTTTTAAATCTGTGAAGGATCGGCCGATATGACCAATTAACGCGGGTGCTTCTATCGGTGCATTCCCTTGTAATTGAGAATTTCTTATTTCCTTTTCAATTTTCATGAGCTTCTGTTCTGAATGAAGTCTTTTAGACCTTTGATATATTTTCCACCCTGAAGGTCTATTTATTGGAAATTTAAGGAGATTGAGAGTAGTCCCTGGCCAACGACTGACGGTTGCTCGTTTGATAATGTCTACTGCATGTACTTTGCAGAAGTCTGATTGTAAGAGGGCATTGAATAGAGAACTTTTGCCAACATTAGTGCACCCTACGAGGAACACTTCACCCTTGTACAGCCACAACTTGAAGAGAGCAGAGATAAGGTCCTCAACACCATAGCCAGTTTTGGCAGATATTAGAGAAATATATTTTATATTGGCCTCTCCTAGTTTAGTCTTGATTAGTTCTGTCCTAAGGCTTTCTTTTATACGCTTCAAGTAACCAACACTGTCACCAGGTAACAGATCAACCTTGAAAAGAAATAGTGAACAAGTTAAACAAAAATATGCAATTACTTAATATACAACAAATATTTTTATAATGTGTTTGCAATATCAAACATGGAAGTAAAAATAATCTTGGTTGAAAGAGTTTGTAAAGTTTGTTAAGATTTCTAGTAAGGTTATGATGATTATTTATATCCATGCAAATCAAGACCAGCCACCCATACTTTTGTAACTTGGCCAAGAGGGCTGCTGTAACAATAAAAAAAATCATCATACACACCTTATTGCCAACAACTATGATGGGTCTGTCAGTTCCTATAATATCCACAATTCCTGGCCATATTGAGCAGGGGAAGTCCAGCAGGTCCACTATGAGGACCACTAGAGATTTGACATGTCTGAAAATACAAAAATATGATGATTAGTACACAACATAGTATTAATTATTACATAGAAAAAAGAGCACAATTTTCAAAGTGCAAGTGGAATACAAAACGTCAAGTATATTCTTGTAATTTTGTTGTTATTTTTAACAATTTTTGTAGACCAGCAGTTTTTGTAGTTTACTTCACATTAATCCGATGAAATTTTGAGATGTTATTAGCCTAGAAGTTAAATTTAGTATCTATTAAAATTTAATATTATAAAACTAAATTACACTTCATGCTAAGTTTCTCATTTGCATTACAAGAAGTGTTGTTAACAAACTAATATACTTGTATACCTAATGGACCGTAGTAGCTTCTCATATTCTTCAGGCTGCACTCTAACATCCAGTGCAATATTATACTCTTTAAGGAAGTGACATCGCTGACATTCAATAGTCTTTAACTCATTCTCAACTCGGTTTTTGAAAATCTCACTCGGCAAGTAGCCTGGGATAGAAGGGTCACTGCAGTGGAGCATTGCACCACATCCACCGCAAGGCACTCTGCTCACATAAGCAGTAGGATCTGCAGTACCATAGTATTTTGACCAGCCAGTGTCTGATTCATCGTCAGTATTATCATGTGATGTGATTTTACTGTCATCAAAGTGTTCATAGTTTGTCATCCATTTTTGTATATTGGAACGATCAAAATCAACACTTTCATCTGAATCGACATTGTTATTTGGTTTGGGTGGCTCATTATTGTCGTATTCGACTTTAGTAGCACTACCAAATGGCAATTGAAACTCATTAGGTTCTTCAACATTATCAATATCATTTTCTTCTTTGAGTAATCTCTCTTCATCAACGTAGTATCGTAAAGAAATCGGTAGTGGTGGTAAACTCTTCTCTTTGTACTCGTTTTGCAATGAAATCTTTCTCTTTTTCAAGTTCTTGAGGTAGTACTTGTAATAACCTAAGTCCAACTTCTCATGTTCTAAATATGAATTAAATTTGATTTTGTCATTGTACTTATGTAATAATGCTGAGAAATCTTTGCTATTGTTTTGTTTTTTATCTTTTTCTGCACTAACGGTGCCAGTCGATGTACGCACTTTGTTGAAATACTTATTTTGTAAACATAATTGTCTCCGACATAACCTCAAAACTTGGCGCGTTGAGTACAACATTGTGATAAGTCACGATAAATTCTTAATGTTTTTAATCATGACATTTTAAAAAATAAACTTTGATTTCAATACATGATTTATATAAAAACAGATCGTAAGACATAAACTTCGCGAGCTTGACGATTTACTAACTTTGACAGACCATAACCATACAGGTCCATAACGCTAGTGATGTGTAGTGCAGGGGCGATGTATTATTCAGTTAGTACCGTAAAATTTCGTAACCGGTTCTTCGATGGCGTAATTATGAATCATTGCTGGGATTACTTTGAAAGGATTGTTAGTTACGAACAATGTAAACAATCTGACTATTTGAATTAAATTAGTTTTTTTTTCATTAAATCCAGCATATCGTTATTTAGTAGTCACATCTGTATGTGTACTGATGCAATGCTTAGTTTCGCGTGTTAGTGCTCTTGGCTAATACACCTGTTCAAACTAACTTAAAACTACTTATTCTTAGCTCCTCAATATAATGTAAATTTTTAAACACGTGATTTACATTCTAATTATTTAAATGGTTAACTTTTAGCAAACAATAATGTCATTTCAAATAGTTTTAATTCTGCTTTATCTAACTGGTAAGGAAAGGAGGCATTATCTGGTGGCGTATTTAATTATTCATATATGAATATTCATTGTTTTATTTTCAGGTCGTTACTGTGAAGTAGACATTGATGAATGTGCAATGAAGCCGAAAATATGTCACCATGGAGTTTGTCTAAACGTTCCCGGCTCGTATGAGTGTTATTGCCGACCAGGTGATTACATTTCTCACGTATTGTGCGCTCGTTGCAAATGATTGAGTATTCTAAATGATATATTGATATGCAGGGTATACGGGCGACAGGTGCGATCAGGACATCGACGAATGTTTATCGTCGCCGTGTAAGAATGGGGGCACCTGCCAGAACTTGGAGAACAATTTTGAATGTACTTGTATGGAGGGGTTCGAAGGTCAGTGCTGCAATTATTTTTAATTAATTTACGATTAATTGGTACTTATTTGTTTTTAATGGTTTATTTTTGTGTCAGGCAAGGACTGTTCGATCGATATTAACGAATGTGAAAAGAATCCATGCGCCGCTGGTTCTACGTGTGTGGACCGCATCGCTAGCTACACGTGTGTCTGCCAGGAAGGACTGACGGGACCAAATTGCGAAACGGATATTGACGACTGTCAGGTAAACTAGTTCTTCGATGAGATTATAGCTTAGCGCGGGAGAGCCACGCGTCTTCCTGTTCTTCTGGAGTGATACCACGATCTCACTTGAAACGGGCGTTAAGTTGCAGGTGTTCAGGGCGGTGATAATCAGTTATCATCAGGTCTATTCCTTCGTATCATAAATAAAAAATAAACTCATTGTAAAAAACGCTCGGTGATATGTTTAGTCAACTTTGGAAACGGCTTTCAGTATTAATGTTTTATTACGATAATATTTAAACAAGTCTTAACGTAATACGTATAAAACTTAGTATAAAGTTGCGTACATAGAGCTGAGTTTTTATTTTAAATTTAAAAAGGGGCAAACGAGCAGACGTATCGCCTGATGGTAAGCGATTACCGCCGCCCATGGACACCCGCAACACCAGAGGCGTCACAAGTGCGTTGCCGGCCTACCCCTATTTTCCTCCCCATTCCCTTTGGGGAATGGGGAGGAAAATAGGGGGAGGGGACGGGGTATGGGCCTCCGGTATCCTCACTCGGTGAAACACATCTCAAGCGCTATTTCATACTGGTTTTCTGTGAGGCCGTGGTATCACGCCGGTCGAGTCGGCCTATTCATGCCGAAGCGTGGCTCTCCCACGGTAAATAATACTAAAAATAACAGGATTTTTTTGTTAAGAATAGGTAATTATATTGTGTCGACTTCTACATACAACTAAAAACATAATACACATAACACTTCCGTTGAATAAAAGCACACGGATTGAAGGAGTTATATAAATGTTGCATGACGCAAGGAAAGTATCGGCTATAGCCACAATGTGGTGTGCGCAGAGCCAGCCCTGCCTGCACGGCGGGCGCTGCGCGGACGCGCTGAACGGCTACTCGTGCGAGTGCGCGGGCACGGGCTTCGCGGGCGAGGACTGCGCCACCAACATCGACGAGTGCGCGCCGCAGCCCTGCCGCCACGGCGGGACCTGCGTCGACGACATCAACGACTACCACTGCGCCTGCCACGGCGCCTATACCGGTCTGTTCACCACGATTACTACTTTTTAGGGTTCCGTACCTCAAAGGACTAAACGGAATCCTTATCGGATCACTTTGTTGTCCGTCTGTCTGTCGAGACGCTTTTTCTCAGGAACGCGTATAGGTATCCAGCTGAAATTCATATCAAATACTCAGGTCTACTGACCCTTGGCGCTGTGAAACGATCAAACTTCTAAACCAACGCAATCAAAAGATACAGCCGTTTATGCTGAAATTTTTCGACACTCGCAAAGGAATCGGAACCTACAGGGTGCTTCCCGTGAACTTAGAATCTTGAAATTTAGTACAAAGCAACGTCTCACAGATAAAGGAAAAATTACGAAAAGCATAAATTTTTAGTTACGTCATGTAAGATACCGACAGGTTTGTACGGAATCCTAAGTGCGCTAGTCCGACTCGCACTTAGTCGGTGTTTTTTTCATTTGCTACTTGAAAATCTGTGTTGACATAATGAGCCAATCAGTTCGTACTTATTGAATTTACTGGTTTAAAGCATAAAAAAAGTCTTCCCTTTAGATTGTTCAATCAAATGTTATTACATAAAAAAAAAAAAAAAAATGTCGCGGTCAGCGTAGGAGCATCATGCCGATGTAACCAATCGTGTGCCACACTACCGACTTCTTCACAAATAACGTTTCATTCAATATTTAAACTTTTTCCACGTTAGATCTACGTTTTCTATTATTTTTTTAATTTTCAATAGTAAATTTAAAAGTATGTATGTCAAATATTTATTAATACATTCACGTGACTTTGTATTTTGCGTATGTATGTATACGCATTATAGTAATAAATTAAAGCGTGTTTATTATTTTATTGCAAAACCAAGAATATAAGTTGTAAACACATTTTAAAAATAAAATAATTTACATAATATCATTGTGTTTATGTAACGACACTTCCTTAAAAAACTGACTGACTGATAAAATCAGTCGCAAAATATATTAATATAAAAATATACCTTGCGTAGATTATGATGTTAAGTCGCAGTACTCGAACCGAGCAAATTCTTATATAGGTTTCGAGTGTTCTCTACTCTTGGTCTTCTGCAGGCAAGAACTGCGAGGTGGACATAAACGACTGTGAGCACGAGCCGTGCAAGTTCGACGGCGTGTGCCTGGAGCGGTCCAACGCGAGCCTCTACATGCCGGAGGGCGGTTCCAGGATCCAGGTGGGACCGCAGCCTCAGATGCTCCTACCTGACTTCTTCTACCAGCCATTCTCATATGAAAATGCAGCCGGGTGAGTATTTACGTTAAAATATATCACAACCATTAAACGAAAATTATTATTTCTTTAAATACTTTAAATGTTTCCCAAATTCAGACTTAAAATTTCAACTTCACTACTAAACTAAATTAAGATTTGGTTTCTATGAAAGTATCTAATCAACCTTCGTCGAACCTCACCCACTACCACAGTGGTCAAACGTAATGGTAGAATATAAAACATACCTCGAGCGTATAGCGTATAGCGGACATCAGTATCACTAAGAGTGTTCGGTGTGTGCAGGTTCGAGTGCGTGTGCGTGAAGGGCACGAACGGGTCGCGCTGCGAGACCAACATCGACGAGTGCCAGAACTCGCAGTGCGGCCAGAACGGGAAGTGCATCGACGGCATCGGCGCCTACACCTGCGACTGCTTCGCCGGCTACGAGGGCCAGCACTGCGAGAACGAGATCGACGAGTGCGCCAGGTACGGACACGGACACGGACACGGACAGCTTCAGGGACTAATTCATTGCTTTCCTCGTATAACGGGATATATTCGCGAAAAAAAGGTTACGGTACCTTATATTGCCATGTATCTGTAATTTGTTATGTACAAGCTTACGATGATGGAACTTGAACTTGGTTCCTTTACTGGCACTTCATTAAACACTAGCGTTAATACATTTTCGAAGCTTCTATTTTCCCGATATTTTAAACGGGTTACAGTTCAAACTGACGAGTAAGTATAGTCCGTTCGTTTAGATAGTGTCGGTACACCCGCACGTAATTGTGGTTATTGTTTTACGCCGTTGTATACTATATAACTAATATGTTAACCTACTTATACAACAAGAAAGCGATCCACTATCACGCCACAATCTAAATAAGAACCCTATTTATAAGGAGATAAGGATAATTTTTTGATTTTGGCATGTGAGTGAATTGGTTCCTTGTTGCATAAGTAGGTCCAATTCATACGTGCGCCGCAAGCGGACACTTTGACATTGTGGCGGCTTGCCGCGCGTGCGACGGTGTAGCGATCAAAATGACCGTATTATAAACAAATGGATTATAAATATACAATAAAAACCATGTGTATTTATGTATATTTTGTATGTGTAAAAGTAGCAAAATAGTAGAAACAGTTATTGGAAAGTGAAGTTGAATGTCGTCCGTCAGGTACTCCCCGTGCGCGCACGGCAAGTGCATCGACGGGCGCGCGACCTACTTCTGTCTGTGCGCGCCCGGCTGGGGGGGGCAGAACTGCTCCGTGGTGCTGCAGGGCTGCCGCGACGCGCCCTGCCGCAACAACGGCACCTGCCACCCCTGGCTGCGCGACGAGACCGAGCACCGCTTCAACTGCTCCTGCACGCCCGGCCACTACGGGACCACCTGCGAGAAGGTACCGCCCCACCCCCTCCACTGTCCTCTCGTTGTAGGATCATAGCGTGATATTACATTGCCGATAACCCTCGGTTTCAATAAACTACGTAGATTACAATACAAGTTACCCAAATAAATACATTTCAATGTTTTTTTTTGTTTATTAGAATAAGACATTAATTAACACTTTCCAAGTTTTTGGGTTTTTGTCTAGCTGTTGGCTTCCACTAGTGTCCGAAATGGCGGGGCAGGTTTTCGGCGCACTTACACAAACAGTCTTAAAGAGTAGACAGTTTCGATTACTCTTATTACAAGCAAAAAATTATTGTACCTTGTTTTATTATTTTTAATCAATTTCAGATAACAACGATGTCTCTAGAGAAAAACAGTTACGCCGAAGTGAACACTTCTCGCGAAGAAGGCTACGACATCTCGTTCCGTTTCAAGACGACCCTCAGCAACGGTCTCCTGGCCATGGGTCGAGGACTCACCTACTTCTTCTTGGAACTGTCCAACGGGAGACTCAACCTACATTCGAGTTTACTCAACAAGTGGGAGGGAGTGTTCATAGGATCCAATTTGAACGACAGTCTATGGCAGAAAGTATTCGTCACGATAAACTCGTCCCATCTAGTGTTGGCCGCGAACGAAGAGCAGACCATATACCCCATCAGTCAGAACGAGGTGTACAATTCGTCGGTGACGTCGTTCCCCACCACCAGACTCGGCACGGCGGGCTCGTCGTACGCGACGGTCACCCACGGACCCAACTTTTTCGTGGGCTGCTTCCAAGACGTGGTCGTGAACGGACAGTGGGTGAGCGTTTTTCTTTTTTTAGGGAAGACGATATTTATTTTTAATTTATTTTACTTTGAGATTAACGAAGAACGAGAGAATGAGACTAGTAATATGTATTTTACGGTCGTCAGGTGCTGCCGGAGGACTCGAGCGCGGAGGGCGAGAGCACGACGGAGACGGGCTCGGCGGAGGGCGAGGAGGCGGAGGGCGACTCGGCGGAGGGCGACTCGGCGGAGGGCGCGGGCGCGGGGGCGGCGCGCGGGCGGGCCGTGCTGCGCGGCGTGCGCGCCACGTGCCCGCGCCGGCCGCAGTGCGCGCCCAACCCGTGCCGCTCGGGCGGCGCGTGCCTGGACGCCTGGACCAGCTTCGTGTGCACGTGCCCGCGCCCGCACCTGGGCGACACCTGCCAGTACAACTACACGCCCGCCACCTTCGGACAGGTGCGCACTACTCCCTCCCTCTACCTCACGCATACACGCCGTCGTGCGGAACCGACGATCCTAACTAGTTCTATTTTACATATAATAAACCAAAACAAATTTATTTTTTTGTAAAAGTAGTTTACAAAATTCTTTAGTCTTTTAATTTCCATCGTAGCACCTGTGGCAGTCTTTTAGTTTCTAACCAATTTTTTTTTGAACGCACGACTTCGTCTATCCTCAACTGAGCAAAGCTTATACTATCGAAAAACTTGAAACGTGACCCACTTCACCGATAAATCGTTTGAAACCGTCAAAACAACAAAGATTTTCCTCCTGTACGGTGCACGTCGCAGTTGGACGTTTTAAATACTAAGCAAACTACGTCAATGCTGGTCGGAGATATATGCGACTTTTACATTTATCGTAGCTACAATAGAAAATGAATTAAAAAAACACAAAGCAATCATAAGCACTGCCGACAGAAGTGAAAACTCATAACTATAAACAAACGGTTGTTTTAACTTACCTGAAATGAACACCTATGCTTTTTTTAATAGTGTGCAATAAAAAGAACTAAAAAAACTTGAATAATGCATTTTTGATATTTTGGAATGGTTAAAGAATAATTTTGTACGAATTGCTTTCATTATCAGTATAAAAGTACAAATTATTTATGTGGTGGAATACAATATTCATTTATTACGCTATCGTACACAAACATGACAATTTATATTACATACACACACTAACATTCGCGCAAGCGCCCTGCGCCGCCTGTCCTCTCTCCATCCGTCTTACGAATTTTCGATTAGGTCACGTGTCCTGACGCGAGTTTATACATTTTTACCCATTCCAAAAAAGTACACAGCGCCGCCAAAGAAGTTTTCACTTCAGTAAAGTACTAATTATTATGATTGTAAGTAGTAAATGGAAGTAAAGCTTTGATACTCCAATAGATGTCGCTGTTTTCAAAAAAATTGTAAACAATCTTTTTGATTTACAAAAGGTTTTGTGTAAGTAGAAAATCGTTATTTTAATTTATTGTAAATCACTTTAAGATACTGAAATATTAACTTTAAGTATATAAAATCATATTGAGAAAGGACCACTATCTAGAAAAACGAATGCTACCAAAGTATATCGGTAGATGGCGCTGTTAACAATAAACATCCGTCTTAAGAATTTTCGATCAGGACACGTGACCTGACGCGAGTTTATGGTCACGTGACCTGACGCGAGTTTATACATTTTTACCCATTCCAAAAAAGTACACAGCGCCGCTAAAGAAGTTTTCACTTCAATAAAACACTTTCTTTTAAGCATATTTTAAATCCATGCTCTTAGTAATTAACTATAACTCGGAACAAATGATTTTTACAGCAACAGATAATTATTATTATTGTATAATTATATACTGTATTTAAATGATAGATAACAAGGTCGTTACCACGGGAATGTATATATACGCGAATGTCGACCCTAACTATAGTTGAATGTCTGTAAGAAAGCTTATGGTGGGTCATGATTCAAATTTGTCGATAACACTATGATAACTATTTTGACTAATATAAAACTTATCAACTTTCTTTGTAAATACATACACACATTAATCTTTGCAATAAACACGGTGCATGGAGTTCGAAAATGATCAAATCTTGTCAAAAACAATGCTCGGTGGTTATAAAAGTGGCTATTTTTTATAGATGGATAACAAGCGTACATGGTTATGCCATATTTTATTACTAAACTAATGTTATCGCTTTATTATTTACTCACAATTGAGCCAAGTGTTAACTTACGCACCTATTGTGTAAATAAAGATGATTTTAATATTTTATGTGGTTTATTATTCATTTTACTTATTATCATAGTCTAAAAACACTATAGTTGCAGTGAAAATTCACTGAGGGATATATTTGTGAAAATCACATTTCACTTTCGAGATATTCGCCGTATTGTCACTTCACAATCAAACTATTATTTGCGCCGAACACCAAATTATGTAGTATTTATATGAAGAAATAGTGGTTTTTAGTTAAATAATTTATTTTTTTAGTTAACTAGTGCAAAAGATAGGAACAAAATATTTAAAAAAACCTATTTATCAAGTTGTAAAAAAAAAAGAATTCGTTTGCTAGACCAGTTTTCATTTACTATTTTTAAGTTTTTAGAATTCTCTATACTCTATGAAAATGACTGTATGATAAAGAGAACAAACTGATCGTTCCATTATGTGACACACAAAGGCTATGCTCAATACAAAATAATTTAGTAAAACATAAACAAAAATCAGTTTACGTCTTGTTAATTGTCCGTTACTAGTGTGTATGTGTGGGTGTTAATAGTTCTGGGACTTCCCGCTAGTCTGCGTTCAAACACAGATCAGTAGTTGTACTGTGCGGTAAACACGGATCCGCGGCGGTATACAGCTCGTTTATATTTTATAGTAGGGAATACGAACTATCATGTTGTGCAATAGGTAATGTTTATTTTTATTGGATATTTCTATGAAAAGATTTATTGTATCAAATATGGCAGCATTTATTTATAAATTAATAAAAAAAACTGTTTATAAATATTTAAATAATTTTATACGATCAATATTATACATGAAACAAAAAAAGACGAGATTCATCTTGGAACAAATTTTTTTTGAAACGTGAAATTGACGAAACCTCCGACCAAACACAAACACAAACACAAACACAAACACAAACACATGAACACAGCCATAATACAGGTGTTGCCCCGTACAGGAAGCAGCCAGCCCGCACTCCATAGTGCAGGTGGCGGTGGCGGAGCCGGCTCGGCGGGCGGTGCGCGCTGCGCTGGACATCTCCATGTTCGTGCGCACGCACAAGCCCAGCGGACAGATCTTCTACCTCGGCTCCATACCCAGGTACGTACCACATCATTCATTCTTTGGGACTTCAGTCAAACGACGAGCTTCGTAATCAATCATTACTTAAATCTGAATCTATTTGTTATGTAATACAATATTTTTCCTCTTGCTTTCATGTAGTCTTTATGATAATTTCGCGAAATGAAACGGAAATGTGTAACAGACAACGATAAAAACGCGCTTTTCGATTGCATTACTGTTCGGGAACTTTAAAATGAGTTAATAGGTGACAAGTGAAATGTTACATACTCGTATCATATAAGAAGAGAATAATGGCATTTTGATTAGAGAGCTATACTCGTATATGGTGTGGCCAGGTACGGTGCCACGGACGAGACGCTGGTGGGCGCGTCGCTGGAGGGGGGCGAGCTGCTGGTGCACCTGCGCTTCAACCAGACGCCCGAGAACTACACGGTGGGCGGCACGCGCCTCGACAACGGCTACCTGCACCTCATCCAGGTGGTGCGCAACTCCACGCTCGTGCAGGTCAAGCTCAACGGCACCGAGTACTTCCGCAAGTCCATCTCCGCCGCCAAGCAGATCGACGCGCAGGTACCGCCACCCTTTCATCATGCCAATAGCATTTGAAATCTTCAAAATTATTTACTTTAATCGGGTCATTAATTCTTATGCCGTAGATGGCTAATTCTAGTTAATTGGTGGTGTATGAACATGTTGTTGAACAAAATGTGATTGTATCAGGTGCTGTACCTGGGCGGGCCGCCTCCAGCTCCCACGCCTCCCACGCCTCCCACAGCCGAGCCCGCGCTGCCCCCTGCGGCTGCGCTGTCGGCCCCGGGCTCCGCCACCCCGGCTGCCCTCGTCGCCCCCACCCCTGCCCCCACTCCGGACACGCCGCCCAACGACGCCGATGACTCCGCCTACTTCAAGGGCATCATACAGGATGTACAGGTATTGTACTAATCCAAATATTGAAAATTGTTTTCATACTTTAAATTCTAAAATCTATCAGAAACCTTAAGTAATATTGAACGTGGCAAAGTATTTCTACACCCACTCAATAATAGTATTTTTGGACACAAACAAATACACTTTTCATCCCACCGTCTCGGAAAGTCTATTGTTCCCCTTGGATATCTGAGTACAAAAGCTGTTTTTATCCGCTAGAGGATAAAGTAAATTGAAATTAAAACATCGTGTGCACTAAGTTTGTGAATTCAAAACATCATTAAACCTATTTACTTCTACCTCCATGGTGCCGAATTTATCATACAACCATACAGAAGCATCATTAGGCCGTCATCGTGTGTAGGAATATGGTGACCACCACTTTTGGGTTCTGCTTATGCATTCCATCAGGTAGAGTAGTCATTTTGGCAGAGCCATACATAAAAATAAAAAACTAAACCTATATATATATATATATATATTAAAACATAATAGAATAAATAAATAATAAATAAATAAATAAATAAATATTTCGGACAATTTAACACACAACGCCGTCTAGTCCCAAGCTAAGCAGAGCTTGTGTTATGGGGTACTAGACAACTGATATAAATACATATATACTTTTTTTTTTGTAAATACATACATATTATACATAGAAAACACCCAAACTTCGAAACAAATATTTGCAGATCATACAAACATTTGGACCGACCCGGGAATCGAACCCGAGACCTCAAGCACAGCAGTCGCTTACGCTACCACTCGCGCCACCGAGGCAGTCAAGAGAATAAGAGAAGATAGAATATTTTTAAATTTGCGTTTTTGCTTTGATATTAGTATGTGTCGTTTTACTTTTAAAATTGTAATAACATTGTGGTTAGATATCAAACGGCGTGAATGTGACCATCGTGGAGTTCTTCCCCCTGCGCGTGGAGGGCCTGCAACTGCCGCCTCCCTTCGGCGTGGTGACGCTGGACCCCCAGGGGGTGCTGAGCGGGGTGGTGACCGATGACGTGTGTGCGCGCGCACCCTGCCACCATAACGCCACCTGCACCAACACGTGGAACGACTACACGTAAGTAACCTTATTTGGTAGATCGGTTGCAATCATCTCTTTGGCCTCATTTACCTCACTTGCGAAGGTTTCATTTCGCTATTTCTTGAATTAAAAAAAAAAAACATTTATCAGACAAAGAAAATATTTTAATGATAAAATATTATAATATGTCAAACTTTAAATAAAACGGATGAAGTTAATACCATAATTCGTATTTTTTATATTCTTTAACAGTACAATTTATAATTTCTCTTTTCTATAGACAATTTGACAAAATATGTCTATTTGTTATACGTAATGTGATACATACTCGTAAGTAATGATTGTACTATGAATTAAGAATTATGTGTTGTAAATGTTTTAACAATTTTTTCTTTGCCAATTTATTTTCATAAAATAAATTCATTTCACAATGAGTTACTTCTGTACATGTAGAAACTTAATATTCCTTATAATTAACGATTATGTGAATTGTTTTATTATCAAGTAGTTTTTACTTATAATACTTTAATATTTGTGTCGCTTAGGTGCCAGTGCCCTCGAGGGTACAAAGGCAAGCAATGTTCCGAAGTCGAGTTCTGTCAGCTGCAGGGCTGTCCCCTCAATTCTCATTGTCGCAACTTGGATGCTGGGTGAGTCAGATGTGTCGTAATGTACAGAAATGTAATTTTTGGCTATTTAAAGTTTTTCATAAAATTAACTTATACTTGTAGTATAAAGGTCGATTTATTTAGCAGAGAAGCTCAGTGTGTTTGTACAATTATGTAAATTTAAGTTGTTTACATCATTCTAGTTTCATAAATTGAGCGCTCATAAATATCATATCCTTTCTGTGGACCAGTGCCGTACTTTAGCATTATTGATAAATTGAGGCAGTATGCTATTAGAAGATATGCGAAAAATAGTAAAGTTACAATTAAATCCACATGTTACCCAGGTTAAGCTTGGGGCATGCGCCTGTGCTTCCTGCAGCAGGTGGTCGAGGGCCTTTTCCCGCAGCGGGCGGAGCACACGCCCCCGTCGATGGCCTATTCAGTGGCCAGAGACGACGGGGGCCGAGAGGACGATATTCCGCCCGTTAGGGAATCGGAGGTTGGGGCGGCTGTTCTTCGGATCCGTTCCAAGAACACCGCCCCCGGGCCGGACGGGGTACCACCCCGAGTGATGGCCCGAGCCCTCGACCATATGTCGGACCGCCTCAGGGAGGTTTTGGACGCCAGCCTGGCGTCCGGACGCTTCCCTGAGTGCTGGAAATGTGGGAAGCTGGTCCTGTTGCCGAAGCCGGGACGGCCAGCTGATTCGGTCGCGGCCTATAGGCCCATCGTGTTGCTGGACGAGGCGGGCAAATTGTTCGAGAGGATTCTCTCTGCCCGCATCGTCCAGCATCTCAGCGAGGTAGGGCCCGACCTGTCGGACGCCCAATTCGGGTTCCGAGAGGGGCGTTCGACGGTCGATGCCGTGATGCGCCTTAGGGCCGTGACCGAAGAGGCGGTTGGCTGTGGCGGCGTGGTGTTGGCGGTGTCCCTGGACATCGCCAACGCCTTTAATAGTCTGCCATTCTGCTGCATCAGGGAAGCACTCCAGTATCATGGGGTTCCAGAGTACCTGAGGCGGCTGGTGGGAGACTATTTGGAGGAGCGTACCGTCGTGTACGAGGATCGAGATGGCGTCTTTAGACGGCGACCCATGTCGTGCGGCGTTCCGCAGGGGTCTGTCCTCGGACCACTCCTGTGGAACGTGGGGTACGACTGGGTCCTTCGAAGTCGTCTGTCCCCCGGGCTGGGCGTAATTTGTTACGCCGATGACACACTTGTCACAGCCCGGGGGGCCAATTTCCAAGAGGCGGCGCGCCTGGCCACCAGGGGTGTATCTCTGGTGGTTGGGCGCATAGAGGCGCTGGGCTTACGGGTGGCCCTTGACAAGACGGAGGCCCTGCTATTCCATGGGCCCCGTCGTGGTCCACCCCCCGGCGCCTCAATCGAAGTAAACTCGGTCCTCGTACCGGTTCGGGCCCAGATGAGGTATCTGGTCCTGATCCTCGACGGTAGGTGGCTCTTCGACGAGCACTTCCGACAGCTTGCCCCAAAGCTGGTCGACGCTGCCTCCGCCCTTGGGCGACTCTTGCCCAATCTGGGTGGAGCCAGCGTCGAAACAAGACACCTCTACACGGGGGTAGTCCGGTCGATGGCCCTTTACGGGTCACCGGTGTGAGTCCCGGCTCTGACCGCCCAGAATAAGGCACGCCTCTGGCGGCCTCAGAGGGTATTGGCGGTCAGAGCCATACGCGGATACCGCACCGTGTCGACGGAGGCGGCGTGCGCCTTGGCCGGAACACCCCCGTGGGATTTGGAGGCGGAAGTGCTCGGCGAAGTTTATCGGCGAGCGGCTGAATATCGGGCGGAGAACGGGTATCGTCCTCCGCCCGAAGAGGTACGCGAATGGCGTGAAGCCGCTCGCCAAACCACGATGGCTCGTTGGTCGTCCCGGCTGGAGGCTCCACGTGCTGGCTTTGCCACCGTGGAGGCGCTCCAGCCGGTCATCCTCGAGTGGGCAGGGCGGCAGCACGGGACCCTTTCCTTCCGGCTGACGCAGGTGCTTTCCGGGCATGGTTGCTTCGGAAAGTACCTGCACTCGGTCGCTAGGAGGGAATTGAGTCCCGCCTGCCACCACTGCGACTGCAGTGAGGACTCGGCCCAGCATACGCTGGAGGTATGCCCCGCCTGGGCGGTGCAGCGCCGGGCCCTCACTGCAGTCATCGGAGGAGATCTGTCGCTACCGGCCGTCGTACTGTCCATGGCCGGTAGCGACAGCAGTTTTACCGCGGTCGCGACCTTCTGCGAAGAAGTAATTTCGCAGAAGGAGGCGGCGGAGAAGGCCCGAGAGGACGATATCCACTCGGACCCGATCCGCCGCCGGCGCACGGGGCGGCGGAGGCGCGCCTATCAGCGCCTCATGCCGCCCTGAGTGTGGCCGCGGATGGACGGGATGGGTTTTCCCCTCCATCCGCATTACAGGCCAACCGCGAGGGGGCGACGTACGCGTGTGCCGTGCGTCGCCTAAATTGAGATTCTAACTGGAAGAAGGTGCCCGCTTCAGTGCGGGCAGGCGCTGGGAGGCGTCCGGCGTGTTAATAACAGCGTTCCCGGACCCCTCCCTTCTCAGGCGCAGAGTTGGCACACCGTGTGGTTTTAGTCGGTTCGATTCCGACACACCGCCCCGCCGCAAACCCCGGCGGGGTGACGGCCCGAGGGGGTTTCCACACGTATACAAAAAAAAAAAAAAAATGGGGCATGCGCCTGTAGTATGTGTTGTAAGGTGATCTAATTGACCAACCTATCTAAGGTTCAAGCTTACTGTAAAAAATCAGCTTATTAGGAAAGCCTACTATACGATCAACAATTATCTAAACGACAAACAGTCTTAGGTTTAAGGTTTTATTATATACACACAAACTCCTTTGTTTTGGAATTGGGCTTACTTATTAACAAAGCTTATTTATTAAGTTATAATATAAGCATTTATAAACTTTATATTCCTTAAAATATGAGCTACTTATTAATTGAATAAATGAATTAGATTTTGGTGGTGGTGTGGTGTTGCAGGTACGAGTGCGTGTCGAACGCGACGTTCGACGGCAGCAACACCACGCTCACGTACCGTCTGCGCGTGCCGGCCAGGCCTGCCGCCCTCGCGCCGGGCCTGGCGCCGCCCGCCGCCTCGCGAGACCTGCCCGACTCGCTCACCATCACCTACAGGTAACAACACCACGCTCACGTACCGCCAGGCCTGCCGCCCTCGCGCCGGGCCTGGCGCCGCCCGCCGCCTCGCGAGACCTGCCCGACTCGCTCACCATCACCTACAGGTAACAACACCACGCTCACGTACCGCCAGGCCTGCCGCCCTCGCGCCGGGCCTGGCGCCGCCCGCCGCCTCGCGAGACCTGCCCGACTCGCTCACCATCACCTACAGGTAACAACACCACGCTCACGTACCGCCAGGCCTGCCGCCCTCGCGCCGGGCCTGGCGCCGCCCGCCGCCTCGCGAGACCTGCCCGACTCGCTCACCATCACCTACAGGTAACAACACCACGCTCACGTACCGCCAGGCCTGCCGCCCTCGCGCCGGGCCTGGCGCCGCCCGCCGCCTCGCGAGACCTGCCCGACTCGCTCACCATCACCTACAGGTAACAACACCACGCTCACGTACCGCCAGGCCTGCCGCCCTCGCGCCGGGCCTGGCGCCGCCCGCCGCCTCGCGAGACCTGCCCGACTCGCTCACCATCACCTACAGGTAACAACACCACGCTCACGTACCGCCAGGCCTGCCGCCCTCGCGCCGGGCCTGGCGCCGCCCGCCGCCTCGCGAGACCTGCCCGACTCGCTCACCATCACCTACAGGTAACAACACCACGCTCACGTACCGCCAGGCCTGCCGCCCTCGCGCCGGGCCTGGCGCCGCCCGCCGCCTCGCGAGACCTGCCCGACTCGCTCACCATCACCTACAGGTAACAACACCACGCTCACGTACCGCCAGGCCTGCCGCCCTCGCGCCGGGCCTGGCGCCGCCCGCCGCCTCGCGAGACCTGCCCGACTCGCTCACCATCACCTACAGGTAACAACACCACGCTCACGTACCGCCAGGCCTGCCGCCCTCGCGCCGGGCCTGGCGCCGCCCGCCGCCTCGCGAGACCTGCCCGACTCGCTCACCATCACCTACAGGTAACAACACCACGCTCACGTACCGCCAGGCCTGCCGCCCTCGCGCCGGGCCTGGCGCCGCCCGCCGCCTCGCGAGACCTGCCCGACTCGCTCACCATCACCTACAGGTAACAACACCACGCTCACGTACCGCCAGGCCTGCCGCCCTCGCGCCGGGCCTGGCGCCGCCCGCCGCCTCGCGAGACCTGCCCGACTCGCTCACCATCACCTACAGGTAACAACACCACGCTCACGTACCGCCAGGCCTGCCGCCCTCGCGCCGGGCCTGGCGCCGCCCGCCGCCTCGCGAGACCTGCCCGACTCGCTCACCATCACCTACAGGTAACAACACCACGCTCACGTACCGCCAGGCCTGCCGCCCTCGCGCCGGGCCTGGCGCCGCCCGCCGCCTCGCGAGACCTGCCCGACTCGCTCACCATCACCTACAGGTAACAACACCACGCTCACGTACCGCCAGGCCTGCCGCCCTCGCGCCGGGCCTGGCGCCGCCCGCCGCCTCGCGAGACCTGCCCGACTCGCTCACCATCACCTACAGGTAACAACACCACGCTCACGTACCGTCTGCGCGTGTCGGCGAGGCCTGTCGCCCTCGCGCCTGGCCTGGCGGTACCTGGCGGGCCTGTAGATGATGGTTGCTTAGTCAGCTACGTGCTGACTCAGTGTTGTGGATGATTGTGTAATGTTTGTGTGTTGTGTGTGTGTGCAGGAGCAAGACGGGCGGCACGCTGTTCCACGCGGAGCAGCAGGGCGCCTGGTTCTCGGTGGGCGTGTTCAAGGAGCAGGTGAGCGTGCAGTGGCGCCTGGGGGCTTCGCCCGTGCCCAGCCTGCGGCGCCTGCGCGCTTCGCACTCGCACCTGCTCTGGACCACGCTGCGCTTCTCCTTCAGCGGGGACACGCTTCGAGGTGACCACTCCGCAACTCACGAAACTCCACTGCTCGAAGTCTCGGGTTCGATTCCCGGGTCATAAAATTGGTTTTGTACTTTGGGTGTTTTCTATACTAGTGTTATAAAGCTAAAGAGTTTGTTTGTTTGAACGCGCTAATCTCAGGAACCGCTGGTCCGATTTAAAAAAATCTTTCAGTATTGGATAGTCCATTTATCGAGAAAAGCTATAGGCTATATATCATCACGCTAAGACGAATAGGAGCGGAGCCCCAATGAAGGATGTGTCGATACCAAATATTCATATTATTGTTTTATATTTATTAAAGAAGTTCACATAAATGATGATAAAACTGTTTATATAAGCTAATATCACGTACTTCAGGATCGTTCATCGAGCCGAGCGGGCACGAGGAGAACTCACTGAGCGCGGAGTTGGACACGCGCGCGTGGCAGGCGCTGGTGATGGACGGCAGCATCCACCTGGGCGGCATCCAGCACTCGCGCGTCCCGCCCACCACCACCGCCAGCTCCGCAGCCACCTCCATGGTACGTACCTCACTCTATACTGGCTTCACTTGCACCGATACCAATGTTACCACGTTGGTTTACATTCAAAATAATCTTCACTTTTGACAGCAGTGATAGTACAACGGTGCAATACGTAGCTGCTACTGTGTCAATACCTACACGAAGTGACTATGATTCACTAAGCATTGTTTTGTTGTGTTGTGTTATGTAGACGGAGAGTTCCACCGACTCCAACGTGTGGGAGTACTCGGAAGGTGAGGAGGTCATCGGTGATAATCTAGCCGGGGAGTTCTTCAAGGTAATGTTTATAGGTTTTATATAAATATTTGTTTAAGAAGAATGTAGTTAATTTTAAGATGTTACTTCGAGTGAAGTAATTTTTTTTTAAATATTATTTCTTTGTAAACTTAGTTAGCTTATGGCATTTTTAATGTTTTTATTTTGATTACGAATTAAATTTTTGATTTTGATAGGGTTTTTAATGTTAATTTTGATTTTGATTAAAACTTTGATTTGAACTTGAGGTCTTCAATTTTATTTTGATGATAAGCGTTTTTAATTTAATTTTATTTATTTACTAGCTGACCCACGCAACCTCGTTTGCGTCTTCTATTGCCCGTAGCGTGAATTTTCCCCCGTTTTTGAAACATTCTTCATTAGTGCTCCGCTCCTATTAGTATTAGCATGATGACATATAGCCTATAGCCTTTCTCGATAAATGGACTATCCGACGATTATCTACTCCAACGCACATACGCACACTGTTTTGATAGATATGATTGAATTTGAACTTTGTTTAGCGGTAATAAAATGCAAATTGACTTTACGTTTTAGGTAGTTAGAAAACGTTTGTATGGGCAAAAATCGACAGGTTGCACTCCGGGAGTGCCGGCAGAAGTGAAAACTTGAATATTAACGTTGTGCATTTTTGATATTTTGGAATGGTTAGAGAATAATTTTGTACGAATTGCTTTCATTATCAGTATAAAAGTACTATTATTTATGTGGTGGAATACAATATTCATTTATTGCGCTATCGTACACAAACATGACAATTTATATTACATACACACACGAACATTCGCGCAAGCGCCCTGAGCCGCCTGTCCTCTCTCCATCCGTCTTACGAATTTTCGATCAGGTCACGTGACCTGACGCGAGTTTATACGCCCTCTCTCCATCCGTCTTACGAATTTTCGATCAGGTCACGTGACCTGATGTGAGTTTATACATTTTTACCCATTCCAAAAAAGTACACAGCGCCGCTAATGAAGTTTTCACTTCAAAAAGAAAAGGGCTGTTTTTAGGGCTTTTCCGGCCATTATTCGATTTTTTCTTGCCGTAAAAACCATTCCCGAAACTTCAACAAACATTTAAAAAAAAGAATTGGCCAAATTGGTCCAGGCGTTGTTGAGTTATGCGCTTACCAACACATTGAGCGATTCATTTTTATATTATAGAAGATAGATTGCATGATTGAAATGTGGATTTATTTTGTCTGAAATAAATGAATATTATTATTATGAATGTAATGTTAACCGATAGTCAAGTTTAGAAGGAATACAAGAAGTGAGGCTCGAAAGTACAGTGTAACGAAGGAATATTCGTTTGTGTGTACCAGGGCTGCATGGGCGCGGTGCACGTGGGCGGGCTGCTGCTGCCCTTCTTCACGGAGCAGGAGCTGTTCGTGGGCACCACCGCCGCGCTGCTGGCCGCGCAGCCGCACTACGCGCTGCTGTACGTACCTACTCACGCTCACTTCGCACTTATGGAATACACTTTTTGTTACAATCAAACATTATTCACTGTACGAACAGAGTGACGATTGCGACCGTCGCCACGCCTCGACCGCGCTAACACTTTTTGTGCTCAACATATCTTTATTTTCGAGTTTGGTTGTTCTTCGTGTTGATTTCTTGTAAATTTGTAAAGTTCCCCACGAATTAATGTTTTCCTAACGTAGACGACGTCCTTAAAAATATTTAAAATTGATAATCTTCTTACATCGTCATGTTCAAGTTACAATAACGAATACGAGTTTCGAGCGCGAAGTACTCGATCGTTAAAAGTATAGTGCGGTGCTGCAGGTCCGGGCGGCCCTACGGCGCGGCCACGGGCGTGGGCTGCGTGCTGTGCCTGGAGAGCGACTGCGCCAACGGGGGCCACTGCATCAACGTCATGACGGACTACTCCTGCGCCTGCCCCAGGGGGTACGAGGGGGACTACTGCCAGGTGATACCCGCCGCTCATACCTTTTGTTATACGTTTATTATAATTTCGATCAAGAAGTATCCACTTCTAGACGTAAATCTCTTCTTAAACTTCACCGCGACGATCGATTTGGCAAAGATTGCGGAAGAAAATTCTTGAATACGGTACATTGTTAATAACAACAAAAGATTTTATGGTGGGATATGTTATTTATAATGGTTTGGTATGTATACGATAGGTCGACATCGACGAGTGCGCGACGCACCAGTGCCAGAACGGCGCCAGCTGCGAGGACGGGGTGGCCAACTACACCTGCATCTGTCCGGTCGGCTTCTCTGGAGAGCGGTGAGTTGACTCTCCTTAGTATATCGTTCCCTACGCAAATATTTCTACCGAATTCTTAACTTTATAAACGGGAACCCTCGAACTCCTTTCCGACGCTCTAAAATATAAGCAAATCTTTTCCGTCGCGCACGCACGACGTTTTTAAGCGTATCGATTGACTCGAGGCGAGAGCTTCGTCTTCGGGTTAGTTTTAAGTCGCTATGAAAGCTCTTCGTTCTATGGAAGAAGGTCATCTATGAGAATCTTCCACTTCGGTAACAAAAAGAAGGGTGTTATTTTTCTATGTTGGTATGTAAATTAAGTACGCTATAATGTATAATAGTAATATATAATGAGAGTGTGTGATGTAGGTGTGAGCACGACATCGACGAATGCTTAACTGCGCCGTGCCTGCACGGCGGCTCGTGCACGGACGGTGCGGGCGATTTCTCGTGCGCGTGCACGGGCGCGTGGCACGGGCCCACGTGCGCGCTGCCGCGCGACCGCTCGTGCGCGCACAAGCCTTGCGCGCACGGGGCCAGCGCCTGCAGGGACCTCGCGCCTGGTACGTACTGCTGTGCTTCACCTCTCCGCTTCCATTCCCGAGATTGTTATCCAAATTTTTGCATCATCTGCTAAATAAAATAAATAATTTCGAATTGTTTGGGGTTTTTATCGGAATAATATACTTTTGCTCGTGACTCTGCTTGCATGTATGTTGTTTATTGCGGTAAAGAATAGCTTATATCTGTCTGACAGAATTACTTCTGAATTTGTAATATTAGAACGAATTTACAAAAAGTTTTTTTCATCATCATTATTCAATAATTACGACAGCTGGACTAACAGTCCAGCTGTTGTAATACAAGTTTTACTTGGTATGAAACTAGATGACAACGTGTCAGTTATCCGAAATATTTCTCATTATATAATATGGAGTAAATTTAAGTAGCTTGGTGACACGTTGAAAGAATGAATGACCGGTTGAAAGAATGAAACTAAGCCAAGCAACGTCAGAAATACCTAAAACCGATAAGCTGCTGGCTGGCTGGGAAAACTCATGAAATATGTACAATTAAAATATATATTTTTCTTTACTCTATCTCTAAAGAAGAAGAGTGAAGTTTCATTAGAATATATCAATTTGAATTAATACATGCATGTATTAAAATGTGTATTGTTTGATGTAGATCCACCGACCGGTAACAACTTCACTTGCGTATGTCAAGAAGGGTTTGAGGGCGCGCTGTGCGAGTCCGCGTTCTGCGAGCTCGCGCCCTGCGTGCACGGGCTGTGCGACAATAAGGTAAACCACTAACATGCCGATGTAACCGAAACAATTGTTACTATTGAAGTAGTGTGACAAAGTTTTGTACTAGCAGTAATCAATGTTTACGAATTATAAGTTAATGTGAATTATTTCTTAACTATCATAACTATAAATTCAAATAGGAAATAACTTTCAGTAAATTTAAAATAAAATTGTATGTATGGCCCTGCCAAAATGACTTTATTCTGCCTGATGGAAGGCATGAGCAGAATCTAAGAGTGGTGGTCACCATACTCATAACAATGCAACATGGCGGCCCAGTGATGTGCTTCTGCATCATTGGGCCTCCGGTCTCGCACTCACCAACCGTACCGGGTAGCACCGAGCCGGTCGCCTGCATATTGGAGCTGACGCGCGTGTTGTTGTGCAGACGGGCGTGTGCGTGTGCTCGGCGGGGTTCGTGGGGCGGCGCTGCGAGGTGGAGCGCGACGAGTGCGCGGAGGCGGGGGGCGCCGCGTGCCTGCACGGGGGGCGCTGCCGGGGGGGCAGGGGGGACTTGCTCTGCGACTGCGAAGGCACGGGTGAGTCACCATCTCTTACCACTCTCGCTGCGAGGTGGAGCGCGACGCGTGCGCGGAGGCGGGGGGCGCCGCGTGCCTGCACGGGGGGCGCTGCCGGGGGGGCAGGGGGGACTTGCTCTGCGACTGCGAAGGCACGGGTGAGTCACCATCTCTTACCACTCTCGCTGCGAGGTGGAGCGCGACGAGTGCGCGGAGGCGGGGGGCGCCGCGTGCCGGCACGGGGGGCGCTGCCGGGGGGGCAGGGGGGACTTGCTCTGCGACTGCGAAGGCACGGGTGAGTCACCATCTCTTACCACTCTCGCTGCGAGGTGGAGCGCGACGAGTGCGCGGAGGCGGGGGGCGCCGCGTGCCTGCACGGGGGGCGCTGCCGGGGGGGCAGGGGGGACTTGCTCTGCGACTGCGAAGGCACGGGTGAGTCACCATCTCTTACCACTCTCGCTGCGAGGTGGAGCGCGACGAGTGCGCGGAGGCGGGGGGCGCCGCGTGCCTGCACGGGGGGCGCTGCCGGGGGGGCAGGGGGGACTTGCTCTGCGACTGCGAAGGCACGGGTGAGTCACCATCTCTTACCACTCTCGCTGCGAGGTGGAGCGCGACGAGTGCGCGGAGGCGGGGGGCGCCGCGTGCCTGCACGGGGGGCGCTGCCGGGGGGGCAGGGGGGACTTGCTCTGCGACTGCGAAGGCACGGGTGAGTCACCATCTCTTACCACTCTCGCTGCGAGGTGGAGCGCGACGAGTGCGCGGAGGCGGGGGGCGCCGCGTGCCTGCACGGGGGGCGCTGCCGGGGGGGCAGGGGGGACTTGCTCTGCGACTGCGAAGGCACGGGTGAGTCACCATCTCTTACCACTCTCGCTGCGAGGTGGAGCGCGACGAGTGCGCGGAGGCGGGGGGCGCCGCGTGCCTGCACGGGGGGCGCTGCCGGGGGGGCCGGGGGGACTTGCTCTGCGACTGCGAAGGCACGGGTGAGTCACCATCTCTTACCACTCTCGCTGCGAGGTGGAGCGCGACGAGTGCGCGGAGGCGGGGGGCGCCGCGTGCCTGCACGGGGGGCGCTGCCGGGGGGCAGGGGGGACTTGCTCTGCGACTGCGAAGGCACGGGTGAGTCACCATCTCTTACCACTCTCGCTGCGAGGTGGAGCGCGACGAGTGCGCGGAGGCGGGGGGCGCCGCGTGCCTGCACGGGGGGCGCTGCCGGGGGGGCAGGGGGGACTTGCTCTGCGACTGCGAAGGCACGGGTGAGTCACCATCTCTTACCACTCTCGCTGCGAGGTGGAGCGCGACGAGTGCGCGGAGGCGGGGGGCGCCGCGTGCCTGCACGGGGGGCGCTGCCGGGGGGGCAGGGGGGACTTGCTCTGCGACTGCGAAGGCACGGGTGAGTCACCATCTCTTACCACACCCTCACATACCTCTTGCTTCATGGCCCCGCTGCTGAACACTAAAATATGACTATCGCACCACTCATTCAAATTAAAATATTTATCCAAATACCGCTATTCTGTTTAGAATTGCATTTCTTTCTTTTGATTTCTCGTGATTTAGCGATTACTTGAATTATGAAAAACAATGTTTTCATTGTCATTACGCATGAATAATATCGATAAGTGGATTTTTTTAGTAACCCATATCATAACAAATTACAGACACCGCAACTTTTAAAAGCGAAACTCCTAACACAACTACTTATGAAATATTCACGTAGTTTCAAATATATTCGATAGTAATGTACCAGATCATTAAAAATGTATATTTGTAAATAGAACATAAATATGGATTTTAAGACTCAACATTTTTTTTTCAGTCAATTCTTACACAATTAACCTTAAATGATATTTGAATTAAATTAATAATTAAATTTTATTCAAATTAAATTTAAAACTAACTGTAACATTTTACTTCATAAATGTTGATACATTCCATTGATGGCATAGTAGTCGCCGCTTTCTGTTGCATTGAGTGTCGAAGGTTCAAACCCCACACGAAACAAGGTCGACAAACTGTTATTCTGGATGTGGGGTAGTTGGTCAAAGTGCCTTGCGATACAAGGAATATTTCAAAATGGAGTAGTTGTCGTTAAACAAACTAAATTACTTAAAAGAAATATACTTTTCTCTACCGGATATCCGGCACATCGCTATTTCTCAACTGTTCGGCCCTATGCTTGTGTACTATATTGTCTCGCATGAGTCAGTAGCTCCATCATCGCTAGACGTCATTGTAGTAAACCAAACCGCAGCATCAAACATATACCAATGTGTGACTCATTAAGTAAATAATTGTGTTTTGTTATGATAATTTTAATGGTGTCAATTTACATATACCTAAAGCATTGCAGTGGAAAATGGAACAATTACATGTAATAGTAATAATACACTCACGCCTATATCTGCGAAAGAACAGGCAGAAATACATCACCCAAAGGTTGGCTGGTAGAGAATACCTTAGGCATTAAGCCCGCCGATGTAACATGTGTGCGTGATGTTTTAAAATAAAAATAAATTAAAAAAGCAATGAAAATACACTTCTGTCTGCTCTTTCATAAATAGGTATAGGTTTTAAATTTGCCGTATATAATTTTAGTCCTATTATTTTATTAGTAGACAAACTTACAGAATTTGTAGTGATTAGATGTTCTAATTAAGAATAGATCGAGAGACATAAAGATAAGAAGAAAAGCCGATAGTAGAAGTGGAATGTTGTATACACATAGGAGCAAGAGTTTAGCATCACTCGGTGACTGACAGACAGACAACACACTTGATATGAGCGATGATTGCCATGAGCGGCAGCAATAACTCAACTAATCGTCAGTTGACGCCTCAGCTCAAAGTGCTATATAAGCTAAAACACTGTACCATAACCACATAATACTTAATTAATCGTTTGATATTTATAAATGTTCACTGATATCGACGTGACCCAATATGGTGTTTGATGTGGGACATCGGCCGAATTATCTATCTATAATTTGATATAGCTTATCTCATAAACCAAATATTTTCCATTTCATTAGTCTTTGCTATACCATTGCGCTACTATTTTTTCTTAGGCGTGGAGCAGTAGCAACAATCGCGATATTGGCGATTAAAACTGCGGGGAACAGCACGTGAATATACACACATAGAAACATGTGTATGTGTTTATATCGGGTACATTGGTATCTTATCGTGTCGCCATCGCGTCATCGCTAGCTGATAACATCGGCGCTGATAACAGGACACTGGCTCACAAACTTGTTTAAATGATGACGTAATGGATTAAGAAATTGCAAGATTTTTTCGAATTAGTTTTTAAAATACACTAATAGCTAATAAAAAAATTAATTAATTGGAAGAAAAATTATGAGTTTTAAAAATATTAAAATTTGTAGTTTTTGTTTCGAAATTAGGGTTTTGAATACCACACAACATAAGATTAATTACTTTTTTAACTCCAGAAGAGAAAGATAGAAGTTTATCTGATTCTAATTATAAGAAATAATATTGATAAAAAACAATTCTGTGATCGTTTTCAAGGTTGATACTGAATTTCTGTCGTCTGAAGACCAATAACTATTTACCAAACTAGGATTAGAACTCCGAAGCTCCCAATTTGATAGAGATCACAATATAACAAAGAGATCTAAACAACCAGGCATTATATTGTAATCTGAACGTTATACAAATGCTTTTGACTTTAATTCATTTACAAGTTACACTTTAAAACTAATTATAATTGCTTTCGGTGATTACTACAGATGATTTGAAGCGTAACATCTGTAGATACTTATTTACTTTGAATATAGCAAGTAGTATCTATGCGGCAGTATGTATCTTTCTCTAATTCTGTTCTAAACAAAGAATAATATTTGTAAAGAATTATCGTTCGAAAGACTTGAAACTTGGGAAACCCCCTTCGCTGGAGCTATCGGTGCGGCCGTGTGTCGTAATCGAACCAACTGAAACCACACCGTGTACTAACCTGCTCCTGAAAGAAATATAATATCGATGCTATAATGTTTATTTAATCCTCTACATTATTAGAAAAGTTAATTTAATTAATCGCGGAATATACTTTACTCCAATATATCTTAAGGAAGGAGGAAGCTACGGCACAACCAGTATTAAACACAGATGTTAACTATTTGACAAACAAACCAATGTAAAGCTAATTAGATAATAGTATTTAGAAAAATAAACGAATTATTAGAACAACACATTGCGTGTGTTGTACAGTAAACAGTTTACACATATCTATTACAAATACTTAAGAAAACAATAAGTCGGATCCGATAGGTATGTCATATCGTGTGGGGCTCGCTTACAGTCTGCATCTAATAAATAATTATTATAACAATACGCTCATCCTTGTAGTTACAAAAGGGACGACAGATGCTAGGAAACTCATCAGCGCAGTTTGTGAATCACTGACCACGATAGGCGCACTTGCGCGGACGACGCGACGCGAACGACGTTCCAACATCTTCCGTGCTGAATTATTAATATTTTATCATTTTAAGTAAAAAAAAATTGTGATGTGTGTTTTCTCGTGGTGATGTGATACGGTGATATTGTGATACCGTGATGACAGTGTGCTCGAGACAATGATGCGAGTGATATTAGTGTTGTTAATAGGTATCACGGATCAGTTTTATTTTCGTTATTAATTTTCAGCTGTTTACTTAGGCCATGTCTGAAGAGTATAACGCTTTTTTGCATGGCTTTTATTACTTTCACTGCTAATTAAGTAACTGTCTAAATATATCAATTTTAACCCACATAAAATTGCCGTAATATTATGAACTTTTCTATGTATTGTGGATGACAGTTTTATAATTTAACATTTTATAGCTAATTTAATGATAGGACCACGAGGTGGAAGGTAGATCCTATGCTATGGCTACTTGCTATACTCCATATACCTAGAAGTCATATTAGTCTTTTCTTTTAGATCAGTCAGTCCGATAGCGATTGAGGTTCATATCGAGGGCTTATTAATAAAGGTAGCATAATGGATGCATGCATAAAGGAACTCTTTTAGGTTTTTTTAGATTTAATATACCATACGTTTGTTTTAACTGACATCAGATATGTTTATCTTTGTGTCATTATCGTTTTCATAGTCAACGCAAATTTTTATGCTAATTATGACAATAGTAGTTCCAAACAAACGTCTCAAAGCAAGCAACTTTCAGTGTCAGTAAAAAAATACTCCTATAACAATAAAATATTGTTATAATAATAATAATAATAATCAACCCAACTCTTGAACTCGCTACGCCTAACCACAAATCAACTATATACATACATGATTCACAATAATTTGTGGTTGTAATGTGTCAAGTGCCCCATATAACGGACTTTCCTGTGATTCCAATAAAATTTACATTTCTCAACAAATGTGCCATGACGTCAAACTGCGAAAAACTATTAGTCTTAGTCTTTTAGTCTTGTTATACATCATATCGCATCAAATCAACAGCATAGGCTATTGCTGGCCATAACCTTAGGAATAAGGTTTTGTCTTACTACGCTGGTCTAATGTGTTGGTGTAGGGCGCGTTTCAAGATTGCCTTTTCTTCGCAGTGATGTCGTCCTGCGTAGTTTCGTCCTTAGTCGCTGCTTACGACACCCACGAGATGAAAAGCGTTGGGGACACAAAAGTTATACAGCATATTTAAATAACATCAGACATAGTAAGGTCGTCACAACTCATTATTGCATAAAATCAAAGATGTTCATTAATAAAAGAGGAACTAAAGGAACCTTACAATAAATGAAAAATAAATTAATAAATTATTATTCAATTGGGACAAATTAATGTAATAAGAGTGTTCAGCTATTTTCCTGTAAGTGAACGCCATTGAACGTGTTTTGCACTGCTGAAGGTTTTACCTCATTGCGTACCACCGTAGTACGAGTATTTATCAATTATTGTAGTATAAACGAAGTTCAATGAGTTGATTTTTATAAGAAAGAATTTTCGCTACCATAAAGGTATATGTTAATTTTAAAGCATTTGTTTTAAATATAAAAGTAAATAACGAAATAACAAGTAAAATCATAATTATTGTAAGCTTATCTTAAAAGTTTGTGCTTAAAATGATTTTACTAGAGAAACTTATTGTTCCGCTTGGGAGTCTTTGAAATTCTCAATAGCTGTGCATCTACTATAATATACATGTATTATACATATGAACCTTCCTCTTGAATCAAAATATCTATCTATTGCTGCAAACTGCTTTTAAAATCAGTTGAGTAATTTAGAAGGTTAATATTGAGTAATTGATAGTAAAATATTGAGTATAAAAATATAAATAAAAAAATATTGATTTTCTCTGATATATTATTACACTTTGCTGTATAACTTATATGTAAACTAACTGCTGTACAAGCTCTTTGGGCTCTAACACAAGAATAAGACTATGTACTTGATATTTTGAACGGATATAGAATTTACGATCGTGAATAACTATTTTTTCGCTCTAAATTTACATACACGCTAGTATCTAAAGCTTACTGATCACACTGCGTTTGCAGCCGGCGCTAATATGTTCGCAAGTATCTACAAGTCGAACGCGTAGAAATGAAACGACCTCTAATCATCGGAGGCGGGTAAAAACTGGCCTCGCTATCATTTTCCTGATCTTGTCATTGTCATAGCACAAAAAACATGTGGAAGTAACTATCGGAACACAATATTTAATCATTCATTGTTAATCTTTGGGTTTTTAAGTTGTATTTATAGACTAAACAAATACACATAATAATTATAATATTTACGCTGAACGAGAATTTAAATCGTAATTTCTGTCTTTGAAAGCCAACGTCTCTGATTTAAATAATTAAACCACATCTAAGTATTTTATCTGTATTTCGTTGCAGCTGACAGTAGTTAGAATTGAAATTAACGAAATACTGCTAGTGCACGAGAGTCTAATTGTTCAGTAGTTCTAAGTTTAACAATACCAGATTTAAAAAGATGAAACTAGAAAAATAGCTAACCTTCAAGGAACCGCAAGGCGGTCCTTAACATTGTTATGTTGTATAGCTACTGATAACGTTATCACAATGAAACGATTCTATGATAAATAGCCTACATGACATTACAACATCGATGATATAATTTGTTGTTAGTGATTTGTATAAAATTAAATGTTTTCTCTTTTATGTACCTACTCTCTAGATGGTACTTCTGCCGAGTCTTCCTAATGTTTTAACACTCGAAAGTCAATAAAACTGTAAAATTTATGACCCGGATTCAATTAAGGCGAAAGTGATAAAAGTTATCGATAAAGAAAGAAATATGTTATTACTGAATCAGTAAGTATAGGTACGTACCCCGACGCTTTTATGTCATTATAAACAATGTCTATCAATAATAATGACTCATGCTCACACTTGGAATTAGGTTTTGTATTATCAGTACAATAGTTTACGCTATACAATATTCAATGACTTTTTACAAAAATAAATTAATGCCGAACATTATTGTTTCGTTTGATATGCATTCAATAAATCCTTATGACTGCCAATACTACAGTACAGATAATTACAAACATGTGATTCTTTAATTCAGTTAATTAAATCTAGCTTCTAACTATTATTTGTTACTTTAATTTATCTAAATATAAAGAGTTTGCTTTTGTTCATTTATTGTATCTGTATTTGTGCTACGAAGTTTAAAGAAAGAGGTCCCAGAATGCTGCCCTGTAGCACGTCGTATTAAATATGCTATATACCTGTATGTTTTTCATTTCATGCATTCCCGTTTCAGTTGACCAATTAGTTACTAGAAGAACTATAGAATTCTAGTGTTCTTCTATACCTAAGAATTCTATGTTTTATGTAAAACTGCAACATACAACATGTCAAATGCCTTGGTTAAGTTTAAAATACTCTGAGGCACAGAGTTTTCCTACGTTTTAGGTCTTGACGTTTTATGTGTTTTTTTGTGCCTTGCGACAGGATGGACGGGTGCGCGCTGCGAAGTGGACGTGGACGAGTGCGCGACGGGCGCGGTGTCCTGTCTGCCGGGCGACTGCCTCAACCTGAACGGCTCGTACACGTGCCTGTGCGCCGAGGGCTACTGCGGGAATGCGTGCTCGCTCAAGGACCCCTGCTTCGCGGAGCAGGGCGAGGGGCTCAACCGCACGGGCCCCTGCCTGCACGGCGCGCGCTGTGAGCAGCGCTGTGCGGCCTCCACTGACTACATCTGCCACTGCGTCGATGGCTGGGGTGGCAAGAACTGCTCGCGACAGGTAATATACGAGTACATCATTTGTCTTATACAAATAACTTACATTCCGTTTAACAATAATTGTTTACCATTTTAAAAATTTTGTCGTTAATTAGATGCAACACTTGTAGTTGCGCGAACAAGTGTTCTGAAATTTCTTTTTGCGGATCACTTCTGTTATTTAGTTATTAATGGTGTATATTTTTCCATAGAAGAACATAACGGGTTTTGTTAAAGCGTAGGACACATTCTGACTGCCTCGATGGCGTAGTGGTAGCGTATGCGACTGCTAAGCTTGAGGTCTCGGGTCGGACGAAATGTTTGTATGACCTGCAAATATTTGTTTCGAAGTTTGGGTGTTTTCTATATATAATATGTATATATTTATAAAAAAAGTATATATGTATTCATATCAGTTGTCTAGTATCCATAACACAAGCTCCGCTTAGCTTGGGACTAGACGGCGTTGTGTGTTAGGTGGGGGTCCGGAATATCGATTGATTAATGATTTATTCGTTCAGGTGGTGGCAGGTGGGTCGTCGGGCGACAGCGGCAGCGACAGCTCGTCGGCCGTGCTCATCGGCGTGGGCGCGGCGCTGGTGGCGCTGGCGCTGGGCGCGGCGGCGCTGGGCGGGCTGGGCGCGCAGGCGCGGCGCAAGCGGGCCACGCGCGGGACCTACTCGCCCTCGGGCCAGGAGTACTGCAACCCGCGCCTCGAGAAGATGCAGCACGCGCTCAAGCCGCCGCCCGAGGAGCGCCTCATATAGCACCACCACCGCCACCACACGTCGGTACGCAACTACGCGTCTACTCTATCTTACCTTGCTCGATACTTACCGAAGTGTATCTACTTTGCCGATAAATCGTTTCAAACCGTCGAACAGCAAAGAACTCCCTCTTTTACGATGCGTGGCACTCTACGTCAATATTGGTCGGAGATCTATGCTATTTTTACCTATATCATCACTGTAGTAGATAATAATATTAGATAAAACAGTAATATTCATATTTCGAATTCATGCTCTTTGAAATAGACTTAAAACTTCATATTTATAGAGGTTGTCTAAAAAGCAAGAAAATAGATGTACATACAAATTGGTGTCTATATTCCTAATAGGGACATTAATTAGTTATTACATGGTCAATCGACAGTAAGAGTATGAACCTGGATCTTCAATCGTTGAAATGTGTCAAATATATCTATCTGACTATTGTAGTTATTATATAACTTACTAAGCCGTAAAACAGGAGAGTTGGAACCTAAAACTGTCTTTCGAAAAGGTGGATGTAGGAGCATAATTGGTTACCTGCGATACTTATGAGGAATACTAAATTTAAACTTATATAATACAAAATACTTATAAATTATTTGTCAACTCAAAAGAACTACTTTCATCTCCATTTTTAAGTTACAAATAATTTTTACACATTAAAAGATGAGAAGATAAAAATACTAGAAACATTTAACGTACACGATGAATGGAAAAAGTAAAGAAGTGCCTAAGATAAAATAGTTATATCACATAAACCACCAAATCATATTTATTCCACTAAAATTATGTGAAATATGTTATAATTAAATTTTCTTTAATCATTTCAGATCCTAGAGAAGAAAATAAATCTGAACAAAATAATTAGAAAATTACAACCAACAACAAACAAAGGAGCTCATCGTGTTCTACAACGTGTTTGTGTGTTTGTGAGCTTGCGTGTCTAGACCTAATGTTCTTAGAAGTGAAGAGGGCGCCCGGACGGGCTTCAACGACGCTCCCTCTCGTCCCTCGCTGAGTGCGAGGTATTGTGTGCTTGTGTTACTGTTGCGCGAGTGGACGCCGCGGTGCTGGCCACTGTGGCAGAGATCTGGGACCTTTTACACGGAGACGAGCTCCGGTTATACGGGTTTTTATATAGGAGCTGCCTTTTTTATATTCTCGATGTTACTTCCCGTGGTCTCCGACGACAGTGGCGCCCCGAGGACTCCCCTCCACCGACGGATGTACATTTTTTATAAAAATGACAAATTTGTATTTAATTATATTGTAGTTTAAGAGCTCATCTATTTTGATATGAAGTGTTGAGGCAATATCGGTCTAATGTTTTGGAGCGACTTTTATTATATTAGTATGACCTAATGAATATTGACAAATTGAAACTTAGTGCCTGAGATTGAGAAATATGAATTTTATATACATTTTAAGTATTGTAGTTGGTACGAGTATGTTGTAAACAAATCACGGGATATATGTACTTAAGTATGATATCGGTAATATAATGTAGGTCCAGTATTATTGAGACGTGGCCGAAGCGCTGTCACGTAACTCGACTGTCCACGTACTGTATTCGCATTGTGTAGATATGTAAGAGGAAAATATTTATTATTTAATAGTCAACAGTCGCCACGAGCGGCGCCACAGGTTAGCACTAGTATCTAGTTTAGTATGTAAGTATGGCACTGTGTTGGTTCTCGCATCGTTTTTATATCTCTAACAGTGTATCGAGACTTATGTATGAACAACAATTTTCCTATCTTCGTATACCTATCTGTTATACCTGCTCGCCTATTGAACTTTCTATCCTCTTGTTTGGTAAGAACGTATCGAAAAATAGAAGTGAAGAAACGGTGGGAGAAAATCCAGCGCAGCGTCTCTACGTTGCCGGCAGATCTGTTTCGCCTACACTTGTTATATGTAGTTATATGAAATTATGCACTGTGATAACATACTGAAATCAATTTAAATATATTTATTATATATCGGAGCCGACTACCCGGACTATGTACTTAACGGTTGAGTGGACGCCGATCTGCCGGCACTTTTGTACCTAGGTGTAAGTGTACACTATGTCATGGAAAGCGTGCAACATTCTAAATTACATTTAGTGAAGACGAGTCTCGTTCCGCCATAACAGCCCCTCCCTGCCCGCCCCGCACACCGGCGACAACATACCCGACAGATATCTAAACCTTTTTTTGCATGTTTTATATATTTGCAAATTGTAAACATTAGCAATAATTGTAGAGATTAAGGCAGCTTTTTCTTTCATCCTCAGTAGTCACAACTTTATTGTAAGCTTACAGCATTATACCAAGATGTAGTTGTCGTGTATCGTAGGCGGGTGCGTGGGGCGGGGGACGGGGGGCGCGGCGAGTCGTCCGTGCCTTAGCCACGACTGTATGCGTGCGTGCGTGCGTGTGCCCGCACTGCAACACACGAACACGTGTACTGCGTACGGGACAAGTACATGTAATCTAAGTGTATCATATAGCGTTAGTGTCGTACGGCGGAGGCAAGCGTAAGTGAACTCATTCAGTGCTCAACGCCCGGCTCCGGCGCTCAGGGCCACGTATAACTTAATAATTCCATTTTTGTGATAATTTTGTTTGTTTTAAATATTACTATGATTTTACATTGTTTTATTTTTATATATTCGTTCGTAACCTGTAAAGTGTTCCAAAATTAGAATTATGTATTCGACCGTCCGTTAGTCGTATTCGATGTTATTGTTTTAGATAAGTATTCTACCCTTTTATGGAATCCTTGTACATTTTGTATTGTGGGATTATATCGTACTGTACTAATTCTTATAACTACGACGCGATGCGGAGTGAATATGAAATATCTCCTTGTAATATATGAACACAAAGTAGCATAATATCATGTATATTAGCAAATATATTCTTAAACGAGCCATTTGTCGCAGATCACTGTCCTGGTTCATATTCACTCGATCGTTTGTTCTAATCACAAAGGATACTTGCGTATTTAGCTGTGTGACGTACGCGTGCTGTATGTCACACGTATAACGCGGCGGGAGGGTGGGGGGGGTCCGGGCTCCCTCTCGCTCGCGACTACTGTACAGCACCCATAGCCTATTGGCTTTACTCAATAAACAAACATTGTATAATAAAATATTTTTTGTTTTAATTATGAACCACTGGCTTTAAACCACCCCATGCGTTAATGTATATTTTGTGAATGAATCCAGATCTCTTTCGGAAAATATATTCACTAGCCATCTGATCCCAAACTGGGTAGTTAATGTCATTTATTTTTTAAGTAAATCTTTTACAGATACTTTTACACGTTGGTTTTAAAGCTACAAAATGCCGGTTTCCTAAGACACTCTGAGAACAAATGTCGAAACAAACCAGAGTCTTTTCAGATCCGTGAATGTTGACAAAATAAAAACTATGTCCCGGTAGCCAGGTATAAGTTCGGTTAATTATTTCTTTTCGAGCGAAACTTCGTAAAATGCATTAGAAATGTAAATTATAAATACTCGACACTACCGTCAGCTAAAAAAGGCTTTGGTCCACCATTTAAACAATAACAAACGGCAATAATATAAATCAACTCCCACTACAAGTTTTATCAGTTTCTGACGGTCCATGAGAGGCGGTTAATAAAACTAACGAATATCTCTCTGATATGATTCAGCCTTCTCGCTTTCTAAACTTTATAAAGTTATTGAGCCTCCTGTTAAATCTTTTGTATTCTACCAACCCACAACCAATAAATTCAGAGAACAATCCAGCTTCTAAAGAGTGACTACACTAGCTTGTGCAATCAGATTAGTGCCGAGATTATAATAATCGATTTATTGTACACCAGATTACTCACAAAGGTAACTTAAAGCTAAGAGGTACAATTGGCGGCCTTATCGCCCGAAGGCAATCTCTTACAGGCAACCATTGGATGGAAAGAAAGACGTGGAAAATTCAAGGTATATATATATACCTTGAATTTTCCACGTCTATATATATATATATATATATATATATAACTTATATATACATAGTAGCTGACCCACGCAACCTCGTTCGTTCGTTCCTCGTTCGTTGCGTCTTCTAGTGCCCGTAGCGTGAAAATTTTCCCCCGTTTTTGAAACATTCTTCAGTGGTGCTCCGCTCCTATTAGTACGAGTATTAGCGTGATGATATATAGCCTATAGTCTTCCTCGATAAATGGATTATCCAACACTGAAATTATTTTTCAAATGATTCTTGAGATTGGCGCGTTCAAACAAACAAACAAACTCTTCAGCTTTATAATATTAGTGTAGATGACAATATCCAAGCACAGATTGAGCCAGTGCATAGTATATTTTAAGCAGAACATCCATATGAGCAATATACCTCAAGTATAAGTTGCCTGGTGCGGGCGATAACGTTGTCAATGTGCGAGTACCAGTTGAGCTTTTCATTTAAAATTATACCTAAATATCTCACATCTAGTAATCTGAAAGTAAGAGAAGAAGTATGATAATCGCATGCGTGGACCTTGAGGTTAATGTTTGGGGGTTGGATATTTAGCAGATTCGCACCAAGCCACCGATCAATCTTATGAAGTCCCAACTCGGCGTAGCGGTGAACGTGGTCCCAACTCTCCATGGAATACAATCGCAGTGTCTTCAGAGTTTGAGAATATTTTGCCATTTCTTATTGATTGCTCACATAGATCGTTCATATAAAACAAGAAGACAGTTGGACCGATTATTTTTTTTTCTGTGGGACACCACAGAAGCATCGGAACTGATCATATTGCCGATTCGAATCCGCTGAGTACGATTTGTCAAAAAATATTTAAAGATACTTAAGGCATTTCCACGTATACTAATAGGTTGTAATTTATTTAGAAGAATCGGAATAGAAACACAATCAAACGCCTTAGCTAGATCGAGGAAAATGCCCATGTATTTTTGTTTTGTGTCTACCTGTGAATTTACAAATTCTGTCAGCTCAACGACAGCGTCTTCAGTGGATTTGCCTGATCAAAACCATATTGAGAGGCAGAAAAATATTCTTGAGCGCCAGATACTTAACTAGTCTGTAGTTTAATATTGGAAGACATAGCAATCGGATCACTCCCCATGGTAAATGCGGTAGAAGATGCACAGCGAAGCCACATCTCAGCGCAGCGCCAGAGAGTCTAGCCGAATTTCAAGATCCTGGCAATCGACGATACGAGTCGCCCTCCGCTGAATGCGGTCCAGAGCTGGTATTGGGGTGCCCCTGCCCAAAGATAAGGAAAGTATTCCATGTGAGCCCGAACCTGCGCCTTATAAAGCCGAAGGCGGTTGGCTGGAGTAAAATACTGCCTCGATCTGTTGAGCACACCTAGCTTTATCGAGGCCAATTTGACCTTACAATGCTGTGTCATTTGTATGTAATAGTATCTTACAGTTTGGGATGAATTTGGTGCAAAAGTGAATAAGAAAGACTGAAAGGCCAAGCACGCTTCCCTGAGGAACGCTAAAGCTAGGACTGGGAGGGTCACTTATATTGGTACATTATTCTGACATACGTGGTTCGATTAGATTGGTAACTTTTGAACATATCTAGGTCACAGCCAGGGATTCCATTTTAAAGAATATATCAATAACTGGATCTTTTGTCCAGGTTCCTCACCACTGTTCCAATCAGTTAAAACACGAAATTTTTAATTGACTTACCCCTTCTAAAGCCGTATTGACACTTCGCGATTATATTATTACCCTCAAGTTAATTGGAATGTTTATTTAAAAAAAACTAATATCATAGAAACAGTGGTGGGAACCGCGATAGGCCTGTAGTTTGTAACACTGTTTCTATCTCCACCCATAAGAATTGGACTGATTAGGATTCTCTTAAATCTGTTAGGAAGGATCCCAGATAAATGATGAAGATGCAGTTGTGATATATAAAATGAAACACACACTAGCTCTAGACACGTCCTTTATTCAAATACTGTACAGGCTTTATAGAATATTATACAATAACAACGCGGGCCGCTACCGCCGCGGGTCGACAGCATAACGGCCGCACCCGCTCACAACCAGCCACACAACACGCGGCCGGCTGCGGGCGGGACCACCGGGACTGGTGCTGACTGCCCCCCCCCCCCCCACTCTTCACCACGGCGAGCAGCGGCCACGCCGCGGCAACTCGTCACATTTGATGCGCGGTTGCAGACAAATGATACCCTAGTTCGACTCTGTCCCTGCGAGCCCAGTGGGCCCCGGAGACAGCGCCGAGCGAGGTGGGCGCTGACGTGCCGCCCCGAACCTTTCATCTTTAATTGTAAATGAAAAATCTAAAGAAAAAAGTATTGTCATGATTTAATCAGGTCGTTAAGTAGAGCAGTCGTCGGCCCGACAGCACGCCGAGCGCCCACCGCGTGGCGACGCAAGCCACGCTCAAGCTACGCAAAGGAATGACTTAGATTTACCTCTTCGCCCCATCGATCGCTATCTGTTCCCCGCCGAGCGTCCCGCGACCCTCGTTTGGCACCGCGACTAAATAATTTATAAATTACACATTGAAAATATAATATGGAGGGATTCGGAAGTACTGCGTTGATTACACGACGAATGTCTGTCTGACCGACCAGTCGCTGGACCGGCGTGGCGACAGAGCGTTAGCACCGACGGCGAGCTCTCGTCGCTCGCCGGAGAACGACTCGCGGAGGAAGAGCGGACGAACGCGCGACATAGGAACGATCGCTCGTCGAGTAGGTCGTCATCAATTCAAAAGATTCCTACTTACATTAAATATCAAATAAAAATAATGTAAACCATACAAAACTGTCGGATTGCACGAACACAACCATTCTCGTAGAACTGCTACCGAATAGTAATAATTAACATTAAATTACGAATCGTAAAACAATTATGGCATAATTTATATTAGATAAAACAATAAATATATATGCATTGGTCTCGGCAACACGCAGTCGCAGCGGAGCGCACGCGCTTGGCGCGAGCCTCAGCTGGAGTGCAAGCACGAGCGCATGCACGAGCACGAACACGAGCACGCGTACGAGCACGAGCACGGCCGCGCACGTCTAATACTGTCCACACGACACCTCGCCGGCTCGGGCGCTCGGGCTACCTGGCACAACAAAAAAAGTAATATATTTAATTACATACTAATCGAAAATGAATTACCAGTACTACTATTATACAACGTACGTACGTAGGATGGACCTACGGATATTTGATCCTGAGGTCATTAGAACCGTTGCTGCGTTAATGTTGCACAAGTGGGCTGTGTGAGGAGCTCGTAAGCAACGACGGCGCGGTCAATACCTGGAGGAGAGATCGCTAGTGGCATGATACCATTAGGGTCTCCGGTTTTTGGAGGTCACGTTAAGCAGTCGGTCCCGGTTGTTATCACAGGACAACAATCATGAAACTTTATTGACTTTAGACTGCTTCGGTGGTGCAGTGGTAGTGTATGCGACTGCTGTGCTTGAGGTCTCGGGTTCAAATCCTGGGTCGGACCAAGTGTTTGTGTAATCTACAAATATTTGTTTCGAAGTTTGAGGGTTTCCTATGTATCATATTTATGTATTTACAAAAAATATATATATTTATATATTTTTATATCAGTTGTCTAGTACCCATAACACAAGCTCTGCTTCGCTTGGGACTAGATGGCGTTGTGTTAGATGTCCAAAAAAAAATGAATCTTAATAGCTTCTTCTTAAAAACATCCAACTGCAAGAACTGCAAGATTCCGTAGCTACAACGTCGTGTGCACTGGGCAGTGGCCCTGTGGTGGGTTGGTGCGGGGAGGCGGGGAGGCGGGGAGGCGGGGAGCAGCTACCTGTTGTCGTGCGGGTGCAGCACGACGCGCTGGTAGTCGCGGCGCGCGAGCTGCTGCTGGCGCTGGCGCGTGCCCAGCTCGGCCGTGCCGTCGCGCGTTATGTACAGCTGGAGCCCGGACGCTGCAACGACGCACACATCATAACCTTAGTTCGTGGTTTACTTTTCACCGAATTAATGTGGAGTCCAAACTGTAACCCTCCCCCCCTTTAGTTCTAAAGGCGGAGAAGAACTCCAAATATAGAGTTGCAGGTGTCCGGGTCACTTACCATTAGGTTGATTAGGTGAACCGTTTACAGACAATGTTTGAAATCTTTAAGAGTCGCAAAACTGAATATCACATGAGCAAGATCTATAATGCTGAATTATTTGCCTATCAATAGTAATATTATAAATTCGAAATTAATTTTGACTCTCCGTTACGATTTCAATGAAATTTGGCATAAAGATAGTTTGATTCTTGAGGAAGAATATACGCATACTGTTTACCGCGATAATTGACAGCTTATAAAAATAAGTGTAGGAATGAGACTCACTCTCGGCGGAGTCCTCGACGGCCTGCTTGAGGTCAGTGGCGGCCAGCAGTTCATCGATGAGGTGGTCCGGGTTCACGCGCGTGTTGCCCACTCGACTGGAAACCACGTGCTGGAACCCACAATTATTTACAGTTATTATTTTACGCTTACTATTCAGAAAACCTACATATAAAGATTAAGAAAAAAGGAGTTTTAATTTTATAGGACCATAACTAAGACCAATCCTAGATAATTACTGCAAATATACCATTATAATTTTTATCCATCAAACACTATAATGAATACATGGAGAGTAGTTTGGTTTTAACAACTTACAAATTCATTTGTTCGCCATCTTCATTCAAGTTTCTACTATTCGAGGGTTTCCCTTAGCTCGGGTCTAGTGGTTGGTGACCGTGACGTCGAGAGTTTGATTCCCAGCCAAGACAAATTATTTTGAGATGTGCCCGATTATTTATAACAAACAAGAGATATTAAAATACTAAAAAAATAAATAAACAATAAACTACATGGCGTGTGTACAATACACTACTACTAACGCCATCTAGTTTATTGCGTATTAAATTGTATTCAAGTGTTCATGCGATTATAGGTTTTATAGTATCCATGCAATTTTAAATGAGACTGTGTGTGTGTTAGTGTAGATTCTATTAACGACATGCAACTCTCTACAACAAACGTATTGGCAAACGTAGTGTGGGACGCTCTCTGGCCAGAGGGCGGGACGATTTACGTAAAACGGCTTGGGAGAGGCCTATGTCCAGCAGTGGAGTGCGGCGGGCTGACGATGACGGACTTTCTATAATGATGAGAAAGGTACTCACCGGCGCGTCGTCGGGCGGCGGCGCAGGCGCAGGTTGCGCGAGCAGCACGGCGGCCCTCGCCCGCTCCAGCAGTACCCACTGCGAGGGGCTGCTGGTGCCCTCTCTAGAGGTAGGTACTCACCGGCGCGTCGTCGGGCGGCGGCGCAGGCGCAGGTTGCGCGAGCAGCACGGCGGCCCTCGCCCGCTCCAGCAGTACCCACTGCGAGGGGCTGCTGGTGCCCTCTCTAGAGGTAGGTACTCACCGGCGCGTCGTCGGGCGGCGGCGCAGGCGCAGGTTGCGCGAGCAGCACGGCGGCCCTCGCCCGCTCCAGCAGTACCCACTGCGAGGGGCTGCTGGTGCCCTCTCTAGAGGTAGGTACTCACCGGCGCGTCGTCGGGCGGCGGCGCAGGCGCAGGTTGCGCGAGCAGCACGGCGGCCCTCGCCCGCTCCAGCAGTACCCACTGCGAGGGGCTGCTGGTGCCCTCTCTAGAGGTAGGTACTCACCGGCGCGTCGTCGGGCGGCGGCGCAGGCGCAGGTTGCGCGAGCAGCACGGCGGCCCTCGCCCGCTCCAGCAGTACCCACTGCGAGGGGCTGCTGGTGCCCTCTCTAGAGGTAGGTACTCACCGGCGCGTCGTCGGGCGGCGGCGCAGGCGCAGGTTGCGCGAGCAGCACGGCGGCCCTCGCCCGCTCCAGCAGTACCCACTGCGAGGGGCTGCTGGTGCCCTCTCTAGAGGTAGGTACTCACCGGCGCGTCGTCGGGCGGCGGCGCAGGCGCAGGTTGCGCGAGCAGCACGGCGGCCCTCGCCCGCTCCAGCAGTACCCACTGCGAGGGGCTGCTGGTGCCCTCTCTAGAGGTAGGTACTCACCGGCGCGTCGTCGGGCGGCGGCGCAGGCGCAGGTTGCGCGAGCAGCACGGCGGCCCTCGCCCGCTCCAGCAGTACCCACTGCGAGGGGCTGCTGGTGCCCTCTCTAGAGGTAGGTACTCACCGGCGCGTCGTCGGGCGGCGGCGCAGGCGCAGGTTGCGCGAGCAGCACGGCGGCCCTCGCCCGCTCCAGCAGTACCCACTGCGAGGGGCTGCTGGTGCCCTCTCTAGAGGTAGGTACTCACCGGCGCGTCGTCGGGCGGCGGCGCAGGCGCAGGTTGCGCGAGCAGCACGGCGGCCCTCGCCCGCTCCAGCAGTACCCACTGCGAGGGGCTGCTGGTGCCCTCTCTAGAGGTAGGTACTCACCGGCGCGTCGTCGGGCGGCGGCGCAGGCGCAGGTTGCGCGAGCAGCACGGCGGCCCTCGCCCGCTCCAGCAGTACCCACTGCGAGGGGCTGCTGGTGCCCTCTCTAGAGGTAGGTACTCACCGGCGCGTCGTCGGGCGGCGGCGCAGGCGCAGGTTGCGCGAGCAGCACGGCGGCCCTCGCCCGCTCCAGCAGTACCCACTGCGAGGGGCTGCTGGTGCCCTCTCTAGAGGTAGGTACTCACCGGCGCGTCGTCGGGCGGCGGCGCAGGCGCAGGTTGCGCGAGCAGCACGGCGGCCCTCGCCCGCTCCAGCAGTACCCACTGCGAGGGGCTGCTGGTGCCCTCTCTAGAGGTAGGTACTCACCGGCGCGTCGTCGGGCGGCGGCGCAGGCGCAGGTTGCGCGAGCAGCACGGCGGCCCTCGCCCGCTCCAGCAGTACCCACTGCGAGGGGCTGCTGGTGCCCTCTCTAGAGGTAGGTACTCACCGGCGCGTCGTCGGGCGGCGGCGCAGGCGCAGGTTGCGCGAGCAGCACGGCGGCCCTCGCCCGCTCCAGCAGTACCCACTGCGAGGGGCTGCTGGTGCCCTCTCTAGAGGTAGGTACTCACCGGCGCGTCGTCGGGCGGCGGCGCAGGCGCAGGTTGCGCGAGCAGCACGGCGGCCCTCGCCCGCTCCAGCAGTACCCACTGCGAGGGGCTGCTGGTGCCCTCTCTAGAGGTAGGTACTCACCGGCGCGTCGTCGGGCGGCGGCGCAGGCGCAGGTTGCGCGAGCAGCACGGCGGCCCTCGCCCGCTCCAGCAGTACCCACTGCGAGGGGCTGCTGGTGCCCTCTCTAGAGGTAGGTACTCACCGGCGCGTCGTCGGGCGGCGGCGCAGGCGCAGGTTGCGCGAGCAGCACGGCGGCCCTCGCCCGCTCCAGCAGTACCCACTGCGAGGGGCTGCTGGTGCCCTCTCTAGAGGTAGGTACTCACCGGCGCGTCGTCGGGCGGCGGCGCAGGCGCAGGTTGCGCGAGCAGCACGGCGGCCCTCGCCCGCTCCAGCAGTACCCACTGCGAGGGGCTGCTGGTGCCCTCTCTAGAGGTAGGTACTCACCGGCGCGTCGTCGGGCGGCGGCGCAGGCGCAGGTTGCGCGAGCAGCACGGCGGCCCTCGCCCGCTCCAGCAGTACCCACTGCGAGGGGCTGCTGGTGCCCTCTCTAGAGGTAGGTACTCACCGGCGCGTCGTCGGGCGGCGGCGCAGGCGCAGGTTGCGCGAGCAGCACGGCGGCCCTCGCCCGCTCCAGCAGTACCCACTGCGAGGGGCTGCTGGTGCCCTCTCTAGAGGTAGGTACTCACCGGCGCGTCGTCGGGCGGCGGCGCAGGCGCAGGTTGCGCGAGCAGCACGGCGGCCCTCGCCCGCTCCAGCAGTACCCACTGCGAGGGGCTGCTGGTGCCCTCTCTAGAGGTAGGTACTCACCGGCGCGTCGTCGGGCGGCGGCGCAGGCGCAGGTTGCGCGAGCAGCACGGCGGCCCTCGCCCGCTCCAGCAGTACCCACTGCGAGGGGCTGCTGGTGCCCTCTCTAGAGGTAGGTACTCACCGGCGCGTCGTCGGGCGGCGGCGCAGGCGCAGGTTGCGCGAGCAGCACGGCGGCCCTCGCCCGCTCCAGCAGTACCCACTGCGAGGGGCTGCTGGTGCCCTCTCTAGAGGTAGGTACTCACCGGCGCGTCGTCGGGCGGCGGCGCAGGCGCAGGTTGCGCGAGCAGCACGGCGGCCCTCGCCCGCTCCAGCAGTACCCACTGCGAGGGGCTGCTGGTGCCCTCTCTAGAGGTAGGTACTCACCGGCGCGTCGTCGGGCGGCGGCGCAGGCGCAGGTTGCGCGAGCAGCACGGCTCGCTTGCGCCGCTCGTGCGCCGCCCTCGCCCGCTCCAAGGACCCGCCCTCTGACGCTGACGCAGTCAGAGATCCCGACGAAGGGTTCCTGCAACACAAATACACATCTTTGTTTAAATAATCATAGAGGATATCTTGTGTTGCTTGCCTCGACTGCCTATCTCGAAACCGTCGCACGATACAAATACTAGTAATAACTATATTCTAATACCATATAGAGGACAGCGAACGTTTTCAAAGAGTGCCAATATTAAAAATTGTTTCACGAATAATGTTGGAAATAAACTCGTTAATGGCATGTTATGAATGTACGTTGAGAAATAATCATTTCTAAAAATGTTCATGTACAATAAAATTACTTCAAAACTTATATATTTGATGAACGGCGGTGGTAACGCCACCTATCCCATGCAGAGAGAAGCTCCGTAAATTGTAAATAATTTCGGGTACTTTTGGCTGTTGGCGTGATTTTCCTATTCCCCAAGGCAATATAAGCCGCAACGCGAGCGCACAGGGCCCACTTCGTTTTTACTTCGCTCGCACTTAGTCATTTAGTTTCACTTCGTTTTAAATCCGCTCCTAATAATCACTTCGCTTTAACTTTGGTTAAACCCGCTTTAATATTCGCAATCCTATATTGTTACTACATCCCGCATCCACTCCCGCTTACAACCCTTCAAATACCGCTTAAAACGCCGCGCCGCGTAAATGGGACTTCCTACAGTGGCCGCCATATTGTTGGCAAAATAGTTCTTGCAGACAAGTGAGGACATCGCTATAAACTGTGCAGTGCGCTGACTTTTTAGTGTTTAGCAAGCCACACCGCGACAGAGGAGACCAGGCTGCCCCCATAGGCGGGTCTGTACACCAGATCAAGACTTAAAGGTAAGCGGTTCCTTTTCTTTCCTAACCCCGCATCAGCCACAGCCAAATAGTTTAAAAATATACAAAGAGTTCAGGCAATGCGCAGGCATTGAAGTCATCTCTCGCAACCCGCTGAGTGTGTATGGCACTGGACTGGACTCTGGGCTAGCCAGTTTGGCGCCAACACATTTTTTGGTCCTTCGGAGCCGGATCATACCACATTCCTGGTCCTCGCCGGATCTCGGACACTTGGTTTGGTCTTTTTAGCCCTTAGAACTATCCTTTGGGGTAGTTTTAACCCGCCGCTTGTCAAGTCTAGATTAGTCTAGTACTTCCTAACCGCTATTCATTAAGTCTAGATACATCTAGAACTTAAACCCGCTCAATTTGTAAAATACATATATTTGTACCCCGCAGTTAGTCTAGAATTATCTAGCCTACACCCGCTTAGTTGTAATAATTAATCATAATTTCCTACCTAGGTAAATATTACCTATGTACAAATTTCGCTTCTATTCTTTCCGCGCCTTTGGGGTTACCTACCTACGTATATTATTTAAATTAAAGCCATACGATAACTTTATTCATTAATTAATTAAGTGTAGCTACCTTACTTATAAAAATAATTCCATAAGAGAAAATAACGAGTAATATCTGGTTTATTTTATATAAGTACCCGCGTTATATTGCATTATCGCACCGCTCGCACGGTTAGTGAATGTTAACATAATAGTTAAATTGTATTTGCTAGCTGCTTTCTATATCCTTGTGCCTTGTCGGTTCATATTATGCCACCGAAAATGACTAAACAGAACGATGAGATTATTCTGCTCGAAAATAAACGAGATGCTTTATTCGAGTTTATTCAGAGTATTTACGACAGCTCGAAAAAGGTTCATAAGGGTGTGGAATGTATGGAAGATTTTCTTAGTTCGGTAGAAACTATTGAAGATATCCGCTCAGAGTTTAGGGAAGTAGTCAATGAGCACAACCGCGTATCGCTAAAAAATGACTCCGCATATAAACCTAACTATACATCTTTAAATTCGTTTGAACAACTGTACTGTTATATAAAACGCGTATTAAAAGGTGTTGAACCGCAAACGCCCGCTAGGGACACTGATCGATATCAGGATGGTTCGACCGACCGCTTAGGTTTGAGACATAGACTGCCTTCTTTACCACCGATTGAGATAATGTGTTTTGATGGTGACATTAAAACTTGGCCGCTTTTTTACGCTGGGTTTAAATCAATCGTACACGATAATCCTATGCTGACTAACTCTGAGAGGTTGTACTATTTAATAGGGAAGCTCTCAAGTAAGGCTCAGTCTGTCTTCTCGGGTATCACGCCATCCGCGGAAAATTATGACACCATATTACGATGTCTGATAGATAGATATGAAGACAAACGTACGCTCGGTCATACCTACATAGATCAAATGTTGAATGTTAAGTTGTCTGGCCCCGCTTCTTCGTCAAAATTCCAGGCATTCATTGATCAGTTTGTCACCGCCGCAAGCGCATTAAAAAATCTACAAATCGATAATTTAAGCGATTTTATACTGCTTAATCTCGCTTTAAAAAAGTTAGACGAGGAAACAATCCGCGCATTTGAGTATCAGTACCGCGATATGAAAGTACCCACATTCTGTCAGCTGACTGAATTTATTAAAGGGCAGTACAAAATATATACAAATGTACGACCCACCGCAAATACTTTTACTTCTCGTTCTACACAAAATAAACCGCTAGGTCACATACCTAACCCGCGCGCTTACGTAGCAGTATCTACGCCGCAAAAGAAATGTCTTTGTGACAACTTCGTACATAATCATTTATTTAAATGTCAATCATTTAATAATTTAACGCCTTACGCACGCTTTAATTGCGTTAAAGAACGCAACGCTTGCATAAATTGCCTTAGTTTGAAGCACAAATCACGCGATTGTCATTCAAACATGAACTGCCGCAGCTGTGGTCAGAGGCATCATACGCTGCTGCATTTTAATAACGCTCGCAGTCGGACTTCACCGCTAACGTTTGACAACAAAATGACCGCCTCGGAAATCGAACCCGGTACCGCCCTCGCTTCGCGTCGCGTACAGCCGTCATCTCAGCCGGCCGTGCAGTCGTCTTTACCGCAGCGGGATCGCTCGGCGCGCGGTGTGAATGTATCGTCGCTGCATGCGTCCATTGCCGCGCCGGTGCAATGCCCCGCCAATAATAATGTTCAAACCGCGCAATGTACGCAACCTATGACAGTTCTACTGTCGACCGCTCAAGTCGTAATTTACGATAGTACTGGACGCGCCAATGTTATTAGAGTTCTTCTAGATACAGGGTCGCAAGTTAGTTTTATTACTAATGAATGTTGCGCGCGTTTAGGTTTGGAACGCAATAGAAACACGAGGACGATTGTTAGAGGTTTTGGTGGTTCAGAAAGGTCTATTCGAGGTTCCACCGATTTTCGGATATTTTCGCGTTTTTCTAATAACGTTCATTTCGACGTATCGGCATTTATTGTCGACCGCATTACGGACAACTTACCTACAGTGCCCGTTGATTTAACAGCGTTTTCACACTTGAACTCGCTTCCTCTCGCGGATAATATGTTCGCATCGCCCGCCGAAGTAGACGTGCTACTTGGCGCGAATTATTTTCCACACTTGCTATTACCAGGCGTGGTACATAGTAATGTTGTAGGGATACCGCCCGCTATAGAAAGTGTTCTAGGATATATAATCATGGGTTCCGCTCCCGTATTATTGTCTAAACACGAAATTAAAAATATAACCGCTTGTTGTACTGTTTTTGAACAGTCGTTGGACCTCATTCTCAAAAGGTTTTGGGAACTTGAAGAGGTCTCCGCTCCGCTCGCCCACAGTCAAGATGACCTTGAATGTGAGAATCATTTCCGCGCCACCACTACGCGCAATGCTAGTGGTAGGTATACTGTTTCGTTGCCGTTTAGGGACGATGTTTATAAATTGGGGGACTCCCTCGCCGCCGCTAAAAAACGCTTCAAGTGTTTGGAACGAAAATTAGAGTCATCAACAACATTACGCACGGCCTACAATGATATAATACGCGACTACATTGATAAAGGCTACATTAGCGAGATAGGATCGATTGATAAAATAACTCCCGCTGATTCTTATTTCGTACCGCATTTTTGTGTGCAACGCTTTGATAAAACGACTACTAAGGTTCGGATGGTCCTGGATGCCAGTTGTAAAACCAGCACAGGGTTGTCACTTAACGAAGTTTTACATTCCGGCCCTAATCTACAGGGTGATTTAAATTGCATACTTTTAAATTTCCGCTTGCTTAAAATCGCTATATCCGCTGACTGTCGTCAAATGTTTTTACAGATTGGTATGCTCGAAGCCGATCGTAAATATCAGAGGATTCTTTTCAGATTCTCGCCGCAAGACCAATTAGTAATTCTAGAATTTAATCGAGTTTGTTTCGGGATGAAGTCAAGCGTATTTCACGCTATACGCGTTGTTCAGCAGCTCATCGCTGATGAAAAGCATAAGTTTCCTACCGCCGCCGCTATCGCATCCAGTTCTACGTACATGGATGACGTGTGTTTCAGTATAATGTCGGATGACTCATCGCGCTCTGATGAAGCCGCTGCTGTTGCCGCTTGTACGGAACTCATTGACATGTTCAGGTGTGGTCAGTTCGACCTTGTGAAGTGGACTAGTAACTCCCCCGCTGTTATGCGCGCCATTCCAGCATCGCACCGCGCCTCCTCAGATCTTGAACTAGACAGGGGTGGCACACCACATAAAATATTAGGCACGCATTGGGATAGGACTAGCGACGAATTTAATTTCAAGGTCACCACACCTGAGTCGGGATGCACAAAACGGATTATTCTGTCCGTCATCGCACGCTTATGGGACAATTTGGGCCTAGTGGCTCCCGTCATTTTACGCGCCAAGCTCCTCATTCAGGAGTTATGGCTACTAAAATGCGACTGGGATGACACGCCCCCGCAGCGCATTGTGACCCTCTGGTCCCAATTTTGTAATGAGCTACCTGCGCTCAACACTATACGTATTCCTCGACATTTAGGAGTAGTTCAGGGGTGCATAGCTAACCTCTTGGGCTTTGCCGACGCAAGCGAACGCGCCTACGGTTGTGTAATATACCTACAGGTCACCATTGGTGCTGTTAGGTTCGTTAGGCTCGTGTGCTCGAAGTCTAAGGTAGCGCCGCTCAAAACAGTTTCTATCGCTAGGTTAGAGCTATGTGCCGCAGTGCTTCTGTCGAAGTTGATGCGTAGGGTACTTGACATCTTCGAACCGCGCTACAAAGTCTCAAACGTGTTCGCCTTCACCGACTCAAAGGTCGTCCTATGTTGGATCAACTCGTCCCCGCACCGCTGGCAGACGTTTGTCGCAAACAGGGTTGTCAAGGTCGTTGAGAACTTGCCTGTCAGCTGTTTCCATCACATACCGGGTGTTGAAAACCCCGCTGACTGCCTATCACGCGGCCTCCTCCCCGCTTCGCTAATCAACCATCCTCTATGGTTTGAGGGACCTCCGTGGGCATCTAGGGACCCATCAGAGTGGCCTATCGCCGAGTTTAATGGTGACGCTGTCGGTGAGGTTCCGGACACGAAGCCGCTCGCACACGCTGTGACCGTTACCGCTAATGAATCGCTTATTTACACGCTCGCTCAACGTATATCTTCGTGGTCGAAGTTATTGCGTATTATTGTTTACGTTTTTAGATTCTCAAAGTTGTTACCGCGCAGACTTTCTGTCACCCGCTTAGATCTCGAATTCGCTGAAATTAAAATATTATACGCTTTACAACAAGTTCATTTCTATGACGATATTGGTAAGATAAGAAAGGGGCAAATCTGCTCGCCCGCATTGCAGAGGTTGAAACCCTTTCTTGATAAAAATGATCTTCTTCGCGTCGGCGGACGGCTGTCGAACGCCGATATAGATTATTCGCAAATGCATCCTTGTGTGCTCCCGCGCCACGATCACGTGGTAGATATACTAATAGATTCCTATCATGGAAAGTATTTACACGCTGGTCCTGAACATTTGATGTCTTTACTAAGACATAATTATTGGATACTCTCCGCACGACGTGTTATCCGTCACCGCATACACAAGTGCAATACTTGCTTTAGGGCAAGGCCGCGTCCGTCATTTCCAATGATGTCGGACTTACAACGCTCCCGCGTTAACCCGTCGGTAAAGGCATTCGCCCACTGTGGGTGTGACTATGCCGGTCCTATACAGTTCACCCCCATGAGGGGCAAAGGAGTTAGAAGCCGTAAAGCATGGCTATGCATCTTTACGTGCCTTACTACTCGTTGTATACACATAGAAGTAGCTACGGAGCTGAGTACAGTCAGCTTTCTCGCCGCGCTCAAACGTTTTCTTTCACGCCGCGGACCGGTGCAGTGCCTTTATACTGACAACGGAACCAATTTTGTTGGTTGCCGCTCATACTTGCGCGATGTTTATAAATTCCTTGATGAATTTCGCCCGCATCTCGAACATGAACTAACAGAGAGTCGCATCGACTTCAAACATATCCCGCCTGCTAGCCCTCATTGGGGAGGATGCTGGGAGTCGATGGTGAAGGTCGTTAAGACTCATCTCTTCAAGGTGATAGGGCAACAGCTGCTCACTTATGAAGAGCTCTTAACTGTGCTTACTCAGGTCGAGGCACTCATAAATTCGCGCCCGCTTACCGCTTTAAGTAGCGATCCCGCTGAGCCGTCGGCACTGACGCCGGCTCATTTTCTTTTCACCGCACCGCTATTTTCGTTACCCGCACCGCACGTAGAATCGGCTAACCTCCTAGAGAGACACTCTCTCTTAGACAAGCTGGTTCAGTCATTTTGGCAGCGATGGAGAGTCGAGTATCTGCATAAATTACAGGCTCGAGCCAAATGGACCACGCCCACTACACCGATCCAGCTGGGATCAGTAGTAGTCATTATCGTAGATAACGCGCCGCCGCTTTCGTGGCCGCTCGGAGTTGTAGAAGCCGTCCATTCTTCGAAAGATGGAGCAACGCGAGTGGTCACGGTTAGAACTAGTAAAGGGAGTTTTTTACGCCCGGTGGTCCGATTGTGCCCATTGCCTAGTCAATAATGAATATTGTTTAAAGTTCGCAAATAGTTTAGAATAGGATAAGAAGTAGGTTAGAGATACGTATAAATAAATTTCGCAACTATTCCGCACTTTTATGACTTTCCCGCAAGTATTATCGCTTTTTTCTTATGCCGCGTTTTCATATTTTTTAAAGGTAACCCTTTAAGGGCGGGGGGAATGGTAACGCCACCTATCCCATGCAGAGAGAAGCTCCGTAAATTGTAAATAATTTCGGGTACTTTTGGCTGTTGGCGTGATTTTCCTATTCCCCAAGGCAATATAAGCCGCAACGCGAGCGCACAGGGCCCACTTCGTTTTTACTTCGCTCGCACTTAGTCATTTAGTTTCACTTCGTTTTAAATCCGCTCCTAATAATCACTTCGCTTTAACTTTGGTTAAACCCGCTTTAATATTCGCAATCCTATATTGTTACTACATCCCGCATCCACTCCCGCTTACAACCCTTCAAATACCGCTTAAAACGCCGCGCCGCGTAAATGGGACTTCCTACAGTGGCCGCCATATTGTTGGCAAAATAGTTCTTGCAGACAAGTGAGGACATCGCTATAAACTGTGCAGTGCGCTGACTTTTTAGTGTTTAGCAAGCCACACCGCGACAGAGGAGACCAGGCTGCCCCCATAGGCGGGTCTGTACACCAGATCAAGACTTAAAGGTAAGCGGTTCCTTTTCTTTCCTAACCCCGCATCAGCCACAGCCAAATAGTTTAAAAATATACAAAGAGTTCAGGCAATGCGCAGGCATTGAAGTCATCTCTCGCAACCCGCTGAGTGTGTATGGCACTGGACTGGACTCTGGGCTAGCCAGTTTGGCGCCAACAGGCGGTTTTAAGATACCCAAGTTATTAATGTCAACGCACAAATACATATTGTAAAACTACCTAGTTCTTTCTAATTTATATTGGCTTGCATTGCTTGCAGATATTATTAGGTATTAAGAGATTCAAACGTAGTGGAGTTACTTTGGAAGTGTGGTCCCGATCGATCGACGATCCCACAACCACTCATTACCGTTCTAAGTTGTTCACTTTGTGCGTTGAAATTAACTTTGGTTACTTTGGTACTTTATGTTGGTCAACTCTATCGATATGATTGTCCACTGACATATCGATAATAATGTAAAACATCTAAATGCATTAAATAAAACATTCAGCCAAGTCATTATTTAGTGCCCTACTGAGTGTAGTATACTCGTATTTATAAAGCGACCGCACATACACGTTAGTACCTACGCAATACAAGCAATGTTAGTTACAACTCCCCTCATGCAAACCAGGATTCATACAAAGCTTAGAACATATAGAACAGATTGAAAACCAGCCATGCATCCACCTCGTACCAATAACTAATTATATTTATTGTTTGAATATAAAAGTATAATAAAATATATTACAATTTACATCATTTTATTAATATTCTAGAATAAATTACAAAAATATATAAAATAACTTTATTTTTGATAATTTACAGCTAACAACATTGAAAAAAAAGAACAACGAGAGACTGACATAAAGCCATAAAAATACATAAACGGTATTCCGACAATAACATCGACACGAGACAACATCTAGAAACACTTCGGTGCACACGTGAACCGCTCCGCAATGTACTCATCGACATCACGACGACAAGAGGGAGCTCGTGCCACGCGTGCACGTGGTGCGGGTACGTGAGGGCAGCACTAACAGCGCCGAGCTGGGCCGGCGGGGCAGCGAGCCGGCGGGGCAGCCCCCCGCCCCGGCCCCCGGCCCCGGCCCTGCGCCCGCCCCCGGCCCCGGCCCGGCCCCCGCGGGGCTGGAGCCGTCGCGCAGCGCCCCGCACGCCGCGCACGCGCCGCACTCGCCCGCGCCTCGTCTGCATTCACCCCCACACCACTAGTATCACATCGCTCGTATCGATTTACGCATATTAATTCGGTCTTACTCACTAGTTAGAGATTAAACTAAAAGAAAATTGGCACACGAAAAGATAGCATTCTAGTTTAGGACAGCACAGGAGAAAGAAAAGACACCATAGAACCCTCCGAAACCACGCCCGCAACCGAGTTTAGTACGCTTAAAACGTTACCGGCCAGACACACGAAGGAGGGAGGAAGAGGGGCGGAGGGCGTGCGGCGCGGGGCGCGGGGCGCGGGGCGCGGTGACTCACCTCACGTGGTCGGTGTAGCTGTGGCGCAGCGTGGTGGCCGCGTCCAGCCGCCGCCCCCGACCCAGCTTCTCCCCGCACATCCCCTCGGTGAACTCGTTCTTGGGCGTGGAGGTGAGAATCTTCTCTTCGTTGAGCGCCTGGTTCGACAGACTCCTGAACCGGTGCCTGATGTCCACGCACTCCGATGAGCCGAGGTCCACTTCGGGGTCGGAGGGCACGCAGTAGAACTCGTCCTCTATGCAGCCCGACAGTCTGTGCGCGTTAGAGACTAGAGAGTTCTTTCTGTGGGCGAGGGGCGTCAGGAACGGAAAGTTATTGAACAGCTCCTCGTTCTTCTTGTTCTTCTCGAGTAACGCGGGAATAGTGTTCAGTGACTTCTGCTTGAATATTTGGAAATTGGTTAGAGGTTCCACGGCGGCGCTGATGATGGTCGCGGCTACCTTTTTCTTCTGATCGAAGTATGTAGGCATCGCGAAAGAATTATCGTGTCCGTTCTGCGTGATGAGCGTCGCGTCCGGCGTCTTGTACTCCTCGATGGAAGGCGACTGGATGGCATGGCGCGGAATGACGTCAGGGGGTCCAGTGAGGGTATTGTTGGGGGTCAGGAAGACGTCAGACGTCTCGCTCACCACGGTCTTCTCGAGCAGGAGCTTGGCTAGAGTGCGGCCCGTGTGCTTGCAGTTCTGGGAGGGGACGTATAGCGTAGTGGTAGTGGTCGTGGTCCGCTCTAAGCGTACACTGCTTGCGGCGGGGTGCGGGGTGCGGGAGTGGAGAAAACAAAAACATAAAAATAAATCATTAAAGCAAAAATAAATAAAAGAGTTGCAGTACAAATATACTGGTTGTTAGTGACCGTGCCGCAGTTGTTAATGTATATGAAGCGCGACGAGGGGACTGTACAGGGGAGTGTCGGCGTTCGTGTCACTCATGCAACGAGACTCTGCTGCGTGAATTAAACACGTTTATCCACTTGCTGTTGCAGCAACACGTCATGTCACTCTTGCTTCTACACACACAGTGCACAAACAAAAATAAAAAGAAACAGAAGAGGTAGGATCCACTGAAAAGGAACATAAGAAATATCTCCATGGGATCAATGAAATGTAGCTACGTTTATATAATATATTAATAAAACGAACAAGATAATCGTATTCAGAGATATGTCCCGTGTTCTCAGTGCCGATTGAGGAAGCGGGGCGGTAAATAAGAATGAAGTCTACCACACAAGTGTGCCACCTAAGACCGAGGTTAGCGAAGTATATCCACACCGGGCGAGCACCGCTGACCACCACACTTAGCGAGAGTTACACTATGCACTTCGAGAACAATTTGTAGGTAACATCTAATCCATTTGCCTCACATTTTGGACCACGCCAATATGAAAATATACATTGAAGTAGTTTGTTAAGTACACAATCACAATCTGCACTGAGTATAGTTACTGTACCTATTGTGATGCGGTCGTGACGAGTCCCCTGCCGAATCTCCCTCGGAACTTTGCCGTGAGTGTGCCGAAGCTGCTGACGAGCTGCCGTAGCCGGACGCCTAACAAAACAAATATTAGATTACACCTGGAAATCTTAAAAATAAAGGAATATTCCGTAGTTTTAGAGGCCAGAAGGCACTGGTTGACTGTCTGTCTTAAAGAAACAGTGGTAAGATGACACTACTAACAAGACGGGATGAGGCTGCGAGTGTTTTGTAGACACGGGGAACTTCTAGTAGCTAGTTCTTCTGAGTTCCAAGATGTGTGTCAGTAGTTGGTACTGACCTTACTGCTCATGTCCCCGGAAGTGTTGGAGGAGTTCCTGGAGTGCGTGTGCTGTTGCTGCTGCATGCACGAGGCGCACGACACCGGCACGGTAGCCGCGCCAACACCTGCCAGCGTTAGACCTGCACACAACGCACCACTCAGATGAATATCAATCATTTATTATGCTATTAGAATTGTGGTATAGGCGCCAGCACGGAACTTGGCCAGGTTTCGGCGTAGGTTGGGAGTAAGTTCACGCATCGTACACTACAGGGCAAAGACTTCGGGTAATTTTTTTGCAATTCTAATATGTTTGTTAAGAAGAAAGGAATTTGAAAGTGGTTATTAGATGTTATAAATAAAATATATACAGTTAAACGATAAAAATCTAAACTAGGTAAAACATATTATAAAGACGTAAGATATTTGTTTATTACGATTTAACTCAAAAACTACTTGATAGATTTGAAACATTATTTTGCCATTAGAATACCACGCTATCCCCTGAATATTTTATATGGAAAATTTAAAAAAAAGTTAGGAATGCGTATGAAAACATTGATAATGTGACCAATGTGTTAGAAAATACCAAAAACGCATACGCTTAGTAACTATTGACAGAGCAAAATGATGTACCTACTACAAATATAGAGGACATTAATACATTACGCAATGTAATTGCAGGAAGCTTAAATAAATAATATCTACAAAAAAAGTCCGCGCTACTTTTACATATTAAAATATTGAAAATGAACGTTGAAACAAACTAGACTATATTATACCAACGGTATTAATCCTTATCCAAATTAATCACTTGGTATTCAAGGCTATATCAGTACCTACTGTAAATTACTTTAGAATTATTCAAATCGGACATACCATTCAAGAGTTATCACGAGTTTAACATTTATAATATATTAAATACTCGTATAATACTCGTATTTATTATTAAAAATAATATATAATAATAACAAACACTCCTAATAAAAACTTGATTTAAATCAATAATAACTGTGAGCAGGTGTAATCGCGGTGTAGCCAACTGCCAATCGTTTGCTCGCACCTAAAAACGACTACTGCGCATCTAACGAATCTGGCCCAAGTTACTTGCCGATCTCTAAACTGTCAGAGTAGAAACACGATGATTTTTAGTACTTGACATATCAGAATTCAGGTAGGTACTTAAAATCGTTACAAATTGACATTCATACTAACAATTTTCATATTTAATTTCGGTGGGACTTACCTGGGTGGTCAGGCGCTGAGGTGCCAAGTGGCGAGTCTTCATCGTCAGGGGTTGACAGCTCGCACGAAGGTACTAATGTTAGAGATTGACCGATGTTCCCTTCTGCAAATACAAATATACGGACAACAATGAAAAATAATGTTGTATTTGGAAGTAAAATGAGTGTTTAATTGTAGGATTGTAGATCTTTACTTGGGATAGATTTAGTATATATATCTACATAAGTATGTTCATCCATCTGTCTATTTGCCCTACTATTTGAATACCACCGTAAAAAGCGTTCTACTTTGTTGGCTATTTATATTAATGCACAAGTGCTGTAATGATGTGTTACCTCCAACCAAAGTGCTATTGTAACTCTTCTTCTTGGTGAGAGACCCGAAGCCGGAACTAGCGGTGGAAGAGGCGCAGTCGTCGTCAGGTGCGGTGGTACCCGCCGTCTCCGAGCCGCTGTCCCCCGCCGCCTTGCCCTCGACCGCCTCCTGCTTGCGTGCCGGACTGTAACGCATATGACACAATTTCAGTTAGGTTTATTTTTGTTTTTGATCCATATTCTCTTCGCTTCAAGTCTTCATCGACCTTTCACTCCGTCCAATTACGTGGAAGAAATTGCAATTCGTGATAATGTCGCCAATTGTACCTCAATTTATAAATTAAGCTCATGAAAAAACTGCAAATAGATATGAGCAATAGTAAAGCAGATCAAACTTGAGCGAAATGGAACAATGTTAAAGTGCGTACTTACACTTTAAACAGCGGATCGCCCGAGATCATGTTCATCTTGATGCGCAGTCGCAGTACGGAGTTGTCTTGTCGGCGGCGCGGGTCATAGCCCTCCAGGAGGCACCGCCGCGTCGTTTCGCCCGCGCCCGCCAACTCCGCCAGGTTCACGTCACAGAAGCCCAGCTTCTGGTATGACCTGCCGCCTTTCATCGTACACACAAAAATCTTTAAAAAGTCTAAAAATACTTATTTACAAAGAGGTATATTTAGATGTTGGTCTACATAAGTTGATGAAATTAAAAAAGGAGGAGATTCTCAAATGGACGAGATAAGTTTTTGTTTGCCTGTTACCTGTTATCTTGGCTGTGGGTACATTTAAATTTTAAAGAATATAAATTCCTCTTTGAAAAAAATTGCAATTTAACATAACGTTATATGATTAATGCGAATTGATAGATTTTTTAAAGTCCAATATTGCATAATAATAGTTTATGTTATTAACTTTAGCGATGTTTTGGATATGTTTATGATTATTTATGTTTATATCGGCATTAAATAAATCATAATTTAATCAATCAGCTAAGAATTCCTTATTAGACTTTCTCATTTTAGACCTTCAAGATGGCAAAAAGTAATTTTTTCAAAAGATAAATTAACTATTACAAGTTACAAAGTAGTTAATATTCTCACAGAACGTATAATAATTGCAAAAGATTCTCATTTCCTACATACATACTCGTAATGCACAAATATTAAATTCAAATGCTTTCGAGGCTTTACGAAGTTTAATGGACAAACTCAAGTTTAGTTCAAAAAGATTTGCTTCAAAGTGCAGCTTTTGAGTTGTCAAAACTCCAAACTACAAAGTTTGTCCCGGTCTCAGTACACTGACAAACGAGTTCTGAATGCTGAGTATCTTGGCAGTGAAGTTTATTTGAAAATATTTAAACGAGTCAAACGGTGAAAATTGCAAGTAATTAAGTTATTTGTGCCTCACTTCATGCCATTAAATGTTTTGAGATTTCGTTGAAAGTTTGATGAAAGATGTATGCATAAAGGGTGCTGCCATTACGCTCGGTGCGTTAGTATTAACTACGTTTTGTGCCGCACTGGCATGGTGAGGTAATGGGGTAGATATATATATGTATATCTATGTATAGACGATGCAAAGCCGAAGTGAGGAACATTTATGAAGTCGTAGTAAATACACTTATAGTAAAATATATTAAATTGAGGGAAATAATATCTTCCTTCTATTATATAATAATAAAACATTTTATTCTTTTTATAATTTAACTTCTCTTAAATTACAATTTCGAATTTCGCGTTATATACCTACATTACAAAAATATCTGAAATATAACATTTATATTCCCAATAATTTAGTTGCTCTTGAACTTATTTTAAATATAAAAAAAATGCATGCAATAAATAAAATAATATTTAAACTGAAATCATTATTATTCTGAATTCATAATTACCATAAAATTTATACACTTTTTTGAGTAAATATTTTTGATATGAAACATTCTCTAATTTAGGAAGGGCGTTGTTAAAGTAATATATTCTTCATAAAACATCGTTTATGTATCTTTCTATTACTTGTATTTCAAGTTGAAGTGCAAGTTATACTGTTTCAAAGGCCACCTTCACGAATATTTGAGAAGTGTATGTGGTGGTGTACCTTTAAGCTCTTTGCGCACGGAGACCCTGAGGTGCGCTGGCTCCAGCACGCCGGTGCTCGCGTTGGCGCACATCTTGCACACGAACGAGAACTGAGCGTTCCACAACACCGCGTGGTTCCGTACCTCCTCTCTGTAAAACATCAATTTTTATTATTACTTTTTAAATTAATACAGAGCTCTATTAAATCACAGTATATTTAAAATTTTGGTCTTATTTCAATGAGCACTGGAGATTTTATGGACAGAAATGAAAACTCATTGCATAGGCCTAAAATAAATTTGGAATAGGGTAGGAAGATATAGACGATAACGATGTCTCGATGATGAAACCACGTACTCGCTTTTGGAATAACATCTACTACTAATCCATGGAAAAAAGTCACTAGTGGTATTCCCAGACTGATGTGGTCTCTAAACCTGCAAGCTAAGACCCACTCCTTCCACATAACAGCACTGGTTAGTCTTAATTTGCAGGTTGTTTCGGATAGACCCGAATGCTCGTTTGCCTTCTAAATTGCAAATTGGGTTAAAATTACATAATACTATGCAATTAGGTCAGTTTAATTTTTAATTCTATTTTTGAAAACTCTAACGAAGGAGAAAAAGGCAGTTTCCCGCAAAGAAACAAAATGATTCTATCTCTCTTCCAAGTGAGGCGATCTAAGAGTCTTACTTGGGTTATTATTGTTTGTGCTGTATATGTTTAGTAATTGGTGTGAGTAGGGACGTTACTCACATTGTGATATGAATTATGTAATTGTTTATGTTGACATGAGAAACAAATAGATTGCTTGATAACAATTGTTGTAAATATCGGGGCAGAGAAGTGATTAACCGTTGTTTGTCCCACATACTTAACTTTACATGTGGAGACGACTTCTTACGCATTATTTGAGGTTGGAGCAGAGTTACATAACACTAAATTTTATAGTACACAATTTTATTTTAAATTTAATTAGAATTGATTCGATTACAATGATATAATCGATTTCATATCAGAATAATATATAAAGGTAAGTAATAACTGGAAATAAATAATTTACTACCTGGTAATAAGAGGGTATGATTATTACATTTATGGATACCTAGTATCCACTCAACTATTAAAGAAGTAATTGTCGTTTCTGTATATACTAGCTGCCGCCCGCGACATTGTACGCGTTATACTTGAAACTTATCTCAGAAGAACTCGTTATCGGTAATTTTTTTTTATACAAACTTTGTCTTGATCATAATGAATACAACAAAAAAAAATATCCAATTTAGTGAAGTCGTTCGGAAGTTATGCGGGGTCCATACAATTCGGCGATTCATTTTTATTTACATAAATGTATAATTTCATTATATTTACATAAATGCATTTTAGTGGCATTCATCGTGTAACACAAAATCAGCGTAAATATTAATATAGTATAATATTTTAATTACTCTGAAAGAAGAATCAAAAGAATAGTGTACAATGTCGTTACAAAGTGCCTACTAAAACTTCAGTAGCTCAGAGCGAATTATTTATTGTTCATAATGAAAAGGCTTAAATACGATGATAGTAAGCAAACGATAGTGCGATTCAATTCGACACTAACGCCATCTAGGGCCGAACAGGACAATTAATTTACTTAATACTACTAAACTATTATGTTTTACAATGGTAATCTTTTATACTATAGTATTAGCATTTCGTTTGTTGAATACTGAACATTCCGCCCACCAAAAAGATTATTTCGTTTTACATTCACCGTCACTTAAACCGTGATTTAACAGTAATGGATGTACACCGCTATTTGGTCCGGGGAACAACAATTCATATTATTGGTATTTTTTAGCGAAAAATAGTCAACTCCGACTCAGAGCCACGTTATTCCCTTTGGTCAGGTTAGGATGGATTCAGTATTTTAATCGTGTCTATCTTTATTTTTGGCTAACATTTCAATAAAAGCTTGTACAATTATTAAATTATGAAAATCATTTCTATTGACTAGTATGGCTATAGAAAAATCGTGTCCATTGTACTATGCAGCAAAAACGTGTGCGATAAAAGGAACTGGTTTATGGCTGGAGCTAATGGACTGAGAATGTTTTGACGGTATCGTAAAACTAACCGCCACTCGCTACAAACACAATGATACTTCGCATTTTCCAAGGCAGGACAGAAATTTATAGTTAATTTTTTATTTATTAAATATGGCATGGATTATGGCAAACACAACAACTGTTATACTATACTTAACAGTTTTTCCGAATCAAAGTTGATTGTATATATTCAAAATCTTTTACATTAAACATTGTAAACATTAGAAATGCATGATACGTGTGATTAAACTTCTAATGCGTGCTCACCTTGCCGGTGGCTGGCTGTTGATAAATTGACCGAAACTCGTCATATCGTATTTAATATGAACGTAATGGATACATGATCACCAGCACATAAAAGTTTATGACAACGCTTCCTATCTCGATAAGCTTCCAGCATCAAAGAGTGCCACAGTGCGGGTAGATTTACTGCTCTTTTCAAGTAGCTTTTTCACCTGTGTTTTTTTTTTAAAGTGAAATTCAACCACCATCTTTAAATTATTGATAGGAATAATGCGCTGTTAAAGGTAGGTAATACTGTTTTAACTAGTATTGCTAAGATCCGCAAAAGCTAATTTTAGTTGTCATCCAAACTACATCGTCTTCTCTTGTTCTCAACTTTATTAAGGGACGGCAGTGACGGCACTATGAGTTTTCCATTTCTATTTTCCTCTGGCACTTTACTTGCTATTTTTATCCATATTTTCTTGTTATTGGTCGTCCTATAGTCTTATAGTTATTTTGTCTCACATACCTATACAAAATCACGCTTCTTTGCAGAAAGAGACAGGGATAGTACCACTATTTTGATCCGTGGAGTGCAATTTGCCGCTAATCAGGATATTTTTTACCTTAATTCCATCAACAAAATATTACAATTTTATAAAGATTACGACAATAAGATACAGTTTAAAATTGTATGTATGTCATTCTAAGTACTCGATTGACAAAGAGATGTGAAACAGGTACTGAACTATTTTATTCTTTACCTAATTTTACTCACGTACTGAATGATAAACCGTAGTGTTATGTGATAACACGGTCCGATATCGTTATAAAATTAATTATAATAGATAAAATATATATATATTTACATACATCACGTGTTTATCAAATAGAAAATGACTAATTTGTGTCGGCGTAAATCGTTTCAATCACGCGCGATGGTTACTTCGTGCAATCTGAATAACTATCGATTTAATGGAAACTATGTATGTACAAACGGAACAATATTACAGTAATGTGTTAGATGCGATTAAATAATGTAAATGTGTAGGCATTATATTGCAATAAAATCTAGTGTTGACGAAATCGAGTCATTACCACACTGAAGGTACATCACTTGTAAAAGCCTAAACCTAATACTATATAGCTGACGATTCTTTGGGCCGGCCAGCTCGACCGGAGTAATACCACGGCATCACAGAAAATGAAATGAATGCTGTGAAATAGCGTTTGCGCTGTGTTTCATTGAGTGAGTGAGGATTCCGAACATACCCCAATCCTTCCCTTCTCCAAAGGCCGGCAACTCACTTGTGACGCCTTTGGTGTTGCGGGTGTCTATGGGCGGCGGTAATCGCTTACCATAAGGCGATAGATATGTCTGCTTGTTTGCCCCGAAATAAAAAATGTACGAGTATAATACATTTAATATTTCATCATCAAGTCATTGGCCTCTCCTTAGAAAGGAAGACAAACGGGCTCAATTATATTGACTTTTTCTAGATTGATATCAATCAATTCCTTAACCTCAAAGAGAAAACACTTCATCTCAAACAGCATGCTAGACGTCTATGAGGTACGGAGCTGGGACTAAATGAAGGTCCGAGTCGATTTATCGGTCCTACGTATAAAGACTAAGTGCTTTCGCACAATACGACTTAGTGCCAAGTCTGATATACGCTATTTACGAGCAAGATATCATCGTGAATGGAATACTTATGTGCTGAGACACAGTTTACAGGCAAGAAAAATATCGCACATGTCTTTATACCTAGAGGGAATAAGTTTACAAGTGCCGCAATAGAAAAACTTTTAGTGGCTTAGAAACGACAATTTCGAAGAGTGATTGTAGTTGAGCCAACCGATACTGTTGATGTACCTAACCGAGTAAGCTATTTAATCATAAGATGGACATACAGGTACATAAGCCTGGATTTTACTGAGACTTGTTATCGATAATATTGTCAAGAAAGATCCTGCAGGGCAATTAATATGGAGTAAATTAAAGGAGTTGGAAATAGTATAAATTCACTTACATTTAGTCAATAGCATGCACAAGTCAATTAGTTTGCAATTCTAACGGTATACAGACAAAGTTTGTGCGATATATTCAGAACAAAAACGGTGTCCCACATTAGCGACACTGTCCCAATTCCGCTCCTGTGAATGGTAATGAGGATTGTGCGACGTGGACTCGCGTGCCGGACCGCACTTCCGTTTCTTAATGGCCCTTTTGACGGTACACCACGGCCCGTAGTTAAGATAATGAGAGTTTTATTTTGTTAACGTTTAGGTGATTCGTCCTTCACGAGCACATAGAGATTTAATCGTGACGATGAATAAAGCTGAGGGGGATTGGACGGATAAAAAGCAGGCACGATTCTGAATAAAAATTAGACATTTTTTACTCTGGCTCTGATATAACAATGAATTAATTAGTCGGTCGGTTTTTAATCTGGTGTAGTTTAAAGAGACGTCTAATTATAAGATATCAGTTTGATCTGTTGGGGTTATTCTTAAAACATTAAAAGATGATAAATTATAATTGTGAAATGAGTTTAAGTCTATTACAGGATTTACAAAGAGTTCCAACCATTAGGTTCAGTGTCTTACTTTACAGAAACAACGATACAATAAATAATAAAATACGTAAAGTTTATAATAATATAATTAGAGATAAATAATAAAGCTAAAGGTTTCATTTTCATTAGTTGAACGGCGGTAATCTCCGAAGCTATTTAATTGTCTGCTAGTAGTATAGTAATATTTTTAAATTCATATGTATACACGGTACTAAAACTCTAAATATTTGCAGATCATACAAACATTTGGTCCGACCCGGGATTCAAACCCAAGGCCTCAAGCACAGCAGTTTCATACGCTACCACTGCGCCACCGAGGCAGCACTTTTAGTGCTGGATACAGTATTTATTGAGAAATAATTATAAGTGCGATATATAACACTACGCTATGACTTATATCTTATAAGCAGAACAGTGAACATAAACGTAATTAACTTTACAAAACGTTTAACTCTTCTGACGGATCTTAGTCACCACCATAAATTAATGTGTTTCAATTACGCATCACATTTGTATAATTTATATTTGACATTTACGGGTTCTTCACTAAATGTCAGTTACGCACTTTTGGAATATTACTGGTTAATGTCGCAAATAAAACGGTATTTAATCGATTTCAAAAGGTAGCTTTCTAAATTATATTTTTAATTTTATTACTCTTCATTACTTACATGTAAAAATAATTGCTTGTTTTACACGTGACAAATAAAACAGGTAGATTGATTACGGTTGCTCCCTTGGCGGTCAAAAGCCTGTAACAGGTGTCCCGAGAACGTGGCTAGCCTTTGAGGTATCTTCTTTTTTTAAGGGTAGCATCGGTCATTAAATACCGTAGAATACAATTTCCCCACAAATCTAGATCTTATCTTTGTGAGTAGGCCCATAATTAATGGATGATGACATGACAATCTACATATAACAGCAGTTGTACTAGTGCTGGTTATTTATCGACCATTTTAAGAAAGGCAAAGAATCAAATACTAGAGAACAGAGTGTTCTCCAATAGCGGCATAACAACAGTGCCTGATTGTAACTTGAATATTTACAAGTTAGTTTCACGAAGTAGTTGAGGCCGCCGAGGGGCGAGTAGTAGAGGATTAATATCACCGCTTCTCCTAAGTGGACAATGAACCTTTATACAAATACCGCTTTCTAGGGTTACTACACAAAGCATGATTAGTTTTATTATTATTCAGAGAGGTCAGAAAAATATTTGTTAAAAGTAATTGGTTAATTATGGTTAAGTGCATTTTTATGTCAGATCAGCAGACCCGACAGATATGGTCTTGGTGGAATGTAAAGTAAAATAACACCTGTAGCGATGCCTACCAAGTCTAGTCGTAAATCATAACCAACAAGAGAGTCATTCAAACCGATGAGTTTGAAGTTTCTAGAAGTTCATTAGAGACACGTGTAGAAGAATTTAACCTACATACATATATGAAAATATATATGCATTTAGTAAAGTTACATTTTTCAACATAAGCATGCCTAACTCTGAACTATACATAGATCGTGACGCTTTTTCTCTATTATTTGCGTACTTTTGCCATCTTGTCAAATTTTACCATATTCTCAATTGACTCAATGACTGCACGTTTGGCCTAGTGGTTAAGCGGTCGCCACGCCGTTCCCTACTTCGCCAAGTGTTGTGGGTTCCAATCCCAGATGACAACAACAATCAATGATGGGACAACACTTTGTGTGATCCACAAATTGTTAGTTTAGTCAGGGTGTTCTTTGTGTCCATATCATGTGTGTTTGTAAAGTCCCCCGCGACACAGGATTTATTACAAGGGTGAGAGTTGTCTTTTAAAAAAAAAATTGAAATGAATTGAGAGGTAATAAACAGAAAATACTGTTTACCCTGTGCTTTAATATCGTAAAATACAATTAAAAGATAATTAACGTACTTCAAACCAAACTGTTTATAATTTTGCTACTTTAATTAACACATAATATGTAATCATATCTCGTATCTCAAGGTTAAGGCATTCTGCTTCGAAGATTTAAAGCAAACTAATTAATGTAATTAGCAATGTTACGTGTGTTAGAAATTGGAAACATTTAGGATTTATAAAATATGTGAAGGCACCACTATTAGACCAAAACCAGTGCGCGGTATCTGTTCGAAGCGTCTGAACTGTATACGTATACGTCTTTGAAACCGTCAGGTATGTTTGTTCTTCAGTTTCTGTTTTGTTATAGTTTTTGTCAGTATACTCGTATTTGAGGGCACTGACTTCACAATAACGATTGCCATAGATGTTCATAATAATCAGGGCAGACAGCTTAAAGTGCTTTGGGAAGCACGGGCATACCGCCAAACTTCCATACTCCGGTCGCACACGCCAACCACTAGACCAAAGAGGCTAGAAACCGCAAGTAAAAGTCATCTATAATTTACATGAAATTACTTGTGTAACTTGTATTTTTAGATTCCCGATTTGCAGTAGATATCCAACTTCTACAGTTAGTTTTTATATGGTACAGGTATGCAAAAGAGCAGATGGGTCTCCTGATGGTAAGCGACTACAGTCACCCATGGACAGTTGACACCCGCAACTCAAGTGAGTGCAAGTACAAGTGCTTTACAGCCTCCTTTTTCGAAGTTTTATCAATTTAGCATTTAATAAAATTAGTGTAATGGACTGTAGTTTGCGTTAAATCCTTCGAATTCAGTTTGTACTTAAGTTTGTGGAGGTCCAATATGCCAGTCGCTCCGTGGAAAAACTGATTCAGGTAAAACCGATTACATACACATACATTACCGGAACAATAAAGGCTAGAAAGATGACAAGTTTGGGTTAAATTCTTATTAAGATTGTTGATTAAACTCTGCATGTGATTAGTACTCGTACCTCAACTGAGATTGAGGTTTGATTCTCGTTGTCAGCAGTTTATCTATGTAAATAATTGTACTATTTTGTCCGTTCATGGTGTACTGATGTGCGATACATATCTGATGCATTGTAGTCACGGTGAACGACAATGGCGCCTGCTTGTAACTAAAGCTGAGTCAGACGTCACGGTCGGTTAGCACCGCACAACGCACCTCGTAGTTAATTGGTTTGTTTATATGTTAGGGGTGCCTAACACTATACTTATTGTTTGTGGCTTACTGTTAGACACTCAAGCATATTTTGCACAAAATTGTGTAATCTGTCATATATTACTATTACAGATTACAGAATTTTGTGCAAAATATCAATTTAGTTTTCAAGAAAAAAGTTTTCCAATCAATATATTAATGTTTTAACATTTCTATACATATTTTACAGGTTATGTGAAAAATAAAGAATAAAAAGAAAAATCCTTTAGTTAAGCAAGGCAAAGCGCTATATCATGATCATATTTAACCGTGGGAGAGTCACGCTTCGGCATGAATATGCCCGTTCGACCAGAGTGATACCACGGCCTCACAGAAAACCGGTGTGAAACAACGCTGCGTATCACCTAGTGAGTGAGACCCTAACCCCTCCCCATCCCCCAAAGGCCGGCAACGCACTTGTGACGCCTCTGGTCTTGCGGTTATCCACGCGAACGGCACTGATCGTAAAATCAGTTCTACGTGACTGCTTCAATTGCATGATTTTTGCAACATATTATACAAGACAAGTAGTTAGTTACTACATTTAATGGCAGGTTTACTTTTACTTTTCCTTCTACATTATGTTATTTAACTGCTAGTGTTGTTTATAGTAGGAACATGACAGTGTTATAAAATGTATATTATTTTAAAGACCATTTTTGTTTTTGCCATAGATAACGTCTCAACATAGAACTACCGGTCATCATTTAACACTGGTGTATGTTTTTTTCTTGAAGGTTTGTGTGATGAGGATGGATGTTTTGCTGCTCGAAAGCTGCTGCCGATAATGCTGTTTTTTAATCCTATTTTAAAAATAAATCGAGCTCATTTTGTGGGTACAAACAGTCAGTAACTATCAATTTGTTAAGTCACTAGGTACCCTAATATTTTTACTTGACCACAACACGGTTAAATCGTGTGGTATTTACCAGTCAGTTTGTAATACGTTTTGTGGAATATTAGTGGTTGGCGCACTGGCATTTCATAACACTTCGTTAATGACCGCAGTGGTGTCGAGTAATAACTTTTCAAAGAAAATAAATAGTGTGATTAACAGACAAAGAATGTCATACACAAAGTCACAATAAACACATTTTGCACAATTGGGTTTGATGGTGTCTTAAAAAAATTTAAAATAAAAAAGGTTTAATCGAAATCCATTTGGATATTCAGCGCGATATTTACTAGTAACCTTATCATAAAGTTGTCATTAATATCATATTTTATAATACGTAGCCATAAATAACATCCAGACGATTTTGAAGTTATAGTTACAAAATACTAGCTGAACCCCGCAGTACGACAATAACCGCGGCAACTCCGCGAGGTGAAGCCAGTATTTTTATAAATTGTAGCATATGTGTTATTCTGATGTATGAACTAATTATTGTAAAGTTTCATCAAAATCCGTTCAGTAGTTTTTGCGTGAAAGAGCAACAAACATACTCACTTACATACTCATAAACTTTCGCGTTTATAATATTAATAGGATTGAACGCTACTTGATTCAATCCTCGTCACCTTTAAGTCACATTTGTTTTTTGCCTTAGGTGGGAATCGAACTCACTACCCTGGCTCAGCAGTCAGAATAACAAACCACTACGGACCTATAGGCCATTCAAATAACAAACTAAATTAATAATCTACCAATGTGTATTTTATACAGCAATAACACAAGTCTCGATCGTATCACGTTCTCGTGAATTATTAAAACAATCACATACATACATCGATAATAATTGGTTTGCGGGCAGCTGTATCGGATTACTGAAGGCTACACAATATGTCATATGTTTTATTACTAAATGTTTTACAGACATCTGAAAACTTTAAAATAGAGTATTAATATTTATGAACAGATTATGCATACAATAATTATTATGTTACTTACTACCATTATATTGAAATTACACATTGGAAAATGAAAAGAAATTGTTACACAATTTAATTTTAATTCGGATCTGTTGGAGAATTTGGACAAAAATGGTATCCTGAAGATATATTTTCATGATCAGTAAAAACTTAAACGCAAACTTTACTGATTCGAATCAATAAGTTAATTGCGCGCGAATTAATTTCTCCTTTTTTTTAATCACATTACAACTAACTTTAACTTAAACGAAAATATTCTAGAAACAAGCGGTAGTTGAACTCTGATACCCTTGTAAGAGGTAATTTGTATTATGGGTAACATGATTTATTCATGAGGTAACAAAAATGGCATGGTAAATATAATAAATAATAATAAATAAAATAATAATAAATAAATATTCCGGACATCTAACACATAACGCCATCTAGTCCCAAGCTAAGTAGAGCTTGTGTTATGGGTAATAGACAACTGATATAAATACTTATATACCTTTTTTTTGTAAATACATACATATTATACATAGAAAACACTCAAACTCCGAAACACATATTTGCAGATCATACAAACATTTGGTCCGACCCGGGAATCGAACCCGAGACCTCAAGCTTAGCAGTCGTATACGCTACCACTACGCTACCGAGGCAGTCTTCAATAAGAGAAACCCAGCACAAATTTTTTTACTGTTTTAACATGGAAGAGCGAAATGTCTGTATCCTATTATCTAAGTCATTAGTCTAAATAAAAATGAATCGCCAAATGTGTTACTAAGCACAAAACTCGAGAATCTCGATCTCGACGATCCTTTTTTTTTAATATTTTTGTTAAGGCCCAAGAAAGGTTCTTATGGAGAGATGAAAAACTTGAAAATTGCGAGGAAAATGGTAAATAATTTTTTTTCCCATACAAACAGAGGAAATTAAAACATCTGTCGATAATTTCCAATAGAACGAAATGTATCGAGGCAGCTAGTAATAAATATATTAAGTGTTGTATGGGTAATGCAACTAGTTTTTACCGTAGGTACCTAATGTTAAATCGTCTGGTCAGCAAGCTTTACAGCTGGTGTCGTAAGAGTCTATAGAATAAGCAAGGAAGCTTGCCATTATCAAGTTCATTTCTAACGGTCGGCAAAATGAGATTTAATTTAAAGATAGCAAATTAGTACTGCGCCACTATAATCAAAAAGGTATAAAACTCAATGACCATAAGAAGTAGAACAAACGGGCAAACTAGAATTAATCAAATTAGGTAATCATTCTTCTTAATAAAAACAAGAAAAGCTAACATCATGTCATTAATACATCACAACACATATAAATTGCTCTTAATAAATTAGTGAAACCGCATTTCTTCATAAGAAATTGTTTAAAATAAACCATTAGTGCGGTCATTATGTGCAAGAGCGGCATTAATGTAAATAAAACTGACAATAATTGAGCGCTGCGCGTGCGCAGCTTGCGCAGTGACATCGTAATTGTGACGCGTATGGTTAATAAACCCGTAGAGAAAACTCGCGCCGCGATGGGCACCATTGTCGTTTATACTATTATTTAACTAGAAGATGACGCACAAGACTAGGAACTGAACAAGTACGCATACTTTCGAATTGATTTTGACGTTGAAAGAAAAATGATCTTGTTTCTAACGATATTAACCTACTATGAGTTATGTACAGCGAATAAATATTTAAATGATTAATTTTATAAAATCATTTTACGTAACGCACTAGAATTTTGCGTCTTTCTGTCTCTCGTTTTTACATTTATAAGATATATGAATAATGGGAAAAACCACATGCAGGGTATCAGGGATGACCAAGACCATCCACTTTTTATTCGACTTCAAAAAAAGGAGGAGGTTCTGAATTCGACTGTATTTGTTTTTATGTTTGTTACCTCAGAAGTTTCGACTGAGTAAACCCATTTTGATGATTCTTTTTTAATTTGGAAGCCGGCGGTTCCCGCGTGGTCCCATTTCAATTATCCATATCCATCTATATTGGTCCAGTTCTTGAAGTCGTTTTTTTTTGTTAATTGTTTATTTATAATGACTGAGATCCAAAAGCGCTAATTGATACTCATTGAGAGGCCTATACCTAGCAGTTTGCAGATCGCCGTTACTAAAGTGCGTCAAAGGGTTGATGGATTCACAAAAAACCCTAACCTGTGTAGATTCCTGAGTTAGTTATATCTTTATTAGAGGAATGAAAGACAATTAAGGCGCTAGTAACAACAATGTCGCAATAGATTGCAGTATGGTTCCATTCCGCGGTTTTGCTAGTCGACGAACCACTGCTGGCAAAAGCGCCGACCACTGAGAAGTGCAAGCGCATGTTTATAGCCTACCGTCCTGCGATGCGACTGCAACTTCGAGACGTACGAATTTATATAGGTAGGTATCTTGTGATGGACAGCTTTACTGATTACTTTATTGTTACAGTGAATACCGTAAGTGATTTATCTGCCAATTCGTAGTGTGAGTGTAATGGCGATGACATGTTTATCGTTTAAGTTAAGTCAGTTGACAAAAATAGCTAATGGGTATATAGGTGGTGAGAAAAGTGTGTCATATTGTACTTATAGTAAAAACTATAGTGAGACGATGCCATGGAAAAATTTACAATACGACAGAAAACATTTCTTTAAACTTGAATTTCTATTAAGTGTGACTTAAAATTCACACTATTATTTCGTCTAAATAATTTAAAGTAATAAATAATAATAATGTTTTATTGCAAGTGTGATCTGGCCATCATTAATCGCGGCCGTTGTAATCAGAGCAAGGTCGACAGATGTCGAGGTGTCGCATGACGGCAGATGGCCACCGCACGGCGCTGGCTACGTTGGCCACGCTGGTCAACAGTCATCGGCCACTCATTACTGGAGCCAATACACGCGTGTTCATCAAGCACATAAAAAACAATAATTTTAATAAAGCTAAGTTGCCAATCAAGTATTTAGCGTTTTTGGAATTTATATTTCAAACTCATTAATTGTGTTATGTTCATGCGGTTCCCGTTAATTTTTTAAAGTGTTTATTATTGACACCAGCTAAATCCGGCCACGCTTCGTTAATTACGATAGCCGCATTCGGAGGTTCCAAAATAAAGCAATTTATAATATTTAGTAAATTTAATTAATTGCTAATTTTACAATGTAATAACTTAGAGCTAACTATCCTAGTGATTCCACCTCGAAGTGTGAAGCCAGAATGAATTTATATTATGTTTCTAAAATCCGGTGGAGGTCCAACGTCGCCATTCTTATCTTAGCACATTCCGCAGATGTCAAGTGCCGTGTGAGATGTTTATGGATACGTAACATCGTCCTTATAAAAAATACATTCCACAGACCTCAAGTGCGTGTGAAATGTTTAGGGATACGTAACACCTTCCCCCGAAGAGCAGCCACCACCGATGTATTTAGTAGTAAATTAAGGTGGGGGTTGATTTGCTCTTGCACGTGGTTCTGGAAGAGCATATGTTTCTTGTAGTTTCATATGCGTTATTTAAGTTGTCTCTGAGGATGATCTTCTGATATATTGGCGTAAGGTAGAATACTGATGACTATATACACGTTCATCATTACAACAAAAAGTGAGGTTGTAGTGTGATATATCCTGACATAATCTTATTCAAAATTAATGGTGTAAGCCTTGATATCTTCATATTCTGTTGTCTGTCGCCGAGTTCTTGGTAGCTCGCTGGCCCATCGTGACTGCAAGTACGTTTCCTTTGTTGACTGAAGATGGGTTGATATATGGAATCTTGAGATGGTCGATTCTGTAGACTCTGTTTTTCTTTGTGTAAAAACCAGTTACTGGTCTTCGGGCATTCAGCCTCTATGTGCTTGATCTTTCTCATAGATAGTTAGGAACAGGGATGATGGAATTAGAATTTTGTGGTCGTTATTGGAGATTAAGTATAAATTATTTATATAAATCATATATGTAATACATAAAATTTTAATACTTAATAAAATATAATACTTATGTTATCGATAGCCGTTAAGAAGTAAAATACTAACTTGTATAATGTTAATATAATGCTAGACAATTTAATAGTTTTATTTAATATAAATAATTTTTAGATTATAACGTAAGTCAATAAAGTTTTGCATGCCAAATAAAGACAGTATATGGTATTATAAAAAAACCTGGTACTAACCTATGTTCTATGCAAATAAATTTCATATTATTTCATTTCAATTTTTATCTCTAGGCTTATTGTAAGTTATAGTAGCGGAATTACTACTGGGATCGTTCTGTAACAATTTATTCGATTTTGGAACTCTTTTTAACCTATGTTTTGCCAAGGGACCACGTTTTTTCTTTGTATATATCTGAATAGGGAGGTTTGCCATTACTGTGTCGTGATCGTATTTTGCTTGACCGCATACCGTGCACTCATTTATAAGTTTGGTTATGCTATCACGCATTTTAGGCCAATAGTATCTTTGAGATAGAGCTAAAACTGTTTCATTAATACCGCGGTGGTTGGTCTTTCCATCATGATATTTATTAATTATTTCCTGTTGCCTTAAGTATTGTGAAACGTTTTCTACTTCCTTTTTAGTTAGTACTAGTTGCATTGCTGAGTTTTTAAATGTTCTCTGGATGATAGGAATAATAGAGTACATAGCCAAAGGTGGGTTAATAAGTAAACCAGTTTTTATTTTGGGATTGACATATTCCTTTATAGCATTAATAACGTCCTCTTCTAAGTTGGATTCTGATATCTGAACTGTAATACGAGTATGCGTATCAAAGGGTTTGGTAATTATGGTTCGCCCTTTAATATCACCAACGACATTTAACATTATTTGTTTCGTGAACTTATTTAATGGGTCTTCTAAAATAGGGACCTCTAGAAATGGATGCTCGTTATCTGTAAGAACTGTCACAGTCGCAGAATTATCAGTAAGATTTTGGGCTGTCATAGTTCTAGAATAATCAGAAGGTTGTTCTGTTTCAGATGGGTTGGCTACAATGGACATAAGTTCCTCATTGTTTATTTCAATGCGGGGTAGCGCATCAGCATTGGTGGCGGGTATAATCTCCTCGTAGAGATTTATATTATGAGAATCGTATATCTCTATCGGTATCTGTGCATTTCGTGTTATAAGTAATCGGTTTTTAAGATCTATCTTTGATCCCCAGTTCTCTAATAAGTCAAATCCTAAAAGTCCGTCGAAGTAGTTATGAAAGTTATATACGAATAGCGTAATGTCGGTTTCTTCATTAAACTCTGGTAAGCAGGGTAAAGTTAAAGAGTGATTATTACTACTAGTTCCATGAACATTTGTCACTTCAAAAGGCTCATAGTTAAGAGGCAAGTGATCAAAGTACTTAGTTATGGCATTAGGGCTTATAAACGATTGATTAGCACCTGTATCTATTAGCAATTTTAGAGGAGGATTACTAATCTGAATATAACCCAATTGTCTCTGTATGTGAAAATTTAATTCTATTTTGGTTTGTTGGATTGTCGGCCTAGGTGAAAATATTTCAGCCTGGCTTGATAATTCAGTCGCCTTCTGATCTACATGTTGCATCAAAGGCTGTTCATTGTTAGGGTGAGAAGTTTCATAGGAAATGTTATCTGGGTTTTCATAACAAGTAGGGTATTGATGTATAGGATAAGAATCCTCTTGTTCATAGTCTGCGTAGTTATAGTCTCTGTAATCGTAGTCACATTTGAGTTCATTCAAGTTAATTTCCCTAGTTTCAAAATAATTATTAGGAGGAGGATTACCATGGGTTTTCCTATCACGATCCGTTGGTGGTAAAGGTTTTGAAACAAAATTACTGACGCCACTCATAGGACGTGGGTCATTAAATGATTGTTGGGGTTGAAGACTGTTACTTAATTTAAAAACATTACTATTCGGATTGTAATTAGGCAAAGAGGCGCGCATAATCTGTTGAGTTCTGGATGCGCCTAAGGGTTGTTGAAATCTATTATTATTTGACCTCCAATCTTGCGTATGAAATTGCATTGTCTGCTGTCGAGGGAGATCATATGCGTAAGGTACGGGTGGCATTGCTTGCCTAGGTATATAAGGCATATCGAGTAAGGATTGTTTTGGGATAACTTGATTAAATGGCATATTTAAATGATTTGGTTGCGAATGAGACCAATCTTTTCTGCGGTTTGATGGCCCGCATTCGTTACGGCTCTGTAAATATAGAACGTTCAACTCGTCTTGTACATATTCCAGTGCCTTTTCGATAGAATCAGGTCGCATACAGCGTATCCTAGATCCTAAGGGATCCTTCAGGCCTCTCAAATAAGCCTGCAAGGTTAATTTTTGATACAAAGACCGTTTGGAATCTATGGTAGTGGCAACTGTCTCGTGAAGCGAAACATAGGTCATTATAGTGCTGAACAAATTCTGACACCTCTCGTAATATTCTTGAGGGGTGCTAGATCCCTGAGTTTGCATGGATAAATCACTGTACAGAGCGGTCTCATCACGGTGATCTGCGAAATTATTAATTAGAGCAGATCTTATCCCTTGCCAGTTTTCGGGAATACCGTTAGCATTAATATATCGAGCCGCGGGACCCGTTACTTTATTTAAAATACCGTTAATAAGAGCTAAATTAGTTAATTCGTAGCCCGGTGCAGTACTAAAATGTGTTAATACTAACTGGTCACATAGTTTGATGAATCTTGTTAAGATATGTGGGTTTCCGTCAAATTCTGGTAATAACCTAAGAGATTTATAGATCACGTCTATATCGTACTGAGTCATTGTATTATTAAAATTTCTATACTCGTCGAAAACGCTAAATCTATTTGTATCCCTATTAAGCCTAACGTTTCGTGATTCTCTAGGGTGAAAAATCTTGACGAATTAAATTACACAAAGGTGAAAAATAATATCGAGAAATATATATATATGAAAGTATTATTACATATATCAAGTTAAATATATAAATTTAAAATATGTGTAAAAAATAATTACTAGAAATAAAAATATAAGTCTTAAGGATTAGGAGGGTAAGGACTTGAAAGATTCAAGGACTTACTGAATTGTCTTCGTTTTGGACGAATCGATGTCTAGATTCTCCTCTGGACTGCTGCACCGTAGGTTCTGGATATCCGACGAAGGCTGAAGAGCTCAACCAGTGGCGTCACGATTGGGAGCAAACGATTTGTGGATGCAGAAGAACGATCGCGACACGCACTGACTCGAATATCCTACCGACTGCGCCAATTACGATAGCCGCATTCGGAGGTTCCAAAATAAAGCAATTTATAATATTTAGTAAATTTAATTAATTGCTAATTTTACAATGTAATAACTTAGAGCTAACTATCCTAGTGATTCCACCTCGAAGTGTGAAGCCAGAATGAATTTATATTATGTTTCTAAAATCCGGTGGAGGTCCAACGTCGCCATTCTTATCTTAGCACATTCCGCAGATGTCAAGTGCCGTGTGAGATGTTTATGGATACGTAACATCGTCCTTATAAAAAATACATTCCACAGACCTCAAGTGCGTGTGAAATGTTTAGGGATACGTAACACGTTGTGGTTCTGCCTCGTACGTTGTTTGTTTATCTTGTTGTTTATGTGGCCTAATTGGAGATACACGCTTGTTTATTACTAGTAAAACTATAATTTACTTAGGTATAACCAAAATTAGTTAAATTACTCAACTTAGGCCATAATTTTTGTTTTGCTTTTCCTGTGTTGAACGTTTAAAACGTGTAAGGTGTGACGTAAAATTTTACATACCGCACTAAATTTAGACGTCGTCTAAATACATACCAACTGAAATGACTTTAACTTGACTAAGTTACATTTAAATACCCACATTAACATAACATTTGAGTTCGTTCACTCTATTATGATGAATAGAGTTTTAGACAGTTTCTTCTAAAACTCTATTATTAAATCATATATAAAAAAAAGTAATTATAAAAAATATCTCATATATAAAAAAAGTCATTAGAGAACCATCAGAAAATGTGTGGCTAACAAGCCACCCGAAATAAATATTACCTACACGAAGAACATATCAACATTTTGATGGTGCAGCTCCGCAATCCATCAACAAGAGCAGGTTAAACAAACTATTTGCATGGGGATTGAACCCGTAAACAATTGTTTCCGCATTTGGCATCGCTCACCACAACAACAGCCTAAAACAAACGATGTGTTTACCAGAACATACTTTCTGTAAACTACACACAACACAAATAGTTAGCTTTCTACACTGAATATACAAAACTATATCTTTTAGTGTAATATTAGCGGACCCGAATTTTCAATTTGCATCTCTTGAATAAAGAAATTGTTTCCATTTTTTAATTTTTCCCCATATTACGAGAACCATTAGCGGCATTAAGCCTATAAACTGCCTCGATAAATGGTCTATAAACACTAAAAGCATTTTTAAATTGTTGTTAATTTTCATAAAAACAGTATTTATAGATTATACTTTATAATAGTAGTTGGAAAAAGGTTGTGGGTTTTTCGCCAACGATGTGATGTCATCGTGCTCATAATTTCGTTTATCGGCTAAAACTTCGCTTTAAGGTAAATGCGGTTCATGTTATCAACAACAAATAACCCAAGTACATGTACAAAATATTCTGACACAAAAATAGAAGAACATTGCTGGTAGCATGAACATGAGGACCGTCTTGTAAACGGTCAAGAAGTAAAGACGGAATATGGTCAGAACTGCGAGGAAGTGTTGCACTATCGGGATTTTCCAGTATTGGTCACACAGTCCTGTAGCGAATGCTATTTACTGCATTCAAAAGAAAACTAAACAAAATCGTACAAATACGTCGTTAATGTCAAATAACAGTGAACTTCACTCAAAGTATATAATTTATACTCGTATAAACTTATATTTCTCCTACTATGAAATTGCACAAGCATCCGAGAAACTTAAATTATTTTCTCATATTTCAGTTTCAAGAGAATGATGATGCAACCGTCTCTTTCCTTATTACCGCTCCAAATTATACTGTATTCGGTACGGCCATAACGCTGGAGTAAATCGTGATTAACTGCTTGCTTACCAAACGGTACAGGTTTATGGCTCAGCCATACTTTCCGGGGGAACTCAGCCGCGGTTAAATCTTAATGCACGTCCGAATTGGTTCACTAGAAATATGCTTGAGTCTATTACGTTTGCCGACTTGTTGTAAAATATGCGTAAATAAACTAGGTTAGTGTTGTAAGTGCTGTCTAAAATTGAGATAAAGGGTGTGTCATAAAGGCAGGAAAGATGCCATAGAGAACATATTGACGACGTAAAACAATGAGGTGAGCGTGCCAGAATAAAACAAAGTTTCAGTAACACACAATTTGTGGCGACTGAGTACCTACTGGCACACCGGGTGCAGTGTCGTGACGGAATAGTAATTGCATTAACACACATAAATAACAAAGATTAGCGTTTGCACTCTGTGTCTGTGGTATCGCGGTGTCAGTGCCAGGATGTGGCGTAATGCCAACAATTCTACGCTTCCGATCCAATCATAATACACAAAGCCAATCGATGGGCATGCTTGAAGTTCTTTCAATGTTGTTATGACTGAAGCAATGAGTACAGGCATAGACAACAGTTTGATAATTGAGGTAATGTTCAGATGGTCTGACTGTGATGGTATGACCAGGTCATGAAGAGACCTGTAGATCAAAGTAACCAAGTAGATCCAGCTCGGGAATAGATAATGAGATTAGAATAGTCACGAGATTTAAAGCCAAGAAATAGAATACACATGGCATATTTGTACTTATGTAGCTAACGAAGAGCTAATTTAGCGGCCGACTGTCGCAATAAAGATAAAACCAGTTGTTGGAACTGGTCGGAGGATCGTTTGCATTTAAAACAATGTATAATTATTTCGGCATCACTTTGTCTGTCTGCTTACACTATTATCGCTACTAGGCGGGTAAGTAACCTCAATTTAGATGGCAATTAAACTTTAAAGCTGTGTAAAAGGTTATCTTGTTTTTTTTGTGTCCGTACATAAAAACAAGACGCATACATTTTATTTCAAAACTAAAGTAATAATTAAAACTGAAAATGACATACACCACAAGACCGTCTGATTCAGAACTATACAAATGGTGCTATGATAACTAGACTGGTGTTAAATATAAATTCTTGTGAAAAAAAAGAAGAACAGCCAGACTTATAGCAAATGCAAGTATGGCTTGAGTGGACATCGAATCCAAAACTCTACAGCTATGACAATTAACCACTCGGTTCGATTTGATAATGACACGTATTCTACAGAATATAAAAAAACAAATACGCATCTGAAGTAAATACGATGAAATAAACAAATTCAAAAGCAATAAAACCTAATGGAGTGTATGCAAGATATATTAAAGACATGCCCACAGGTACACCGCCCATGACATCGTCAATATAAACAGCTGACAGAGCTCTGATGTCACCGCCGCACAGCTCATCATGTGTTTTAAACGAGGCAATCTGCCAAATGATCGCATCTTTTGGGTGAATCCCGATTATTGTAGAAAATTCGCCGAGAATTTTTGTACACTGAGTAGGTATTTTATAGTAGACGTTTCTTCGATGTAACGAAAAAATGATATGTTGATATGAAAATAAAATTGTGATGATATGACACAGAGTTGGTTGAGAATGACTCGTAATTGCTTTACAACATCAGCACGTTGAACGATAGACATTTCAGACAGAGTATAATAACAACACTTGGCCGTCTGTTCTTAAAGGAGGTGATGGTGAGCCATTAACTATGGTAACCATACTGCTGATATACCTACATATACAAATATCACTAAATATAAACAGAACAAATTATATCATGCTCATCATATAGGGAGGCCAGTTATCGCTGATCGTTAGACGACCGGGCACAACAATAAAATATTAAGTACTCGTATTTTATGTGCATAAAATGTGATGATGAGACAAAATGCAAGAGAATTGAGAAGATACAAAGTATTTATATATCTATATATTATATACGTAAAGCAAACACTTAGTACCACTTGTTAACTTAATTTTTAATTTAAAGGAAGAGTATGAAATTTGCCACAGTCAAAGTTTGTAAGGAGATGAGCAGAAAACTATGTATATGTATAATAAAAAAGAATTATGGTCGAATTTCGATCACCGAGCGACCACTATTATTATATAAATTTTGTTTTCAAATCTTTATCAAATTTCTCGTAAAATTACGCTGTTTTCTTTGTTTTTATTATAAGCTATTCGTCGTATCCGTCAAGATAATATTCGTATTAGATAAATAAAAAGTATTATTGATGAATCAATAGTCTATCTTTAAACAGCGTGAAGCAATTAGATCCACATAAGCGATTAGTACTTAGGTTACATAAAAAGTAGAAGCATTGGAAAATCAAATGTAGAAAAATCAAGGAAAATGTTCATGGAATTTTAATTTCCTTTAAAATCAAATAATCTTATCTCACATTTAATAATCTGATAAACATTTTGTTTGATAGTGTCAGTGTGCTATAATACCTAAGTAAATATAAAAGTATTAATATTTATGCAATCCACCCAAGGACTGTATAAACTCTAAGAAGATTGAGTGAACTACGATTGTTAACCATTCAAACCTAAAAGAAACCCGTCCAGGCCGCCCGCTTTTCATTTATGTATGGACGTACATTGTGTACTGTATACAGACTCAATTTTTTCTATGTATAGACCAATAGAATTTTTTTATATTTTAAGGGAAATAAGTAAACTATGACACCTCATCGACATTTGCAAGAATTCTGTAAGACCTGTAGTATATTTCTGGCGGAGGCAGCATATATAGTTTTCCCAAGAAAAAAACCTAATCAATTTATAATCAATTCTCTATTTTTAACCGACTTCAAAATGTGAGGAGGTTCTCAATTCGACTCCATTTTTTTATGTTTTTTACCTCATAATTTTCGACTGGGTGAACCGATTTTGATGTTTCTTTTTTTATTTGAAAGCTGGTGCTTCCCATGTGGTCACATTTCAATTGGTTCAGTACTTGAAGGCGGTTTTGTTTGTTAAAGTTTGTGATTATACACTATACGAGTATATATTTGATAAGCGGTTAGCCAACCGTGTAGATACCAATGCAGAGAGAAAATAGAATGGAATCTCAATATAACGACATAGAAATATACAACTTATCTTACATTCACGTGTTCGCAATAGAGTTTAACACTGGATACTTTTCACATTTGTATGTTTAGTGTAAAAACATTATCCTACCGTTACAATTATAAATATGATAATGACCTCTCTAACTTTTTACTTATACGACACTAATGTATTCCACTAATGTGTTGATAGTACTGAATTATTTCTAGTAACTCGTACATGTCTCCTTACCTGTAACAAATGAAAAAAATGTTATAATTTTATTTCGATACTTTGTAGTAATAAAAGTAGTCAATAATTTAACGCAGAAATTTGATATCGGTTTTTAGATGTTTGGCTTTTCTATGATTTATCGGCTGATGGTAAGCTATGAAATTTTTTTAACGGGAACGGGTTATGATATTCAGTTTGCAACTATTGAAATTGAAATTGTGTGGTTGACTAATCTCTAGAAAAACTTGTCGAATTGGAAAAAATATAATCATGTTTGATAGAAAATTTTTAGAGGGAAGGTATATGTTATGTAACATTATTTACGACTCCCAGGGGCCGAGAAAGGCCATAAACGAAGGTTAAATGACTTGTCTATAATAAAAATGAAATTTGCCTTTCCTTTTTCGATTACGAAATTCATGACGGCACCAACCCCGGTTTTCCTGATACTTTGTTAGTTGTGTTGTTGTTTATCGTTTTACCAATGTTCTTCTTTTTCACAGTGAATATATATATTTAGAGTAGAGATCTTGGTAGTACTTTTTTATGAACAGTTTAACTTGAATCATTTTTGTATTAGCAAATGTATACCGAATACCTATATGATGTTTTATGTAGTCATATTTATTTCGAAAATTTCAAGGAGATACACAGAATTTGCTTTAAATGTTTGAAAATAAACCTTTTCGCACAACTAGATTTTAAATTGTAATATGACAATTAAATTTCTTGAATGTTTGACCTCAATCAGAGTATGCTGTGAAACGTACATAAAACACACATAAACTGTCGTTGATATTAACCATCTGTTGTACTCTTGATATATGACAGGGATATATATTTAAAGAGAACCAGATTAATTAAGCAGATGTTAAATTAGTTTCTCTGAAATCGATTACAAACCCGTAAGCACTACATTTTTTCATCGAGTATTCACAGGCTTATTCGTATACTGTTTAGTGATCCGGACTGCTAAGGTTTTAGTCCAATGTCACCCAGAACATATGGCTGTGTGATGAGCACTAGGTATTCCTCAGTTGCACATTACTGTCTCGCACAAATACATCTTGTTTTGAAGTTGTCTCAATGGAGGCCTTTACTACCAAATAAACATACGTGTTGTATTTAGAACAACCACAGATTTGCACAAACACAACCACAATCATGTTATTTATGTGTAGTTACATATTATTCGTACTGCGTGTTGCCGACCACAAACTTATATCATCGCATACCAGGCGGTTGATGACTGTATTTAACATCCATTGATTTTTCATACAACTTTCATTTTCGTTAAAGAAACGCCGATTGAAATAACTAACTTAAAATATAATACGAAATGATAACAAACATTTAAAAGAATGTAATCCGACTACTGAAAAACTAAAAGTTTTCCATATGTTTAATTTAAGAAACAAACTGAAACAGTCAGTTAAAGCATAGTTACAAGAATTGTCTAAATATGAAAATGAAAATGATCAAACTTGGGTTAAAACAAAATCTATTAATTATATAAAGTACTTGTTTACGAGAAAACTTGATTAGTTTTGCGTTAGACTGATGACTAATGGTCCAGTCATTCTAAACCGTAAATAGTAATTATTCTTTCTATGTCTCCAGCAACGGCAAAAGCGTTACAAAGGTAGGACTTCTACTTAACATAATATTAAACCCAGAGTATATTTTAACTGACCCCAAACTATTTCTCGATATCGTTGAATACAGGATGCGATACAAATTAATTCTTAATCCAATCCAAACAACAAAAAAAAATAGGTAACAGTAATAGCTTTTTAATAAAAATAGATGTAGTAGAATATGTAACAGAAATAGATTTTAAATAAAATAGCTTTTTTTTTGTATTAGTATATGTTTCAGAAATAGTTTTGAAATAAAATAGATCAATAATATGTATTTGTATTGGTATATATATAGTAATAAATAAAATACTGCGTATAACACTAATTTTCGTAATAATAAGATAGAAGTTAATAAAGGTACATATAAATAGATAGAAACAAGTTTTTGGAAAAGTGGGTATCCCAACACGAAAGAATAAATAAGTATAAATAAAACAGTAAAGAGGTAAAGCAGTGTGAGGGGCATCAAATACAATAATCGTACATAGGAATAACAATAATAAAAATTGTTGCATAAGGACTCCGATAATGGTGGAGGTTAGGCTGAAATTAAAAAAAAAAAAAAAAAAACCATACTAAGATCACCGTCAAATATGCCATGAATGTCATAATTTCTTGCCAGGCACAAAATCCTTTAAAATAGTCATACCACTTAGTTCAGTACTACGCTTTAATTGTTTTAACCGTCGTAATTCATCTTGTTACAAAGAACTGAATTACAAAACTGTTTTAATAATTAACACCGTCCATAAGTGCCATTTAACATATTTTAATCACGAAACCTTGATATTTTCACATGTTTGACGACATCCACATACAGTGAAAGATACTTCAGAGCAATCTAGCAGTAAAAACTAGTAATCTAAATAATTCTGTATCGCAAATATACCCTTTCGCTATATCAGTCGTTGGGTCACGTCTACGAAAAAGCCCATGTGCAGTAGCGGGCTGTTAAAGACAATCCAGCTTGAACAGTCACAACCTCTTATTATGTGAATAAGAACACGCACCCATCTAATATTGTTTTAATCGATTTCAAAAAAGGAGGGCGCCCAATACCTTCTTATTCGATTGTATTTTTTTATCGTTACTTCATAAGTATGTCATTCAAAAACCAAAGTCAGACCAGTCGACCTATTCTTATACATTTTTTTTTATTATTATATAGCGGGCAAACGAGCAGACGTATCGCCTGATGGTAAGCGATTACCGCCGCCCATGAACACCCGCAACACCCGAGGCGCTTCAAATGCGTTGCCGGCCTTTTAGGAAGGAGTACGCTCTTTTCTTGAAGGTTTGAAGGTCGTATTGGTCCGAGAACACCTCAGGCGACAGCTCATTCCACAGTTTTGCTGTGCGCGGCAGAAAGTTTCGGGAAAATCGCACAGTTGTGGACTGCCAACCATATTTAAATAAAACACTTACACTTAGTAATTTTTTAAAGGAAGTGTGCAAGAGTTCAGCTTTATCTTAATTTGCTGTCGATAAACATAACGAATGTTTGTCTACACAAAAACTTTGCAAGAACCAACATAAGTTGTTGTTGTTAGTTTTTATATACGTTCTAGATTTTGCCAGATTTGTTTAGGTGTACTTTCCGATCTAATTTAACTTGAGGGTTCTGGTCCAAACATCTGGTTAAATGAAAACTCGTTTTGATCTTATAAACACAACATTACAAATAAAAAATACTATAAACACCCTTTTGAGTTCAATTCTATTATCTGTTCATTGTCCTCCTTGTTATAAAGAGAAGTATAAATTATTATTATGTTTCTGATCTGTACTAATATTATAAATTAGAATGTAATCCAGTCTGTTACATTTTCACGTCTAAACCGCTGCACCGATATCAATGAGCTTTGGTATAAAGATACTTTGATACTTGAGGATGGATAGACTACTCTTTACTGCGATAACCGACATACATGCGGGTGGAACCGCGGCCCTAACCTAGTAAAGTATAAATATATAATCATATTATTAATTATTTACATTTATTTATTTAGTTTGCTAAATATGTAGATGATAACTTTGAAATAAATATGTTACACGGAAGTATCAAAACCATATTTGTAATACTCATGTTTATAAATATTTTCAAGATATACAGATAGCTACAACTTACAAACAATATGTATAATGCTAAGAATTATTTAAAATTAGCCAGATAAAATTATGGGGCTCCAGTAATGTATACCATACTATAAAATATCAAGTTATACTGGCCAGTGACGAGAACATTAGAACGGTCCTAGATTCAACCGGTGAGCCAAGCCATCTCCATGTGTTTGAATAGCAAATATTAAAGACAATTGCATTGCCTTAAGACTTTTGTTTAGTTAAATACGCAGAACCACTTCTTGTAAGTTTTTTCTCAATGTACATTTCTGAGAAACATCTATTCTTTTGCCGAACTTCAATATCGATGTTTTCCTGTTAAGTGTTCCGAGTAATGAATGAGAAGTATTCTTACTGCATCATCGATCTGGTTGATTCTGTCATATATTTTATCAGAACACATTTATATACATGTTTTATTATGATCTTAGTATTAATAATAAACATAGATACAACGATATATTAACATCAACATAGTAGGGATATATACAACATAAAATCAGTTGTGTTATTTCAAAGACTTGACAAATAAATATGTAAATAAGAGATATATTATACTAATTCGACTAATACTTTAGAGAATAAACATTATTTATTCTTATACACTGTCATAATTGTTCTTATTACGCTACTTAATTCACAGTAGGTAAGTACTAACTAGCTATGAAATAATACTTATTTTGGTTTAACGTATTTATCTCTGAAACTATGATAATACTAAATAAATACTAATTTGAGATATACTTTTTCATTTGAGAGTCGAGTTCTTTAAGAAAGCTATAAACTAGTTAGCATCACGACATGACCCTAAGCATGACCCTAACGCGGGAGGAACTGTAGAAAATAACTAATTAATGTTTCCGTGGAACTGTCCTACGCCTCCAATTGGGTTTAAATTTCATCCAATTGAAACTGGGAGGAAAGATTTCTTACATAATATGTGTGAATATACTCGTACAACATCTCAGCCAAAAGACGTTCACTCCTGGTCACCGACACCCGACAACAGCCGGTCCTGCGCTGCCCGCATCCAATGTCTTTCCGCGATTTTTCATCTATAACATTACATCACTATTTATTTCTAGGCTGTCATAGTACCGGCTCTGCCTAATTTGGGATTAAGCAGCAGTGTGTGTGAACAACCAGTCTCAAACACAGACACCATAAAAGCGTTACAAATATGAGTCTCGTCTAAGTGGACGTTATTATAATGTCCACGAGTGACCGTTATGATTTGATGGGCGCGCGGGTCACGGCCTTGGCTGGGGCTAGACAATGATACGCCGCAGCACCCACGACCTTTTATACCGATTGTTGTAGCTGTGTTGTTGAACAATGCTATATTTTTACCATGTATCAGTGATGTGAACTTCGTTGTCTAATATTGTACCGATTAAACTTTATAAAAATTGTCATGATTATCACTCACTCACATACATCCAACATACATTTTGAATTCGACGCTAGAGTTTTTTAATACATATACTCATTTAAATGTTATATAATAATTGTATACTTCTATGTCAAATAAATCTTTTATTCCACCGTTAATTAGGATACCCCGTCCCAAAAATGGGAGGAGATTGACGTCATCGTTTGAATTTCCCACAATCATCAATCGACATTCGTTGCAAATATGTACCGGTATACTTTTAGACATTTACATATACAGTCCAGAGTTTTATATAAAATGTCCGCGTATTTTAATATTCGTATATCGCCGGCACTCCCGTCCAGTATTATCTCTTTACCTTTCATGTTTGGCCCTCATTTCCTCTGCGGCCGCAGCTCGGAGGAAATTAGCTCTTTTTACTTTAAAAGCACTCCACAACAATCGTCAAACATCAGATAAAAATTGTTTTGATTTATATTTAGTTTCATTTTTTCATGACAAAATACGGTGTGTTTAGTATATTAGAACTGTTTTTATATAAACATAAACACTATGTTGAAGTGTTAACCTTTGCTTCAGCTCGCAAAGTAACTATTCAATAATGTCAAAGGAAATTTCAGAAAAGTTGAAAGTAACAAACAAATAGTCAAAAATATTTTTATAAAAAACGGACTACAATCAACATTGCTGTTTACTTACTGTGGAATGTTAACTTTTCAGGACATATTGGCCGGATAATGACGTCAGCTGGTGTTTTGTCCTGAATCCATGTTATTTACTTATATCATAACATAACAATTACATCTTCTTCAACAACAGGAAGAAAATATTACTGTATTATTACCGCTAACTAAATATAAAATCGTTTGTCAAATAATGGAGAAAATGGGAGTAAATCGTTACTAGGTACCTTCTTCAAAAAGCTTAGGGGTTCCCCAAAGTGGCTCGACATTTTTACTGAGAACTTACGTCACTCGTTAATAAATTTGGAAAATTCCTTTTTTGTTTGAAGAAAAAAACACCATCCTCAAGGATTTTGAGACTTTTACTAAAACGTTTATTAAAACTTCCCTGGGCAAGTCATAAAGTTTTAAAATTTATTACGTTTTTGCCTACTCATGTATCACAAATTAAAGTTATTACATATATTTATGTCGTTAGAAATACCAGAAGACGGAAGTGCTAATTGGATTTGAACCACGACCTTGACGCCAAGGGCTCCGTGGTATTGACACGTTTATCAAACTGGAAAGTATAAGGCGTTCTTAGAGTGAAACGAAATTATTTTTCCGCCAATTATCGTCTTATTACAATAGAAATCCTCTCCGGCATCTGGTCCGGCAATGAGACCAGAGGCCTGATGATGGATAAGTATCTCAATAGCCGCCATAGTGTAGGTCACCATGCTTCATTGTTGCATTGACTGTATTCACAATGAGTATGGTGACTTCTACTCTTGGATTATGCTCACGCCTTCCATCGGGAAGAGTAGCTAACTTTGGCCAGGCTTAAACACAAGTGACAATCATAATTTCTCTACTAGTTAAGTAGGGGATTTGAGAGCTGATAAAGTTAGAGGTAGCGTAACATTTAAAAATCGTGTTTTTAATTACATGAATATTTATCCTCAAAACTTGCTACATAATAGACTGACAAACTACCATCTCTTGTTTTACGATTTGGGGGATAAATTTTCATAAATCGTCTCGTAGTCGGTTCTCTAAAGATAAAAAGCATTATTTGATACAATTTTAAGTTTAAAGCCCCATATGTTAAGGCTATGCGTTAGTGAAAATAGAACACCGCCTCCAAAAACTACCTGCACGGGTAACAGATGAATAAAAAAATTAATACAGCATCGTTAACTGGCATCTTATTGTTAGTGCTAATATTTCGTGTCTGAATGTCTGTACATGGTGCGTACGTAGGCGCAGTACGTGGGGTCCATCCTCGCCTTGACTAATCACAATTAATACCCGCTGTGTTTGTGGATTGATTGAGGCGAAGGACGATGCTTTTGTTAATTTAGGGTTGACAGGACTGACTCAGATTCATCTCTTATATGTGTTTATATTCCGTAGATTTTTTATATAATTCCAGCGAATATGACATGTAGATATGGCTCGTAATTAATTTTTTCGCAAATCAATATTTGTATCAATTGATTTTTGGATAAGTGTAGATAAGAATAATCTTATCACCACTTTTTTTTTCTGAAAAGTTTTCGAATCAACATGCACCTTTAGATTAATTACTAATTACTTTATTGATATAAATTGATAATTTGAAAGGTTTCATGTCTTAGTAATGCGTCTGATATTAGATAAGGAGAAGCCATCTACTATAAATAAGAGTAACAGTACAAGTTATACAGCAGCTGTAATAAACATCATAATACTTCCTAATAGTACTAAAACAACTGCATAAGAAAACGAAAGTGTATTTACTCTATCAATATGCTTATCTCGTCAACTTACATCACCGCGGCTCTTTGGTAGACCCGATCTTCGACTTCAGTGTTCCAAGCCAAGATGGACCGTTAAGTCAATTATGAACAATATAAATATTATCTTGGAGATCACAATTGAGAAGTTGCGATATCAATTACGCAATCGCCTAGCGATGACTGTTTTTGATAATGTATCTACCCGCTACCGCTGTCAGTGTTTATGTGTACCTACAAAATTGTTCCTTAATATTTTTGTTATTAATAACAGCTTTTATTATTTTTTTAAATAGTAATAACGTTTAGAAATAAGATTGTTGGTGTAGTGACATGTTTATTAATGTTCCTGAGGTTTTATTAAAATGACTAAACTACAAAATTTAAGTCATATGGATTTGCCAAGTAATTTTATTAAAATAACAAAATGAAAAACCTTTATAAATAAATACAGGAAACAGGCATACAAAATATCGAAGATAAACCCGAAACTATGACCTAAATAAACAACAAGTTTAATGCCCCGGTATTCAAAACATTAGTTTAGAAAACAAATTAGAAACGTTTTAATGCAGGAAAAAGTTACTAATTGCTATTTTATATTCGTTGGTACACAATCTAATATGTATTTCAGACAACTGGAGTGACAAATAGGACAAGTTTGAATAGACAGTAGGAGTATTGAATTCAATTTCTACGAAGTAATTATCCAAAGTTGGCAGCCCTGTGCATGTCAACTATAATCAACTATTAATAGCAGACGAGTATATGACAGAGGAGTAATCGTCGAGAGATATTTTAGTGAAGCGTGGGATACAAATGATTCACTCGCGAATATTTACAATACGTGTTGCAATATACAATATATCGTTTGATAACAAATACATACAAAGACCTGTACTCGACCGCCATGTAGTGCGTTCGGAGTTGTGATTGGTAAAGATTTTGCGCTGACCAATTGGGATGTCAAACGTGGTCAGCGTGACGATCGTATTGATGTGAAATCAAGTCACACTAAGCCCAGTACCGTAGTGAACTTGGCTATTTGTGCAGAGTAGGTAATATTACCACATTCATACATCACTTTACATGTATTTTAATACGCACTGATAATTCTGTCTGACTTTCAGTTGTTTATATCAAATACAAATTCCAATGTCAAATATTTCCTGTCTTTGACATTTATATATTATTTAGCAGCATGCTACGAGTATGTTAGTATTTGGCCGTTTCCTATAAGGAAATTAATGGGGTTACAACCGCAAATGAGATTTCATTGGACTAATTCTCATTGAGTCAATTATAAAGGAATAATTTAAACATTCCATTTAAACAGTTAGATTTGTATCAATGGGTCTGCTTGTCCATTTAATCTTGTTATAAAAATGGACACTTCAAGTAGTTAACTGAATTTGTTGGATTCAGAGATTAAAAAAGCTGGTGAGTTTATTAATTTAACTGTTACACTGAAATTTGTGGCTAACTCTAATTTAATAGACCATACGTTCGGCTTCGTTTACACACTTCGGTCTTCTTGAAGAATTCTCTGTCACAATATTAAAAAAAATTACAGGATAAATATTTCCGGACTACATAATACATTTTTCAATTGACACGTATAAAAGGGCAAAACTTGTCTGTAAAGCGGTCACACATTAAGTAATGTTATACATATACCAAGCCGCCGCGCCGCCTCGAGGCGAGGTCAATGAAGGCCGTTCAGTGCGTGCGCGCCATTTTGTACATCACGAAAGAGGAATGTTGTACCAATAAAAAAGTATCAAATACATTTTACCTCTTTTGTCGTGAAATCAATTAAAGATTAGTTGCCTATTATATAACTATTATAGACTACTGCCTCGTTGGTCTGCCGATCAAGAGCTTCCCGGGTCGGGTAAAGTGTGTTGTTTCACACCTGTGGTTCGGACTGGAAAAACGGATATTCAGGTAAAACCGGTTGAACTAGTATAACCTCAGGAATAATGAAGGCTAAGAAGGTGATATAACTGTTATAGTACAACGGATAGTTAGTTACGAAGTCGTGGCAAGAGTAGATAACTAGTGGACAATCTAATCTGTCACAGTAGGTTAGAGGTGAACGTAAGAATTCGTAAACAATAATAAAGTTATGAGGAAGCCTATGTAGACTAGCTACATAGGTATATATAGGTATACTAGCTACTTATTTGGAATATAAATAGGCAAATGAATGACCGAGGCAACGTGCCAGTTACTTTTAATCTACGTAATCTAGAAGATATGTAACGAGTAGGTACCTACTTATTGTTATTTTAATGCATTATAAAAATGGTAGTAAAAGGGAAAAGCCAATGTTATTTTAGTTAAAGATTAATTGTCACCTTTTTTTTAAATGCTGTTATATCTAAAAATGGTTTTGGGGTATGTCACTTAAAATATTAATAGTCCCGTTAAGCCTGTATTTTTTAATTAACCTTTTTTATAAATTAGATTTGGGTCGCTGCACCCGTTCAGAAAGGTCTTCCTTTGGATCCGAAACAATCTGGCATTCCGGATATACCCGCGTAAGTATATCCTCTTGACAATTTTGTACTTATAATGAAATATTTATGAATCACTGTGTATATAATTATTTTCTGATTGAGTTGAGCCAAGGTGTCATTAGCGTAACCTTGCGGTGCGGAACCTGAGGAGGGTGAACGGCCGGACGTCTCCTCGTTAATACAATCTATCCTCCAGAGCTTGGCGCACCTCCGGCCTCAACGCTTCCTCGTAATTGTTCATTAGGAGTTTCAATTTTTTCAATCATAATCAAAATCATAACGTAAATACGTAACATATACAATTAGATATAATGGCAGGTCTTACCTTTCATGACAAACAACAAAAACAAAAAAAAACGCCGATATTAGTGAATTAAGTTATAAAACATCCTAAAGCAGTGTTTAGAAGAGAGACATCTTGAATAGGTTTTATAATAAATTACTATTGGTTCAGGTTGACTTCAGGCAGGACGTGACTTTCATTGACACAATTTTGTTATGTTACAAAAATCCATTGAAAGTGGGTTACAGTTATCGCTTTCAGGAGGACTGATGATCAAAGTAATTGATAGGTTTCTTTATATATTTAGGATTACGAGGATTGAAATTGAGTTAGTAGTAATCTAGCTCTGGCGACCCTAATTGAATAAATGTACCAGTACACAGAGATGTTCCGTTCGAGAATGTATCTTTCCTATCTCAGCTATAAAGAGAATGATGTTCTCAAATGCGATCTTAGGCAATTGCTTTGTCCAGTCGTTTGCACGTAAACAATGGGCAATTTGGCGCGGCCGATTATCTCAAGGCGGCCAGCACTAAGCGCCCAGCGAGCTGTCACGATGGAGATCACGCGGCCGCGACAACGCACTAATTGAACGAATGAACACCACCTTCACTTGATCGGTTTATACGCACCGACACAATGAACCACTATACCACTATATTTAAAAACTATTGTATAATAATATAGGGAATGTTCTATTTTCGCTTGTTCAACGTAAAATTCTTACCATCGGCCTAAAGATTACCTTGTTTTTTTGAAGTGAAAACTTTTTTAGCGGCGCTGTGTATTTTTTTGGAATGGGTAAAAATGTATAAACTCGCGTCAGGTCACGTGACCTGATCGAAAATTCGTAAGACGGATGGAGAGAGGACGTATAAACTCGCGTCAGGTCACGTGACAGGACAGGCGGCGCAGGGCGCTTGCGCGAATGTTCGTGTGTGTATGTAATATAAATTGTCATGTTTGTGTACGATAGCGCAATAAATGAATATTGTATTCCACCACATAAATAATAGTACTTTTATACTGATAATGAAAGCAATTCGTACAAAATTATTCTCTAACCATTCCAAAATATCAAAAATGCACAACGTTAATATTCAAGTTTTCACTTTTTTTTTTATTGAGTGATTGTAAGCGATTACCGCCGCCCATGGACACCCGCAACACCAAAAGCGTCAAAAGTGCGTTGTCGACCTTTGGGGGATGGGGAGAGGAAATGGGGGGAGGTGTTGGGGTATGGCCCTCCGGTATCCTCACTCACTCGGTGAAACACAGCACAAGCGCTATTTCACACCGGTTTTCTGTGAGTTTTGATAACTTCTCTTTTAAAAACTAGAGGTTTTAGGAGCTATGACTGTGAGATTCAAGTGGAAAACGTTGTTTAACCATTCATTAGCTGCCTTTTATGGTAAAAGTGGGCTTACAAGACCATTTAAACCTACAACTGGCGGCAGTCACCATCGGAGATCTGTTTGCTCTTATGCCTTAGACTATAAATAATCCTTCTTACCAGCGAAAGTCGGAAACGATCTCAAAGAACTAGCATTATACAAATAGAAGTATAATTTGTATAAGGGTTATCAATAAGTCGATAACCTAGTACTCATTTTATATGAAAACAAGTTGTTTCATCGATATCTGTCCAGATAAGACTGTCTCAAGTTCAACAGACAGACAGTTGGTCTCGAGACTTGACTCTTGAGAGGCTGGTCATTCACTTCAACTGTACCAATTTCATTCTAAGGTTATTAACCCTGCCACGAACACACCAAATTAGGTCCTATGCTCCCATCGCGTAATATCTTTGTCTCTAAAATTTGCAGGAAGCAATGAAACTCAATTTACAGGGATTCTTTATTCCAACAATGAGTCCTGGTTTATTGTGAAAACGTCTTGCGAATTAGGGTTAATTGGTTCAATTAAATGTTGATTACAGTTTAGTGGCGGTTGAGATAAATACGGGCGTTTGAAGAACAATACATTTATGAGTACAGCTTTCAACTATATGGCCGTAGTTACTGCTGTTTGGTTGTGAAATGTGTAACTGGCGCCATTGTTACTGCTGAAAGCTTACCATATGGGTAAATGGGGCATATAAACAAAGTTTCACATATGCCTTGTGGAACTGTGTTTATCTGTTCCCTTGAAATGGGAGAATGTTCCATGAAAAAGAAAATTTATGATCGTCTACGAAATACAAGTTAAAATATAAATTCACTAACAATCAGTAGTACAGTGTAGAAAAAGCCAATTTCCTAATGTAAGCAAATGTTATTTTCTCGAAACTAGGCCGTAAATTATGAAATCAAATTTATGACCAGCGTCTTGAGTTCAAAATTGATAATAACAGCTAATCAACCTTTAAAATTCAGGAATAAAGATATTTTTTCGTTTTAACAACAGGCTATGAATCGAGAAACTAATTTTGTAATAGAATATAAATTACTTCATAAATGCTACTGTTTGAAAATCAGATATTTAATGGAATTGCAATCTCTATTTACTTTCAGGAACATTATACACAAAGAGATGTGCATTAAGATTCAGAATTTCTGAATTCAAATAAAAATAAATAAATATTACATACAAAAAAATATTCGATAAAACAGAAAATGATACTAAAAAATCTTCTGAAGGTAATTTTCATGATACAATTGGACAAAGATCAGTTGATGGACATTCGGTTTTCCATTAATTTCTGTACAAAGACGGTTGAAATCTGAACGTTTAATTTCCGTATTCCATTCAGCTTCGTCGTCGTACCGACGATGAACATCCACGAGCAGGTCCAAGTCTCCCTCGTGACTATTATGTATAAATGTGGGTAGGTGAAGCCATTGAAATCGAAACAAAACATCGATATTAAACATTGATACGGTTAAACGAACCTGTAGTGGCGTCATTCACTTTGACATGCTTTTGATAACGTGTTGGACGACAGCCAATATATGACAAGCCTGGAAATCGCATATTGAAAATTTCGTCACGCAAAGCATTAAAACGAATACTATTAAAAGTAACAAAATATTTAGTAGAATTTGGAATGCATTTACCTATAAAACAAATTTACCGTGTTTGCTTCACGCCCAGTATTTACATACTAAATGGCAGTGAAGCTCGACTAATTTGAAAAACACAGCTCAGGAATAAGATAATTTGCAATTTATGTGTTACTTTGAAAACCAAATGCACGAAGTTCACATTTAAGTTTTTTCTTATGGCCTCATGAAGTTCTGAGGAACTTAGTGTAGTAATAAGATAAATTAATCAAGTATAACAAACGCTAAAACATGTAATAGTAACACCGGGTGTAGTTCTGAGTTGTTACTAAAACATATTCTACACTAGACTAGACACTCAAAGCAAATGAAGAATAATTGATAAGATGGAACTGCAGATCTAAAGATTATCCCACCAACTATTCGTAGTGTCACGTTTTAAAAACATACATACATATATTATAATACAGAATATATAATCTCATTCAACATCAGAGTACGGGACACATTACTAAAGTCATGCGCGTACGCACGTCGAGCGGTCGAGCCTTCTCACACGCACCGTGCACGTGCCCGCACCTTGTCTCAAGGGCTTTTATATAATCACGCCATTACATTATCATACATATAGAGTACAAGTCAGAAAGCACTCACATACTTTCGCACTATCAGTCATTCATTTCATATTTTCAAAATCACTACACTTTTATAATTCCGATAACAACATCCGCTTAGTTAATTTTTAAATAACCCATTGTCTGGCTTCAAAGCGCACAAGTTTTGTAAACATTTCCGCAATCAGTTGAACATTTTAGTACCTCAGGGTTAACGACTATATATCATTACTCATACTTGAGTAATATCATGCATTTAAATGTTATTTACTAATAACGTATAGTAGCATACTAAAATATCGTTATATATTAGTTCAGCAGAGGATATAAATATTACGTCTCACACATCATATCCTGAATAATATTAAAACCATTTGAAATATTCTACTCAAGTGGGCGTGATTGCTACAGCGATATAAATAAATTGTCAAATATAATTACATTTTAATTTCGGCACATCCTCCACGAGACAGATTTATATGTGCATCGATGCCGACGGCGTTTATAAAACACGAAAATAACGGATGTTGTCTAAAATAAACAAACACCCTAATACGTGCGAAGATTGGAAGTGCCGGCGTTCTTTTGAACTTCAGCATGTAATACTTTGACACATGTTATGTCATTTCATTGGCTTAGAAGAAGATATTTGTAAGGATAGTTACTCGTAAATGACAAAACTGATACTGACCTTAAAATATATAATTTTTAGTACAGAAACAGTTCATTATTTTTTAACCATTGAATCAGAAAAACCGGAACGAATCATAAAGAACCATCAGTCATAGCTTTCCCGTAAATATGGTAACCTCACTACACGAACCAACAAGCCCTTTCATGTTGTTTTATCAACTGTCTCCATCAATGATGAATGCGATGTCACACATCCATTTAAGCGATATTAAGATTATTTATGCGCTAATAAAATGTTATCAGCCCTTATCACAGTTAAGTATTATAAATCACCTCACTTACGTTTTAATTAATATTGTGATATAAAACCATTTAGCTACTTCAATCATAAATTTATTTAGAGTAAGTGCAAGTGTATGGAACATGCAAAAGATTCAAATCATCTTTAAATTAACGTTTTAAAAGATTTTGCCTGACTTAGTCAGATAGAAAGTTATGTGTTACGAGTGTATGTATGTATGTATGTGTATATATATTCTTTGGCTCCATAGCAAAAACCAATTAATGCCTTTAGGCGTCGTTATAGTTGCCTTAATTGTGAGTGACACTGGGTAGGTACAAACATTAAAACTGTCGGTCTATAACTTTGAACTGCAATCGAGTATTTTGTACATAAGCATGTTTTCTCTAACATTTTGGAAAAGAGAGGTTGGAATGTTGGGCAAGCAATGGTGTGATTGTCAATCTATAAACTGGAAAGTGGAACTTTTACTTACTATTCAGTTGGAACCGCCGTTAACGAGATTAGTTTGGTTTTATTAAAATATGATCATGATACTACCTTCACTTCTCTTCCGTTAGTAATCAGCTGCTCTGGTTTCACATAAAATTTGGTAAACAGATACATAAACAATGAAATAATTTATCTCTTTACCACACATTAGAATTAGAATCATATAATATGTAGTTACAGCCTGCGTTATTCAGGTCAATAACGACATTATCTTAATGTAGTACCATAAAGTTGATAACGGCACAAATTGATTCATCAAGTGGCGCTTTATAGTTTGTATTTAACCCTGATAGTACAATTACCTACTAAGTGCCCCCTTGGCTGTAAGTTAAGTTGTCAGGTTTTCAATGACAAAGGACGGTTCGATAGTTTTGTGACATTGAATGGTGAAGAGGTATCTAGAGATAATGCCTGCAGTGTCTGAGGTCGTTATGAAAACCAAGTGTGGCGTATTTAGAGGGCCTGATATGACGTCATATGCTGTATTTAGTGACGCTAAATAAGTATCACCTGATGGTAAGCGACTACCACCGCCTATGAATACCCGTAACACCAGAGGCGTCACAAGTGCGTTGCCAGCCTTTAGGGAATGGGGGGTGGGGTTGGATTATAGGCCTCCGGTATCCTCACTCGGCGAAACACAGCGCAAGCGCTATTTCATACAAGTCGAGCCGGTCCATTCATGCCGAAGCGTGGCTCTCCCACGGTATAAAGTACGGTATGAATAGTTAGTTTGGGTATTCTTTATAACATTCAATGGTTTATAATAACGAGATTTGTTATAAACAAATGGCAAAAATGTAGAATAAAAAATCAAGTTGGACTCCCGTAACCTCAGCCAACCTTAACTCTAGGATTCGAGCCAAGTATTTATAGATAGAATCTGGTTGTGTGCTGTTCATCACACACACGAACCCGAAGATCAAATTAGTGAATATAGACAGGCTGTGTTGTGCACGTAGTGCAACATTATCAATAAAGTGAGAACGTGCTCGCAGGCTTCGCGGTATGAGTCGTTGACCTTTGTTTAGTAGCTGGTGTGCACTTCCTGTTAGTCTTGTTTATTTCGGCTTGAGCAACTTTGAATAATATTTATTTGATGAAAATCAAACTGGTCTTTAATAATAACAATATTCTAGGACATATTAGACATTCCTTTCTAATACTTGTACTTATGCATACACATACTGATTGACTGCCTCGATGGCGCAGTGGTAGTGAATGCGACTGCTGTTCTTGAGGTCTCGGGTTCAAATCCTGGGTCGGACCAAATGTTTGTGTAATCTACAAATATTTGTTTCGGAGTTTGGGTGTTTTCTATGTATAATATGTATATATTTACAAAAAAAAAGTATATATGTATTCATATCAGCTGTCTAGTACCCATAACACAAGCTCTGCTTAGCTTCCGAAATATTTATTTATTTATTTATTTTATACAAAGACAAACACATTTTTTTATGGTGTAAAAAGCAAACAAGCAGACAAGTCACATTGACGGTGAATTCCACTTTGTTCCACCATATCACTAAGGTGGATTAAGTGTAGTACTCCACACTAACTGGGTCCTTGGACACTTAAGGGCTACTAGTGCATTTTTTAAGCTTTTTTAAGTTGTAGTCAAATAATCTGTTACATAAATATTTCAGCATTTGTTTTACTACAAATATGTGTATCTCATATCATTGTAGCAGTTGTTGTTGGTTGTTCTCAACCGGACTACTGAGACTTGGCTCCCAATCTAAACTAAGCTTTTAATATTCATGAGGGCAGAGCGGAATCCCCGCACAAAACGGAACCACTCGACTTGGGAAGTACCGTAACCTACAGACTGTCGCGATCTTAATAAACTTAGCACTGCGCTTTTTTTCCTGTCTTTTCACATTTTATCAACGGTTGCCAACTAGTTGTTAAGCTGTTAAAGAACTGGTCGACAAACGAAAGCAACGTTTTGATATTTATTACTGTTTTTTACTGTGGTACTTGTTATTATGTCGTCATCGTATGGTACGGTATGGGGCGTAGTTTCTAGTGTTTCTTACGATCTTTATAACTTCGGGTAATGTATAGAGAGGGCATCGTCTTTGTAAACAGCTTAGGAAACAGATGAACATAGTTTTCGTGCATATTTAAATTATTAGTAATAAAAACTGACATTTGAAACGAAAACGATTTCATTTGCGAAATATATTAAAAAGTAAACATACGAATGGTGATGCAATTAAGATAAGTGTTTAAAGATATTGACTAGAAACAATTGTAAGTACTGGTCTTTCCCAGTGACACAATTTATATGACGTATTCAAGTTCGAACTTGTGGTGAGTTAGGATTGATAAAGTGATGACGTAGAGGTATTTTGTTACGTTTCTATATAGGTTTTCAGGTAAACACTAGATCAAAGTACAAAAGAATCATGTATTCCTGACTGCTTCCCTGTCAAACATAATCATCTTTCGCCGAACTATTCTTGCTCTAATTTTCAAAGATAAGTCCAAGAATGATCAAAATAAACTTTGTTATTAAAAGATACATAAGAGTACCTACCTGTAAGGAAACTTCACGTTAACACTACGAAGAGACTGTTACCGTTGATTAGGCAAGGCGTCCTAACGTTAGCAGTTGCCAAACGGTGGCATCATTGCGACACGTAAACTAGTGCACGATGCCATTAGCTTGATGATTACCTGGCATGCACAACACTAGCAGTATGTATTATATACAATGTTATGTCTCAGAAAATTGATTATACTTGGAACAAATACACATACTTTGCTGTTCTAGGATAGACACAGATAATAAAATACGCAAGAAATATCGATAAAATGTTCGGCAGGATATTCATTCAGTAGCTGCAGATCTGGCTATTCAGCTTCAAGGAGATATGGATATCTAGTATCCGGCAAAAAAACTAGCAAATTCAAATCTATAAATGTGAACGTACTATTAATATTAGCTACCCTCGAAATCTTTGACTGCGACCTCGCCTGTGTTATGGATACATTAAGGTCATAATTAATCTAAGCAATAATGAATTATTTCCTTATTACTCTTGGATAAATAAAAATACATGTAGCAAAGTCTATCCCTACTTAGTGAGCCAAAACGCTATTTTAATATCACGATTATACATACACCCAAATACACTCGGCACACATACATAGGTACTAGATATGCATGTGTGCCTGTTGCGAACTTCAAAGCTCGACGTTGACGTACGTTGCGCATACGCAACTGCTGTACAGCGTGCGATTTCGCATGTTTATCAAACACGATGTGAATAGACTCGTGGTAAACCGCAGTCTGATTATTGGCAGGATTACGCCAGATGTGTTGCGGTACCGTAAGTGGGTTACGTAATATGTAAATTAATTAGTTAATGTCTGGAAGACGTTTTGTTCTTTATCATCCCTAGGGTTGCATTCCACCTAATTGAGAAGTTTAATACTTTGGCTTCAGACGTTGTGCTACAGCATACAGGAAAAACCCAACAGCAGTCCGACACGGGAATTGTACCCGAGACCTCTTGCTCTACAGTCGCTTACGCTAACCACTAGACCAACGAGGCAGGCCATAGTATTCACTTACAATATTACTAATAAATTATGGTGTGTTCATACTTTAAACGTTTCGATTCTGACACTCAAAAACAAGGATGTGTTATTGGATCAAATTGCACATAAAAATGATCTGGGTACACCCTAATATTCTTTTTAACAATGTAAAATATCAGAAACTATAGTCGTTTCAATCGTTTATTTAACTTTTGACAGATCACGCACATAAAGTTTTGTAATAATTTTTGATACAATGTACTACAGGGAATACTGTACTTCATGGACGGGATCCGCCCACTTAGAGATGTGTCTTTCGTAATTAATGACTACAGACTATAAAAACGGTTTTGAAATAAATCGATTATCGATTATATTTATAAAACATACAATAAAATTATTCTTGTATGTCCTTTGAGTACTTTATTTTTTGGTATTTTGACAGTAATGAAGGGAGGAACGATACGCTCAACTCAACCAAACGTGAGAATTTACAAATAAATCAGTACGGAGGAATATAAATACTTAACTCGACTTATGAAAATGTGGATTAACACTAACAACAAAATGGCGTCGCGCGTCGGCTCCGCGTCCGGTGTTGCTGTTTAATAATCGATAAAAGTACGAAATTATCGATAAAATAATGAGTGTGTTAAACCGATTAAAACTTCTTCAAACATAAAATCGATCGATAAAAGAAATCGAATCGGTAACGGGTCAGGGTATCACTATTTGATTAAGTATTAGAGCTGTCAAAAGTTAAATAAACGATTGGAACGACTATAGTTATCGCTAATACGAACATGAGTGTTCTGGCCACTAGGCCATCTGGGCCGTGTTCACGCATGGGCGACAATAGAGCAGGCCGGAATGCCGTCTGACCGGTGAGACAACCGCGGCCGCGAATCGCTGTCAGATTCAATTTACACGCCTATTTGGCAGCGTTAACGGGGCATCTACCGTGATCTCCGGACAATTGACATGGTAACACTTATGTGGTCCTGACCGCTAGGGCGAGAACCTGTCGGGGATGCAACAAGCCAATCAATACACATAGATATACTCGTATTTTGATGAACATTGACAGTCTCGAAACTAATGTTTTTATTTATTAGATTCACATTAGATTGTTGTTGGCTTTGTATCGGATATTGTTCACTAATGCATTGATGTTGTTTTCGCGTAACCCTATTTATTTTTAAAACAACAGTAGCCTAAGTAACTTATGTTTCTTATGATATCAGCTATCTACCAGTGAAAGCCTCGTCAAAATCGGTCCAACCGTTTCAGAGATTAGCCGGAATAGACAGACAAACATTTAAAAAAAAGATTTTTTATATATAAGTATCGTATGTATTTTCATATGCATTTAGTAAAAACTATATAGTTACAAACATACTATTGAATTTTAAAGTGAATAGTTTCAGGGCTTTTTTTATGAAGTCCAGAATTTACAACAAGTTTGAGGTACTTTTTTGTAATCAAGCTTTATTTCAAGTTATTTTTCATTACGTTCAATTACGTTCAAACTATTGTTATAAAGATGCTGAAACATTAACCATTAATAAAATGCTGAACCAAAATGCTAATAATCCGTTTGAAGTCAATTTACATGGCGTACCACATAGTCGCTCACATCGCTCGCTCGCGACAGCTCAAATAGTTCTACATTGTGATACATATTTGTTGTTTACACTGTGTGACAAGGCTGGTATTTGTTCAGGATTGTGCTGAGCTGTCAACATTCCGTATTGTGTCCTCGCTACGATGTACCGTTTAAGTTTAAGACAATGTCTATTGTACGTTACTCTTACGTCAGTTTCAGCATCAATATGCTGAAACATTAATCAGTTACCAATTAATTAAATAATAGCACTACATAGTCATTAATAATGAAGTAATCAACATCAGAAATCTTTATTAAACTTACTGCTAAACATGATTGCTACATAGAAAAGATTTTGTTGAGTATTTAATCATATAATACTTATACATTTCACATATGACTTCTTCTACGGGACTTAAAACTCTCTCATTTTCATGTCTTCACGAAAACAAGAGAAAGTCCGAAAAATATCCAAATTATGGTGGGCAGTTACAACAATTGACTCATGTTATGCATTCAATCAATGCGATCCACAAATTAATTTAATTAATAAGGTCGATTTACTATTTAAAAATGACGTACTTATGATGGAAAAACGATTTCTGTAAGGAAATAATGCAAAAAAAGTAAATGATAAATTTAGTGTAGTAACCGCCCGCTTAACTATTAACGTACGTCAGAACATTAAGATGCATATCCGCGGAAATAGGAAGCTCTACACGAGCTATTAGCGATGCTTTATATAAACGCATGTGTTTGCTATTGAAATACGTCCATACACGTACTACAACTAGTCTCCTATCGTAGATTAATGACGGTAGGTGCGGAAACTTCTACTGGTTGCATACTCAATTTTTCACAGTATTGATTAATATTTATGTAATGCAAATTGCATACGAAATTACTTGGTTATGTAAGCTAAAACTGAGTTAGAACAAAGAGAAGTTAAATTAGTAATGTTAAATACTCTTTACTAAGCAAAATTAAATCGAACGTTTGGTTTTTAATAACTAATGCTGCCATTTGAGGAGAATCAGGAGAAGAGCATGAGGTGGGCTTTTCCAGACTCACTTATTTGGTGAAAAACAACGAGAAAATTGTTTGCGACACACATACACCTTTTAATTGACACCTTTTAACGGTTCTACTTCGATCAACATCTAGGGCATTTTTTTTTATTAGCACGCCTTTTTTTGTTTGGGTTTTTTATTGTATGGAGGGTTTACCCTGAAGAGACGAGTCACCTGATGTGAAGAGAGTGACGGGATACCCACAACTAAAAGGCATAAGTGTGTTGACACCCTTTGAGTCCCCGCATATGGAATTAAGACAGGAAGGGAGGTAGGGGAGGAAGAAAGCATCGAGAAAATATATATTAACTATAATTTTTTGTGAGATTGTGGTTGATCAATCTGTGTGTAATAAATAAATAAATAAATAAATAAAATATGCCGGACATCTAACACACAACGCCATCTAGTCCCAAGCTAAGCAGAGCTTGTGTTATGGGTACTAGACAACTGATATAAATACTTATATACTTTTTTTTTTGTAAATACATACATATTATACATAGAAAACACCCAAACTCCGATACAAATATTTGCAGATCATACAAACATTTGGTCCAACCCGGGAATCGAACCCGAGACCTCAAGCTTAGCAGTCGCATACGCTACCACTACGCCACGGAGGCAGTCAATTTACCTATATGCACTTATTATATAATAATATAATACCACATTACTATTACATAACAGTATCAATTTTAATAATATATAAAATATGGAACGTGAAGGCTTCACCGCATCAAAACTAACCACGATCACGTTAATAAAGAGGGGACGGGGAGGTATGGAGGGGGAGGTAAATGAAAATTTCACTTTTCCCGAGAGCGGTGGCCTCACGTCGCCGGTTACTTAACGACGTTAACGATCAATTAATAAGCGCTAATGAGTGTGCGCGTGCGCACTTGTGACGACACACGCTGCCGACCGTAGTAATACAAATATTGCCTTTGAAAGATTTATTACTTTAATTTCTTTTAATGAATGTAAATTGGCACTTTGGCATACACTATTTCGGCATACTAAAGCAAGATTGTAATGATAGGTTCTATTATGAAGACTCTCTAGGATGTTTGTTACAGAATATAAAGTACATATGTGGTAAAAACATTTGGAATCTCGTTCATAACTCAGAAAGAAAAACATCAACTTTCAATTTACTTAAATTAGAAATTAAACGAACTTCTAAGTCATTTAAATTTTATAACTGAATAACATCAATACATTACAAATAAATAAAATTGAGGTGTCTGTTTGTAATATTAATAAAATAATAATATTAATAAATAACTTTTAATGCATATGTATGTATACACGGTACGTAGGTATAACAAATTTTTTTTTTTTCAATATTTGAATGAGTAAGTTAGGCTACTTATTTAGACTAGCTTTCCCCCCGCGACGTTATTCGCGGTTGTTTTTGTACCGAGATACACCTCAGCAAATCTATCTATATTTTAATAAGTGAAGCAAATAGTTTGTACTTCTACGAATAATAATAATGCCTAATATAATTCCACTTATATTTATTACAATATTTTTAAATTCATACCAAGGTAAGATCATAGCTGTTACAAAACTTATAGAAAAATGAGGAATGATTATATATTGTGTGTTACTCCCGGTTAGAATGAAACTACAAGCAAGTTCAGATCATTTTACTAATTTGATTGTTCGTTACACTTTCACTCAATAATTTCTCAAGTGATTATCGTCTTTTCCATACACGTTGCAGTTGTATAAAAGTAATCTTCTGTAGTGCTTCTAAAAGGTATCTTGATTGAACAATTTTACTTTCCATTCATTGAAGTTATGTGTATCCAATAAAAATTAAGAATAAATAATAATAAAATTAAGAATTTGTATCCAATAAAACTCTAACCGCGTGAGGTGGTCTTCCCTACCGGGCTTCGACCTAACTGTTGAATTGAAAAGTTATATTTATACTAACAATAACGCGGGAACTTTATTTGTGCGATACAGGATTAATAGCTACTCCGTAGTTCAATGTGTCTTCGTTAGATGGCATTAATTTATATTTTTGTTGTATATGACAGTTGAACTGTAATAGACTCTAATGCAACAGTGGTTTGTAAAGTTTGTAATGAAAACAGAACGTCGGTCAAACTGCGACCAATGAACCAGTTACCACAGTTTTACCCAACGTCTTGTTATTGCGCATAATTGCCTCGCTATCAACTGCACGCAGGTTGACGTGCAACGCCAACCAATGTTTGATCGTTCTATTTATTTTTTGTGTCTAGAATACAATAAACGAATGTATAATAGACAGTGATGTTCCGCTGCTTTGCCTTTTCTCAGAATTACTAATATTGAATAACTTGACTATCATTTTCTTACATTTAAAATATACAAGAGTACTAGCTAATTTTGTAGTGTCATAACTGATTTTTAAACTGTTTTTTAATGGAATTGCGAGCATACGAGCAAACGAATCACCTGATGGTAAGCTTTTATCGCCGCCCATGGCATGGACACCCGCAACATCAAAGGTGTCACAAGTGCATTGCTGGTCTTTGTGCGATGGGGAAGGGGATGGGGGAGGGGTTGGATGTATGGGTATCCAGTAACCTCACTCAATCGGTAAAACACAGCGCAAGCGCTATTTTAGACCGGTTTTCTATGAGGCCGTGGTACCACTTCGGTCGAACCGGCCTATTCATGCCGAAGCGTGCCTCACCCACGGTAGGTAAATTTATGTAATAAATAACAGTGACGAAAGCTATGTAAATAAATTATAATTCGATTGATGCGTCACAGATCAATCTTTATGAAATAAACCATCTAGTACGGATCTCCTAAGGAAGCCAACAATTATTTTATTACAATATTAAATAATAAGAAACCTAGACCTAATTTAAAGCATCACCTATCGGGTGCAGTTATAAAACTAAGCATTCAAACATACAAAATACTTATCATTTAAATTAATTCACTAATCAAAAAGTTCAATGACCAATACACGTAACAGAAAACATATATGTATGCAAAAATAACTGCATGTGTATATTGTGTATGTATTCCTATATGAACATAGCGAATGAAATATAACAATGAAACTATTAAAAATTAATATGAAGAAAGTGTACAATACAAATGCGAAAACAATGCAATGCAGTCACAACACTCATATATAACTTATACTTAACTATATATATTTACAAAGGAAACCAAATATAACATAACATGTACTCGGGCTACTGAAGGTAACTGCTCCAAAATAATAACTTATCTAGTCCATTTAGAAATACAGTCAGATCAGAACTCATAAATGTATTTACGTCATAAAAACAAATCTTGAGTATTTAGTTTTCACTGCTTTAATATAATAGAAGTATCCACTTAAAAGAAAAAGAAAGATGAAAACAGAAAAGATGTATAAATATAATATTGGACGTAATAAAAATGTAACTCATGGACATGTTACCCAGGACCAGTACCCACGGCTATGGCACGGCCGTCCGCCTACGCCATTCGGTAGCGGTATCAGTAATGGCAGGTGCCTTCCCTATTAAGACTCAGGCGGCGGAGATCGCAAAACGATCTCCGTCCTCTATAAGCGCAAGCCTGAAAGTGACAGGTGGGGCCACCAGTCACCCTAGCAGAAGCAGGCCGGGGTGGCGGCACGAGCTCTGTAAAGTGCTCGCGCCCTTTTATAGAATAGGAATATTAGGGTTACTATACAAAAGGGGGCCACCAACAAACAATGAGTGGCCTGAGGTGCTTAGGGGTTCCAGGGATTTCCCTCCGAGGGTGCATCTGGTTCCCCGGCTTCTATTACCCGAGATGGTGTGCGGTTTTTAGTCGGTTCGAGTCCGACATACACAAGTGGTATATAGAGGGGAATTACGCACAAAAAAATGGCTTCCCTATTAGTGTAAATATTGGGAGCCATAAAAAAGTGTAGCGCCGCCAGGTGATGTTAAAAATCGATTTCTATCCATTTTCTAGTTGTACTAAAATTATATTACGCTCATTTCAGTTTACCAGTGTCAGACAAGCCCTACGTTGTTAGAACTTAGAAATCTACAATATTAAATTACTAACATTTATGAAGCATGAGGCATAAATCAGTCAGTCAGTTCTCAGACATATTAAATAAACATCAATTTCTAAAAGCAGTTTCCCTGAACTCAATTCAAAAGTAACAAGAAATATTATTGATGTGGTGAAATAAAATTACCGTACAGATACATGCAATTAGTTCCATGCGCAGGGAAAACACGGAGCTTCCACACGAGACTAACTTTCTTCTGTCGGTGACCCGCCACTATGTGATGGAAACCACTTACGGAATAATGTCTACTGCCTCTCTTTACTTCAAGATACACTTTTCCACTTTTCATCACAACAAGATACAATTTTAATGAAACATTTTTAAGTCAGTTTAATTATCTAAAACCATACAACGTTCTGTTACGATTTTTACTATGTAGACCTTCGTTCAGCTGTAGACGGGAATATATTAATGACGATGGGACTTAAGAGTGATAGGGACGCTCAAAGTAAAGTAGGGTTTCCTTTACTAAAAAAAAATTCAAGATGATTCCCTTTTTATGTGGTTGTTACATAGTGTTCAGTTTAAACTTATACTTTTCTCAACGGAAATACATGAGTACCACTGCAGTGGGAGTGGCAGGCGTGGATAGGATACAGGTTCATTTCCGTGTTTTCGAATGGTTTGACATGTTTGACACCGAATGTTATAAATATAAATGTTAGCGAGTTTGTTTGTTAAGCTTAAGTAATTTCTTTACACGTTTAACAAGATAAAAATTCACAAAATAAAAATACCTAGGAAGAAAATCCTATTCTGATGTGTTAATCAAACAATGTGAGCGAAACCGCGGGTGAATCCTTGTAAACTATATGCTGCATACACTATTATACTTATTCATTTGGAGTCATCACAGACAGTAATGTACACATTTTAATTGTAATACAACATATAAACAAATTATTACGTCATCTTTTACCTATTTGTTTTGAAGAAACGTAAAAAACAGATAAAGATAAATGTTATTTCAAAAACATATGTAGGTGTGATTGCGCACGGCTTAAGTTTGAAGCGTGTGATAATGCAACGGGGGCTTGAGCCACGCCTCTACTCAACCGTCATGGAGTCAACAAATAATAAATATATATGACTATTCTATTCGCTCAGTGACAACGAGGATGTAATCTCTGATTAATGACAGTACGCGACAGGTGTCAGACATGGCGCGACCTCTGAACTGAATCAATGTTTGCACCATCGAGCGAAGCACAAGTCAAATACAATTAGATCAGTATCACATGACGACATAAGTACACCAGTAACAGTATTGTTAAGAGGTCAAAGAAACAGACAGGTTATGTAACCTCGTGTTACGTAACCTGGCCACAATAGTTTAGCCTGCGTAACCCGTAATATTGGTCATAATTCAAAATTCGCTAATTCACTCCTTTGAATTTCTTAAGAATCTGTGACTTTCTGGCATTAACCACTACTAGAAATAGGTATGCAATTCTGACATTCTCGAGATTCCTTCTAAGTATCTTTCGCTATCTTTATTCTTCTTTTTTGCCATCTTAATTTCAAATGCACCTAGTTAGTAATAGGATTGCCGATAAGAGCTTTTATAGTCTGAATGTTAAACAAGAATAATCAAAATAGGTTCAGCATTTATCAGGTTATTCAGTCACGTGCGTATTATCTCTTAAAGTGAATGACGTCACTCGATTGTCTTACCTTAACCTCTACGGGACACGCTGGCGCCGCTTTTTATTGGCATAAATACAACAACACATACTTACATACACTCACGCCTGTATAGATAAAGTACGAGTAAGCAGATCTGTTCTGAAATACATTTGCCACAACTTTTGTACCTCTCATGTACAGTGCAGTAGAATTTCAATACAATAATATAATATACGTATTTGCAATAAAAAGGTATGGAACCCACTAGTAGCTGTTAAAATAAGTCGTTTAGAAATATTAGTTGATATACCCTAAAAACGATTTTACAAATTACAAGACTCTAAAATTAAGCTTTAGCAGACAGCGAGTGGAATGGTATACTTAATTTCGTAACTTTAGATCAATACTTTACTAACGTTCGGAGTTCGTCAATGGTTAATCACACGTCGATTAATATAAACATGAATTATATCAGTGGCTCTGAATACCCTGAAGTTACACAACACAGTATCTGGCATATATTCGTACACATTCATCATCTTCTTAGCCTTTATTTTCCCAACATTATTTGGGGTCGGCTGCGAGGACAACCGGTTTGACTTAAATATCAGTTTTTCCACGGCGCGACTGGCATTGGACCTCCGCAACTTTGAGGGCGAACTGAATTGGAAGGTGGAACTAAACACATAATTCATTTAAAGTCTTTAATTATAAACAGCAAATAATATAATGAATACATAGGTGTGTTTATCAGCTCACTATAAATACACTTATTATATTCATATCTTTGATGTTTACATGGTCGCGTGACTTTTCACTGTTTTAATATAGATCTTATCGGCTGTGTATACAATAGATGCAGCATGTCGAGCTGGATAGAAACCATTGTTGATACGAACACTGATATTAAATAATAAGCGACTTCGTTGACGTCAATGACGAAATTTCATTCAATCTATCATTCCTTATTTACTCTCTTAGGAGTAAAATTTAAAAAAAATATTTCTTAGTGTGGGTAGTTGCAACATAAATGTATTAGCAGCTAAACTTTCAAGTCAGAACCCCATTGGTTTAAGCTCAGCATTCATCAGTCAATCAGCTATGCAAGTTATTTAATATGTAATGTATGTAGATTAAGAGGTGTAAAAGATTTAGGTATTGCGGTGGCGCCTGGCGTGCGGCCACAGTGGGTAACCTTGCCCCTGGTGCAATGCAGGCACCATCGCCTTGGCCAACTTGGCGATAGAATTTCTTTACAACTTGGCAATGATATACTTGCTACATGGACTATTTAGAGAACCGCATTTGATATTGCGTGTTTGATAAAAAAATATAAAGTAGAAGACCCTAAAATCAAATACTGTCTTTGCTGTAGAGACAGAAGAATAATTTCAAGCGACAGCAAGTCATAAGATTACCTTTAAATAGCTGAATTGTCGTTATCGACATTTAGCAGCGGTAGGGGAAGCTTCGTAAGTGGTGACGTCAGGCTGAAGGGCTATAAACAACTTGCTAATTACAACGTCAGCACGTGTAAATACGCGGGGGATGGATTAACGTATTTTCTAACATTCATGCTGCCTCAGAAGCGGTTTTAACGAGTTTTTTTTTTAATTGATGTTAGCTCGGTTAATTTGAACGTCACCACTATAAGCTTTTACGAAACCTTTTTCTTATATTGCTAAGCATTAAATTACATAGAGTCACGCCTATTTTTAGAGGGATAGGCTGAGACAATTGATACCCACGCATAAGCTATGGAACAAATTGTCGCTTGCGGTATGTCTAGACCGATACGACCTTCAAGCCTTCGAGAAAACATCTTACTCTCACCTCATAAAAAACCGGCTTTTAGCTTTCAGTTGCAGTGTGAAAAATCTTCTTACAATGTTTTGCGAAACTTTCTATCAAAACTAGAGCTACCGAAGTTGTAAAGTTGATTTATAGACCAGATTGTAAGGAATAACATATTGTAAGTACATGTTTAATGACGACGCTTATATAAACATTATAAAATTTACGATTCATTAACATTTTTATACAATGGTGCTTTAAAATAGAGTGAAATGGTGGTTTTATGTTTGCAGCTCCTTCGTCAGCAGTTCATAACTTCAATGTTTACTAAATGTGACTTCAGGTTAGTAATTATAAACAACACAGCAGCTGCATAACATAATACTACTCAATACTAGTTCTGTGGTCGTATATTCTTATATGACACTTATACATTATGTTCGTACCGTGTACGTTTCACACTCATCGTTACTAATATATCCATACTAATATTATGAATTTGAATGTAACTCTGTCGGTCTGTCTTTTACGTTTTCAGGGTAAACCACTGCACCGATTTCAATGAAACTTGGCATCGAGATACTTTGAGATGGACATAGGACTACTTTTTACCGCGATACGCAGTTAAAAGTTAGCAAGTATTATAAAAGCGAAAGTGTCTTTTTATTTGTTGCGCCATTGTGCCGGCCTTTGGGGGATGGGAAGAGAGATGGAGGGAAGGGTTGGGATATGGGCCTCCAGTATCTTCACTCACTCAGTGAAACACAGTGCAAGCGCTATTTCACACCGGTTTTCTGTGAGGCCGTGGTATCACTCCGGTCAAGCCAGCCCATGCATGCCGAAGCGTGGCTCTCCCACAGTATGAATGAGCCTAGTAATATGTCCCGAAATAGCGCTATCCAACAGTTTCCGATGTAAATGATAAAAGTTAACGAAACATATCCAGTAACTAGTTTTTAAATGAATGAAACTATGAAGGTACTGAATGTAAATAAATTTATATGCTTCTTAAATAGACGAGGTTACTATTTATCAAAATATTCGTTCGTTAGTTGATTCTGGCTACGATAAATGTTGTTTATTTTTTATTGGTGACAATTTATTGGCCAAACGGATGAATATAAAATCGAAACAAGTCTCATAACTTTTAAGAGGTTACATCGGGTTACAAAAATAATGAATGAAACTCTTTTATTATTTTACTAGCTGTGCCCCGCGAGGTTACTTGCGGTCTTTTTGTACCTTTGCATCAACAATCCCGGGTAATACCGCTAGGTAAAGTTAGTCTAAAATAAAAGTATTCAAAGTTACTCCTTTTATCAGCATCTATCTGTCCGTGAAAGACCTGTCAAAATCAGGTCACATAAACAGACAGACAACAAAACAAATTATTTTTATGTAAGTTCCGTATTTACTTTCATATGTTTTTTTATGGAATAGGGGGGCAAACGAGCAAACGTATTGCCTGATGGTAAGCGATTACCGCCGCCCATGGTCACCCGCAACACCAGAGGTGTTACAAGTGCGTTGTCGGCCTTTGGGGGATGATGAAGGGGATGGGGGAAGGGGTTAGAGTAGGGCCTCCAGTATCCTCACTCACTCGGTGAAACACAGCGCAGGCGCTGTTTCACACCGGTTTTCTGTGAGACCGTGGTATCACTCCTGTCGAGCCGGCCCATGCTTGTCGAAGCGTGGCTCTCTCACGGTAAAAGTGAAAAGCTTTAGTGAATAGCTATTATAAACAGATATACAATTTAATTTTTTGTATAGACAATATACTAATTGATAAACAAACAGATTGCCAGCTTGATGGTAAGTGGTTAACCGGCACTAATAAACTAAAAGATAATAATAAAGTAAACAAAACTGTTCCGGTAGTTCCGTTTAAACGCAGCGTCTCTCCTGCCTCTTTACACACTACAAAAGACAATAATATCACACGTGTCCACGAAGCTAATAAGCCACGTGGCAGGACATTTGGACAACTTAAATAACTTAACAGGTATGTATGCATGTGTGTTAACAAGCAACCAACCAAAAATGTTTGTCGAGGAAAATATTGTCATAGGATTGAATTGTTTATCTTCGTACGAACGTCGGAATTACAAATTCCGTGTTGATATTGAGAAATAATACACATTTTAATTGATTTACTAATATTATAAAGCTGAAGAGTTTATTTGTTTGAACGCGCTAATCTCAGGAACCGCTGGTCCGATTTGAAAAATTCTTTCAGTGTTGAATAGTCCATTTATCGAGGAAGGCTATATATCATCACGCCAATACTAATAGGAGCGAAGCACTAATTAAGAATGGATCAAACACGAGAGAAAATTTTCACGCTACGGGCAATAGAGGACGCAAACGAGGTTGCTTGGGCCAGCTAGTTCATTATGTTCGTAGACCAACAACTAGAAAAAATAAACAATAGCAAAAAGTCTTTACCTACGTTATAAAACGTTTACAGTATTTTTTTTCAATTTTACTTGGTTACTAGCTACTGGCTAATGGTTATTGCCGTACTCCTAGAAACCTCATCATGCAGTGGCATAGCCCATAACCGTCCTAACTAATCACAACAAAACAAAGAAATACTGAATTATTCGAAAAAAAAAACAATACAAAATCTTCAGTTTTATTATATGTATTAGTACAGCTCTAACTTGTTATTATATACCTATTACTGTCAATTCAATTTACGCGTACATGTCAAATTATTATATATATTGACTAACTTGGTGGTGCAGTGGTAGTGAATGCGACTGTTGTTCTTGAGGTTTCGGGTTCGATTCCCGGGTCGGACCAAATGTTTGATCTACTATCAAATATTTGTTTCGGAGTTTGGGTGTTTTCTATGTATAATATGTATGTATTTACAAAAAAATATGTAAATGTGTATTTATATCAGTTGTCTAGTACCCATAACACAAGCTCTGCTTAGCTTGGGACTAGATGGCGTTGTGTGTAAGATGTCCGAAATATTTATTATAATTATTAATTAATACCATCACCAAGATATTCACCCATGACCACGATTGGTGCCAATCTTGTCACCAAGTCTAAGTAATATTTGAAAATTGAATTTGATTTGACATGACAACTCATTTTAAATAATCTACCTTTACAATTAGGTAGACTACTTACATGTTATTGTAACATTGTCGCTCTCTAAGAAGAGGTCGTCCAGAACGACTGACCTTAGAAGTGTATATATTTTAAACTGAGGCAGCTGCTCAAGTACAAAACAGCGATTACAATACAAATTACAATCATTTGTTTAGAACAAAAGGTGGTAATTAAAGCAACATATCTGCTGACGCGTCGACTATTGACTTAGAATAACTCGATAGAAATAAATAGGACAGTAAAGATTCACATAAGTCACTCGACAATAGAGCTGAGTAAGTTCTGCAAATAATCAATAAACACTAAGTACTCTTTAGTACTATTATAATATCATGAAATAACTACAACGGAATAAACTAAAAACTGTTTACTGTACACTGGCAAGTAATTTTGTTCTATTATTTTAAAAAAGCCAAGTATTTAAGTCAAGTATTTCTATGAAGCTGCATTAGATTCAAGATGGGCAGGGAACCGTTGTCATGTCACACAACCTGTATGTTTCAGAGTCGATTCCTGGTCGTAAGAGACGGGTTTTCTTAATAAACTATGGTTGATTAGAAAATAGTGCATAACAACAAGTCGATACAAAGTAAATGGAAGTGCTACTTCAAACAGGAAGGATCAAGAAAAAATGTATGCGGGTGAATATGTTATACATTTACTTAAGTTTTTTTTGCCTACCTGCATGTCGTTGTAAACAAATACAAACAGTATAATTTGGTATGTAAATGCTTAGGGCGTTTCGCATAACTTAAAAGCATCGTACATGGACAATATCCATCGACAACAGTGCAAGTGATGCCAGATGCCAGTGGAAGACTTTGTTTTTAGCTATTTACATCCTGTTAAACGACGGGTAGCTAAAGGGTGTAAAATCTCACATTGATACATAATGACTTATGGACAAGTTATAAATTAAAAACCCCTTTTTTTGTTTAAGTCGTCTTTATTTAATCCAGGATATTTACATTTGAGTACGATACGAAGAAACATGCCGTGTCGAAAATTGATGGGTCATCACCCATTACGATACCCTGTGAACCACCAGATACGATATAAAGGAGATAATTAAAAATATAAAGACTATCTTCACAACAAAAAGAATCTCGTTACTAAAGCTGATTAATTAACAGTTAGATAGAGATCGGTAACTACTTATGGTGTCCAAGTTTAGTTTTTGTCTCGTCTTATTTTCATTCGCTAGGGAAGAACTTAATTTCATTCACTTTGATTAACTTATATCCAAAACAATTTAAGGAAGATCAGATATTCTTGTCGACGGACAGTGATTTCATAATGTGAAAATTTGGATGAATTAGTGTTTATTAATCACATCGGAACGACTGAACGGAGTTGAATAAAATTTGTTTTAGGGATAGATTGTAGGTACTCCGGATTTGTATATATGCTATTATTTATTGCAGAGAAATTTGAATTTTGATAAATAAAGAATACACTAGAGATATAACTGAAGGTAGGCAGATGGCTCTAAGATCTTTAAAATGAGAGAGACCAGCTCATTTAACTACGAAATTTCATTACATATTATTCATTATTTTATACGAAAAAATTTCAACAATGCATTTGTTAATTCATTCAGTAATTAATAATAATTACTCGAGTAACGTGGCACTACTCATAATTGTACTTTACATGAATAAAATTTTGCGTTGTGTTAATGTTGCAACGTTTACTTTGCAATAGTTAAGCGTCATTGAACTCCAGCCAGGGTGTCTTGTTATCTGTGCATAAATGACACATGCTTTATTTTTGATGTAGTATTACAGGCAGCTTGATTTTGGTCAAACCAATGATCAAGTGCTGTAAATTCGCGTTGGATTGACCGTCAGATGTTAGGCGAAAGAAGTCAGTTGCAAAACATATGCAACTAATGTAAAACTCGTTTGTTTTTATTTATTTTTCCCAACAATTCAATTGTACTCGTAACAATGGCGCCACTCTAATATTTAAATTATTGTAAGACATTAATTTTCAATTTTACATTTGCATATTTATAATTAACTTTTTTAACGAATTGCTTAATATCTAAAACAATTTAATAGTGTAAAAAGTCAGCTGTAAAAAATTTAATATAATTTTTTTAATGATGACTGAAAAAATAATTTTGAGAATCTAAATAAAAACAAAATAAAATGTACTCATTTATTACCAACAGTTTATGTGATTTTTTATCTAAATACATTTCGTCAAATTCCACACAAAACAAACAATGAAAATAAATAAGTAGCATAGAAATCCTAATAAAGTTGCTTAATAAAAGTACGTTGTTTATTTTTAATTATAAATTGTAATGTGAATGGATGCAAAGCTGTCAGCATGCCAAGAGCTGTTCCCGGCGAGATGCTGATTGGCTTCGACAATTGTTCGGCGGAGACGACTGATCGGACGCCTCCGCATTCCACGCTCCCCTCGCCCGATAACTGCTCACTTCCCTCATAGGGTTGACACAAATGGGAATCAGGCTAGCTTTATAAGATAAACACTGGAACTGCATACACGCAAGCGCACATTGTAGGTAATTTCATAATAAAATCACATAAGAAATCCACATGAGTTTGTTGATTTAAAATTTATTAAACCGATAAGTAAGCAAGTGCTGCTGCGTTGCAAACTACAGACTTGCTAAGCATTGTTAGGCATTATTGTATGTAAACTAATATCAATCTGGGATAAAGACCATAAAAAAATTCATTGAAAACAGTGCACAAAGGGAAAAGCAAACGAATGAACCATACATTAGGTGCGTGTTCATTGGCCAAATCAAATAGCGTGGGTTTTCTTGACTTCCTGTAACACACTTCCGTCTCTTCTGACAATATCACTTATGTATATTGTAGGAAAGCGAAAGAAAGTACGTAACACAAAGAAATCAGCATCGGAGTAGCGATCTTCTCCTTTTTTTTTAGTACAATAAAAATGTATATTTATCAATCATTAGTTATCTAACCAACTTCGTCAGCCCTGCTGCGGTATGGTTTTGACCTACATCTACAAATAATAATTAATCAGAACCCTGTTTGCGGACGGAACTCATTATAAATGGCCCCAATGGATTTGAGACCGTTTCCCGATTAAATTAACTGTCGAGATTTAACATATTGTGCTACCACAGTATAATGCCTATGTACATAATACAAGGTAGGTATTACCCATGGGTACAAGCTTGAACCTTGTGGAGACCATTAGGAAGGTCTACGTCTATGGATGTCTAGTCACCGGTTTTGCCTTATGGCATTATCAAAGGATAATGGTTTTATTAATATTTATATCTAAAACCTAACAACAAAAAATATACAAAGCTACAATTAAGATATTAAATTACAAATCTTAACTGTTACTTTGTATGATTTTTATTAAGATGATAGATGCAAAATACAATTACCCTATTTTCGGGGAGAATTCCTTGCACTGACACCGTCATTTCCATGTTCCAGTTGTTAGGTTTTAGATGTAATTATTTTATATAACCATTAACCTTTGTTACGTCATAAGGCATTATCAAAATCTGTCGGTCAGGTATAAACTTGAATAAATAGTTGAATAAGTACAAGTTAGGTAGTTTGATTCTAGTTCCATCAAGTGCCGACAATCGAGACTATAAATTACTGTGAAGAAGCCTCTTAAAGGGCGGCAACACACTTTTGTTTCTTGAATTGCTGGTTTCCATAGGCGAACTAGTTTCATACCAACATTTCAGCACGTGAGACACATATTTGCCCAATAACTTTATGATTATTTATACGTTACATTTTAGGGCAGTGAAAGAATATTCAATAATGTCGAAGAAACAGGTTACTTGTTTTTTGAGAAGGGACACTCTTTCCTTGTTATTTAATTGTGACTTAAAAGTTCTTAGAAGGCCTTAAAGAGCCTTCGACCATTACAAAGCGCTATGTACATTACTTGTTGACAATTACATTTATCGATAGTAATTACTCGTTATCTATGGTAAGTAAGTCAGTAGACTCGTATCGGTACTGTTCAGGGTCACAAGCGATTCCACGACTCGGAAACACGCTTAACACTGATACTGTTACCACATCAAAGAAGGAAGTGTGTTACGAGCTGTTCTATCGTATCATGTGAATTAGTTGGCGGTTGTGTCAAATAAAAAAATAACTGTTTTATTATCACACAACGAATGTTTTATTACGTACTAGAATTGGTGCTATAAATATTATTTTAAAGTAACTTATAATGTTTTTTTAATTGTTTTTATAGTTTTTAAAGCATGAACAGTTTCTTTTTTACTTTTAATTTAAACAAAAATATTTGCACTAACATGCGCAATTCGAATTTTCGCATCGAGTTCCTTCCCTGATCGACTAGGGTTTTTCCATTCTTTAAAAATATATAATTATTAAGTATATACATTGAAATTTCAAGAGAATTGAAGTTGAAATGCAGCTGAAATGTGTGTATCCATATGTAAGTAACAAATGGATACGTAGGTACATTTCAGCTGCATTTTGCAACAACTTATTTAGGTGCGAATCAGGACTTTACCCCGTAAACATTTTTACATCGGTTTCTATTTTTATTTCACGGTCACAAAACTTGAAAAACAAATGGATAGCAAATTGTACCAGCAAAGGGAGCACTGTCTACCTAGCTTATAGTCTTTGGAGTAGGAAATGCCACTCAAACCCTGCCGTTATGCACATGAATCCACGGAGGCTAAATGTGCATGAGATAGCATTGCTAAATATGATCGTGTGTCCGTCGGTGCTGATTGGATAACGAGCAAGCGTCCGGCGACCGCTCACGGTCACCGAGACGAACGCCTCAATGTTATTGAATTTCTCGCAATTTGCTTCCATTTGTAATTAATGCATCATCACTGTAAGTTGAATAACAATAGCATTTGATTATTATACCTCGTTAAATAAGATTTAGGCGTGTTAATCGGAAGTAATCTTAAAGGGCTCAACTCAGAGAGATATCTGATAAATCATCAAACTTTTATCGTCTTCTGCTGAACCAGGTAATATTTCAAAGTCAAGTTTTCCTAGACGCGTCGCTACTTCAGACAGACCTCTTCTACCCCAGCGGTTACATTCATTCTGCGAGCAATGTGGCCAGAAAGTCCACTACTTTAAGAACCCTACCTTGCAAGCCGCCCTACACTATGTTTGCCTTATCGCGGTTCCCACTCTAACACATTTTTGCTTTATTTCATACAAAAATGTATAAAGTACTACAATGATTTTTATTAAAATATCTGTTCTATCCTATAAATAACATACGATATATTTAAACATTTTATTCAAGATAGATGGCCAATATAAACACAGACAGACATGTAGTCCCAAACTTATGTAAAGCAACCATATTTGTGAGACCTCTAAAATAATTTAAGTCCATTTTATAGCTTAACAAGAATAGCGCAATAAACCATACAGTATCGTCCATTTCAATTAAGATAAAAAGGAATTTAATTGCGAATGGCGTGCACGCGAGAACTGCGAACAGCCTGACGATTTGCGATGCGTGGGCACGATATACCATATACCCACGGGGTTTACATGGTCCTGGTAATGGGTAAACTATGACGCAAAGTGCTTCAATTAAATGGGTGTTATATACAATGTTTGGATTTTGTACATAATAGCTACCTAATGATACTTACGTAGGACTTACTCGTGAAGAAACACAATAGTGTTTTTTGTCACGGTGTTCGTGAAACGTAAGATTGTAAAAACTTATATTGCTTAGTTTCAAAGTCGACAGTTAGGTTCTGATGATGATGTCATGTTTTTTTTTTTTTATTGAATAGGGGGCAAACGAGCCGACGCATTACCTGATGGTAAGCGATTACTGCCGCCCATGGACACCCGCAACACCAAAAGCGTCACAAGTGCGTTGCCGACCTTCGGGGATGGGGAGAGGGAATGGGGGGAGGGGTTGGGGTATGGGCCTCCGGTATCCTCACTCACTCGGTGAAACACAGCGCAAGCGCTATTTCACATCGGTTTTCTGTGAGGCCGTGGTATCACTCCGGTCGATCCGGCCCATTCATGCCGATACGTGGCTCTCCCACGGAGATAATTTCATGGGACTGTATCATTTTGACGTAAAAAATGAAGATTTTATTTAGCTCAACGGTAATAGCCTAATAGAGACGCAAATACAAAGATTAAAAAAAAAAATTAACGACCTATAAATAGATGTTACAAGATTGATGAACTGAAATCTGCTGCGCATTTACGGTGATTTTGCAGTTTACGTTGGTAGCTTCAACTTTTTAACAAATCACGATCCGCGGACGAGCGCCCCTTACTGTCGTCCTACTAACGAAACAATTTGACCTAATTCAAATGTGGGTGAAACTTTCGATAGTTATGTTACTAATTAAAACAAGGGAATAAGTCAATTAGCGTCAAAACTAAGCCCCAGAAACGCTTTAGTTGATCATCAGTCATCTAGTACCCATAACACAAGCTCTGCTTAGCTTGGGACTAGATGGCGTTGTGTGTTAGGTGTCCAAAATATTTAAAAAAAAAAAAAAAAAACATGAATTTCGTCACACAAATTACTTAATGTTGCTATACACACAACCCCATTGTCTACGAAAATACGATAGTAATCTATATTTACCTGATAAACAGGGAATATAAGTTATTATTCATTATCACTACCCTACCTATAATGCCGACCAGACAGTGACCTGAATCGTTACAAATAACTATATAATAAAAAAAAAAATAATAAATAAATATTCTGGACATCTAACACACAACACCATCTAGTCCCAAGCTAAGCAAAGCTTGTGTTAAGGGTACTAGACAACTGATATAAATACTTATATACTATTTTTGTAAATATATACATATTATACATAGAAAACACCCAAACTCCGAAACAAATATTTGCAGATCATACAAACATTTGGTCCGACCCGGGAATCGAACCCGAGACCTCAAGCTTAGCAGTCGCATACGCTACCACTACGCCACCGAGGCAGTCAATATGAATTGACATATCAACGACGTGTAATTATTAATTAACTGCTGTTGCATAGTTTTAAAAGTAGATAAAATAGTTTATTATTTACTTCAAACTACCATATTTTTATCGTTTAGGAAGATACAAGATGGCAGATAAAATTATATTTCACGCATGGCCCTCTTTATTAACTTTAAAGTAATTTGCAAAAAGAAATTTCAAATGAAGGCGACATTATAATAATTACGATATAAAAGTGCTATTTACGTTGGTATAAAATACAGAAGGATATTAACCCGATGGGCGTGATAAAATGAATTCAGTGGTCGTTTTAATTTCACGCTCGGTGGCGTCGAGTCGCGGCAGTGCTCCAAGCACCAACGTGTAATAGCTCCGCGGACACGATCTACGACTTTTTGTACATTGAACCAGAAAAAAATATCGTAAAATTGATTTCGAATAACCATGCAGGTATGGCATTGTAAAGATTTATATGTAAATTGTCGGACTTGCGATCAAGTGCCTGCGGGTTTGAAAAACAACCAGTGCACTATCGACATAAACTTATTCTGACTCTTTAGATCTATCAAGAATTAGTTGTAGGTCTGAGAGATATACCTTAAAGTGATTAAAGAACTAATTTGAATTTGGTGTGGTTTTAGATATAAATATAATTACTATCAACCAGAAGTTGACTATAAAACTAATAATAAAAAGTAATCTAAATTAACAAATTCATACGTTAGCCTACCCTCAAAGTGAGTTTGGCGTGGCTCGCTCTGACTCAATTTAATTCCAAGCAAATGGGAGGGGACCGAGATTTTCTGACAATCTCCCTCAGCTTAATTAACATCAGTGTTAAATATCGATTAGAATTTTATGTTAGACTAATAAAATACTATTTAGATTCATTAAATAAATTGACAATTTAGCGATGGATTAACAAGTGTCAGTGTCGTAAGTGTCAACTAAGGGAGTAAAATCTGCAGGATAACAGTACTGTAAAGAGCAGGAATACTTGACACAAACCCTGTACCATCTTATCTGGTCAGCGTGGTACGGTAGACCAACACTTCCTTTCTAATTTGTCATATGTCCACCAGTAAACTATCAAAGACAGTTGATGATAGCCAGCAAAATGTGGTGAAGTTAATTGTAGACTTTAGCGCTGTATTTGTGTATTCTTAGGTCAAATTTTAATACAGTTGACCTAATGACAAGTTAGATTAATATATCTCGAATCTCAAAGAACCAGCTTGCGTCAACAAAACGAACACCACTGCTGTCCGCCGTATTTTGTAACTCGGCGCAATTATGTTGTAAGCGACCATCGTTAAGCAAGCTCTTGCAACTAATCCTAAAAAGTTTATCTGAATAATGAGCTGATGTCTTAATAAAATCGTGAAGAAAACTGCTTTAGGAGCAGTTAATAGATTTACTTTGTATTTGGTTTTATTTCATAAAATAAATAAAGTACTTCAGGTACGGAGCTTATGTAGATAGGTTGAGTTTAATACGCTATCGTATAATGTTTAATTTTTAAACAAAAATAAGTAAGATAGGGCCCAGCCATTTGGGAGTTGGATATCACAGACAGACGAACATTGATAAACTTCACGCTTCAGATTGTGTCATGGGTTAAACATAATAGTAAACTACATTAAGAGACAGGTATGAACCTTTGAATGCAGACCGAGAAGCGATTCGACCGGAGGCATGCCACGTCATGACAGAAAACCGGCGTCAGTAATTCTTTTCCTGTCTTCCCTTACTTTTGGGAGATTAAAATAGCGGCAACGCATTAGGTATAACTATCGAGTAGCATGGAAGTCAATGGGGGAGGCCTATGTTCAGCAGTGGACTTCTTGTGGCTGAGATGATGATGATGATCGAGTAGCAGGTGACAATGGACGGCAGTAACCACTTACCATCAGAAGAACGGTCTGTTCATTTATCTACACCATAAAAAAATCAGTCCACACATTGACAGGTACTGCAAATGTGTGCGTTCATCATTCATATAAATAACTCCATCTTTTTGTCATCACTTCACAAGTATAAAGTGTAAATATAGTCAATCTCAATTACTATCGGCCATATTACAACGATATAATTATATCAGTGTGTACAGACAAATAAAACGCATGCCATATAAATTTATCACATGTTATTAATTATATTATTCGATTTATTGTATATAGCTTTTATTATCGGGGTACATAAACACACGGGAAGGTGTACAACTCAATGCTATATTTTATATAGCCGCTGATATCAACTTTACTAACATTCCGTCGTATCATTTACATATGAAGACCACTGGGAAAAAAGAAGGAATGTCAAAAACACATGATTTGAGATAATTGCAAATTAGATATTTAAACTTTTAAATCAAGAATTTTTATAGGGTTTTATTTGTAATAAAAATACTAATTAAAATTTATATGTTTATTTATATGTTCGGATAAATTATAAAATTAAAGAGTTATATAATATTCAAATTATAATTATGTTCCTATTGTAAGTAAATTTTAACAGGCAAACAACGAGGAATGTCACTAAAAACAGGTTAAAAATGAGGAACGTCGTCTGAAATAAATCTAGGCATGCTTCAGGTCAGAATAATATTTTGGGGCCTTTGGACTACAAAATTTAGATAAGTCTTTCAAATCTTTGAACTTTTCTTTTGAAATTGGCAGTCTGTCTTTATACAAATAATCTGGTAAATAGAATTCTGTTGCACTTTGAAGTTGCTGGAACTTCTTCCTTCCATTATTTACAACGCTGGTTTCCCAGGTTCCATTAAAAGTACTTCTGTGTGAAATCCATCGAGGGTGGCCTGTCTCAATTTTCATTTCACGGATCGGTCGTGATGGGGATGGACATTTTTTAATGAAAAAAGGCGTGAGGTATTTAGTCCAACTTCTAAACAACTGTTGATCAACTTCAACAACTTCAAACGGAAATGGTTTTATTCTTGAAGTTTTGATGATATCAACCCATTCGGAAGGCAATTCTACTACTGCCTTTTGGTTTATTAGGCCCAAATTTTTATCGCACTCCATATAAGAGTACTGGGAAAGTAATTTTGATAGAATCAAAACGACCAGCTCCATGAACTAAATAATGTAAAAATCGAAAAACTGTATAGTTCTTGTTTTGTCCTCCGCACGAGTCGCAAAAGATCTCTAAATGTTGAACATTAGAATTTAAAACTTGAAATACGAAGTGATGGAGCATGGAGCAAACATCATCGGAACCCTTTTTGGCAATGTCCTCAGGATATGCATAAAATACGGATTGTTTGGTTGATAGAACATGAATATTAAACAAATATAGTGATAATTGTCGTTTATAATACACGTCATTGGTTGCAATATTTGGAATATGAAGATTCTTTTGAAAGTCCATACAAATTGCTTCAAATGTCGAAGATTGAACACTTCTTTTTCTGGCAGCTTTTTTACGTTCATAAAATACATGAGCTCGGGTTTTATGAAAGGTATTTTCACGGATTATTGTTCTCAATTCGCGATCAACTTCTTGCAAACGCACCAAATTTTTCACAGTATCCTGTTCAGTTTTTAGAGCCTTTTCTTTTACCAAAAATTGATCGCACGTGCTGCACGTGTCAGACCGAGGATAACCAAATGAAATATTGAAATTTTGGTTAAAAATTGTCCTGTAAGTCTCGTATGAAACTAGATTCTGTGGATACTTAGTCTTATACATGTCATACAATTTTTTTATGTTTAGATCTTCGCTCAAATAAATTTTTCGGCTTTTATTAAGACTATAGTGACTCTCTCTACCTTTTAGTGACTTAATATGCTCATGAACAGCCTTTGAAGTTTCTTCGGGTAATTTTCTATGTGCTGAAGAAGCCTTGCCTCTTTTATCCACAGGAGGAATGCCATGCTCTTGTAGGTTCTTATGTAAAAGTTCCATACGCTTTTTGGTGATCCCATGAATAGATACAAAAGCTTTAAAACAGACTGGTATCTCAGTCACCAAACCATTCCTAACAACACGCACCTTATATTTAAATGAAGAGAGATGTAAACGGGCATCTTCTTCGTTTATCGGCGTAACAGTTATTAGGCCACACAACAGCTGACTTTGTTCATTCCACGATTTGCGCTCGTTAAAGTTTCGGATAATAGTTTTCCTTTCATCTTCTGTTATATTGATGAAACACTCTAATCGGCGGCACTTGCAATCGTCCCCAGTCACGTTACTTTGCAAGTTAATCTTCTTTGTAACTTCAGATAAACGTCCAAACTTCTTTCGCTTTTTTGATGATGTTGACTTTATCACTTCACTGTTTTCATCTGAAGATGACATGGTCGTAATAAAATTAAATGAAAGCCTGTGATATTATTGTAATTTTAATTATTCGACTAATAATAACAACGACACGTGCACACGCCTGACGGTGAAATGCCGACTGATGCAACAAAATGGCCGCCACTGCTACCCGACTAAAGTGACATTCCTCGTTTTTTCCCCGCACAATGTAGACTAACGTCTTTCTTTCCCTGTTCGTTGTATTTGATTCTTTAATATTTCATTGACTGAGCCTATTTTTATTCTGTTTAATATTTGGTGTAATACCACTACCAACTATCTTTTAAATAGCATTATTAACTCAATTTTGACATAAAGTGACTCTCCCCCTTTTTTCCCTGAGGTCTTCATATGTAATTCTAATATTTGTCTCTGTTTACTTCTTCGGTGATATAGTGTTGAGTGTGTGTAATGTATTTATGTAAAATAAACGATGCAGAAACATCTCAGTAGACCGCCATAGTGTGTGTCACCATGCTGCATTGATACATCGTCTGCATTCGCAATGGGTCATCATATGACCACCTGATTTGGATTCTGCGCATGCTTTCTATCAGGTACAGTAAAGACACAGAGCCATATTTATAAAAAATACTCGTAATATGTAAGATGGTCGAGCTTTCCGGCCATAGGCAATTCGAGTTACAGGAATACGATCCTAAACAGTTCAAGATACTGCTTGCAATCCCCAATCCATCCGTTTTTCGATAATACTCCATTCCTACCATTGTCTTCTCTTCTTATTCATCTTTATGCTTTAAAGTGCCCCCACGGTACCCAACATTACGTAAAGTGAGAGTAAAATATAAATTTTAATACCTATAGTAGCTCACCTTATTGGCTTAGGCGTGTATCCTACTACTATTATAAAGGCGAAAGTTTGTAAGTATGGATGTATGTATGTATGGATGTTTGTTACTCTTTCACGTAAAAACTACTGAATGGATTTGAATGAAACTTTACCACAATATAGCTTATACATCAGAATAACACATAGGCTACTATTTATAAAGATATAGCTTCGCCTCGCGGCGTTGCCCGCAGTTATCATCGTACCGCGGGTAGCACCGCGGGGTTCAGCTAGTATGTAATAGTTAAGTCCTAATTGTATACATAAGAAAGACATTACATTTAAAACGTAAACTTTAGAGTGTTATTAAGGTAAAGATAAACAAAGAGAGGAAGTGCCACGTAACGCAACCGTGTCACTCATGTGTCATTGTGAGGAGATCCACAGCAATTATTTGCATACGTTCATTTATCGTGTGATTATTTGTCAACTTAGTTGAACAAAAATTCGCCAAACAATAGAAAATAAGCGAAAATTACATTATAATATTGTATTCATTATGTTTATTGCCGCTAGATTAACATAAATTTGCCATAAAGTAATCCACACCAGCATTTTATAGAAAAACTGGTTATAAGAATTTTAAATAGTACTAGTCATGTGAATAAGTAGACATAGGTAATCCGTAATTTCAAAGGTCATATCTGTTATAAGTCCTAAAATGTCAAATTATGGGAAAAGAATGTCTGTGATGAATTTTTATAACACATAATGACAGCAATAAAGACTATCGCGGATTCCAACTGACCTGCTAGAATGGTCTTGGAAATTGCCACCGTCGAGCAAGCGAACCTTGGCGAATAGCACCGCGGAGACGAAAGGCACCTCGGTGAGCTCCTCCAAGCAGCACTGCACCCCAAACTTGTATCGCTTTTTCTTTGTCATGAAGGCCATGACGCCAACATCAGGCCCCGCGCCGCCGGCCCGCACTGTGTCAGACAACACCTCACTTCACTGTTCAGTCACTTCACTGCACTTGCACTACACTGCACTTCACTTCACATGAGTAATCAACTAACGTGTGTATATAAAATGTGAAAAATATTCAAAACGCCTATCTAAGGAGAATGTTTATTTTGGTACAGGCGTAGTTGACTTCGGTGCGGTATATCGGTTGTCGACGATCAGTCGCATAGCTGCCGGAGTCATTAGTCTGGAACAGAAAATTGATGGTTCAGCACATTAAGATAAAGCAAAGAAGAAACGTTTGGACGATACGACCGGCTGTAATGTGCGATGAACCGATGACTCCAGATAGTGGACTGTTTACGGCTGCAAAATGTGTATTAGGTTTTGGGCGTAATAAAAAATAGTGTGGTCCGACTTTATCTGCGACTCAGACGTTGAAGGTCAACCAGTATCTTCTTGTTTCGCAACAAAGATATTGTTCAATAGATCGTAATATTTAATAACTAAGGTAACCTCTTTATTTTAAAAAGATAGTTTATATTTTTTTATGTCTTAATGGGTGGTAATCTTGTTGTTATCAATGCTAAACTAAAATTTAATATTGGATTATATACTTTAACCTCATCTGCTTACAGTTCATTTTTCGATATCTCGCATCTCAGCTGTCACCGTGTTTAGATATCAGTACCAAATAAACTTTAACAAGAGACACATGCTTATTACTTGAAAAAGTAAAATTTAATATTATATAATTTAATGGCATAACCAAAATTAGTTAAATTAATCAACTTAGTCCATATTTTTTCTATGCTATTCTTGTGTTTGAATGTTTAAAGCGTGTAACGTGATCCGTAAAACTTGACGAGTCGCACTAAACTTGACTTCGTCTAAATACATGCCGACTTAAACTACTTTTGTAAAATTATTACTTATAATTCTTACATTTAGAGTTTAGTTCAGTGTTTTAACTAATAAACAGTCGTGTACCTCTGATCAACTTTTAGTTGGTACTGAACAGTATATTTATACTAAAAGTTAAGATGTGAGATTTCGAAAAATAGACTGTAAGCGGATGAGATTAAAATATATAATCCAACAATAAATTTAGTAAATTTTAGTTAAATGATAACAAAAACAGAATTACCACCATAAGTGATCTTAATCCATCCAAAAGTTTGCTTCAAAGCGAAAATTTTTGGCATATTTTACAGGAAAATGTAACAAGTTGATACGTTATCTCAAAAGGAAAATCCTGTATAATACCATGGTCTGCAACGTAACTAATTAAGTTAAAATAATTGACGTGTTCGTTCAGAGGACGGAAAGAGCGCTAATGAATGAGATAATGGGGTTATTGATTGGTGCAGTACCTTAGAAGTCTATACCTATTTGTAACAGGCATCTTTTACTGACCAGTCTTGGTCCAGTGGCTAATGAACCTGACTACTGAGACTGGTTCAATTCCAAATAAGCTCTCCAGTCTACTCAGTTGATAAATCGAATTATATTATTATATATTATGTTATAATTAGTGAAGAGTTGAGTTTGAATCCTTCAGATATTTATATATAGGTATATATATTTATTTATTACACGTATTACGTAAATAATCATGTGATGAACGAATATGGTTAAATTAATATATGATTAAACAGAGGAAAAACTGGTAACGCGCTATCTGCTGCAATCAAATGCAGTTTCGTAAATTACAAAATCTTATTTTTATTACGAAGCAATATATTTGCATCTAAATTGAATATTCTTGCATAAAAATATGCGCTTCTAATAATATATTAAGTAATGCGCTTAACGAAATCTTTTAGAGATGAGTCAAAATCTGAAGATGTTGAAAAAATAATATATTAATATAAATTCTAGATATTACGAAATCATATAATGAATTTGCGACTGGCGCATTCGTTGAGGTCACCACTCTAATTCTATCATGCCAGTGTTATACCTCTGAAAAGGCTGAGCAGAAGCTTATTGCTAACAAGATGCACATAAGTCTATAACATTCCACTGGATAGATTTCTAAAAATGAGTCTGTCCATACTTATATATTTTCTTTCAAAAATCTCAAAAAGAACAATGAATTTTTTTATCAATATATACCTAGGTGATTATGTTTATCACCAGTACTGTTACCACCGGTACTGACTCTGTCTAGTTTGGGATCAGACGGTCGTCTGTGAGATATATCTAGTTGTTTTTATATTATTATTTAGAATCGAGTCTGTCACTGTTATTATAACATTACACGTTTCGAAATATATTGTCATAGTTGAAACATTGCAATTACAGACATATTTTCAAAACATGCCAGTTCATCTAGTGTGTGAAGAGCAACCCCGACACACCATCTGTGTTGCCGGCTCTGGACATGGTACATGACACTTACAACTTTATTGAAACCATAAAAACTATTTCAAAGTGCAACATTGCAGACATCTGCAGGATTATCTGGCTATAAAGAAACCTTATTATGGCACTCATTTACCACTCGTATTAACTCGTGTTTTCAAACGTGAAGCAGTCATTACACACTCATAAACTAGCAATAAAACAATTATTTGAATTTGCAAAGCACACAACGTGTATTATTAGCTAATAAAATACTAACGGATGTCACGTCACAATAGAGTACAAAAATCAATAATCCATATAAACTCCGTCACAATTAAATGTATTACGAACTGTAATCGTCGTGAGCGCAACGAATTCGATACGTGTGCGCACGAGCACGATTCCCGCGTGACTGTCTGTAGTTTTCAACGCGCAAGGACACTTCGCGCTGTGCCAACACATATCAAAAGTGATTCAACTTTAGACGGCTAATTGTAAGATAATCCAGGTACCTTCAAGATCGGCAAATACATGTGAGATTAGTTAATAACACTGGGATTAATTTTGTGTATTTATCTCGCAGACATGGTGACGTCAGATAACACATACAGTGAATTACAGTGTACTCGTCAAAGACAAAAAGAAATGGTAGTGCATAACGGAAAATTTCAGCGGTCAAATAAATGACGTAAGATGTACTCATGCCGATGAGTGACAAGCTCACTATGCACAGTTTGGGATGCTGAACGCATAACAGCATCACACATACGTTAACTGCACGCTTATTCCCGTTACTATTGCAATTGTGGCACAGTTACCGTCCAGTCTGTGTACTTAGCGTTAGCTTGCCAAAACGCTGTGATCCATCCATCACATTTCGGAATATTTTGCACTTAAAATAAATAATGAAATAAAAACCGTATATTAAAAATACTTTCTCTGAAAAGAGTTATAATTATTACTACATGCAACTGGAATGAATCCAATAGCATCTTTTCCTCCCTTGGATGTCATAAAAGCCAAACCTCGATAAAACCTAGAAAGACCTTAAAAGTCTAAGTAGTTACTTCTCTAAATACCATGGTAGTGGTAGCACTATAAGAATATTTACCAATTTAGCTAGGCCACTGTATCTGATTTGTTATTATAATGCACGCTTTTGGCCAATTTGGAGTTCCACGGTCTATTTTTACGTTTTTTAACAATTTGCTACAAAGTACTACAAACTACAAGTCACGATCAATTTCAATACACATATTCCTAATAAGTACTTTGGAGTTAGAGACTAAAGATGGTAGAAGTGATGTAAATAAATTTGTTACTCACATGTTTGGCAAGGGGCCGGTCTATCGCAGGATGGAACATTGCCAGTTCCGCCAAACTCCACCGAGAATCGAACTTCTCACATTCCCTGAAACAAAATGACAACGTCACATTAAAGATAACCCTATAATTACGAGTCAAACAGCGTAATTAAAGATTACGTTGGTTACGTTAAACGGGGTTTTTTATGTTTTGTTTTAAAGATCAATAGTTCAACGAATGTGAAAATCAGTTTGTCTGTGTACCTATTTATTTAACCATAGATACTGATATACTTTAATAGCAGTTTTTATAAATAATACAATGCAATCTTTTTATACAGTGTTCTACTTATTGCCATATTATTTAAATACCAGTGGGTAAGTTACGGCCTCTTCAGAAGCAGAATACCACCACTAAAACACATACATTGTCATTAATCAACATGTTCATTAATTACATAAATTATTTGTATATAGTAAGGTCCAAATTCAGGAATATTATAAAGGTTTTCCAGGCACATACGTCTACGTACTTGTATTGTACAGCCGTACAGGTACGTTGATAAATGCGCCTATCTTTCAAGATGAAACTAATTTAAAAACTTGATTAAGATAGATGTTGATAGAATACACACAGAATAGAACTGCTATAACTGGATCCTACTCGCTAGAGTACAAAACTAACTGCCGACCTTGACTGAGGTATGCGAGCTCTCAATATCAATCAGTGTTCAAATAAACTGGTTCACTAGAAACGGTTGACTTTTAATTTAATTTATTATTCCCTTGAAATTTTATCAGAGGATGTACCTTAAAAATCGTATAGAGGAAAATCAAATAATTACATTAAGACAATTGTGGCCTTAGCGTGACCCCTTATTAACCTGCTGTGCACGCGCCTGTTCGCTGTTCGTATCTATCTCAACCCACACAATATACAATTAGTTTTACGTCTCACCTATGAACCTGTACTAATTTAAGCACTTTGAAATGAAAAAGATCAAGGTACGATATTATTTTTCCCTGTTTATGATCTCATAGTATAAAACAAAGTACCTATAAAAAATACACACATGACTTTGACGAAATGTGTTTACGCATACCGATACATATTGAAGGGAGCAATAAATGTAGACTTTGCAACAGCTGGAGATAAAGCTGCTATGGACGTGTTAGTTCGTGGCATTTTGGCCTGGTGCCAACAATGAGGCTTCTTTAACATCACCTTGACGCTTCAAGGTACCTGTACTTTTAGTTCCTACGGGGAAAAATAATCTAGCTATATACACTCAATGATTCGATGGTGAAACCTTATATGGAAATGGCCTCTATTCCAAAATCTCAGGAGTGAAACTTTTCCTGGTTTAAAAAAAAAACAGAGAAACTGTCCTGTTCCTATGTATGACAAGAACCTTCTCTTAAATAAATAATTTTTCAATTCAAATCATAAATGAGAGTTTGTAGGTAACAATAATAATCTTCCTCTTTACAGCGACACACGACACAGGATGTTATTCCTAATGTGGGAGTTGTCTTTCATACAATAAAACAATAAAAAAATAAAATCCTCTTTATTTATTTATTTATTTATTTATTAAAACTTCCTGCAAACATGTTGCACAAGGCGGACTTAATGCCACAGGCATTTTCTTCCAGACAAACCTTTGGGTGTTGCGAAGTTGTTCTCTTTACAGCCGGTTTAAAACTTTTCGCTGAAACCCATTTGCAAAAGGGTTAATTAAGTGTACAGAAAACATTTTTAGCCTTCGATTAGTAGTTATCGTCGGAGGTAATTTTCGTGTGTATGTTAATTTGCATAAACATGTTCGTACATACAATTTTAAGTATGAGGGTTGACGGTGTCGTCGGCGCCATATCGAGTCAGATAATATGCAAATGTTCGTCAGCGCCGAAATACCAACTAATGCGAAGTGCCATTGTCGTGCAAATACCGCAATTAAGAAACAAACTAAAAACGCACACCCAAGAATATCTTTCTTCTCTTAATCCATATGGTTACGGCCTCTGGCGCATCTATCAGATGCCAGATGTGAGATTCTGGAATGTTGGGAATCGCTGTGCCTATTAATATATTCACGGCTAATTTCTGCAATCCTACACCTATCGGCATTCCTTTTTATAGTTTGGTTAATTTACCACAAATAACAAAAAAGATGTTATCTACTTTCAACCTAATAATAACTACGATGTAAATACCCCTTTACTTGAATTTTGCAAGAATAACTCATTATTTGAGTGGGTATCGTTGTTCATACAGGTAATCATTGCTGGACTATGTATTTAGATGACTCTTTTTAATTAAGACCTTAACCTACTAATCCTCCCGGGAAATTTAAATGAAATTATGGATTACGTTTCCTTCATTGATATCGTCTCGTGTGCATGCGGGCTTCAGCCTTCACGTAACGTGATATAGCTGAATATTATACAATTTAGAGTTGCCAGAATACCGCGTTGGTTTTAATTAGGTACATTTATTATTTTTAAAAGAATAACATTTATAATAAAATTGGTAATAAAACGAGTTTTTGGCCATTTTCCATATGTTCCCTAAAGTATCCAGTTAACGGCAATAGGCTCGCTCCCTTTAGTTCAATAGAACTACAATTATATAGGCCTTGAATATGCCCTAATTCCTTAAGGGATATAGACGTACGTAGATGTAAATATTCGACTAATAATTTTACCAAACATATATAAACCTTTAATATGGTTTTTATCTAAGTGGAATAGCATTCTAGTAAAACAATTCAGTGTTTTATGGGGCTTTTGATCTCTGTCAAAAATATTCTCTAAGGCACGAAAAGATAATCGAATGAGATGCAACTAGATTTTATTCCAACTTTTTTTCCAAGACCACATTTTATCAATAGTAAGTTACTCAAGATCTTTAGCTTATTATCTGTAATCGGATTTTCCCCGGATAAGATCTTATATATATACTTTACGAGGATAAACTAACATCTGTAACAAACATTAAGATTTTTGACTATTGTTCGTAACATAGAATGAACCAACATGGTAAGTGTTGATTACCGCTGCGATCTATTTGACGACACAGTGTGACGCAATCAGCGGCGCAGCGTGCGTGGCGAGGTGGGGCAAATCGATTCTGTGCTTTACCGAGTCGGGACTACAAGAACATCGATTACGCATAAACCGATCTATGCGACGACAGTTAAAAATTGCTTTCGTAACAAGTACTGTAACGGTAGTTAGTTATCTAAACAGTGTACTATAATGGTAATGTTGACATTACATTCTTTACTTTACCATGGTAAACGTTAAATAAGTACGTAGTGTTTATTGTGAGTCAGACCGTTATATATATTTGATTGCGATATGTAGTGTTATTTCGCGCACTATCGTTAGAATTGATTCAACGCGATTTTGTCTACACAAATTTATAAATATGTAGTACACTTTATTTTTCGTCTCAATTATTTTCATCTTTAATTTTAAAGTTAACAGTACAAAAAATATTCTTGCGTGTTGCATTCTATAAATAGACAAAATTTATTAGAAACTCGAGCATAATTATGCTATTAATTTGCACCATCGTCTACCTATTATCAAGTTGCGTGCGCAAACGATAGATTACAATAATTACCTCACCGAATGAGACGACAACAAACAAGCTAAAGGCATACGTTGCGCATGCGCAAGTTTACAAAAAATGTTACTTGTTAAAACAAAAAATATGTTGGGTATTTCTTACTTGCTCTCCTCCATACAAGCAGATACCTACATAGAAGGACTGTCTAATACACAAATAATATCCTAACAATACTAGACACGCAAAACCTATGTATTTACTAAACAACTCCAAAGTAAAACATTAAAAAATCACTGAATAAATGTAAAAGGGTAGATTTGATTACAAACTTACTTCCACCCTTGCACAACCGTCCACTGCTGACGGCCGTGGTGGCACAACCGGTCACGATGAACCCCTTGCATTACCAACACGCTTTTTGTATGACACATAGGTAAATTAAGGGGAGCCAAATTTATTCAAGCGTGTATAATAATAACATACACCTGGCCACATGTTTGATATATAAGTACATATAAATACATGTATTGATGGAGCTTGCAACACACGACATTGCGTTTCTACGTAGTGTGGCAACATTTAGACTAGTTGGCCTAAAGAACAAATTTTCATTAAAAGAAGTCATTGAGTTCAGACTCCCCGCAAGAGTTAGTTACAGGCATCCTATCCCTTTCATTTTATTGTCTTACCAACCCTAATATACTTAAGTGTGGGTGACTGCAATAAGGTTTGTCCTCATTAATTGAGATTAAAATTATCATTGACAAGATAAGGGCGTTTTATAAATCTCTGCTTGTCCCTTCAGGAATATACTCTTGAGAGTTCCTACAAAAGAAAATTCGAGAAAAACATTTAGATACAATACTAAACATTGTCGACAAAAAAGTGAAGCAAACACATTACCATCGCCATAATCGAAGGACAAATAGCAAAACAAAAACGCGTCTAAACTAACCATTGGTGTACAATCGTCATCGGTGCCTTGGTTCTAAATAGGTTTCATTACAAGGTAAAAAATTACATCAATCTTGCAGTCGGTCAAGCGATAAGCAGTTTTTGCAAACTGGATGACTGAGTACCAAATAATGGATGGTCACAGACAGTCACCATCCAGATAATGATCGCAGACGATGACTCTCACAAATATAACAATGTTCTGTTAAACACACAAATGCTGTATCAAATTTTATGATGTCATTCATGAGATCAGTAGGAGATATAATTTGAGCTAATGAACAACTGAGGTCGGATGTAGAAGTTGGAGCATTCCATTGGAACCGACCTGCTGATCCAGAATGGAATTCTTTACTATATCTATCTCTATAATAAATAATTGATGTTCTAACATATAATGTAATCTACCTGAAATATTTTTCAAAATATCCATTGTCTTCTTTGTTTCAAACGTTACATGTATCAAAAGTTTATATTGACGTCATCATCATCATCACCAGTCCTTAACAGTTCACTGCTGGATACAGGCCTTTTATTAGTAAGGCTTTGGCTTACTATACCACGCTAGCCCGAAGGGTTGGTATATATACTCGTATCATCAATATCTAAAAAGTTCTCTAGCAATGAATTAAATGTCCGCAAGCCGATATGATATTAGTTGAACTCCATTTCCACAGAGTGATGTTGGTCGATCCACTTTATTTTCTTAACCTAATTTCATGATATATAGGGCAGTCGAGGGCGACGATTCCTAGGGTCCTAAATCAACACAAATCGCGAACAAAACAAGAATAACGAGCGCCCCTTTTTATTTGCCACTTTTATTTGACAAATATTTGTATAACATTTGGTGTAATATAAAAATCTTTTGGTTCTACTATCCCTTTAGTTATTTATATAAATAAATAAATCTTGAAATTGTTTACTTCTACAAAAAATGGTTAAAAACACTTTCAATTAATTCGTTATAAATTTCACCATTCATTTCACATATTATTATGGTAATCAATATTCTTCTACTCTTTCTCATCACTACATGTAATTGCAAGTACTGGTAAAGTTGAGCTCTTCTACATCTTATCTGATAACTGAATAACGTTTGTTATGCAAAGTCGAAAACAAATTTGATGACACGATTCACACACACGTTCGGAACATTCATAAAACCAATAAGTGACGTCTGCTACAAATATCATATCTTTAATTCATCATATTTTTGCATGTGTCACGGTATTTTTTCTTATTTAAAGCAAAGTGTTACTCAGTTCTGTTAAGATTTAAATACCTCTGTGCAACTAAGGAGACCTGGTACAAATGATGGAGGTTATGTAGAATTTTTGTCTGGTCTACTGTACAATGTACAGTAGTATGTTGTTTATTATTATATAGCTTGATATTCAGTGACATTAAGTCTAATGATAGTCTTTATTCTAAATAGATATTCTCTACATATATATTCTAAAGAGTTGTGAACACGGTGATACCTACCCATGTATTGCGTAAAATTTATATATCTAACCATTACGAGATGCGATTACCAGTTGTCTAAAAACCAAATATTATTTACCTGTATGCTTATTATTACTTGGGGCTCTGATGGTAGTGATAAATGGTAATTATTTGGGGATAGGTTCGCAAAAAATAGAAGAAACACACCGGGTTAGGGAGCATACTTGTGTCTTTAAGCCATAAAGTGGTTGTGAGTTGGTAGTGACCAAACAATGACAGTTTATAAATTTGTTGCCAAGACGTGTTTCAAGTACATATAAAAATGACGCTGTACTAATAATACAGAAATAAAATTTGCCGGTGATGTCCGATGCTTGCATCGTTCTAATTTTTTTCTTTAAGGTAACAAAATATTGAATGCACGATGTTTAATTATGTAATATCACAAAGTAACAAATGTTAATAACACCTACACAATGTATTGTTGTCTAATGACTATTAACACATGCTGTGTAATCATATCTAATAGTTTGTGCAACCAAGTGTGGGTGATTGATCTGAATCTATTATTTGCCTAGATGATGTATGGCGAGGGAGCTGTAAGCAGATCTGTCAGTCATGTTCTTTAACGGACGCTGCTCATGGTGACTTGTTGGTTCTTAAAATCTTCTTCCGTAGTTTCACTCGAGTGCTGACAGTTCGGCTTTTGAGTTTCGTAGCACATCGTAGCGCGATGTTTTTACCTACTCAACTTACAACTTTCTCAAGTAAATCTTGAACATTTTCGGTAAATCTGTACTATATATATTTAATTCGAAAGTAACTCTGTCTGTTACGCTTTCACTGCTAGATGGATTTCGGTGTAGAGATAGATTAGACCTTGGAGAAGGGCACAGGCTACTTTTTGTCGTGATAACCTACATACACTTGAGTGAAACCACGGGTTAAAGTTAGTACTCTAACAATTATTGAATCTAACTGATACCTTCGGAGACCAGAGTGTTGTAAATCAAGTCAGCCTTACAGTAATCGCCCATGATGTGATCTGTCGAACGTATAGCACAACGCGTTTTTAAACAAATCATATTTATTGTTAATCTTATTTACTTGTATGTAATTTTGTACAACAATCATCACAATTACTGGTGATTGGAAAAGAGTGACCCTGAGTTTTTTATTGCCAATTTGTTTCACAACACTCGCACTAAATGTGGAAGCAATCAAGCAGGACGTTCGTAGACGTCTTGTGACCTAAATGGTAGAACAGCAAAAAATATGCTTCATTATTTAAAATAATGTCTCTTTAATTTAATAGATGCTAAATTTTTGTCATTTTATCTGAAAAAAATTATCGTTATATTTTCTTTAAACTTTACGGCACCGTCATTGGAGCAATCAATTTTATTTTAATTTGACTTGCCTTAATGAGTTTTCCTTACCTCAATTGCAATTTTCTTTTTTTGTCTAATTTGAAAATAAGTATATTTCACTAATTATAATAATGATGAAAGATATATAATTATAATTTAGTTGATGACAATCTACTCGCTGGGTGTGTGGTTTTTATATACAACATCTATAGACTTCATGTCTATTTTTAAACACTGTTTGGCGAATTTCACTCTTTCTAAGTCAATCTAGAAGATTCTTAGAACTAATCACCTGGACAGAACCAAGACAGAAGACTGATATATTATGAGTGATGCATTTTTGCGACTCACTTTTAACTCGACGTCTCCAGACCTTATATCTCTTTATAAACAAGTTGATATGAAAGTTTTTTGCAACATGTACAAAGTATTTTAATAATATTATCAGCGATAAGTAGTCGTGCAGTAGCCGTGTGGTTGTGGTGAAGACTGCGAGAGAAAGCGAAAAGGAAATGATCCGTGACCGAGCTGCTGCGGTTGGCCAGGACTTTCATGTGACGCCGCGATGACTGCTCACAATATCTTATGTTATAGATGAATGCAAATACAACATTATAGCGAATAAAATATGTTCAATTACTAGCTTACAGAAAATGCTAATATTTTTCTACTAATATTGCCTTAATGTACATTTCTTGTATTTAGCTAAATTACATTTTATTATGTTTATTGCGTACATGTTTCCTAGCTATTTATTAAATCGTCCACTAATGAACAAAAGTCACTCCTGAGTAGCACCAACTAGGTATACCGATCTTGGGCAGTACAAATCCATCCGCTGCGAGCCACTTTCTTCGAATAGTCATTCTATCGGGCTAATCAAGCTTCCATATTATACGTAAATACCCTAACCAATACTACAAATGTAAAAATAACACTTTCATAAAGAAGACCACAAATGCTACGAAAGTAATGATGTCATGATTAAGCAGAGATGAACTGAAGCTGAAACGATGAAGCAGCAAGAGTTAGGTTTAACGCTATATGAAGAAGGCGAAGATCTTTCAGAACGGCTTAGGATAAGAAGATAGGTAATTAATATATTCTTAAACCAATTCCAATAATACTTTAAAATTCTGTTTCTCCTACTCGATGGTTAATTTTTAAGTAACATAACCTATACAATTCATGTTTTTCATTGTATTATATTGTAATTAAAACGTACGTTTACAAGCTATATTCCACACTTCAAGGTAAATTACATTTTCCTGTAACTTATCCAACATATTTCACATTAGCATTTCGCAACGATTAGTAAACAAAACGATTTACAAACGGAACTGCAGACATTTTAATTACATTCTAAACTTCCGCCAGCGTATTATAACCATGAAAGGAAAACTGACCGAAGATACTAACACCACGAACGTAATGAGGCATTAAGCAATTGGTTCAAGGGAAGATGAACTTTATTCATTCACAGCATCAGTCAATCAAAATGTAGTAGAGCCACGCTGATTTCAGCACGAACGGCCCAGCTCGGCCGGGGCGGTACTACCCTCGTACAGAAAATAAAAGTAAAATGACAGTGTGCGTGTTGTAGTGTTTCGTTAGTAAGTGCGAGACCGGAGGCCCAATGATGCGGAAACATCACTAGGCCGCCATGGTGTAGGTCACCATGCTGTATTGTTGCATTGTCTGCATTCGCAACGAATACCACTCTTAGATGACCACCACTCTTGGATTCTGCTTATGCTTTCCATCAGGCAGAGTAGAGTCACTTTGACAGAGTCATGCAAAAAACGCCATATTCTTAATCCGTCACCACACAGAGAACTTCAAGTATATTACAAATAATAAATAAATCCAAGGGCCCTACTTATATTTTACTTGTAAAATAAATTTAAGAGGCTAGAGGTGCTCTGTGTCTTTACTTTGTATTAATTCGTCTAACATTTTTTTAAATGCTGATTGTTTGTAAATACCTCACTTGAGTATTGTTGTACGAATTTATATTAAAATTAATTTCAACGCTTTGGAGAAAAAAATGTACAAAAGGTTAACAGAATAAATGACAGTATTAGAAAGACTGCAAAGGTGAGTGAAGTTACCGATGACCACCTCCCACTCCCTTCCTTCTGGGGGAGGTCTCAAAGGCAGCGCACTTGGGACACTGGGTTGCAGGTGTCCTTAGGGCGGTGGTCCCTTAACACCTCCACAATTATCGATCTACAAAAGTTCTCACTCACGTTTTGCAATACAACAGTCAAACAATACACCGTCATAAGTAGCACTAAGGTGCGCATAGGTAGGTGTGACGTCAGAATGCACTTATCAACACACTCGAGTTTGTGTAAACACTCGTGAACTCTCTTTTGTTTTTATATCGTAACACTAATCGTAGACACTTATAATAATCGACGGGCCTGATGGTACTGGGTGGTTGGTTGGTTTAGTGACCCTGAGGTGTCTAAGCTGGAGGTCACGAATTTGATTTCCATCCAGGAAAAATAATTGCGTGAAGAGCATAATTATTCCCTCTGTGTCTGGGTGTAATTTAAACATATACAAAAATGTATATCAGCTGTTTTAATACCATAGTACAGGCACTCCCTAGTTTGGAATCAGATAGTCGTGTAGAAATGAGTGCAATTAAAATGATTAACGAATTAAATTGATAAAAAATATCATTGACTTTAATGCACCTGCATTGTAATGAATTATAACTATTTTCTTTATCTACTTATATTCATCCTTAAGGATGTTATCATATTTCAATGAGATCAGAAGAAAAGTGTATCTTTTCCCTTGAATTTTCCCTAGGTTGGACATCTGGAAAACTCATGTTTTAACGCAACCATTGACGCATCTAATTACGCTTGAAAATATCAAGTTGTGCAATAAAATGAAAAAATGGAAACGTATAAAACAATCACATGATAGATAAACTGGACAGCCTCTTGGATTACAAACAAGAAATGACACTTAAATATTAATTTCGACATAGATACAACCATTTAGTCATATCAAGAACAATAAAGATAACATCATAGGACTGTTATTAAACAATAAATGTACGTTTTTAAATAAATAAATACACATTAATCATTCCTAGGGAATTTACAAGTGATTTTATTGTGATATGACATTCGCAAATGAGACAGTAGAATAAAACAACATTAACCACGCGAAAAGCACTATGAACTTGCTCTATATTGCTCTACTTCAGACCCACCATATGGTTGTGTTTAAGGCTTACCATATAGCTCTACTTATTTTTATTTTTTATATATCAGCGTGGCTGTACCTAGAGCCTAGCAACATCATTTGTTCATCAAAAGCATTACTGAGACTACAGTAGCTCGATCAGGATTGATAGATTCTTATTTCCGTCTTGTGATTGAAAATACTTCCTGACGACTGTAACACAAGTCTTATTAACGAAAATTTTCTGGTCTTTTTAAATCTGTACATATGGAAATAGAAAATTGTAAATCAAGAGATTAATTATAATAAACAATAACAATAATAACTTCCTCGATAGATATACATTTTGCAAAAAAAAAACTGAAATAATAAACTCAGAATACGGTTGCGTTGCCTGAGCTCAACTATCCAGAAACCCGATGTAGTTCACTGACAAACACGTGGATCTGTAACTTATTTTTAAGACATAAATGCATCTGTGTGTAGCATTACATTTCTAATGCAAAACTTATTCTGCAGAGTACAATGATCTCATTGTTGACAAATAATAAGTAAAAAATAATAACACACAGTCACAGTACAAATTCAGTGTTAAAAACATCAATTAGCTCTGACATTGATTGATTCGATCGTGTGCATTAACTCTAACAACTCTAAAACACAGTATGTTTGCCGTGACTCGGTTCTGGAACACGAATCGATTCAATAAATTACTTACTAAAATAATCGTTTATGTGTTTATCGATTCGTATTTCGACATCATACACCTACATTCATTGGAACAGAGAAATAACCCCAAAGCAATGTTATCGACACAGCGTATATAAAGAGTTCCTTGCTCTGTGTCTTATCACCATGGGTTTTATTTAGGAGTCGGTGACTTTGACACCCTGCTACCATTGTAGAATAGTTCTGTGACACAATTGTTATCAGGTTACGCTCTTTTTGTTATGCCACTGGTGTATAAATAAATATAATAAGATACGTCGATACTGTCAGTGATCGCTGCGGATAAGATAAGCTGGTAGAAAAGTATTTAGCACTACACGAGTAACAAGAGTCTGTGTTGTTGATATTACACACGAAGGTCGTACATGGGCTACCATGTTAAAGTTGAAGATATGTTTATGGAGCAGAGCTTATGCGCATGGGATTATGATGCCTCCTTCAGGTTGGTAGTGATCCGTGATATATTTCCCACACGTCTAAAATAGGCTAGCAGGCGTATTTCGTTTTTTATGACTCTTTTAACATTTTCATATTCCTCTACCTATTCAGTTTTGATTAGGACCTTAAAAGTACATATCTAACCCACGCATTAATTTAAATTAAAATTAGTCCTAACTAAAATAAGAATTTAATAGAGCCGCATATTAAGTTAAAAAATACAATGTTAATGTAAAATTCTACTTGACAGGACAAAAAAACCACTTCGGTTCAAGAAATAAAGTGTATTATTGCATAAATATATTGAATGAATGTTTAAAAAAGTGTATAAAGACGCATAGTTTTAGACTAACGCGAGTGCTAGAGGCACTCGACTGCCAGAACTGAGTTCATTGACACTAACGACGCCATTTAATTGTGAACAAGACCACGCATACCTTCCCGACCATCACCGATACTCGAGATCGCTTAAATTATACTTTTTATGTGATCACATCACTCCTAAATGACAATAAAATAGCCATAGTAATTGTGTTCACAGAACTTGCTTAACAACCCCAGGGTTTTCTTTAATAAGATATGTTTATGGTGATGGCAACGTTGACAATCCACGTGATGTCATATCTTTTTACGTTGTCTAGTAATTAACTTGAAACTTCTTTAAGAGCACTGCGTGTCTCTACCACCACGTGCCCTACGATGGCTTCATAGTGAGAGTGCTTGTTTTTTTAATTTTATGTAGTAGGGGGCAAGCGAGTAGATGTATCGCCTGATGGTAAGCGATTACCGCCGCCATGGACATGTGATGGACACCCACAACACCAGAGGCGTTACAAGTGCGTTGTCGGCCTTTGGGGGATGAGTAAGGGGATGGGGGAAGGGGATGGGGCAAGGGGATGGGGGAAGGTGATGGGGGAAGGGGAAGGGGATGGGGGAAGGGGATGGGGGACGGGGATGAGGGAAGGGATTGTGGTAGGGCCTCCGGTATCCTTACTCACTCGGTGAAACACAGCGCAGGCGCTGTTTCACACCAACAACACTGTTTTTCCTTCTACCCGACCTAATTGACTCCCTACCCAAGAGTGTGAGACTGTCGTGTATGTGTTGTTTTGTTCATCAGTTGGTTATTGATCAAAACTAACATGATCTCATTTTATAATTAAATCTAGTTTTTCACGTTTTATATTAATTTAACTTGTATCTTGATATAATAAAATCTTCCAATTCAAGTTTCACACGCATCTCGACCAATTTTATCGTATGAGATGTTTTTATTAGCAATTTTATGGCTCTTATTATACAAAAACCCTTCTATACAAGGAGAAGCCTATCTTAAGAAGTAGACTGTTATACTCTGTTGATAATAAAGAAAGCTTTACTTTTAAATACCAGTTTTGTTTTTAGTTGAAAAATGAAAACTTTAATTCCTCAAGTTAAATAGACAAGTTACATGGCCGGTATGCTTATATAACAATAAGTGTTCCCATTGCCCATCCTTAAGAACCTGGCGCCGTTCTCATTCTCATGAGCGATGCGATGCACGCCTTTCCAAAACAATACAACATTTCCATTTACAACTGTAAGGTTGCTCTCAAGCGGGACAAGGTCGAGCAAAGCGCATCTAATAACATAAATACAACACAATTATCTAGTTTAACTTTGTAAACTCTCTGGAACCTATGATGTAAAAACAACTTGAGTACACCAACGACGTTGTATGTATTATGTCCTTTGAATTGCTTGAGGATTCGATCACGGTACGCGAGCTGCGACATAGGTTCATACTGGATCACCCTGCTACTAAGGCCAGTGCAAACTAGCCAATACATACCTACATACAGGGATGCGCAATGTTATACTTAATGTAGAGTATATTTATTGAACATTTGTTAAAATGGAGCTAAATGGTTCTAATCTAGTTAAATGTTTCATTCCTATTGTATTCGTTCCAATTATTTTAACAAAACTAATGCATAATTTGTATCTACTTATATATAGTTTTATGCTGTATAGAAACATTTGACTTACTGCCTCTGTGGTAGCTTATGCGGCTGCTGTGCTTGAGGTCTTAGGTTCGATTCCCGGGTCGGTTCAAATGTTTGTATGATCTGCAAATATTTGTTTCGGAGTTTGGGTGTTTTCTATGTATAATATGTATATATTTACAAAAAAGTATATAGGTGTATTTATATCAGTTGTCTAGTACCCATAACACAAGCTCTGCTTAGCTTGGGACTAAATGGCGTTATGTATAAGATGTCCAAAATATTTATTTATTTATTTTTATTTATTTAGTTTAATTTTTAACAAATATTAAAAAATAGGTTCTATGTTAAGTATAACATTTCGCATCCTGGGAGGTAGGTAAGCAACTTTTTTAAATATAATAAGCATACGCAACCTTCGTCACAAGACGATACTAAATGTTACTTAAAATACATTATTATCTCATGTAAGTGAACTAAATTTTTTTATGAGAATAAAGATTCTATAAACCTAACATAGGTTCATCTCTATTTGCCATAACATGTCGAGTGTAGGTAAACTCAGTTAGATTATTTAATAAACGGTTAAGGACAATAACACAAAGGTGAGGTTCAGTTATTAGAAAAGATGGAGCACTATCGATATGATCTAAACGTATCGAGGTCGGACGTTGTGGGTCAGAAGCGGACGGTCGCTGGCGCCGGCCGCAGGCGCGGTGCCTCCAATAACGGTTCGCATACACACGCTGATCTGTTGTCCGTGAAATTGTATTAGAATTTATCTCTGCCGCAAGGCAACATTTCGGCGGCCAAATAACTTGGTAGAAAGTCGTTGACAGTATTACGTTTAAAATTATGTAGGTATCTGTTTATGTTATTCATTAATTTTGAATGCACGGGGATGATGTTGTGGTGTAAGCGGTTACCTGTCCAGTTTCTACAGGGTTGAGTGTTAAGTATGACACTCAACCCTGTAGAAACACTTGTTTGATCCACAATATATTATAACTTTCTGTTTATTAGTGAGTCGTTGTGTCTTTTTCATTTTAGTTTCTTTATAAATCTTGCCTCTTGCAGATAGATAGATTCTCTTTATAGATCTTACAGGATATGTTCCGACAGCGACATATGTCTTTGAAAAAAAACCTGGTTGTAATAATATTGAGCCATAAGGTTTTAAAAGAAACTGCCTGCCATTTTTGAATTATTGAAAAATACTAACTAGAATGAAACAAAGGACAAAGGCTGGTGTTTAATGAACTGCTATCATCATGAATCGGAAAATAAAATGATAAGATCTGATATTTTCCAGTGCTAAAATGTTCTGTAGAATGCAGGAAATGATCAAAGATAAGTGAAATTCGTTGATTATACACTTGTCTAGATAAAGTAATTCGAAGAAATGATAAAAAATGAAAATAACACGTAATAGGTCCGGTTTCTAATAATAATTTATGTGGGAGGACGAACGTGGAATTAATGATCACAAACTGTAGCTGTGTAATATATCATTGTGCAGTAACTACTACACTCTATAAAGTAAACGAGACAAAGAGTTTAAAAGTATTAAATGGAAAAGTAACTAAGTTATATAAACTCGACCGGAGTGATACCACGGCCTCACAGAAAACCGGTGTGAAATAGCGTTTGCGCTGTGTTTCACCGAGTGAGTGAGGATACCGGAGGCCCATACCCCATCCCCTCCCCCATCCCTTTTCTCATCCCCCCAAGGTCGGCAACGCACTTGTGACGCCTTTGGTGTTGCGGATGTCCATGGGCGGCGGTAATCGCTTACCATCAGGTGATACGTTTGCTCGTTTGCCAACTAATTATTAAAAAAAAAAAAAAAAAAAAAGTTAAAACAATATACATCCACAATGAGAATCGCTAGACACCATAAACACATACGGCCAATGTCAATTTCAAGAGGTCATTGCAAAAAAACCTACAAGGTAAAAAACCTATGTAGTAAATAATGCACATCGCATATTCTCTACTTGGCATTATGACAACATTTCATAATAACATAGTATTAAAATGCTCACTTTATGAAAATAGGTACAGTCGATACAAAATTCTCTACAATTCGAAACTATTTACACATTGACAACTTAAAAACACATAAGTAAAATATGTTAAAGTCTATCTTATGTCGGGTAAATAAATAAATAAATAAATATTCCGGACACCTAACACACAACGCCATCTAGTCCCAAGCTAAGCAGAGCTTGTGTTATGGGTACTAGACAACTGATATAAATCCTTAGATACTATTTTTTTTGTAAATATATACATATTATACATAGAAAACACCCAAACTCCGAAACAAATATTTGCAGATCATACAAACATTTGGTCTGACCCGGGAATCGAACCCGAGACCTCAAGCTTACCAGTCGCATACGCTACCGCTACGCCACCGAGGCATTCAGGCAGTAAAGGTATTGTTCTATTGGTATTACAGCGATGCAATGAATAATAGTCGAAAAAATGGATAACTTGCATATAGCTCGGCATAAAAAATTGGTTCTTTATTTAATATTATATATAATAAAAAAAAATAGTAAGTTTAATAAATTAGCAGATGCGCTAATACCAAAAATGTTGAACTCTGATTTTTTAGTTGCAAATGATGGTGAAGAGGAGAAAATACTGTTATTTTGTCCGAAAAATAAATGTTTTGTTGGTGATGGCACCTTCAAAAGATGCCCAAAACTTTATAGTTTTTTTTTCTATTTATCTAAATTTTAATAGTTGTGCAAAGTACACAAATATCGTACCATCATTTACAACTTATTGCCAAACAAAACGGAAGCCACATGACACATACCAAAGGCTCTTTTCTTTGATTAGAGACAAACTCAATTTTGCTATTGGTAAATAAATTCAAATGTGACTTTGAACAAGCTGTTATGAACGTATTTAAAATAGAATTCCCACAGGCAGTCATAACTGGATGCTGCTAACATTACAACCGCGCTGTATGGAAGAAAGGCCTTGATCTGACAATGGGCGAAGTCTTTCTCACTTAAATGTTGTGCGTCACGTTACATAGAAACAAACAAACAAACACTTTAACAACGCATGACTACGGCTTTTTAAACTTGTTTCATACTTTTTCAGTGTCGTTTTTTGTCGTAGTTGCGTTTTCTTTTTTTATCTATCTCGTAGGGTTCAGCGAACGTTTGCAATATAAGCACTGTGACGACTTCCACATACAACACAATAGTAACCTATTACAGCGCCATCTACGGAAGATACACTGAACTACGAAGTAAACCACTACACGGAGTAACTACCAATCCTGAATCGCGCAATACAAATTCTCGCGCCGATTATCATTTGAACAACATCCCAACATTAACTATTGGGCAGTGAACCGCCAGGCGTGATCACCTCGCCGGGTCGGAGGATCCTCCCTTTGTGTTGGAGGGACCCCGTCCCGTTCCCCCACAGCAAAAAAAATGTGTTTATCTACGACATCACATTAGTAACCTCTAAAATTATTAGTGTTTCTCTACTATATTATGTAAAAGTATTAAATAAAAATGCATCAAAATCCATTGCGTGTTGTAGTTTAAAGATCTAAGCATTTATAGGGACAGACAGACAGCGGAAGCTACTTTGTTTTATACTATGTAGTGATGTGGATAGTATTGGCGTGTGTACTCGCCAAGTCATCCTAGATATAGCGGTGACTGCAACATGGAAAGAGTTATAAACATCACAAAACAATGGCTGTTTGTTTTTCAATAGTGAAATCACATATTTTCATGTCCAATTTTTGGAAAATATTGTACCGATAGTAGTTTTATTTAAAAGAAAACAAATTACTTCTTGTTTTACCTTTTACTTACAGTATTCAATATTTAATTATATTCAGAGTCCAAGTTAGGTGCTAAATCTTCGAAGAAAGAAAGAAAAAAATGTGACGACTTTCAAAATACATTAATTGTCATTCATTTCAAGAACACAGGATTTAGAACATCAAGATGCTTGCTTGCTTGCTTCAACCTGTGGCGACTCCCACATACAGCGGCAACAAAAATATAAGACCGAATATGCGTCGCACTACGGAGTAACGAAGAGACTACCAATCCTGAATCACGCAATAGAATTTTCGCGCCGATTATCATATAGGTTTACAACATCCCAACAACACCTCGCCTGGTCGGAGGATCCTCCCTTTGTGTTGGAGGGACATCATACCCGTTCCTCTACAAGCCAATTGAGGTCTACTAAAGAACCTCTCCCAAAGAGCGCGAACTATACCGATTTTGTAATATTCGATTACGTTATAACTCAAACATTTGATGTTTTAAGGTGACTTAAATATTTTTTTTACAATTCTGTAACACAGTTATGCATTTTTCGGTGCTGTTTATAGAGGGAGGAAAATAAAACACTAGCACTGTGACGTTGAGTCAATATGATGGACATTGTCTAGATATGAAGCAATGTGCTTCTTACTGTGATTAAGTTTTTATAATCATATTGCGTCATGGACATTAAAGATTTCAATATTTTCTATAAAACGATAAAATAGTAAATATATTTTAAACAATGTGTGTGATGTGTGTGTTGTGAATTTTTCACCCTTTGATTCAACAAAAAAAGAATCATTTCCAAATGACCGTCTTTGAGTTCTAATATTACATACAAAGAAATAACAGTCGACTTGGGGAACACCCCTTTTATTAAAAGTCGGTAAAAATATAACTGTTTGAATAAACGGAATGTATACAAACATGTGTAAATGAATGTGGGCGGATCATTCAATGATAATGGAAGTATAACATCATTAATGACTTCATTCGTAGAAGAAAAACCAACACAATGCTAATCGCAAGGATAAATGCAAATATACGGTAAAACTACGAGAAAATACAAGTAGATGTGATAAATTCTCATCTGTTTGCGATATTAAAACTGAGAACAATCTGTTCTTTCTATTTGCGGGATGGTATTTCCAGAAACGATTTGCAAATACCTTGGCTTTACGTATGAACAATTTGGGTGTGTTACATACAGACGGTAATTTTCAAATGTTTATACAATGATTTATCTATGAATCATAAGGAATCTATATATTTAAACTAACTCTTTAATGTATAACTCTTAATATTCCTTATGATTCATAACTTAAACTCAAAATGCTTTGCACCGACGGAGCTACAATTTTTGACACTACCTAAATACAACTCTTGTAAAGATTATGGTTTTTATCTAATTTTTGCAATCACAGAGAGCCACAGCGAAGCACGGCAGGTACAGTTACTAGATAATAAAATATATTTAAACGTTGTGATTTATTAATTTAACCATTACAAGACAAATATAAAGTATACCCTTTATGGATTCAGGAAAAAATACTTGTAGACTTCGTTCATTCGCGACGAGCGAGTACCTTCCTAGAAGTTTTAACAAAAAGACTAAAAACATTTTTTCATGACGGTCTCTTAAATTTTATATTATTTGTTTAGTGATATAACTTTATTATTATAATGACATAAATCCCGCTGACAGACAGCCTGACGGACAGCGGCACTGTAGTACCATTGCAACCTCTGGGTACGAGAAAAAAGGAAGAAAAATTTACATAATTATGTTCAAAACTAGCTGAGCCCCGCGGTGCTACCCGCGGTACAACAACAACCGGGGGTAACACCGCGGGGCAAAGCCAGTCTAAAAAAAAGTAGCCTAATTTATATCATCAGCTATATGCCACTGAAAGTCCGGTCGAAATCGGTCCAGCCGTTCCAGAGATTAACCGGCACAAACACCCAGACAAAAATTGTAAAAAATTATATTTTGATATATGTAGTAATCCCATCCCATAATACATAATATGTACCATGCATATGTATATACATGGTACATATTATGTACCATGTATATACATATGCATTTAGTAAAAAGCAGTTAATTTAATATTCAGACACTCCAATTTTATTTATTTACTAGCTGACCTACGCAACCTCGTTTGCGTCTTCTATTGCCCGTAGCGTGAAAATTTTCCCCCGTTTTTGAAACATTCTTCATTGGTACTCCGCTCCTATTAGTATTAGCGTGAAAAGCGTTAAATGGACTATCCAACGGTTATCTACTCCAACGCACATACACTGTTTTGATAGATATGATTGAATTTGAACTTTGTCTAGCGGTAATAAAGTGCAAATTGACTCATTGACGTTAGGAACACACCTACATTGCTTAGACAACAGTGAGTGCTTGTAATATATGAACTTTATACAATAGCAATAAAGCTCAAATTGACTTTACGTTTTAGTTAGAAAACGTTTGTATGGGAAAAAGAAAAGGGCTGTTTTTAGGACTATTCCGGCCATTATTCGAATTTTTCTCGCCGTATAAACCATCCTTGAACTTCAACTGACATTTTAAAAAAAGAATTGACCAAATTGGTCCAGGCGTTGTTGAGTTATGCGCTTACCAACACATTGAGCGATTCATTTTTATATTATAAGATATAGATGTATAGATTTACTTCACAAAAGTTGGCTCTCGGGAGTTTGTTTGCCCGTTAAAGATAATAGAGCTCCAAAGTTAAATGTTGGTAAAAAACTCTTCAGATAGACCTCGAAGCTTATAAATACTTAATAGGTAAAAAAGTTAAGATTTATTGTGTGTGATTTATTTACATACCGCGAGCAGCACGGAGTTGGCACGTTGGCAGTGACCTTGACCGCAGCGCGACAACACGTCTGCCACTCGAAGGCAAGGCTACGCTAATTGGTACACACGTCCTAACACTTTTATTTTCACTTCTTTCCTTATATTTATTTCTTTTTTCTGTCTGGTCAAAAAAAGTGATAATCATACTAATATTATAGATTCGAACATGAAACTTTGGCGTGGAGATACTTTGATTCTTGAGAAAGGAAATTGACCACTCTTTACCGTAATAACCGACATAGACGCAGGCGGAGCTGCGGGCAAAAGCGAGTATGATATAAAATAATCACTTAATTCGCTGAAAAATCGTTACTGGGAAGTCCTTGAAGGCGAAACAAGTATCGAAATATCATTTCGTGACAGCAGAAGCTTGCAAATTACATGAGCTCTAGAGGTCCTGACAATAACTGGAAGGATCTCTCTCACGAACACCATAAGGTTGAATATTGGGATAGTTATTATCAACGGCTTTCTGTCTGACTTATTCTGTTAGTTAAGTGGTTGTTACTAAACCAGTGATCGTGAGTTGAATTTCAGGCAAAACAAGTAGGTAAATATGTGATAAGCACGACCATTTATTGTGTCTATAGATATATAATTTATCTATGAGTGTGTCTATCAGTTATCTGGTTACTACATTCAGCCTAGTTTGTGATAGGACATATACATGTGAGATGTGTCCACGTCATTATCAATTCATTAATGCGTGAAACAAAATCTTTTTAACCCTTTTCACGAAAATAAAGCGAACAGAGGAGTATAAAAGTCGGCATAGTTAAAGTTTACATGGGGTGGTGAGTTCAACCGCTGGACCCTAGTTATTAGTTAATCTGTGGCGACTTCCACATATAACACAACAATAACTTATTACAGCGCCATCTACCGAAGATACACTGAACTACGAAGTAACGCACTAAATCGAAGAATCGCGCAATAAATATTTCTCGAGCCGATTATCATATATACAACATCCCAACATCAACTGTTGGGCAGTAGCCCGCCAGGCATGATCACCTCTCCTGGTCGGAGGATCCTCCCTTTGTGTTGGTGGAACATGATACCCGTTCCCCCCACAAATCCATTATCATTAGTCTATTGCAGTTCACAGCTCGACACAGACCTCTCTCATTGCACACCACTTTGATCGATTTCGTGCTTAACCAATATCTCAGCTAAATAATTATAACTGTTATAAGATGGCGGCGTCCATGACAGTGAAACTGTATCAGTTTCACACGACTAGACGAAACTAACGTTGTCGTGGGTTTTACGATAGCGGTTACAAGCCGTGTGGGTGGGATGAATGGGACTACATGAGACATACATCAGTGAGCCTATGAATATAATTCAGAACTGTATCAGAGATAGTTTCCGGACTAAACTAACTAAGGAAATAGTTTGGTTAAACTAACAACCCTCTAGACGCATTACCAAACTAGAAACTAACAAAGTTTTACCACAACCAGAAAATAACTAAACTAAGCGAGAGAACATAAATGAGATATGAATATTTATAAACTACACTAGTTTTTGCCCGCGCTTTTGTGTTTTTCAGCTATCGCGGTAAAGAGTGGCCTATGTCGTTTCTCAGGAATTAAATCTATTCACGCCAAATTTCATTGAAATCGATGCAGTGGTTTACCCGTGAAAGCGAAACAGACAGTCAAATGGTTACTTTGGAATTTATAATATTACTAGCTGAACCCCGCGGTGTTACCCGCGGTTATTGTCGTATCGTGGGTAGCGCTGCGGGGCGAAGCTAGTCTAAAAATGTAAGCCTAAGTTACTCCTTGTACCATCAGCTACCTACCAGTGAATGTCCCGTCCAAATCGGTTCAGCCGTTCCAGAGATTAGCCGAAACAAACAGACAAACAGACAAAAATTGTAAAAAATATATATTTTGGTATATGTACCGTATATACATTCATATGCATGTAGTAGAAAGCGGTTATTTTAATATTACAAACAGACACTCCAATTTTATTTATTTGTATAGATAGTATGGATAATATTATTACTGGTATCTAATACTTTTTTCTCCTTGAGATCAAATATAGTATAAGCATATAGTAATTAGAACTCGAGTCAAGACATCACACAAGAACTCTGACTTAGAACAAATAATCACACAATCACTTGTAGCGCGTGGAAATCGAACCAACAACCCCAGTGTGATCATACAAATATTAACCTTATGTAGTTACTATTTATACAAAACATATAAATATATTGGAAAGTCCTTTAGCATGACTAATAGCGATCCACAGCTGTTATAATTAGTCACTGCTAGTGTACGACCCCGCACAATAAGATCGACCTATCATTTTGCTTTATATATGTAGATACATAATATAATTCTATTCATTCTAAACGTTTAATGACAGGCATAGTTTATATTTATCAATAATAGCCTTTATGATGAGTTCAGTTTTGGATCGTGAGGTCTTTTATGATAGTTGGCAACATTATTACTATCAAATTGACGGATACCCCTAACGATGCGTCACCCTTACTGTAGAACACAGTATGATTATTTATAGTTTTAAGAAGGAATTAATTCTCTTAAAAACTTTTTAGTTACCTTAGTTTACATAATTTTTATTTACCACCAAATTTATTCCTCTGGACTCATTACTATACATTTACTAATTAATAAATGAATAGTAAAACATGTATAGTTAATGGTGTCATGGTGAAAAGTCACCGAAATTCTAATTTCCTTGCTTTTATACCACTTCAGGTTAAAGAAACAATTTCGCTGGTAGTTAAAAAATGCACCTTAAGAAAACGTACTTCCTCAAGCCAGTCACATCAAGGAATGAGGAAATAATGAGGTAATGTCATCACAACGTTTAGTCAGATCCTCGTCACAATAAAATAATGGTAATTAGATAGCATTGTGTTCAGGTAGAATTCAATAGCGCGATTCAACCACTGATATTTTCAATTACAACAATGTATATGTACTGGTGTGATATTTTTCTATATTATTCATTATCATTAGTGTGGGTCACCATGCTGTACTATCTGCATTCGCACCACTCTTGGATTTTACTTATGTCTTTGCCGTGGGAGATCATGGACAAAAACCGGTGTTAGAAAATTTAAAGCTAAGAACTCTACTTTCCATGATATTTCTCACAGACTACCGCGTGTCTAATGCATCATGACAAATTATTTGCGTAATGTATGTAATTGGGAATTACATTCTACCAGCTGTGTCTGCGAATACGTTCACCTGACTGTCGACCGCAAAACCTTATGACACCTCCTTATGAACATTATGACGCTATGCCATCAGAAAATACGCACCTAATGCATCATACGGTTAAAGTCCATAAAAGCACGTCAATTCACTACGAAGGTATAAATTACTATTCATCATATATTTATATCGTCGATGTCATCAAACTCAAACCTCCGGTAACCTAACCCAATTGCTTAACACAGGTATCTTGTAAGGTCATCACTGTGGTCGAAACGGCCCATATATTTATTGGCAGCATGGCTTTTGCATGGTTCATCTCGATATGGCAAATCAAAGTAGGTTTTAATTAACTTGTAAAATTATTTTCAAAGTCTAATGGGTACAAATATAGCTAAGAAACTACCAATATACCCTAACTTATTTCATTTTACAAAGATGCTGAAGATCTAACATATCTACTGAAGAAGTTTTAACAAGTTTTAGGCCCGTGCCTTATAGAGCATATTAAGCCGTCGGTCCCGGTTGTCATGAACGTCTATGACAATCGTTATCGGGAAATCAGTGCCCCTCACATATACTGACAACTAGTTCAACCTCTGAATTCAATTCGCACTCAGGTTTACAGAGGTCCGATGCCAGTCGCTCCATAAAAAAACTGATATTCAGGTAAAAGTACTGAACTAGTAGTAACACAAACATTGATTGTAGTTTATTCGCCCCATTTTTGTTGTTCTACATCTACACAAACCCAGTAAATATCACAAGTGAAACATGAGTATCCCATAAAGTTGCATGAATTGCTCGCCGTCCGAGCTGCAACCCGATCAATTGTTGTCAAAAACCATCCAGCAATTGTTCGGTTCACGTATTTAATGATGTCTGGTGTCACACGTCACAATGGAGTGTTTTGCACAAAGTTTGCTCAAGTGTCCGATGGACAATCGATATAAAACGACGCGATATGTGCGAGCATTGAGTATACACACATTGTTTTACGATAATAACGATTACAACTGCTCGTGTTGTTTTTTCTTTTGGCTTTTAAATATGGTGGTGAATACTAATCAATTAAGATGCTAATATTTTTGACATGTTTACTGATCTAACACATCTGGTTATGGGTGTACTTATAAAGAGAGAAAAAGAGATATAATGCAACTGTTAGTCACATTCTAGTGTATTATTTTTAAATAAAATAAAGCGAAGGTACGCGGTACGGCTACATAGCTTCAATATTAGAGGTCGTGTTATAATTTTTTCGTATGCATAAATGGTTTGAATGTTTTAATGCATTATTCATTTCTATTTCGAAACAATCTATGTTTGTTAATCGCTATAATGGAAGGTTGGTAGTTGTCTCAACTAAAAGTACGTAACGGTTTCAAATACGATTTGAATTATTTTCCTTAACAACTGAATTGAGTTTAAGATAGAATAGAGATTGGTCATGAAAAGCAATGAACATTAATCTATGTTTGAAGCGACGATTTCATTCAGATTGTATTATTCAATGTACAATGTGTACGGTAGTGTGTTCTAATCATTTAGTATAGAAATATGTAGACATTAGTATCGTTATATTGCAAATGTCTCGAAGCTTGACATTTTCTGTGAAAGTTTAGGTACTTGTTGCAGTTACTATTTTTCAGTACCTGCTTTCCTTAATTCTGAAAACTTAATTTAACATTCTGACTTAGTATAGGCTTCTTTTTTAAAACAATTTAAAATAGCACGTTAAAAGCTATTAAAAACCAGTTACGATAAGTGTAAAAAATACTTGTACCAATTGTTCGAGCTCACGTCATCAAATAATCAGTAACATTTAACGCCGATAGCAACTGACTACCTAGTGTGAGTATATTTCACATTTACAAGATCGTCACGAGTGACTGTCTTGTAAATGTTACGATTAGTCCGCACTGAAGTCTTCACTAATCGCAACGCCGAACGCGCTCGCCGTCGAGAGCGCGTTGATGTAATATAAACTCACACTAGGCCCTCTACACGAGTGCATTTCTGTCTGTGTAAGTAAATGAGTGCATTCTTAATTTTGTCGGTTGATAAGTGCCAAGGCTCCGGCCGTGTCCCGCTTGTGGCGGATAACACAGAAAATATTACTCAACCGTTGAGAAAACGAAAACTTTAAACATATTAATTAAGTAGTTTTGCAATTTAGCATAATTGTTGAAAATAATTAACTTGAAAACTATTGCTCGGAGAAGAATAGACACATTCGCGTAAGTAGCGCATTAATACGTGAAGCGAATGTCTTTTTACCTATGCATTTTTATGAGAATTTCGCTAATAGATAAATATTTGACTGCCACAGTGACACAGTGGTAGTGAATGCGACTGCTGTGCTCGAGGTCTCGGGTTTGAATCCTGGGTCGGACCAAGTGTTTGTGTGATCTACAAATTTTTGTTTCGGAGTTTAGTTGTTTTCTATGTATAATATGTATGTATTTACAAAAAAAGTATATATATATTCATATCAGTTGTCTAGTACCCATAACACAATACAATGACCGCTAAAGTTTTACATGTCAATAAAATAAACTAACAAATTTTACCACTACGAAATTTCTAGTACATATAGATAGGCAAAACCGAAATAGTTCTAGTGGTCATTGACTGAGTCTACCTATTTTTGAATAATTTCGACCTGTGTGTGACTACTGGGGAACAAAAATAGACGTTTGAGTAAATATACCTAGAACACTTTGTGAAGTGGTGTAAAACATGAGGTCACCGTACAAGTCACGATCCAGCTGAGCAGAGGGGGCGGATGCACGCTAAAGCCGCTCTATGACCTCACACGGTGCGCAAATTTCGTGACGTTAAGTTCGATCTCCACAGCATATATATATATATATATATATATATATATATATATATATATATATATATATATATATTTATATACTAACTAGATGACCCGTGCCCACTAAGTTGGGCGTTAATCGCTCGCTTTTCTTTGACTTCATTTACAAATACTGTTATTTTAAACTGAATTTTATGTTTTTTTATTATTTTTTTTAATGAATAGTGGGCAAACGAGCAGACGTATCACCTGATGGTAAGCGATTACCGCCGCCCAAGGACATCCGCAACATCAAAGGCGTCACAAGTGCGTTGCCGACCTTTGGGGGATGGGAAAGGGGATGGGAAAGGGGATGGGGGAGGGGATGGGGTATGGGCCTCCGGTATCCTCACTCACTCGGAGAAACACAGCGCAAACGCTATTTCACACCGGTTTTCTGCGAGGCCGTGGTATCACTCCGGTCGAGCCGACCCATTCATGCCGAAGCATAGCTCTCCCACGGTTTATGTTCAATCATAATAAAATATGGCCTATGTCACTCCTGAATTCGCTTTCTGTTAGTGAAAGAATTTTAAGTATCGAATCAGTGCTGCCGAAGATTACCCCTACAGGCCTACAACCATACAAAGTTAAATACTTCACCTCTTTATAATATTAGTAAAGACTAATCACTAACTGTCTGCGAGGTCTGTCGGGGCTGACGATCCACGAAAAGCTGTTGACGACGACGATATACTAACTCAATAGCTGAATCAATCACTAAGTCCTATACCTATGAACATGTAACTAGGAACTTACTAGTAAAATTATTCTTACGCGTAATACACGTAATACAACATCTGTTCTTAATTCATACCAAAACAGAAACCCGCGGTACAACAATAAGCGCGGGCAACGCCGCAAGGCGAAGCAAGTATCTTTATAAATTGTAGCCTATGTGTTATTCTGTTGTATAAACTATATTATTGTAAAGTTTAATCAAAATCCATTCAGTTCTTTTTGCGTGAAAGAGCAACAAACATACTCACAAACTTTCGCATTTATAATATTAGTAGGATGGAGTATTATTATTGTAAGTTAAGTACCGGCCGTGTGAACTAGGATTATGTGGAAAAAACATATCATTAGCAACGTGACTACATGATAATGAGAATCATTTAATATTCATGTCGTTTTAAAAGCACTCATCTACTCGTATTTGCTGTAGAATCTTCATACAAATGTACGTATGTAGTAGATAGATACACATACAACCCGTCGGAAATATCTGCGAACCTAGCTTAATGACATCATGTAAACTAGAGAGTTAATATTTGACTGAACAGAGAAACAATTAAAAAGAATGAGATTACGAAAGCAACAATAATACAATTGATCAGCCTCCATTTTTGCCACCTATGCTATAGAAAACATATACCATACGGTACTGGATCTTGAAACAGCATTTTATGACAAACAAGATGCATCTTGGCATCATAGAAGCACGTTTTGCTCATCGCCGGAGACGCGATAACGGTACTCATCGTGGCTCCATTACACAGAAACGACATCACAACACAAAATATTTTATACCCTACGAGACTGTACACAGTCTGTTGTCTTAAAGATAGTCTGAAAGTTTGACTAACCGACATAAGTGTAGCAACAATAGCCAGATAACTCAGTCATAATTAAAATTATGAGGGGTTTAAAAAGGTTCAAGAGCAGTTAAATGCTTGTTAGTAGCAAGTACATCTCGTAGGAGGATTAATGGTTTGAATTCTTCGGCAAAACCCAGTTCCAGTGACATGTATGTGAGCTTAGCTTGTTCCACCTATTGGTAACATTCTTCAATTCATCTATATTAGCAATATCACTTGCCTACCATCACACTCCTTTCTTACCCATTTTTCCTTTTAAAATACTCCTAATTTTCTCATCTAACTCATTAACTTCTCGGTTGACAGCAATACACTTGCTCTACATAACGTTAGTGGAAGCCTCTGCCTACCCCTTCAAGGATATCAGTGTTAATGTGTTAACGCAAGGAATACGCGAATCATTAAGAATGTTCGAGCAAGTGGCACCGTCTGATGAACGACAATAAATGGGCAATCGTACCTCGTTAACATTATATTGGACACGGAGCAGCAATCGAAATAGCACTCGGCTTTATATTCGTTACGTAACCACGCACACAAAGATATTATTCCATTGTAACCGAATATTCTAGACTTCCATCCTAATTAAAGCGTACAAGGAAATACTTAAAACTACGGTGAACGTAACTACTCTTTCAGTAGCTCGCCTTTGTTTTATATATTTACATGGTCACATTATTAAACGAATGGATAGTAATCGACTTCTCTAACAGCATACTGAACAATTGTAAGTTCATAATGCAATAAATACGCAATTACGAACTCGTATCACAATCTTCGGAGTGATTTGTATGATACGAAGGTAGGGCAGCATAGTCCTCCGATGACCTTGATTGATGAAACATCGCGACCTTCACGTGTTTTCCCTGTGAGTACGTTGATGACCTTCTAGATGACCGTTGATTTGGATTCAATTTTGGCAATTCAAAGAATCGAAGCGAGAGTGTACTACAGAGGAATAAATCTGTATTCGAATATAAAAGGAAGCTTTGAAGCATTTTAAGTACTCAGTGCAAGCTGGGAAGAGAAGGATTTTGTACGAGGTAAGGGATGTTTACTGAAACATTTAAACGACTTAAGACGAGTGGCTTTCACGGGGATTAAGTCTTCATCAAAGTTATTTACGCTTTTGTAAATATTCAACTCGTGGGATAAGAGAACTGGGAAGTTTGGCTTTGAGTATTATTTTGATTATTTATCACATCAAATACTGTTTGAAATAGAAGGCGTTTTATTCTTGCATTACATAACATTATTTATCATCATCAAGTACCTTTAACGGTCCTATTTAACTTCTGTACAGAGGCTTCTCCCCTAAACGAAGGTTTATATTCATTTAGATGTTCATGGACTTTTAAATAGACTAGAACGTAATTCGATTGTAAAACCGGTGGCAATACTTATGCCTAGCTTTTCAATAGCTCAATTTTAATGCTGTTATATAATGTGAATAGATGTACACAAGTTTACATATTCGTCCAGTTTACATGATGATGCTAAATACACAGCATTGAGCAATGTTACATCCTATGTTACCGTATTTTTATCATGAGGTCAGTCCCCTTCGCTTTATGGCAACACGTGATTATCGCGAGCAACCGGGCCGATGATTTCTTCGAATATTTTACTTTCAACCAGTAATAAGGAACAGTTCGAACATGTGCAAGTATTTTAAGCAGGAAGTGTTCTGCGTGGCAGATGCCTAGCTGAGATAAACAGTCACGTAGTACCGCGACCATCGAGCTAGTGAGCATTCTGGGAAAATGTTGTATCGTTTTTCCGGGGAAACTTGTCTCGGCTCGGAAAATGGAGCACCTCATAATTTAAGTTTTATGTGGAAATAGTTTTTTTTCTATTATTACATATTAATTCGTTAACGTTAAGAGAAAGTATTTGCATTTGAACAACGTACATTATGATTCAGCGTCTTCGTGCCAAGAAGTTTAATAAAGAATAAACGTCCCTAAATTGTTTTGGACACTCTTGCTACTTTGAAACTACTCTTGGGATTGATGGCACGGATGTCGGCAGTTCTTTTCAAAAAAGTATATCAATATCATGAACAGCGCCTAAATAGCTTACTGACACACTGAATTCTGCATATGCATAAATTACGGGCAGGCAGTTCAAAGAAACTTACCGATAGATAAACTTACGTAGGCTGTGGAAACCCATCCCATATTCTTGTTTAACACCTACAAACGTTTAAACTACAAATTCTATTTTTCTTTACTTTATTGTATAAGTAGAGGCTATAATAAAGTCTTTAGCTTTTATAGTTTTAAGTAAATTATCATCAGATCCTCAAAACCTAAAAGGTTTTATGGCTTTGAAGATACAATTCATTTAAGATTTTAAGATAGTTATTTTTGTAATCGTGTCGTGTAAGCTTCCAGTGCTCCAGTGCTGTTGAGCCACCAAAATCTTAAGGCATATCGACATTGAAATGACAATACAAGAAAATTAAAGCTCGCACTTTTTGTGACATACTATAATTTTTTTATTACTTTTTAGGTTCTACTTATAGAGAAGGTTATTTTATGCTTGACACGAAATGAGACTACACACACTAGGTAATAAGGTAGTAAAAACGACCACCAGGAATACACAATCAGAAGAAAAACATGGAAGAAAATTACGTCTACAAGGGCGACGGTGCGGGCAAAAGGTAAATAGATTATTAAGTGTTAGGAATCAAATAATAAACATACAGGTAATGTAAATATTCTTCGAATCGAGACTATTACGGAGCGAGGCAATTTAAAACTCGTGAAATAACCTTGTACGTACGTTTTAACATACCAGCTAACGCGCAAATTGGGCGGCTCTTGAATCTAAAGTAGCCGAGCTAACGAGTCAGCCAATGATTGGATACGTGTTGCGTGTGTAACACCGACTGGATACAAAACGAGGATACCGCTTAATATTTACACACTAACTGTTACAAGCAGTTCCACCTGCGTTTATTACTCCGCCTATAAAGATTGTAGCGTGAGGTTTTAAGTACCATCCATACTAGTAAAATATAAATTCGAGAGTAACTCAGTCTGTCTGATTTTAATAAAATTTTGCATGCAGATACGTCGATTCTTGACCTGATCTTAAACTAGGCAGAGTTTGTACTTTGGTAAATAGACTGCTGATAAACAATTTTATTTCTTAATACATATTACACGTCACAGAACAAATGATATGCTTATCCTACATTTACTTGTCCTGAGTGGAAATCGAACTGGCTCATTGGTTTACCAATGACAATTATGTCTTACCGCGGCCGGACCGACAGGACTGCTAGCCTGAAAGGCCAATCAGGGCAGGTAGGTTCCAGAGATTAACGTGCTCGACACTAATACAATTTGTTATTGTATAAGTATGTATATTGCGTTCTATTAAAGTTTAAACCACGCCAATTACCGCTCTTATAAGAATAGAACAGTTTTAATGAGAGGAAATCCCGCCTCGTGCTTAAAATCGCAGTACGGGGGAAAAACATGTACCCACATTACAATGGCCAAACATTACTTAGCCATTCAACATAGTACCTGCCTTCAATAGCAAGTTCATTTGTCGGGTCATTATGAACCTCTTAAAGTCCAAATTAAGTTAACAAACTCATTTCGCTTCGAGTAAACATTTCCACAGCCCGATTGGCGCGATAAATTAAGGTAAGTTCTTTATCTAATTATATAAATAGTACAGTTAATTATAAATATACACGACTGCAGTACATAATAAGGTAAATTATATAAGATTTTTGTTGTTGCGAGCATTCGAGACACAATAGGTAAACAACTTTTAAACCACAGGACATTAGTGTCTCATTACAATCACACCATAAAGACGAAAATTGCTTACAGCATTTTCGTCAGCAGTTTTAACAAAAAAAAAATTGGTTGTGCCTCGGTAAACGTTTTTGCAATGTGTGTGTATTGTATAATATGTCCAAAATTGCTCATATGCGTTTGCTTATACGCACATTTATATTTATTAGCTTTAGCCCACGGCTCCGCCCGCGTGTATGTTGGGTATCGCAGTAAAAGTTCCTCAACAATTTCGTTGACAGACAGAGTTACCTACTTTTGAATTTATAATATTAGTATGGACTGCGTGGAGAAAATAAATCTGGGATGTTACATTTGGCTCTTGGATGGTGGAGTAAAAATGAACATGTGGTTTTTATAAGTAAAGTGATTATGAACCTAAATTAAGTATATTACCTCTATAAAAATCGGCCAAGTGCGAGTCGGAATCGCGCAGGAAGGGCTGTTGCTATTATCATTATCGAGCAAAAACGAGCCAAAAAATCTCGTTTGTTGTATGGGAGCCTCCTTAAATATCTATTTTATTATTTTTTTAGTATTTGTTGTTGTAGCGGTAACAGAAATACATAATCCCTGAAAATTTCAACTGTCTAACTATCACGGGTCATCAAATACAGCCTGGTGACAGTCGGACAGACAGACAGCGAAATCTTAGTAATACGCTTTGGGTACGGAACCCTAAAAACGAGGACAAACCGGGGATTTCCCTTCGGTGTGTGATTTCTAGCCAATACGGGTGTCACATAACCATCTCACCGAACGTCCGGTAAATAGTATCGGAACGGAATTTTCGCATAGTCATTTAGAAATACAAGAGACGTTCGCCCTTTACAGTCGAACCCCCTCGCAAAATATCAGCCTACATGACTTACAAAATAAATATGAATACTACAATAGGTCAAAACGAGAAGCAGCTACTAAACGCGTTGTTTTTTAAACATAACAGGTTCTAAATTTGACACTATGAATTCGGTTTTACTTTGTTATCGTAATTACTCCGTGTTTACAATCGTTTAACTATACAATATTTAATTATGACGTTTTATTTAATTATTTAAAAGAACCATAATAAATATGTATCCAAATTTTTCTTTTACTTTTTTTGTTAACTAAGTTCGTGTCAGTGACTCCGCCGCGCCGTCGCGCACACGCACGCATTTCTTGAAAGGTGAATTTTGCATAACAGCATTACTTAGCAACACAGATATATTTGTATTGTATAATTTAAACCATTTATCTCCCAAACAGGCAGAACCAATAAAAAACAGTGATATAAAAACTAATACTTTTTATTAATAACCTATTTTGTTTGTTGAGCGTCAATAAAAACTCATTTTAATTTATCTTTCACCTATGATGAGTATTTACAGCTAATGGAATATTTTCCAAGATAAATATTGACATTCATAACTGAGAGTACACGCAAATAAATAAATATTTTGACTAAATCAACAATCATTAACACTATTTGTATAGTAGCTACATTAAGATTGGATGTACCACAAAAATCAATATTTAACAAACAAAGTTTTTTAATTATAATAAATATTTACTTTGTTTTCATATCATTGCTTGCATACCTTGATATTTAATACATTGATAACAAAAAATATAATAACCTATTATTTGTAATAAAATCATCAGTGTACAGTTTGTTTCAGAGCTGTGCGGAATAATATAGATCCAAAGCAAAAAAAAAATTTGTATCTTCCCAATTGGTTTTTCTTTAATTAAAATATTGTTTCTTACTTTACAAGTTTCATTTCTAGGAAGATAAAGAGTGGGGTTTTTATATTAATTATTTATTTAGGTACAGATGACAATTAAAATTGCTGTAAAAATTGTGTTTCATTAAATTATTATAGACACACACATTTCCAATTATAAAACTAATAACCATTTATTTCAGACAAATTATTCAGGTATTTTTGTATTATTATAACATCTGTTCTACATTATTTGGATATATTTTAAACACATTAACTTCTTATTAGAATCTGTAACTGCAGTAGTACAATTATTATATTTGTATGAACATGCTGTTGCTATGCTGTTTTCACAGTACATTTCATTTATTAACCCCCACCAAATACATTGTGTGTATTCTATTCAGTTTGTGGTGGTACATTAAAATTCATTTCATCTATTTACCAACTAGCGAGTAAACATAATCCAACTCTAATAGCTAATTCAAGATAGGAAATTACTTGGTTACATTCATAATGCTGTACGTTTAATATTTATTACCAAATAAGAAATTTAAATGTTAAAAAAACAACTTTCTGCAAATGTTGAGATAAAATATCTAGTTTTTGGCTTGGCAATACACTGTGTAGTAAGTAAACAGAAAGTTCTAATATTTTAGGAAGTAAATAGTAACGATACACGCAATGAATTGGTTCAATGCAAGTACATTCCCATGCAGAGATCAGTGGAAAAACAGTAATAATGTAACTATGACACGACTGTCTTCAAGCGACATGAGAGTGTCATCACAGTAAATAACTCTCTAATATAATATTAAGACCTGTCTAACAGTTTCAAATTATTATAACTTACCAACAAGTTTCTCACGAATTAAACCAATAGAGTTTGATGGTATGCATAAAACGCCTACACAAAAATAATGTTCCACAATTTCAAAACTGTAAAAAATTAAACACTAACTGGCACCACATTATACAATGCTCGAAGGAAGATATGATTTCTTAATGAACACAACCAAATCGTACACGGATGCAGTCTGTCGCCAACAAATATTGTTCTCTATCAAACGGCCATTGCACGATGCCACAGACTAAACTAATTTATCGTCATCGGTACTTGGCTGGCCCTCACTGACTTTCCTTTTTCTTGCTAGGATTAATATTTGCATTTCTACTATAAGTTGAGAAAACGTTTGTGAGTTGTGCTCAAGTTCTAAGCTGCTGATACGAACTAAAGTTAATGCTTGTTATTAGTAGCAGCTCTGTCGTTACATGTGCATACAAACAACGAACTTGCAACAAAGACTTCATATGTTTCAATGAACTCTTGAGTTTTTTTTTATTGAATAAGGGGTAAACGAGCAGACGCATTACCTGATGGTAAGCGATTACCGCCGCCCATGGACACCCGCAACACTAAAAGCGTCACAAATGCGTTGCTGACCTTTTAAGGTGTACGCTCTTTTCTTGAAGGTTTGAAGGTCGTATTAATCCGGGAATACCGCAGGCGTCAGTTCATTCCACAGTTTTGTTGTACGAGGCAGAAAGTTTCACGAAAAGCGCACAGTTGTGGACTGCCAGCCATCCAAGTGATGGGGATGGAATTACAGTCGCGTAGGACGATGACGAAAAGAGGTGGCAGGAATCAGTCCAAACTGTGCTTCGGGGCACTCCCCATAGTAGTTGCGGTAGAAGATGCATAACGAAGCCACATCTCTACGCAGCGCCAAAGAGTCCAGTCGAATTGAAAATTCCTGGCAGTCGACAATTCGAGCCGCTATCCGTTGAATGCGGTCCAGAGGGAGGAGCTAGTACTGGGGTGCCCCGGTCTAAATGGGGATGGGGACAGTATTCCATATGAGGCCGAACCTGTGCCTTATAAAGTTGAAGACGGTGGGCCGCAGTGAAATACTGTCTCGATCTGTTGAGCACGCCAAGCTTCTTAGAGCCCAATTTGGCCTTATCCTCCAAATGGCAATTAGACTGGACTTCACTCGACATGATGACACCAAGTATACCAATGTTGGCCGAGGCAGATAGGGGAGTGTCTTCAAACCGAGGACATACTACCCAAGGCAGCTTTTTTGCGGTGAAAGCGCAATTTTGTGTCTTTGTAAGGTTAAACTGGACTGAGTCTACACCAATCTGAGACCTTTTTTCTAAAGTGGTCTCAATTTCAGAAACAAGTTTGATTCGACTCTCAATGACGAACAAACTAAAGTACAATTAATTTTAAAAACATTGAATATATTCAATTAAGTATGCACCAAAGTCATTCACTTTCACAGCGAAAACTTTTCGCTTCGAATAGAGCCGAAACCAATCTTAATCACCAAGGAATCTTTCCCAAAACCCCTCAAAGGAATTCTATCAAATACAAAAATCTGAAACTCACTAACTTTTAATTCACTACCCTACTGGGATTCATCAATTTTGCGCAAGAATTTTATATTTATTTTAAAAATGTATTGTGTTATGTACACACATCAAAATGCACCCATATGAACAAATTTTAAGAGAAAGTCACTTGTTTTGTTATGTTTATGTTTGTTGCAATGACCGATAATTACAATATTTGCGATAACTAATTGCAGTAAACAAAAAGGCGCTGCGACATTGAGACACAAAAATCAGTAATTAGCTAATTACTTATTTATATTGCATTTTAAAATGATTCTGCTTTATTACTAACTTACTTTTAGTTTTCATTTACTTACAATGACTGTTTCGGTAGCGCAGAGGTAGTGAATGCGACTGCTGCACTTGAGGTCTCGTTTTCAAATCCTGAGTCGGTCCAAGTGTTTGTGTGATCTACAAATATTGTTTCGAAGTTTGGGTGTTTTCTAGTATCCAGTACCCATAACACAAGCTCTACTTAGATTGGGACTAGATGGTGTTGTGTGTGAGGCGTCCGAAATATTTATTTATTTATTTACTTAAAATTTGTTAATCAGAACACATGCAATTAATAAGTTTATGCCGTCAATTCGAGCTGAATGCTTGTGACTTCTGAGTTACAGGTGTTGTGGCGACTACCGCATACAGCGCAGCAGAAACATACTGCAGTACCATCTACCGAAAACACTCCGAACTACGGAGTAACCACTAATCCTATATCGCGATATAGAAGTACACGCGCAGCTGTCCGTTAAGCACGATAACCTCACCTGGTTGCAGGATCCTCTCTTTGTAGTGGAATAACCTCACACCCGATCCTCCATAGTGGGGACACTTACATTATTAAATTTGGATGCCGAATTTATAAGAATGTATTCGGTTGCTATTTTTCCAGCGCAAAAATAACCATTACTTTGGTAACTTTTCCGTGGTGTGGTAACATGGTCTAAATTTTTACTTCCCTGAGTTTGACATTAGATAAAAATTTATAAGACTTGCTACGAGAGCCGATGTCTTGTAAAACTTTTCGATTATATAAATATAATTTAAACGCTATTAACTAAAGTTCAATTTTAGTTTATGTTATTTGTGAAGTATATAATCACAGAACTAAAACAGCTGCAATAGCTATGAGTATTGTTTAATTAATTTTAATTTGAAAATTGGAAGTTCAACACTGACGAACGTAGCCTCCTTCTATTCCATTGAAAAACAATGTGAAAGTTGATAATTATCCCAAAATAAACAAACATGGTTAAATTTAGGAGTGCCGCATTAGCTTTTAAGAGTTTAAATGGAGTTATATGTGTTTATAAACCTTCATGTGTATCAGTGAAACAAGTGCAACATACAATTGTAACTAATCTTTGCAGAGGTTATCTCTCTTTTTTATTTCCAAATAACAAACGTGGATATATTTTGTAAATTAGTTTCAGTAAATGATAAATTTTATTCTTCTGCAGATTTAAATGCTTTACCAGACAGACCTATAGAACAGAGAGTAGAAATAGTGGGACCAACAAATGCGCCCATGAAAGTAAATTTGGTGCCGAACTTTGCTGATAATCCTCTTGTTTGCGGTCCACGATACATAAACAAGGATTTCCGATGCAGTGTAGCGAGTTATTTGGGCCTATTTAGTAGTGGAGTACTATGTAAGTGTTTAAACAGATGATAATTATTTATACTGTTTCGTTGGTTAAAAATCTAAAAAAGTTGACTGGGCAATATTTCCAACACTAATTCGCTCGCGGCTCCGCCTGCATTTGTGTCGGCTATTGCAGGAAAAGTGTGTGTTATTCTGAAATTAAAATAGAAAAAAACCAGGTTTTCGCTATATTACTGGAAAGTGTTACATAAAACCATTAAGCAGATTTTATGTGAGAGAGACCCCTTATATATAATATGCATTCATAATATTAATAGGTGGAATCCTATTGGCAAACTCACAGAAGATTAGATACTTGTAATACTGGATTTAATGAATTGTTAGGTTGCTTAAGTGTGTCAACTAGCATAGACAAAGTCTTCATTGCTGTTCCTTCACAACCAGTAATATTATCACATCAACTGCTTTAAACAGTCCATTGCTAGACGAGAGTCTCTCCTTAGATAAACTCGTGATACCATGGCTACATAAATATTGTGTTGAATTTTCCTATTGCTTTTCACCTACTGAGGGACGCTACACTACATCATATAATATAAAAATATAACATTTCATAAATAATCGAATTTTTCAGTATTAGGTTTAAACGAAGGCACAAAATTGACCTATCAAATACATGTTGGTAGACCCACCCGAGCCTACAAAGTCCACGGCCAGCTTGGGAAAGCTACAGATACTTACTTTTGGAATGGCAAGACTGTAGAAAGGACCACATACAACCATGTAACTAGGGAGAGGATAGACAGAGTTGTCGCACACATACAGGCTGCACATCAGAAAACTATGTATGAGTAAGTACATACTTCATTATTTTATATGATTGTAATAGATGTAGTAACAGTAGTGATGTGACTTTTAAGAAAGGCACATTTAGTAATTTTGGCAAGCTTGGTTACTTAAGATTTATGTTTTTTTTTCATATGACATTTTCCTTTTGCTAAATCACAAATCAAGGGAGTGCACTGCAGGGCAAAGACAGCATGCTTGTTTTTTGTGATTCTTGAGTCATTTATTAAACAGTATTTTTGTATGTGTAAAGGTGTGACAGTTTTGAAAATCTTTATGAAATGAGACACTCGTACTTAGGTGTACCTATGTGGAAGCAATAAGATCAGAAGAACAAAATGATGCTTCAATCAAAATGTTTTTTGGAAATTTGTAAAGTACCCTTTTTGGAAGTCCAATGAAAATTTCCAAAAATGATGATATAAATATTAAAATTATTTTATTACAGGTTATCTGGTCTTCACATGGATTCTCAGACCACATATGAGCTGGCCTCAAAGGGTCTCGTCAGGCCTGCTGAGAGCAAATTGCCTGTTATTTATGGTGTCAAATGTGTCTCCTTTGAACCTCCTAACTTCACATTAGGTAACTGCTTCTATAATATTTACAAGGTTTTTTATATACAGCATAGGAGTGTAAAAGAGCCTATGGATCACCTGAGGGCAAGTCAAAAAGGCTTTGCCACCATTTCAACTTTTCCGCGATCATCCTCAATATAGAAAATCAGTGTTGATGGTGAGCGGGTCCTGTCTAATTCAATTTCTAGAGAGTCTAAACCAATATGATTATAAAATGACTTACAGAAAGACATACACCAATGAATATGTGAATCCAAATGTTAAAAATATATAAAGTTATAAAAACATTATCGTTTCAGAAATACAATCAGTCAATGAATATGACAAATACCTGTGGACTTTAGTTCATGATTTGGGCATCCAACTCAAGTCTTCTGCCCACTGCACTGGCGTCCAGTGCATAAGACAAGGCAAATTTGACCTGGAGCTAGCTTTATTGAGAAAGCATTGGACCTTGGAGCATCTTACACACAACATGAGTATGTGTCACAAGTTGCTTGAAGAGAATCAGCAATTGTTGAACCCTGAATCTGCTATTATGACTGCATAAATGTATAATAGATAAATGATGTATATGTGTTTTTCTTTTATTTAAATATGAGACGCTTTGTGAATTGTGCCTTTCATGTATGATAAAATAAAATTACAAGAGAATATAGTTCATTATAACTTTTACACTGAATGCATTACATCATATTGAAAACCATATTAAAACTCTTTGGGACATTAGAATTCATTGTTTACTTTTTAATTGTTATAAAACTGTTCAGTAATTACAAAAGAAATACATTACCAATGTTAATTTTGAGAATCTAAAGTAAACTTTACCCTATAATGTAATAAAAATGTACACCACTAACTTGACATACATTTGTTTTTGGGTTGGGTAAAAAAGAATAGTCAAATATTCAGTAGATGTGTACATAATCTAGTACAGGTCGTTGTAATTAAAATATAATAATAAAGCTATAAAACATACATTTACATTAGCATTTTATAACAATAAAAAAATTAAGTCTTAAAACTAATTTTATCTGAATGACACCCCTTTCCAAGCAGGAAACTGAAGTCACAAATGTTTGAAAATGCACTAAAACATTTTCTCTATATATTTTAAGTTTCATGAACAATTTAGTTGTAAAACATAAAATGTTATTACTATGTAGAGGTTATATTATTAAAAACTTTAGAATACTTAACACCCTAGGTGTGAACAGGGTTACGTTGAAGTGTTGGTCACAAGAAAGTAACCTATCGCTTGCTTCTACAAATCATCACCTCTAGAAATCGAAATGCCTCAGGTTTTCTCATTTCAGCATATAATCTTATTTCAGCTGCCACTGGAAGATGGCGTAGAGGGAGATGTGTTTGCTTGTTTCTCCATCTGCTCTATTCTCTTATGTCTTATCATATTAGATAAAATTCCATCAAAAGATGTAGTTTTCTTCTTTGCTGAGCCTCTCAATGTATCTTCCCCTTCTCTACGTACACGCAAACGCAGTGAATTCACTTCATCCATGAAATCAAAGTCGGACTTTTCTTCTCTGATTGGTGACGCTGGAAGTTCTGGCTGGTTTTCCTTGCTTGTAGGTACAGGAGATGGTGGTCGCCTACCCGGGCACTTCCACTCCAATGGCAGGGTTCCACTTTTATCCAAAGCTTTGTAAAGATCTTCAAGTTCAGCCGGCTCTGGCATCCAGTTTTTGCCAATAAAAATACCGGATTTCGATATTTCATCGTCTGAACAAGACAAGTCCCAGTCATCCCCTTGCAGTTCTGTTGCGTTCATTGTCTTTTTATCTAATATATTTTGATCAATTGAAACAGCAAGATTAAAACTTGTTTGTATGAATTCACTTTTTTTAGGTTTTGTGTTCTGTTGCACTGACTCTTTGTTTTGACAGTTTTGAAAATTTTGACATTTAATTTTAGTACTGCCAATCCTTGAACCGTGTTTCCCAGGTTTCCCTTACTGTAGTGTGTGCATCTACAAATAAGCTTTTTACGGTTCTTAGTCTATTAATTTAAAAGGATTCCAAACTTTAAAGAAAAGAGCGTTCCCCCAAATTAGGTCGGTAACGTGTTTGTAATTCCCGTGCGTGTCTCGGTTGTATTAGTTATAGGGTTCAAGTGACCTGGAAGGCACTCGAAAAAGATTATAACTAATGTTTCAAACGTCTTCGTACATGTTAAGTTTCAAATGCTGATACATATGTCAGCTAGCCCACTAAGTTATAACTCACTGAAAAACAAAATTCTCTACCTCCAAAAGTAACTCTTGCTGTTTGCTGATACCCAACTTTTATAAAACTTAAATTAAATCCAGGAGATCGAGAAGAGCTTTCCATTTCTTTCTATAAATTACAAAGTATTAGTATAATGTACAAAGGAACTAAAGTTATAGATAAACAAGTAAAATTGTTATTTTTTTTGACGTTTGAGATCAGTTGGGTATTTTAAATACCTAACATTCGCACTTCGCAGCCCTGCTACAAAAGTGACGGACAGCAGTTGTCAATGTCATTTTCTGCCGAAAATACTCGCTGTGGACACGTGAAATTGGCGTGCGATTCAAACGATCGGGGTATATATTTAATTTAGTAAAGTGTAAGTGAAAAATATTTTCACGTCTCTCTTAGAAGAATGTCTTCTTCATCGGACAGCGAACCTGAAGAAAAGGACATTAGCAGGTACATAAACAAACTAGTTTTAATTATCATGTGGTACTTTTCACATTTAAGTATTAGTATTAGTATTATACCTAACTTTGCAGACTGGGCGACTGCGAGGTTTGTGGTGCTCGAAAAGCTCAATACTCCTGCCCAAAATGTGAAGTCAAAACGTGTTGTTTAACCTGCGTGAGAATTCACAAGAAAGAATTGGAGTGCGATGGGATAAGAGACCGAACGAAGTTCATAAGAGTTAAAGATTTCACGGACACAGACTTGCTGAGTGACTACAGACTGCTTGAAGAATGCTCCCGATTTGTGTACGGCGTCAAAAGAGATGAAAAGAAAAAATATACGAGGATTGATAAGGACTTACCAATTGTACGTTAAGTTTATAAATATGTTTCATTCTTAAACAAAGATTTAACAGAAATACACCTCAGGCAAAAAAAGTTTTAGTAAATCAGTGGAAAATAAAAATCTCCTTTTTTCTTTTTGTAAATTTCTATAATTATTTTTTACAGCATTTATTTAAACTAAAAATGGCAGCAAGACAAAGAGGCATAGTTCTACAGTTTCTGGCTCAAAACTTCACAAGACATAAAACAAACACCACTCGGTATAATTATAAAACAAACATAATAAATTGGAGAGTGGAGTGGCTGTTTCCCAATGCCGACTCAGGTCTGGTGAAGTTCGTTGACCAAAAATGTTCAGAGCAGCAGAGACTATCAGAGCTGCTGGACAAGTATATAAATCCTGATGCTGTTCCATTTGAAGGATCAAAAATGTTGACTTACTATAAATCTGTTGGATATAGTGGAATCAAAATTTTATTAAGAGGTAAAAATGCTTTTAAACTTTTATATTAGTTTTTGTATTAATTTTATTTTTATCTGAACAATTATCTAGGGTTCCAACTTGGCTGACCAGGTTGTACTAATCATGGTCACCGGCTGGATGTCAGTAGAATTAACAATATTATTTTGATGTTGTCGTTACTGGAGATGTATTTATAATTCTTAATCAAACTGAACAAAAAAGTGATGCCCTATTGATCAAATTAATGACCAAATTTGTAATTATCATAGAAAACTAATTTATAAAGAATACTAAATGTTTTTGTATTTTTGTAGCTGAAAAAGTCAAAGGCTCTGCAAGGAAGTTTTTCGAGTTGGACCCAAAAGAATCATTGGCTGAAAATCTATCAGGGAAGTGCATTGTCGAGTTTCCTATTATATTTATAGTGCTGAAAGACCATGCATACAACTTTGAGATCATAACACCAGGTAAATTTCTATGTAACACAATGTCATGCATGCAGCATGTTTATATTTTAAGCTTACATTAATAAGTATAACTTTAAACTATAAACTAACTGACCCAGGCAACATATTTGCATCTCCTATTGCCCATAGCAAGATGTTAAAACAATTTGAACAAGTAACCAGAAAAAAGCTACTTAAAATATAGTTATACACTGTTTTCACTTTTTTAGTACTTTTTTTTGATACTCTGCTCCTTTTGGTTATAGTGTCATAATATATAGCCTTCATATAACTGGGCTATCCAACAGTCAGAATTTTTCAAATCAGACCAGTACTTCCTGAGATTAGCTTTATAATATCATAGTAAAGATATCCATAATTGTTATGTGAGAGTAAAGTATTAAGACAATTATATATTAATTTTCAGAAGATGAATTTGAAACTGAAGAAACTGCCGAACTCAATACTGATAAGTCCAAAAACGCAAATGAAGTAATAGAAAAGTCGGGCACCAACGGTACTGCCTCTAATGGCTCCACAATGAAAGAAGGCCAAGCAGTAGAGGAACAACCCAATGAACCCAGTTCTTATAGAAAGAGGCCGAGACAACTTTTAACAGAGAAAATTGCTAAAGAAAAGAAGTTAGAAATTGAGAAAGAGTTGAAAGCTGAGAGGAAGAAGAGGCCTAAGAATCTTCTTTTCACTACTGGTTATTCATCTGAAGAAAGTTTAGATGCCGACAGTAATAGTGAAGAAGAGAAAACTTAAGTTGACAGGACATTTACAGGATAGGTTTTGTCCATAATGGACGAAAATTTATACAATGAGAATTTGAGAGAACAATGATTGGGCTCAATATAGCAATTTCAGTACATATAATACATTTTACAATAACCAGCTGGCTGTGTCTAAGTTGTTTGAGTTTTTATATTAATGTGTGGTGATTACATCACAACCTTGGAAAGTGTAGATTAACATTTATTATTTAACATAGATCACAATTGTAATTTTTTTGAATAAATGTCAACTAATGATGTACAATGAGCCCAATTTTGGTGAAAAACATGTATATAGTTTTATGTATATTTTTTTAATAAAAAAACAATATTTGAAACAACATTTTTATTTCACTGTATTTCTAAAGCTATTACTTTAGTTTCTGTTAGTATAAACAAATATTCATTGGTGGCATTTATGCCTAAAACTTCTCCATACTTATCAATATTAAATACATGCTGTTGGCCAACCTTCACATTCTTCATAGCCCCCCCTGTTCTTTTCCTCAGCTGACAGTCACGGTTACTCTCACTCTGGTATATAAAGACATGTTTTGACGCTTCGCAGACAACACCATAAGAAAAATTTGGTGGGCATGTAACAAATTTACGATTCTGCTTTGATGACTGCACATAACCAAATGCACTTAGAGTCCCTTGATGTTTAATAGGCCAAGTCTCCGAGTTGATTAGTTGTGCATACGGCTGCCAAATACATGCATCTACATCATGACGTAACGCCAGCACAGGTACTTCTTGCGTTTCTATTCTAATGCCGAAGAGGAATTGATGCGCACTCAATGGGGCTCTATGTGTTATTTTGTGTGTTGTAGCATCCAATCTCACTGAAATAGTAACACAAAAGAACTTAGTATAATTACAAAAAAAATGTTCACAGTTCACGAGTTTCACACTTCTAGAACACGCAAGACTATTTTGATGGATAAGTGCGTTCATATTACATAATTCATGCACAATAATATGAGATTCATCACTTAGTGTTATTTTTTTTTAATTATTTGTCCTGGTAATCGAAACAATTATTTTCATAAGTGACATGCAACAGTGACTTACCCAATACAGTGTCTTCTTCAGATGCTACATCACATTCTTCAAGATCCTGCATACCTAACCCAGGCACAGATTGATCAGCTGTAACTTCCGTTTCTGAACATAAGTGTGCTAATCTCCTATGTACATCTTCCACCAAACTAGGATCCATAATCTGCTCTCCGTTTCGGTCACCACCCTCTATTATTTCATCCCACAACATACTCTCAGATTTTGTGAGTAAAATATCAACCTGACCATTCTCTTGAACATTCCATGTAGTTAATTCACTGTCAACTTTGTTTTTAAGTCTGCCATCAATAAATACTTTGCCAGCGTAACTCACTTTAATTAACAATGGAGTTACACTTACTATAAGAAGCTTTCTATCAAAATTTGGTCCTAATTTCAACGTTATGGTAATGTCTTCAGTTGTCTGTAGCCATGTGTAAATTATAGTTCTTGGTTCATCTTTTACTTCATCTTTAATTTCCATTTCAGAATCGGATGTGAACTTAAATATGTGATCTGAAGCAATATATAGGGCTTTACAACTTGTTTCTATGGCTGCATAGTGAACAATACCTTTACCTTGGAGTTGTCTCATACTCCTTTGCTTCCAACCTTGCCCATCATTGACAAAAGTAACCCATGTTAGTATTGAGATGAAATGTGACTCATTCTGCTCAACAGATTGAAGAAGGCAATGCAATGTTTCAATGTTATCATTTTCAAGCAGTCTTGTATCTACAATAATGAAATATTTTCCTTCACCTAAAACAAGACTAGATTCCAGGGTCTGCCAAGGTTTTAATTTTGTACTTTGTTGTGTTCTGGAGCCGGTATCAATTATGTGCAAATACCCAGTACCGTCGCTAACTAAAGCTAGGTGAGAAGAAGGAAATGCTAAGCACAAGTTAAAATGGCCAGATCGTCTTTCTTCATGTGCTGGGACATCGTAAATAACATTACTTTGGAATTGTTTGCTACCGTTTTCGAATGTAATGTACCGTATTTGCTGCTGTTTATCAATGTAGTAATAGTTAAATGAATAGTCCCAGTGATCGAGTACTAGGTGGTTATGAAGGGCAAAGAGCTTTGCGTGAATGAAGGAGTATTGTACCTCGTCAGGATATACTTTATCTACCGGAGCAGATAGATCATAAGCGTAATGTGGCAAAGCTTGGAGATTTAGTTTGTATCCTTCAAAGTCGTAATCCAACAGACGTCGGTTAGGACGTAATTCCACAAGGCAAGACATTGTCTTTTGAATATTGTGAAGTTTTGGAGAAATATTTCTTATCTCATTCAGTCAGTCTGGAATAAAATTCTACATGACAATACAATAACTTCGCAACTTTTGACAGTTATGACGTCAAATAGTGGTGTCGTAAATTATTTTTATTTAGTCTTTAGTGATAAAAACTAAGAAAGTTTTAAGCATAATCTAAATAATAAAAATACAGTTCCTAAAAACTAATGACATTCGAAGCGATTTTAATTTGATCTGTAACACTAATAAGATCCTTGGACTATGGAGGGTAGGTACCCTCCAGACCTTGGACCCAGGTGTTATAATATCTAAAAAGCAAAAATTTGACAGTCGTTCTCTGGATCATCTGAATGAATTTTTAAGTTGACGTATAAATGTTTTGAAATTTGTAAACATTAGCAGCAGGATACATTTGTATTTTATTTAAATTACATGACGTAAAATGCCGTATATGCAGAACAGTTCATATCGCGAAATACCATTTTGTGCCGAGACGCCCTATGTAATTAAAATTGATTTAAAATACTTTTTACTTGATTATTTTTTCTTAATAAAATGTGATACTTATTGTTTTAGAGTGATTTCTATACTTATGTAGACTTAAATGACGTCCCTGATAAATGTGAAAATCATGTAGGCGAAATTGTGAGATGCAGAACTATTGGTGTACTACAAAGTATAAATGGGCGGTATTATTTAACTGACGTGAGTTACTTCTGGTTTAGACCCGATATTAAATGTGTAAGAGATTGCCACAGACACTAAATACGGTTTTTTATTTTAGTTTAATTCTTCAGGTATAGATTCAACACCTCTCGTACAGGTATCAGTGGTTTATCTACAGTCACCACCACAATCAACAGTGATTCCTTATCCTGTGCAGATATTTGGTTCATTACAGTGGCACAATCGGCCAGTTATATTTGCAAAAATTTTACAGGTATTTCAATATCTTACAACACTATTTTATTATAAGTTTGTAAAAGGCAGGTTACATATATTAAAAAAACAATAATGAGAACTACAGACTGAATTGAAAACTTAAAATGAATAATAAACCGCTGTTATTTTTGGACATTCAAATAATTTTGTTTGTTAATTAAATGTTATTAACACATCATGAATTTACCTCCCATCTGAACCTACCTCCTGTACGAGTTTAATAATTTGAATAGCAATAAAATTTTGTTGTTATTTTGCATGTACTTTGTACCTCTCTGAATACTTCAAAATATTTACTTTATTACTCTACCTATTTTTATTAATTTACAGGTATTATGTGTACCAACAGCCATAAGACTAAAAAATGCTCTGAAAAGTATTACTTCTATACATTTAGCTAAGATAACATCAACACATGAGGATAATGAGGATAATGTGGCAAGTTGACAAAACATGTTCTAAAACTGGTAAAGCCGGCTGTTGTCTTACGGGGCTCTCCGATTATAGGACAGACACATTGATCTGCAACCTTTCCTCTTTGAGCAACAGCAATGTCAGTCTTCTTTCTGCCCAAGGAAGGGTGCTATCAGATAATAATTGATTAGACAAAAGAATCTTACTAAAATCTTTTGGGATGCTGATTATGTTGACCATGATAGAATAAAATTTGCAACAGGAAACAAGTTTTGTAGAGTAAAATATGATGAATAAATTCAGGAACAATGAAAGTTTGTCTCTTGTCAAGTACTCACCGAGATGATCTGCTTTCAGAGTGAGAAGAGTGACTTAATAAAAGGAGCAACATTTGTCAGAAAGTGTAAAATTAAAATAATTAATAAAACCATTTTAAAAGAATGCATATTTATTAAATCTTAAATAAATACATTAACAATATGTGATAAAATTTACAACATTCCATCACCAAGCACTCCCATGTATTTTACATAAAAAATTATATTGGGCATAGAGTGAGTCTGCTTTATGGAGATTATGCAGTGTTGCAAGCTTTAAGTATATAATCTGTTTATGTTATTTACCCACACCTAAACACTAGTTTTTTTAAATATAACTTTTTTTCGTACATATGAGTACATCTCAAACTGTACATTGTTTGGAATGCATTCACTTGTTTAGTATTATATTTTTCATTTTTACTTTGTCTATAGTGTTCATTGAACTACAAAAAAGAATAACTCCAGAAGTACATTTAGATGGACAAAAATGTCTTAAAACTAATATTGCAGACGAAAATTGAAAGCCAATACTTAAGTTATATATCTATTTATCTAGTACAAAACTATTGCCAGTTAACAACATAGAAAATCTGGAATCTTGCCATGTCTTCCTTATTTATTAATATTGCCAAAATGTGTACTTTTACAGTTTCATTATAAGAGGACAGTTATCACATTGCTGGGAAGTACCTGAGACTCTGCAATATCATCACTTTGAAGCTGCACACATTGTTTATATGTTATGGAAAGAAAGTTATCAAAGCCTTTTTTTTTGCTGCACACATTGTTTATATGTTATGGAAAGAAAGTTATCAAAACCTTTTTTTTTTTAAGAAAGAATGTTATGAAACTTATTCTAGACCTCATTGATTGTAGTTTAGATTTCAGAAAGTCTAGTATTTTCAATATAATACATTCATGATCACTTTTGATTGTTTTTTAAATTCTATAACTTTATGGCGATAATTTTGTATGAATTTGGTATGAATAACTGAAGCTTCTGGCAACACTTAAACTGGAGATATTTTATTCTGAAAATAAAATAGTGATCATGTTCTTTGTTTAACAACAACATTTGTATAGTTTACAAGAGAATTGTGTTATTTAGATAAAATAATTTGTATGTCACAATGCTTACTCACAACTCTATTTCAGGGTTGCCCGTAAAACTGTACGGAACGAAGCTAGTTGAATCGGTTCAGATCGTTTTCTGACCTCTTTTTCTAGAAGATAAATGTTCTGCCTTGGCTTACCCACAAGTCGTAAATAATCATGACTAATAAATATGAATATCACACAAGAAAAGTATATATTCTAACCTCTTAATACGCATACCATAACTGAACATAGTAATTGAACAAAAAAATAATCCATAAAGAAATCAGTGTATAAAAAGGTAGATTTAGAGAAAGTATATAGAAAAGACAGTATGTAAAACTTGTAATTCGTAAGAATAAAAAGCTTTGGCAACTGTCTTAATATGAAATGATATAGCAGAGTTCACAGTTGCCGTGGAATAGTACATAGTGGCGTTTCTTTGAGCATTAAAGTACCCAGAAATATAGTACGAATACCAGAAGTACGACAGCTCCGGCTGTGACCTTCACCAGCATCGACTTGGTGTTGAGGTATGTCGCATCCTTCTTGTACTTTTGTGTCAGCATGGACAGGTTCTGAGTTTTAGTGTCGAGCTCTGTAAAAATATAACTAGTGTTAAAAAAGATTAGCAATTAATTAATTAGCGCGATAACTCAGTGCGACTGAACTACGATAATTCTGCTAATATTATAAACGCGAAAGTTTGTGAGTATGTTTGTTGATCTTTCGCGCAAAAACTACTGAATGGATCTTGATGAAACTTTACAATAATATAGCATCAGAATAGGCTCCAATTTATAGAGATACTAGGTTCGCCTCGCGGCGTTCCCCGCGGTTATTATCGTACAACGGGTAGCCCTGCGGGGTACAGCTAGTAAATTGATAATACAGAAAAATAGATAGATTACAACTAAAATAAAGTTTATCTAAGAAATCAAATAATTAAGATTATCTTTGTAATGTTATGCTTTTAAAATTATAAGTGCCATCTATAATTTGTTCTATATGATAAGATCAAAATAAAATTTTCGTTCGAAACTATCTACCCTCGTATAGCCACAACACATAATGGTGGTGATTCTGTTGTTTTCATCACTTAACTAAAATTCTATACTTTATTTTTTTTATTGTTGGATAAGTTTATACTTTAATGTTTTCTACTTACAGTACATTTTTCAATATCTCAGTTGTCACTGTGTTTAGTTTAGTACCAAATAAACGTTAATCAGAGAACACGCTTGTTTGTTTGAAAAAGTAAAATTTACTTTGATATAACCAAAATTAGTTAATTTACTCAACTTAGACCATAATTTTTGTTTTGATATTCCTGTGAGTTGAACGTTTAAAATGTGTAACATGTGACGTAAAACTTGACATGTCGCACTAAATTTTTAATTTTAGTTTTAAGTGACGACAACAAGAGAATCACCACAAATATCAATTTAAAATTAAGTTTAACTTTTTTTAGATCAAACTACCATTTTATATGTGCAACAAAACCCAATTGTAACAAGTAACTTGGTTCCAGCCTTGTCTTCTGATCCTGTTTAACTTTATTATATTTGATGAAGAATAGATGTAATGTCTCTTTAAAACAAGGGGAGGATCCTCCCAACGAAGCGAGGACGGTCGCGTACGAAAATTATTATTACGCGATACAAGATTAGTAAGATTAGTAAGATATAAGTTACTTCATAGTTCAGTGTGTCTTCAGTAGATGGCGCTGTATTGTAAATTTTTCGTTTTATAGTTTATAGAATACGTTTTAGAAAATATTGATGACAATCATATATTAGGACTAGGATAAGTGGTGGACAGTTACCAGAGAGTATAGCTCCGCGCTGCAGCACATCGTCGATGTTCTGCATCATGATCCGCTGCACGTCGCCGAGCTGCCCGCCGAGCTGTGCGGCCGCACCGGCGCGACGAGCGCGGGCCCCCCCCTCCGCGTACTGTCTTCGAACACGCTGCATCCACGTATCAAACTCGATGAACGTATACGGACGTGTCACTGTGTTCACCTGAAAACCAACACACATCCATAGCTCGTTTAAATAATGTTAACTATAGTATGGGAGTAGACACAAATTAGATTCCTTTTGACTAGTTTAAAAAACTTAATTTATTTCCTGTCTTTTTTATGATTATATTATCATTACATGGGATAGGTGTTGTATCTATACACTATGCTGACCAGAAAGAAAAGGTAACCTATTATCATAGTTTCCTTTTACTTGTAGTGTTGTTGGCCTGCATTACACCCTTAGAAACCCACAGGATGAATAGGTGTAGTAATATACTATATTCTGAATCTGTCACAACACAGAATATTACTTACAGAACCCTATTTCTAGGAAAAACATTGTGTATAGACCAAACTCTGAATTGATATGAAACTTAACTTTTATCAGTTAATTAAATCTTCTACTTCTGAGTAATGGTTTGTAATCTATACTATTTAACTTTAAGTAATCTCATAAAATAAATAGGTAATATTTAAGTCCATGTGTCATTCTGTTAAACACTTGCAAAGTTAAGTTGACTTTAGGCCCAACCTAAAGTCAACTTAACTTTTCAAAAACTTTATCAAAAATCAAATTACAATACATTGCAATGAATGAATGGTCGCTGTTTTCAGTTTTCAGATGAATCATAAACCAAGTAATGTAGAAGTTAATATTTATGATCAATTCTCACCCTCTTCCCGTATTGTTGATAGAACTCCTGAGCTATTTCTTCTAAATAGCTGAAGGCAAGTCTTTTGCTGTAGTTTCGCTCACACAGCACTAGGTAGCAGATCTCTTGTTCAATAAGATAGCTGAAACATTTTTGTGTAAATTTTACCATTATGTCGTACAAGTATGGTTATTATAGAACCACTTTAGTATTTTTTTGTTGTTTATAAAACCTACAGGTCTCTCACAGTTGAAAAATTATGATGGTCATGACAATCAATTATTTTTTAAATAAATTTTATTTAATCAACTGAATTAGTAATAAAACATGTTTTTAAATGTTAATACTTATATTTTTCAAGATTTATTACATTTCAAAAATAAATTTTATAATTATATTACTTAGAGATACATATTTTTGTATTTACATAATGTTTCATCACTTACTTAAAATAAAGTATAAGTACTTAATAGTGCCAATAAAACAAACAAAAAATAATTAAAACCGTTGCTTTACCTAAACTGGCAAAAATTAAAAAGCAGGAATAACTCAAAACGAACAAGCGCTAGAACTCACTGGAAGAGATAGGGCCCAGTTTCGATGGAGCACCGCGTCGGCGACTGAGGGCCTAATTTTCTAAACAGCATTTTAGCCTGATTTTGGTACTCCAGAACATTGCACCCACTCTGCGAACCACCATGGCAAATTAAATTATAAAATAAAAATAATAAATTAAATAAAACAATGTTAACGAGAACTCATCAGAATATGAATGCGTACGTAAACTGACAAGGTTCAACAGTTTAAATAAATTTGATACTTTTAGAATAGCTTAAGTGCACAAAGGTGTTAAAAAGTATATTCAACTTGCATTAGACAGTAAGTTACCTGTTCATCTTCTTGCATAGTAGCGGCCAGAGGGAGGCCGTCTACAACCCTCGCGATCATAGTCATTAGAACCATTTTTATTAATTATAATAGTCTCTCACATAAACATATAAACAAATGTACGTTTTAGTAAGATTATCACATAACTTTTAATTTTTTTTCCTTCTCATTATGGGCAAGTTCGAAAACAAAAATTGCAGTTGACAGCTGTGACTGTGAATACACGTCAAAGCAACTGACATGACAACAACACGTCAGTTCAATTGTCTATGATTGTAGCTAAAATAGAAGGAAGTATGTTCTATTTGTACACAAAAAAAGGAAAAATAACTAAATACTTTTAGAAAATAACACTAAATGCACAGCTTATGAATAAGATAGTGTCAGTCGTTTTGGTGGATTTTCTTATTTTTGTGTGTCTTACTTTATCTATTCTCTGAACATACTTGTCTCTAGCCCTCTTTGTTGGTTCTGATTTTATTCGCGGCTTTAGTGATGAACTTCTTCGTCTGGCACCCATACGTCAGACATGGTAGGAAACTCGATTTCATAACTTTCATTTTGGTGTCGGTCGGCATATTACTTCTAAAAACTTCTTTTTGTGCCCAATGTTTATTCCAAGTGATATGTATCTCTCTCACTTTCTAATACGTCGCTGTTTCTGCCAAAGCTTATTAATTTTCCTAGATAGATAGTAGTTAGTAGTTTTCGGCACGTCCTAGTGGCTCCCCTTTCATTGTTTTGGTTAGGTTCATCTCCAGTCTCACCTTGACATTGGCTTGATGTAGAGACTCTATCATGCGCTCCATCCGGGTGGGAGTCTCTGACAGAAGCACCAGGTCGTTTGCGAATCTGAAATGGCTTAAATAGGCTTATTTTATGTACTGATCTGAACGTCCAACTTATCAATGATATTATCGAGGATTGATAGAAACAATATTGGGGAGAGGGCGTCCCCATGTCTTACTTCTCTTCTTATAAATAAAGATGGGCCAATGGACTCGAGTTTGATCCTTTCTATGTTGTTGCTGTATATGCTCTGGATAGTTTTCATAAAATATATATTTCTTCCACTCCTTGCTCTTCCAGGCTCTCCCATATTCTATATATTGACACCGAGTCAAAGGCTTTTTGGTAATTAATAAAAGTTGTATAAAGAGTTCTCGACTGCTTTTGATATTTTTCTATAATTAGCTCCAACGTGTGGATGTAGTCTATTGTTAAACAAACCCTATCTGAAGCCCGCTTGTTCTACAAGTTGGTTTGTCATTAGTGTAGTGCTTATTCTTTTGTTTATTATAGTAGAGAAAAGTTTATAGAGGCTTTGTAATAGGCTGATTGGTGTGTAGTTGCTAATATTTTGTGGTAAATTGGGGTCTCCTTTTTTATATACCAGTACAATATTTGCTTCCGACATTTCAGTGGAAGTTTCTGAATTTTGGAGTATCATGTTGAACAGTTTGGACAATGGTGTAGCCAAAACTTCGTGAGAGATTTTTAGAGCTTCGATTGTTATGTTGTCGAATAATATAATATGGTTTGTAAATTACACTCTATATGTAGTTTTATTTGTTTTTCAATTAGTTGCATTTTAATTTATCTATTACTTCCTTAGCATTAGAATCTAGTACTAGTCAAAGAAAGTTTCTTAGACTGGTACCAGATTCTTTAGAAACAAAAGTTATACTTTTTTTTTTTGATGATGAATGGCAACTAGCCGGATCACTCGGATCAGCTATTTCTGCCAATGACAAGTATTTATAGTCTTCAATTATCAAGTCTTCAAGTCTTCAAGTCGTCGTCGTGATGAAATTAATGATAAAAAATATATAAAATATGGATGACATGAAATGGGGACCGTCTTCCGAAAAAACAAAAAACGATCTCCAAATTATACTTTGTTTTATTCTGACTAACACCTCAAGTGTCAATTGTGAACGGTTTACAGTGAACCTGTCTTAGAACGACTCTTTGACAGTTTTCGATACAATTTACTTACGTCACAAAAAAAATTAATAAACATTTTGTAGTTTCTGGACGAGGCAATAATTATGTTGTCAATAGTCGATTATATATATAGTATGGAGGGTAGAGATAAGGAGTATCATCTGTGTACATGAAAAGTGTCCGTTGAAATGCATTAAATTAGGGTGGCGCCACATTAGCATCAGAGTAAACTTCTTAAAATCAATACACACACTTTTTCATAAAATTGAATGATAAAAAATCAATAAACGTACTATTCACAGTTCAGAAAATAAAATATATTTACTACATTATTTTGTAATACGCAAGTAGTGACAATATTGTTAAATTTTTTACCTCGGCGTACTTCAATTCGTTCACAATTGCTACATTCATACCATAACCTGTGTCTACACCAGCGCCATTCTGGAAGGTTTTTGAACTGTTATTTACAGCTTATGCTGGACACTTTTTTCAATTTTCTTCGATATAAGATAACACTCCTTTTCTCTACCCTCCATAATATATAGGAGTATAATAGTCTTTTAGAATCTGAAACAATAAACGTTATCGGAGATCGTTTTTGTTTTTTCGGAAGACGGTCCCCATTTCATGTCATCCACATTTTATATATTTTTTATCATTAATTTCATCACGACGACGACTTGAGGACTCGAAGACTTGATAATTAAAGACGATAAATACTTGTCATTGGCAGAAATAGCTGATCCTAGTGATCCGGCTGGTTGCCATTCATCAAAAAAAGAAAAAGAAGAAATAAACGTTATCTCGTTATCTGACGAGTAACTCGCCTTAGCAACTAAATAAATAACTTGTAAAATACATGTGAATGCATAATTAAAACGTAATACAGACTGCGCATCAAATAAATACAATAAAATAATTAAAAAGTAATACAGACTGCACGGTAGGCCTATTGTTTTAAGCGTTCGCCATGTTACTTGCTACTACGCTAGATGTTATGGGTTCAAATCCCACTTAGGACAACATATTGTGTTTTCCACAAATTGTTGTTCTGAGTCTGGGTGTTCCTTGTGTCGCAGGAATTATATTTACAAGGCGGGAGTTGTCTTTAAAAAAAACTCTTACTGTTTGGATAATAATTTGAAGATTGAAAATGATGAAAACAAACTCTCATTGTTGTGAGATCGGCTTGCCCATTCCTAAATCAGTCTCCCATTTTTTCTTCATAATTTTGTCTTTTGGAAACAAATTAAAACTTATTCCTAAATCTTTGTAATTAGTTCATTAAGAAACGCAACAATAAAATAAATATTCTGGACATCTTACACACAACGCCATCTAGTCCCAAGCTAAGCAGAGATTGTGTTATGGGTACTAGACAACTGATATAAATACTTATATACTTTTTTTTTGTAAATAAATACATATTATACATAAAAAACACCCAAACTCCGAAATAAATATTTGCAGATTATACAAACATTTGGTTCAACCTGGGAATCGAACCCGTGACCTCAAGCTTAGCAGTCGCATACGCTACCAAGGCAGTCATTAGATCATTCTTTCTGCCTGCGTGAAATTTATTTACGATAGGTTCTTATAAGAATGTTTGCTAGCTGTCTTTGATGTTACAAAAATTATTCAAAGTTTAGGTTAGATCTGTTGTCGTCTCACAAATGTAATTGATGTTGTGGCTTTTTGAATGTCGTGTGTGGCGTGTCACAATTGTTTTGCAATTGTGTCGTTACTAATGTTCTCAGTGGGGGTGCAGTAACAAAACAACTTTATGATTTTATTGTGGATATTTTATTAACATTATCATCATGCATCAAATTTATGTGCTAATTCATTTACACTTATAACTAACTATACATAGAAAAATAACTTAACTAGGGGGCAGAAAATACAGTATTTTGTAAAATTAATAACTAAAATTAAAATTAAAATATCGGACTTTAACTGCATACAACTAAAAGCAATTATAACGCAAAAATCACTGTATCGCACGCAACTCTCAGAATGAAAACAATTTTGTTACAAATGTTGATCAAAGCAAAAACTAAAGCGACATCTTGTAACGAGTAGCTGAAATAAAGCTCAATACGTTCATACATAACTCGTTGTCGACACAGACGTTACACACCACACTCTCCGGAATGAATTACGTATTCGAATAATGGACATTAATTTATCAAAGAACAAGAATACGTACATTGAAATATTATTAAACGATAAAACATGCTCGATATCCGCGCCATTCGCGCCCGTAGCGCCCCCCCTCTCTATCACCGAATTCACTAACCTTCTCATGGCTTTCGCGCTATATATTTTCATATTTCACCTACCTAGCGACACCAATAACTCGTATGGGTCGTGAGGGTGTGCGTTTGGATTATTACATTAACACGTAGTTGTATTTACAATAATTTCGTCGTGCAATCGTCTGCGGTCACAACAGCCAGACCGCTGACGACGCCACATAACGTCGCGGCGTCTCAAGTTAATTAATTTAAAATCAAATTATGATACTAAGACTAGGTTCAATTTAAAATAATTTCATTAACCATAATTTTCGAGGTGCCTTTAAAATTTACATTGAAAATTTAAGTACATTAATTAGTAATTAGAAACTTTGATTTTTAATTTAACAACATCGATTCGACTAAAATTATTTTAACTCTCCGAGCATTATTTTAAATGCTTGCTCAAACATTTTGCCTACTAACCGGTAACTAGTATCTCACAGTGTCGATCAGCATCTCACACTAGCCGAATTACAAATTCTGAGAGCGTTCACATTCCATCCCGTGGTCCATTCATTACCTACTAATTTATTAATAAAGATATTTTACAATAAAATTTGTAACCTACCAAACGAAATTTCCTAAAAAGGAAACATTGGACGCGCGCATGGCGGCGCCACGTCTCTCTCGTCACACGAAAATAAATAAATTAAACCCTACAGTTATATTTACAAAAGCATACGAAGTATTGCCGAAACGAAAGTTACTGAGAATTCCATTTAGCTATATAAAAATACCATTAAAAATTTTGTTTAAAATAGATATACATATATTATTATAATCACATGAAACGGCCACTGGTTTTGTTCGAAGAAGTTTGGATTCTGAGATCTCTCACTTGTACGAAGTGACTTAACCCACTGGTTCTGGTTCATTAAATATATCTCTAGACCTGTATTCTGGTTGGACTGGAGTCTTGTATTATTGTATGTGCGAGTCTACCCCGAGCGTGCTGCCGCCTGTCGGTCCCTCGTCATAGCACCCATTGTACACTCCCGTCCCTCTGGGACCCTCTTTCTCCTAAGGCTGCTCTGACCCTCACAGTTTCTCGAGCCCACGCACAGTCCGTTCATTAAACGCTATCTTGACAAGTCTTATGCACTAACGTCTAATTTGATATTTATTTCATTTATAAAAATATTGCATATCTATTCGTAACGAATCTAAGTTGAGGGCGAACTGGGCGTGCGCTCAACGTATATACTTACTATTTACGACGCCGACTAACAATTCCTTCACTTACGTACATTAACATTTATTATCAAATTTAGTGTATACATAGAAGGATCTCGTGTTTGCATTGAATGAAATGTTAATAGACTGTCTATATCTCGTAGTGAACTACGCTACTCCTTAATCATTCGCTCTTTTACAACTATCTAGTTAAAAGTATTATGATTCATTAACATTGGACCACAAATCGTAATTAATTATTAATAATATTTATTCAGGTAACAAAAAATGGAGGCCGCAGCGCTGTCCGACATAGGAAACTATACAAGCGGCCTGATATGCAGAGAAAACAAGATGCAACGTGTGAATATAGATTACTATATTGTAAATAATTGTCTCTGAGTGATATGTGTAGTCGGGCCGGGAGATGGCGCGCGGCCTCCGGCAACATGCTTAATATAATTTAAATAAACGAAATAAACTAGAACATGTCCACATAAACAGCTCACTTACAGTAAACATATATTTATAATTAACGCACAAAAATCATACCTTATGTTTATCTATTCATTATGTCAGTTTTCTATGAGAAGTTGGCAGTAAATTCATCAGTACATGCGTAGTGTTACGTCAAAACATTAAATATATGAATGTTTGCAAATTTAATATCAATTTCCTAATTCTTTTTCAAAATCTAAAACAATTAAGATAGACTATGCGAAGATAAGATAAGGGCGGGTTCGGACCGGAGAGCTCGATCGAGACTTGCGTGTCTGAACGCACCCTTATGTCAAGTAAACAGATTATAGCTAGAATAGACAATTACAGAGTGTTCATATCTTACAATATATAGATATATAATATATATAGATATAGTCAACAGTATGAGGTTGCTCACGTGACGTGTAACAAGGTGTAAATATGTGAATGCCTATAAGCACCAAAGAAATGAATATGATAACTTTTCTGGAGGTAATAATACGATATTTTCGTTCTATAAACATTTTACGTAAATATTTCTTTATAATAAACTCTTATTTAGACTATATATATGCTTATTGCGTATTGTAAATGGTTTCGAACAATGTAAATTGTATATTCATATGAATCATTTGTTACTTTTGAGGTTTGAGGTAGGAGGTTCAGATGTAGTCGTTCGGCTGTCGCACGGCCGACGAGTCGTGCCCGACATAAACATACAATATATAGAAACTTCATTTACAAATATTTAAAAATTCGTTTCAACATTATACAAAAATCACTCCGACCCATATAACATCTAGCAAATTTAGTTCCTTTTCTGAAATACCCTAAAAATAGGTACCTATATAAACATTTGAGCAATCAATTTCGTCTCTCCTATTTTTGTATAAATATTAAATTCAATGATAAGTTAATATTAGTTCGATTTGAGAGTAATATTTATATTAATAACATTATTAGAAGCGATCTGAGAAACGTAATGCATGATGACTTGAGAAATAGACGAATTGTAACTATTAGTGAAATCTATTAATGTAAGAGCGAAATGAATACGCTTCCTCTCCATCGCACTCACGCTCACGCACCACTAGCCCCGAGCCACCAGCACCCGCCCGGCCCTCTACGCCAGCGAGCAGTCGATCTCCACGATGTCCTTGGGCACGTCCACGAACTGGTAGACGAGCCGCTGGCCGTCCACCTTGGCGAGGATGCCGCGCTGGTAGTAGTAGCGCAGCGCGCGACCCATCGTCTCGTAGTTCATGTCGGGCTTGTTCTTGTGCAGCCCCCACAGCCGCGACACCGCCTTCGAGTCCACCAGCTTGAACACGCCCTTCTCGCGGTTCGTCCACTTGATGAAGCGCGGGCAGTACTCGCGGTCTTGCAGCAGCTTCAGCAGGAACTCCCACAGGTAGGTGGTGGATCCCTCGCGCGACTTGCGCTTCACACCGGGCGTGGGGGGAGCGTCCGTGCGCGGCCTCTTCTTGGGTTTGAGTTTGTTGTGGTGGTGATGCCGCTGGTAGTCGCCGAAGTCGAACACGGAGTAGGGCAGCTCGTCGTGCGGCAGGGGCGGCGGCGCGGGCGCCGCGAAGTGGTGCGCGCCGCCTCCGCCGCCGCCGTAGCCGTACGCGTACGCGTCGCGCTCGCTCACCGCGCCCACTGGAAGCAAACAGATACACTACCTTTAATATTATGTCCAACATCACATGTCAGAGGCATTTCATTTTTAATGTCCATAGTTCACAATAGGTTAAGTAGTGGTAATCATAGTGTTTCAACTCTCAAACGTACTCTTTCAGGAGGACGAGCAAAATTCGAACGAAAAACTTTGCTTCCCATTCTAATACTAATGTTATGTTACAATTACTCCATGACTAATTAAGAAATTACTATTTATAATCAGAATGTTTAGCACTTAATCAATGTTTATTCAGTAGTCAAAATCGTTGCGCTAAACAATTGTGAGACTAATCTGTGTTCCGAGTCCCATGCGATTAGAACACTGTTGTTTAAACTTGCTCAGATATTTTGATAACATGATTTTAGTTGATTCATTCTAGGCGCGATTAAAAGCTATCATAATTTAGAAGTACATTCTCCATTTATAGGAGTACCTCGTTGTATTGTTATTTTTGCACATCACTCATGATTATAACAGAACACAAGCCGTTTCTGATAAAACATCAATAACTTATAACAATTATGAGTATCGCAGACGTGGACTCGATATTTTTCAAGCAACATAATGCAAAATTACAATAACAAGATATGTATTATCTAGTAACATAACTGCACCAATACTTCTAGACTTCATCGAAATTGTGAATGTACGTTTGTGTGTCATCAACGTTCAATTACAATAAAACAATGTGATTTATCGACGTGTTATTCTGCTTTTGACATAAGTTTTACTCGAAAGTATAACAAAATAATACAGGGAAGTCTGCTGTCAGAGATTATCCAAAATGTAGAATATTTTTTTTTATTTTAGTGACTGTTCTCTGGTGTCATCTCAGTTTCCACACCCGCGTCCAAACAATGTAAATGCTGGGCGATAATACTGATAGCGAGGATTGCGTCAAAGCGCCGGCATCGCCGCCTTGACCCGAATGCCTGCGCCGCACCGCGCCGGCCTACTCGCTGACAACATTTTCCTCATTAAAAAAAAATTGCTTCTGCTAACGTCTTGTTGGAAGCTTTAAAGAGTTGACAGATAGATGTTTCGGGTTACTATGGCTACAACTTATGGTGACTTTATTTATAAAGATAATATAATTATGTACCTATGTAATAAAAGTAAAAATATTTAAAAAAATAATCAACCGACATGTATTGTTGACTTCTATATACATTTGCCAATAGCAACTGATGTAAACGTTATAATCGAAAGTAAGCAGTTACAATGAACGTCCTCATGAAAAAACTCGTTTTCGGGCTACTAGGTTACAGTATCTTTAAAACAGCCTATCATTTAGCTGTTAATTGGACTTCGGTATGTGTACAGTTTTCCTTACAACTTGTTTCTGGTCATTCATTTCACACAGAATAAACATTTCCCAGGAAATGAAATAAAAAATATCTTTTAAGTCTTCAGACGGCGCCATAAAATTCATCTGGCTAGTTCAATAAAACAGTGGTTCGGTTAGGCTATTACCCCCATTTGCGAAATGATTTAGATACACAATTAATATATTTAAAAAATGTGTTTTGTGAGTTCAAATAGATTTACAGTCACTCTGAAGCGCGTCTACTGGATGTCTTTGTTAAGTGTTCCATTTATAAAATACGTATTTTTTTGTAGTATTCTATACCTTGATCTATGGTTTGTTCAGTTTCTTAAATCAAATCTTACTCTGTGTGCCAGATAATGCTGCAATTTAGGTTTATCTTGTCGTTATTGCAAAAACTTTTATACTAGGAGCTGTGATTTAAAACTTATTTCAAACTCAATGTTTTTCTCAATAGGAATTGTGCCTTTAGATTCATTTGAGTTTTATGGTAGCATTATTCAGTAGAAGTCGTTTTAGTGTTGCCGCAATAAGGTTGCGTAAATTGTGCTAAATTATGTGTTCCAGAAAATTAAAAAGTTTGTTTTTGATGGTAATAACTCATGTTTATTATGTACTATTTCGATTTCTTAGTATTTAATCAACCGTTTGTTTGTGTAGGTTTGGATGATCGCTACTTAAATGTTACCACAGATAATGACCACAGAGGCTGATGATGAGGCGTATTTTACCCTAACTTATGTGTAACATTGGAAAACGATAAGGTCGACTGTGGTCAGCAATATTTAATTGTCAAAGTTACGTAATTATTTATTGATTCGAATTGAAACAGGGGAAGACCCTAAACAATTATATTTCTGGATGGAAAACTTAAGGGCTCCATAAACAATCCCGGTATTTGTTTCATAGATGGTAGTAACAGTGGTATGCAAAACTAATGTCAAATATTAAATAATATTATGTAATATGCGATGTCAAGTTCGTATTTAAATAATTTCGTGATGCGTAGTAGGAAGTCGTGTGATAAATCGTGGTATATATTTAAACGATGGTCTGTTTGGCGCTGTTCGCCATTTTCTAATATTATCTAACTGGTGTGTATGTATTTTCGCGCGGCTTATCTGTCGGTCATTGACCTAGCGTCTGCTGAACGACACGTGTGACCGACACATACATAAACAAGTCTCGACTAGGTGCCTAAAGATTTTTATAAGATAAACAAGTTTTTTTAAAGATGTTCGTTAATTAAAAATCGTTTTTGAATTACGAGTGTTCGAAATTCTGAGTAGTGTAGTGTTACATTTGGTTACAAAAATATAAAACGAATAAATAAAATTAGATAAGGTGTGTTAATTTATCTTTAAAAGCAGAATTCCCCAGTAATACAAACTATGGTATTCTATTTTTTTTTGGCGTGAATGTTATGAGTAGGTACTAAGAAATTCGACTAATAATTTTTTATCACCTGACTCACCTATTCAAACCAGACCTAATGTCGCCGAAAAAGTTCGTACCTACCGTTTAACAATAGGCAGGTATTAGTTAGATTATAGGGATAGTGGGATAGTAAATTAGCTAGGTACCTACATCTTTGTTAGTTGAATGTCTAGATATTCTAAAGCCGATCTTCAAGTAGGAATAACGGTAAAAATGTTATTGTCAGGTAACATAGATACCTGTTATTAATAATGTTCAACGAACACGTACGCTCATAAAATCCCTTGTGATCATGGGAAGCTAACAAGACGGAGTGTAAAAAACCCGCATTTTATGCGCCGGCGACTCTATTTTTAGCGCATGCGCTGGACGCATCCGACTGGCTGCACTGCAAGATCAAGGTTACGTCGGTTTGTACGCCTGCTGCAGTCTTAGAATGTCATCTTCACTTTGCTAGTTAGCACTCCCTCGATGCGAAAAGAAAATTTCTCAATACAACGATCGTTTGAAAGTGCACTTTACTCGGTTCGTAGTGGGTGCCTTTTGCAGTGGCTCACTGACAAAGACGGATTGTTTCGTCCCGGATGCGAGTATGCGAACGTTTAGGTTGATGTAAGATGTGGTGGGGGAGGTGAAACCGGTTGCAGGCGCGCATCCCACACTCGCGATAAATGGGTTACCCCACAAACCTCTTGCGATACAAACAGGCCATGTTTACTGACTTCGTGTTTCTTCTGCACGCTTCCCTTGCCGCGGCTCTTACTTTTAGTTTTTCTATATTTACCTCTAGGAGAAGTGAAAAACTATGTTCACGTATAATAGGTGTATAATTAGACGTATCTAGATACTGTACTTATAGTACCATGTAAATTATTAGTTACTTACGTATTTAAAATTTGTTTAAAGGCATCCCTTGTTCCAGATACTGGTAGATAAAAGAAAATAACATGTTTTATATTTTTACGAATGTATTTTAAAATGTCCTCTTTTCTGCTTGTGAAAATGTGAGGAAGTGTCGAGCTAGCGGCAGAATTATAGCATTACATTCCACTGACGTCAATGTACTGATATAAACACATACGGCGATTTATCAGTTTGCAAATTTGCTATTTTTACAGGCGATAAAAGTATTAGGTAGATAAGATACGAGTTGAGAACATTTCCTCAAAGCAACTGTTCAACGTGGCTGTACATATAACGATGTACATAACAATACGCGCACAGAACAGGCGGAAGAGATAGCCTCCATTGATTGTGTATTTCGATAAAGTAATGGTATTGTTATTCAAAGTAATGTCATTCAATTCTGCTGCATATAAAAGCAGGTATAGTTATCCTGTGCGACCGGAAAGCGTGCATATGTCTAAGATTGGTCGCGGACTGGGCGGGAGCGGTAACTGCATGCGCGAGGAACGGCGGGACGGCGCGTCGGATGCGACGGCAGGCAATGACCAGGAAATGACGCCGCCAGTTGACCTTCACATACACACACTAGCTGCGCTCCATCCCTATCGTCCTGCAAACTTACACCCGCCCCCTACCACGATATTTCGTGAAAGCAATTCATTTTTGCAACAAATAATTTCACATACGTTTGATAAGTAAAAACTTTCATTTTTAGAGATTAACCTACACGTGAGCTTATCAATTGTTTTAATTTCTTCATTGAACGGTTGACCTACTACATGTTTGATTGTATTGGGGCAAAGATGAAAGGTGGTTCAACGATAAACAATTGAAATGAAATCAAGGTGACTTTGATTCGATACAGTACAATTACATAATATAATCATTAATATTTTGGTAAATTTTGATTGTGATAAATTTTAAAAGATGGCGCATAGTATTTAAATGCGCGTGCGCTGAACTAGCTTTTCGTTAAGTAAGGTCAGCGCTTCAGAGGCGAGCGGCTACACTCTACTGCCCCTTATGTAACGGCGTGCTATAAACGCCCACTAGAGGGCAGCTCTTGCATCGAGGTCACGTTTTTAGGTTTCAGATTCGTCATGTATACTACATGACTGCATAACAGTTACAGGACAATCGCTGAATTTTGAACTGTAACGTGTTACAAGTTTAAAAGAATAATAAATCAGTTCAAATGTAGTTGTAAATTATTCTGAATGCATCTAGATATATTATCCTAAATAATAATCCTCCTCCTCCATCCATCCTCATTTAAATATTTCGGACAATTTAACACACAACGCCGTCTAGTCCCAAGCTAAGCAGAGCTTGTGTTATGGGTACATTATACATAGAAAACACCCAAACTTCGAAACAAATATTTGCAGATCATACAAACATTTGGACCGACCCGGGAATCGAACCCGAGACCTCAAGCACAGCAGTCGCTTACGCTACCACTCGCGCCACCGAGGCAGTCATTTCTCACTCCTCATTTGTTTTTGGAAACCCTTCCAAAAAAGATCGTTTATTTGATCCAGTCTGGTCTGAGGTTTTACAAATCGGAGACCAGGTTCCGGACCTAGTGTGTTTCTTTACAACTTGGGAATTTTATGACACCCGGTTGCAGTGCATTTTTTGTTGTTTCAGCTTAGTTCAGAGGCTTCTAAATAAAATCTAACAACTATCGGCATAACTGTAGAGGACAGGATTGTGTTCACTTTACTTGATGGGGTTAACTCCATGTTAAGACTGGATAAAGATAAATTCTATGTAATGAGTATTTCGTAGGTTTTACATTTCAACCCACGACTTTAGGAAAGAGGTAGGCAGTAGATGGATGCGAACTGTCAACTGCCCAAAATTGAAATAGTTGGCACATCTTGGAAAGGCTTTCGTTCAACAGTAACTTTGAATTACTGAACTGCCTTAAATATACAACTGTCTTAAAAAGAGTGCAGTGCTTTCAAGGTTCGCGTTTGTACATATTAATAATATTGAAAGCGCTGTACATAACAAATACATTTACATATTCACGTCTGTAAGTTTGCATAATTCACTATGAAATCTAATAAAATATAGTGGTCTCACAAGTTGGGATCAGGCAGTGTTTTTACTAATTTACAACTTATTTACTTGTCACTTTTACAAGTTATATTAGTTTATGTAAAAATAACAGGAAGGCTTGCTAAACTAAAGCTAAAGTAAACTAGCCTGCTTTTAATCCTATACGATTTGCGTAATATACTGTGAACTTAAAATTTGCATTTGAATGTCGTTTAAACCGCGCTTCGGTCTTGTACCTATATATTTAAGCTCTACCGGTTCTGCCTGTTCACATTTCCTTGCGTAATATATGTTATAATATTGTTGTAAGATTTCTTAATAACTTATAGGTATGTTTTATCGTAATTTTTATATTAAATGTAATCACTTCGATGCAGTAATGTAATAAGGCTGTATGGCGATCATTTGATTAACCGACATCAGTCATTTTACGTCATCATTTTTTAATTGCAATATCATCAAAAGCAGTAGTGAGCATATTAGATTGATATTTGCTGAAGTTGGAATGATCTAAGTCAGTGTTTTATAAAAGTTGTCAGAACCACCAAGTCAAGCAAAAAGAATTATGACGATTGCGAATAATGGTTTAAAATAAATAATTATTTAAGATAGTTTGATAAGTTATGAGAGACAGCAAATATAGAATGAAATAAAGATTAATAAAAGCTATAAAAAAGCCGGCCTATTTTAAAGAAAGCAAAGAAAGTCAGAAGGCTAACATTGGAGTAATTTAGTGACATGTTTTACGTGTTAGAAACACATGAAAACCACAAATATATTTACACTTTACTAGAAGTAGTCAATTTTATGATGGATAAATATATGCATATGAACAGGATGAATATCAATTTAACGAGATTTTTCCCAACTTGTTTACCCATCATTATTAGCATTAGTAACCAGAAATTATTTCAATTGACAAGTTATGTAAATGCTTTGCAAACAATATTAGTGAATTTGAAACTGTTCTTTTTATTTTAAGTATACATACAATATGCTTAAAATGATACGGGTTTATGGCGGAAAACTAAAGTTTTAAAATGCTGAATAAACACGGAACATACGTACTTGAACATCAATGAATTACCATCTGAACAATTAATGATATTCGTCATTATAAATATCATTATGTGATCATGTAGATAATGATTGTAATATATATGTGGATATGTAAAATATTAGACACCGCAGGAGACGGATAAAAGAGATAAATAATATCCTACTACTATTATAAAGGCGAAAGTTTGTAAGTATGGATGTATGTATGTATGGATGTTTGTTACTCTTTCACGTAAAAACTACTGAATGGATTTGAATGAAACTTTACCACAATATAGCTTATACATCAGAATAACACATAGGCTACTATTTATAAAGATATAGCTTCGCCTCGCGGCGTTGCCCGCAGTTATCATCGTACCGCGGGTAGCACCGCGGGGTTCAGTTAGTAATTTGTATTAAAATGTAAATTGGCCGCGTGGAGTTGGATACATGTGTCTCTTCCACGTGCAATGTAAGGTGTAGACTATGACGAGCTTTATTTTTATGGTTTTATCTGTGTTAAGCAGGCGGTTTTTGGAGAGAAACTTCTTTGCGCGCATGAGGGTAAATTTTTAAAAGTGACACGAAATTGTGGGACGTTTTTGTCCAAGAAGAGGGAGAGAGCGATTGAGACCGATTGAGAGACAGAGAGAAAGGGTTTAGTTTGCAATAAGTTTCAATTCTGACACGTGTACTTTGTACGCACGCACTTTTTTTCCATCATTGTCGTTTTATAAATGTTTCCATTGTCTAGGCGTATCCACAACTAGTATACCATAGGCAATGTAGATCTATATTTTTCTTCTACAGTGTTAGTGACTCTGTAGGTTTTAAAAAAGTTTCATTATGGAGGAATTATTCTTCAAAGAAGAAAATAAATTTTCTTAATTATATGTTTGGTACAAAACAAGAATTAATAGTATTTAAATTAAAGTGTTTTCCACATAAGTAAACTGGTTTATCTTCTCTAAAACCTGATATGTTATTTCCCTTTTCGTATGTATTTTTCTACGTTTGATGAGCAAGATAATTATACAAAGACAAGACAATACATTCCTCTATAGATGGAAAATTATAACTCACAGTACTAAATTTTATACATATTTCGTTATTACACTATTCGGGCTGATCTTTGCGGTTATAAACGTTTATTAAACGCGCTAGTTGTAGTTCATTATCTAAATGGGAAGTTCCTACTTATCTAAGTGACGTTTTTATCTCCTACTCAGTCACGCCAGGATTACAGTTTTCGAAGCTAGATTTAATTGAAACTTTAATCCCTGCAAAGTAATAGTAATTTTCTAAATTTAATTAATAATTCGAATAAAATTGTCTGAATACGAGACGGGATAAATGACCTTTTGAACCTGTGCAATGTCATCTTATTTACACGGAATTGCATACGGCTGGTGTTTAAAGTGGTAGGTAAGTTGAGAGATAGCGTTATCGTCTTTAATATGTATTTTTGTATGTTCCCGACGGATGCCGTTATCAGTGCACAAAGCTCCAGTTCAGCTATCTGTTTATTTAGGCCGGTAATGCGAGTGCAACTCGATATTGTGTAAGGTCAGTTAAAACGTGTTGACATTTAACGCTGTCAAATACGACATGACATTGGTCTGTTGTTTACTCAGTTACCGTTAACGGAATATTTTTAACCTTTGATGTGTCTAACAATGAATTCCTATGTATTTAACTTAATTGTGAAAAGATTTTGGAAAATATATTTCATGCATCATATTGGTTTATGACAACAACATTAGCATATTTTTTATGATTTCTACCAGTGTAAATAACTGTGTATTTTATTGTTACACAACAATTGTCTCCTTTACTACAATAGAAACAATTTGAGAACGTACTTTTTGACATTTATCGACTTTCCCGCGCAATAGTGTCGCTACCGTACGTGTAAAAGACATCGTTCATTCGCTCATCTTGTTTGTGACGCGATTCTATCGATAACTATTATTGCCGATACGACCTCAACCTATAGTTTGGGACACGGCGAAGGTGATCTGGCGTTGAGTTCGTACACCCCACGCTTACGTAAACGCATGCAACTGTGAAAATATTATTTATTTTAATATTGATATAATCTAAGGGCACGTTCCGTGTTAAGTGCGGACGTTTTAAATGATTATTGTTTTTACGTTAAGATGGAACACAGCCAAACAATGTTTTATGTCGTCGCTTCTAAATCTCTGAACGAATTCGTGCATAATTTATTATTTTTATAAATACCTGCTAAGCGACAGCCACTAAAATACTTAAACAGGGCAATTTGTTTCTGTGTTGTATCTTCTTTTTTTTTAAAGTAACATCACTAGCCAGATAATTAAAAAAAGCATTTCTTTTAATGAAAACAATCTAATCTGGACATTGTTTCAGTTGCTATCATGATTCCATTTAACATTCTAATCAGGTTTATTTTAACTGTGTAGAACAGGTAATTTCTAGAAGTTGTTTTAGTTAAAAAAAATACATTCAAAAATTGATTTGATCATTTTCTTTAGCAAGGTAAGGTTTATTCGTTTTTTATTCGGGTACGTTGACGTCGCGGTTAAGAACCTTAGACTGAATTTTCCTGTTCTTCATTTCAGAATTGTATCCGCCTTCTAAATGCAAACGAGAGGATATCGTAAAACCGGCAGAAATTTTGCAGTGCACGCTTGCTCGGAGAGGGGGAGTAGGAGGAGGGGGTGATAGACGTCGTCGGGGGGACAAGGAACGAGGGGGCGCGTGGGGGCGGGAGGGGCGCGTAGCTGCAACTGTTTGCGCGGCGCAGCGTGGTCAATGACACGGCGACATTGCATCAACGCGCGAAGGTCACCCTCGGCGCCCGCGCTCCGTGCACCCGCGACCGCCCCGCGGCCCCACCGCTGCTACCCGCGCGCCCTCTAACGCGTCTTGCAAATTCCTACACTTCCTTGCAAAAGGACGCCATGTTGAATCAATCATTCTAGTGCAACTCTTTGTTTATCGAAGGTGATTGATTAAATAACTATGTTATTTTAATGGGAATTGTATTCATGTCAATAAAAGTGTTATGTAGGTATGTATATAGAACAAATTTATTTTTCTCAGAAAAATTGGATTTGGAACGTCAATTCTATTCATTGGCGGTATTTGCAGAATGTGGACATTGGTTTCACCATATCACATAACAAATACATATGTGAGTGAACCTACTCATTACATAGGTATACAAAATAGATATATTGTGTTGGCTATTATTCATAATTGTGCCCGTTTCCTTCATGAGCTGAGTCATACACTCACACCATTAGTTAGGTACCTAGTTAAAGTTATCTAAATGTATTGGATACGAGTTTATAATTATTATAATATCGAACTGGTCAGCGTAGTGTTCCAATAAAAAAACCAAAGCTTTATAAACTTCGAACTTGTTCTTTATTTGAATCATTCTTTTTTCTAAACGAAGTTTTCCTTGTGTTGGACCAAAAATAGGTTTTCTCTCGTAATTTTTTTTTTGCGGATGGTCTAAATATTAGTGGCCATGTTTAAGACGTAAATACATAATTAGTGTCCTCTAAAGTTCGATTGTCATTTAATAACTAAAAAAAACATATGGATTCAGATATCAAACCAATAATAAAATATGCATATTGAGATACTTTTTAGTACCTAGCTACCTGATAAAATTTATTTTTGATTCTGTAATTTTTATAAGGCTGTCCTAAAACTAATGATAATTTTGACGAGTAATGAGTCAGTCTCATTCTTCTCTCTAAGAAGAGACTTTTAATGTCCAGCAGTGGACTCACAAAGCCTATTGATGATTTCCCAAAACTGCATTTAATTATTACTAATTGGTGCCATATTACTACCGGTTACTATAATAAAATTCAATTCAAAATTTTTTTTTTATCGAAGCCTCTATACTCTCTGGTGAAATCGATATTAATTGTTTATTAAATGTACAAAACGGTATTAGTGGTACTCGCACATGTTGCGTGACGCAAAAGAATTTTCGCCTGCCGACTTCCGGTCTTCTCTATCGATTTCCGGTTATGATGTACACAATGTACACATTCAGTTGCACGTCCTGAATACATTTTAAATTATCTTTTATTGTTCTAGTCAGAACATTAATTTTTAAGGTGTACTTTATAAAATCGGTTAAAGGGCATAGACTATCTTATAATACATAATCCTAGACAGGGGCAGGTGTTCAATCCATCCATTAACGCAACGTCTTATTCCTAACATTCATCCTTTCCAATAAATATTTTCCTATTTTTTCCCATCCAATTTTCTTTCTACTGCCTCGGTGGCGCAGTGTTAGTGTATGCGACTGCTGTGCTTGAGGATAATTTTTTTGAATAATCTGCAAATATTTGTTTCGGAGTTTGGATGTTTTCTATGTACAATAGGTTTGTATAAACAAAAAAGTATTTATGTATTTATACCAGTTGTCTAGTACCCATAATACAAGCTCTGCTTAATTTGGGATTAGATGGCGTTGTGCTAAATGTCCGAAATAAATTTATGACATTCCTAAAGTTTCCTATTGATGACAATAGATGGCATCGTAATACATAACAGTCATAAAACTTTAATTTAATCCTAACGAAACTTCGACTAACCTAACCAACAAAGTTATTTTCTTATATATTTATTATTGTAAGGAAGTCCCAATTTTCACATCTAATGTACAATTCGGGAAGTACCTAAATTAAAATTTTGATGCGTTATACCCTTCTGCATACCCCTTCAGGTCTAAGATTGATTATAAGTGAGATCGATAACACCTTTACCTTGTATTTCTATTAATAATGAATGCAGTAAATCGAACAAAACACTGGCGAAGTAAGGCGGCCGGTTTTTTGTCATTTCTAAAATAATATGATATGAGATATTGACGTACAATTATGTGTTATAAAGATTTTGTCGTCAAGACAGTCGCCGTAAAAGGCGGGTTGAGGGGCGTACACAGCGGTCAAGGCCTTGCTGATTTCCATCAAACGTATTACTCAATCCGACCCTGACTCCTGGCCAATCAGGCCGGAACGATTTTTTTTCACTTAATTTATCGATTTGTATTGTTGCTAACATCAAACTATTGTGACTAATAATTGATCGACAACGACAAGAGAACGTGGGTAATTATCATGAGACAGACGATAGAAATTCTTAATAGGACTGTACCAGTCGCGTGGGCGTGGGCACACTACCGAGGTAAGTGATAATGAGTCGTTATGTCACTTCGGTTATCACCACGCCGCATAACATATAACTCTGTGGCACGTTTTAGCAACAGATTATATTAAGAGCGTTTATTCGCAACTGTTATCGATCAGGAAGTAGGCACAGCTAGCGAGTTGTGTAATCAAGTACGTCGACGATGGCGTTTTACTGCGTAATCGAAAAGTTCAGAGTGTTACGAAAAGATTCACAGACTAAATTTAACTGTCCTATATTCCCACGGCTTCCAGTGACACCGGTATTATCTAAAAACTATGATTTTGCAACGCCACTATTCTGTGGAATCCGTGAGTTTGGCACAGGGCTACGGGCGCGCGTAAACACGTTGCGAAACTGTCGATATGGGCCACTCAGAGGAGCGGTGCACCGGGGAGCGACGCATCTATTTATGCAGCGCTATGCGACCTAACACTGACCCGGTTAGGTTTGCGACGCATAAACACAAGGATAGCGAGTGCGAGCGGCGTGATATCCACTCGGTACAACCCGCTACGAGCCGCACATAATCGACCCGGTTATGGAGTTATGCTATTTAGAGTGGCAGCAGCAGGGGCGGCCGTGGTCCGTGAAGGGCGAGCCTTTTGCCGCTTCGCCGGGGACGAGCGGATAATTTTAAACAGCCAGGAAACCAACGGAGCGAGTATGTAGGCCGCCTGGACACGTTCCCCTTCTGTTTTTATACTTATCGTCAAAGAATCGTGTGAGGTTTCCGGATAAGTGGGCCGTTTAGATTCCGTAATGAAAAATTGGGTCGTTACCAGTTTCGAAGTAAGCGTCTTCGTCGATGGTTATTTCGCGTTGTGAGTTAGTATTTCGGAAGTGGCAAGATGGCGGCCGTTGCGCCACTCACCGCTAGATGTGCGTTGCGAAAATTGCACAGGAAGCCGCGTGTGAAACGGAACGCATGAAGGTGACGCACTGCGCGATGGCGCTCATCTTACCAGCTTAGAGTGCACTGATTCATTGATTCTCATCGCATGGCTATTAATTGTGGTCATGCTGAAAAATAGAGTGCAGCGACAGGTCGGAGGTCACGTACGCACGTCGCTAACGGGGAATTCATGATGGTGAATTCCGGGATCGTAAGTGACTCCTTTCGCTTTCGGCGGCGCGTGCGCTGCGCAATACTCAAGGTCGTGGGCCGTTCAACTCGGATGCGACCGCGCTGTTGCGACACCGAAATATGTAATTGTAGAGGAGTCGAGGCGCGTTTGGCAGCGACCGCGGCGCGCAACTGGGTCGCCGACGGTTGCGCAATTGTTTTTCGTACGACAGATGGCGTACGTCGTGTCTTCCTTATACGGTGACAGAAAACGCACCGATTAAAAACAAAGAAACTATTTTTTAGAACTGTTGTTCTGTTCTTTATTTAGAACAAGACTTAACCGCAATGGCGTCGTGCCTAATAATTATAACCGTGATCACAAAACCGAGCTATTCGCCACGATAGCTGCTGGTTAGGATTTATGCGATGACGTCACGAGCGACCCAAGCACGAACGGTGGGAGAATTGAAACTAATTGCAAGCCAATTGAGGAAAGGATAACGTCTAGCGATACACCTAATAAACTCTATGAGAGACTAGGTTACGTCATCGATAAACCTTATTCAATGCTTTTATTTTAAAAATGTTTAGACACTTAGGTATGTTTATTGTCTTTCTATCTGTAATGATAGACTTCATTAGATCGTATCTAATAGTCGGACATGCATGTGAGTTGACGAGTAAACAACTGCTTCTTTAATATGATACTGTGACACAAAACTTTTATGTCGTTTGAGCTCATTAAGATTATAATGACATTAGGAAGGAGAACCAAATCAAAGACTGATGATAAATAAAGCTCTTGTGTCATTGTCGTTTGTGGTCTTGTATCACCGCATCGTAGCGTGATGTAAGCTGGCAAATACATTTTGGAAGTTCGCGAATGTCAATAATAACGTTCCGGTCCCCCCAGCGGTCGGCGTGGCGAAAATAGTCGCCAACTATTAATACGAGGCGAGCGCTAGCGCTGCAGTGCCCTTGAATCGGGACGATCACCTCGCGCACACTCCCGCGCACGCGCACACACGTGCGCGCTTCTGTGAGCGCACGTTAGACGCACACACATGCATAAAGCGCTTATCGCGATGCAGCGCGCTGCATAATACACATCGCCATCATTTTAATTTCCATTTCGTTTGCAAATGTCACATTGACATATCTGTGTGTTTAGTGTTTACTTCGTGCATTGAATATTTCAATAGATCTATTCAACAAGCATTAGCTTAGAATTTTTAACGTATTAGTTCCCCCGCGGCGTAGCAAATCTTGAATTGGACTTGAAAAACAAAACAATTCAATAATTTATCCAAATCGCTTATTCAAAGATAATAAAAAAGTTGATTACTGGGTTTTATTGTCGTAAATAATTAACATATGTATTAATATCCTGCCTTAGATCGTGATCTGGTGGCGGGGAGCGGATACGTCGAGTTATGGTACGGTCACGAATCGTCCCAGATTAAAGTTTCGTACTTAATTGCCGATTGAATATTCCAGTTAGAAGCTGAAGTAATTGTTGACGAAACTTCGAAATCACTTGCTTCAATATATGTACATACGGTTGATGGCACAAGGATACATGTTTTAGCCGGTGTTGTGTACGCGGTGTACGCTACGCCGCCCGCATAATGTGACGCAACCCGTACAACTGAATCGCATTCAAAAATCAACTCTCGATATTCGCACGCATACAGAAAATGGTTTCGTGCTACCCACATCTAACAATTTGGCAATTGGCAACATCTACTCAAGGTTTCTTTTGTTATATCTAAGCTACCTTTGTCAAAGTTTAAGCATGAAGACTCTCGGAAGGGTTACTCGATTAAGAGTCAGCAAATTAGGAATAATTATAATTCATTATTGAGTTTGTATTCTGAATAGTAGGCTTGATTATTACATGTAATTAGAATGTGAAATCAGGATATTTATTATGTAAATGATTATGTAACGAAAGGTGACATTCCTATATGGTCCTATTGCTGTTATATGTTTCCAGAAACTGGTTGATGTAAATCGAACACGCGGCCACATACTCGCACAATCAGGTTTGCTGCCCAATCCGAGTAGGAAGGTCGCGTATGTTTCGCCAGAGGCTGACAATGGCGCCGGCACCGCCGCTCTTGCCCAATATTCACGTTTGCAACACCGAAATTTCGTGTGTGCCGCATTACAGCAATGGCCGATTTACGGCTCACACCTACTTCTGGCATCATACCACTTCAATTATAGTACGTTTTCCTTTCGGAACAAGGAATATATCACAACTAAACACCGTTGCTTTCAGGACGTGGTCTTATTCATTGTGAATCATTCAGATTGCATAAGGTAAAATTAGACATATTAGTCTAGTCGAGTTTTCATTCATGGTCAGTTATCCGTCTTGATTTTATTGTAACAACAAATTAGTCAATGTTAGGTATGTATGGGAGGATTTTCTTATGTGGTTTTGCCTCATATTTTTCAACATATTTATCCTTGTTGCATTTTAGCGTGAATGTAACTAACTACATGTAAATAAATATCCTGTGACGTTGGCAGTGTTTGTTCCTCTGGTTGTTTGTCCTGTGCACGTTTTCAAGTGTTTTTAAATAATTAAAATTATTTATAATTAGAAATGCGCAGAATGTGTTGTGCCGTTAACGTAAATAATAAAAGGTATTTACTGTCAAGTTCCGTGTGTATAAGATTTCTATAGCCTTTAGTGTCCCAACCATGTTCTTCTGTCCTCTTTTCATCAAATTTTAATATTCTATTTATATTAAGTACATCCGTTGTATAGACAAAGGTAGCTAGGCGATGTATGCGCCGTGTACCTACAAGGCATTTTTAAAATGCGCCCGCAATCGAAAGTGGTCGCTTCGCATGCGTCGGCAGTCTTCGTTGGCGACGCGTCTCGCATACGTTTTGACTGTAGTATAATTTTTTTGCATCTTTATATTACGGAGCACTGACCTTGCGCAATGTCGAATAGCTCAGAACTGGCGAGGAGCGCCAACTCGCGATAAATGCTTGATGCAACGCCATGCCAACTGGTTCCGTCCGTCCGACATTCGTTTCTTTCGTTTTGTGTCATGGAAACCGGCATCCCAACCTATCTATCGATTATAAACATTCACAATTCTCGGAACGGGTGCGTCGGTGTCCGAGGAGGAAGTTAGCTCGGAGGGATGCCTTGCCTTCCGCGCAATGGCTGTTGATAACGTTATGCATCGCAATAAACGCAAAAACAAATACCTCTGACTAAGCTGTACTTCCCGTGTTTTCCTCACATTGCACAAAAAAGAGGTGAGTTTCAAAATACATTGACTTTGATGGTAAAGCTGGGAGGGATTAGCAAACGTTCACATTGGGAAGCGTAAAAGAGACTTGCGATTAATTGCTTACTCGTATTTTTTTTCAGGAACAATTAACGGGCGTTGCACAAAAGAATTTTTTCCATTTTTCTCGAGACTTGAAATAATTGTCTGAGTGAATTATTAGTATAATAAAAATAATATGTGTATTTAACGATACTGTTTAAAGAAAGAAGGCCAGTTGGCCAGGGGCCAGGGCGCAGTAAACACGCCTCCGGAAGCGCTCTGATAAAGCCATGCACCGTATTATATTATTTTCGTTGGCATTATTTGTCTCAAGAATCGCAAACGTGTACATAATTATTCTGTTCCGCGCGTTTATCTGGATTAATAAACTATACATTTTATGCGTCAACACAGTGATTTCTATTGATATGCTGTAATTACTACGCCATGTTGTCCGCGCAGATGCACTTCTATCTTCGTCGTTACGTCTGAATGATTTATAATTAGAATTTATTATCAAGTTGTTTATTTCCTTTATAAATATTACAAAATACATGTGCGAAATAGGTTTTTACATAGTTCGATAACCATAACGGACTTCACAACGTTCAAATTGGTAAATACGAGCAATAAACAAAAGTTGTCAATAAACCTGCGGTAATATTGTTCAATGAATTTCCATATATAAACTATGACATAATTTCTTAGAAATACATGGCCAGTTTCAAGATTGGCGCTAAATATAATTCAGTACTTCTCTTGTATGAAGTATTTGTACACTCAGTCGTTGTTTACTATTATTTTCTTATGATTACTCAGAAAATATAAAATATAAATATATTAATTTGTTGAATTAATGTCTACTATTTGATCGCAGTTCCCCCAAATTCCCTGCGCTCGTGCATCGCAAAAGGTGACCTCCCAGGAGGGGCGTTAACCGCACGGTCACCTACAAAACTTAATTAGTAATATTAGTACACAACAAAACTACAAATGTTTGCGTATTTTGATTAAATGAATATTTTACGCGTTATATGTGACTAGCTGACCCACGCAACCTCTTTTACGTATCTTATTGCCCGTAGTGTAATATTCTTCCCCGGTTTTCATAACATTGTTTATTAGTGCTCCGCTCCTATTGGTCTTAGCGTGATGATATATAGCCTATAGCCTCCCTCGATAAACGGACTATCCACAACTGAAATCATTTTTCAAGTCGGACCAGCGGTTCCTGAGATTAGCGCGTTTAAACAAACAAACAAACTCTTCAGCTTTATAATATTAGTATAGATTTTAAAGTGTTTTTATATGTTTTTACGATACGCCATCCTTTGGTCCGTCTTAGACTTTGTTTACGTCCGGTTCGACTCAAATTTTGGTAGTTCCAATTGGCGCTAAGTATCAACGAAATGATGACAATATGAGACTATTATCAATATATTGTAACTATGTTTTAAAAATATAAACATTATCAATGTATATCAGTATCGTCAACACGACGAGTTTTTTTCCACACGGTATTAAAATAATATCTTTGGTCTTAACTTTAAATAAACGGTTCGTAGCAATAATTTTTCCTTTAATTCAGTTATGTTTATGTATTAATTTTCTCAGTCCTAATTCTTATGTTTTTGATAATCACAAACTTACATACTTTCATCCCTTATTTTAACCCCTTTGGGGTAAATATTCCAATAACACTTTCTTAGTTCGTGCTCGAAATTCCAAGTTTGTAAACAGAGGTTCAAGGGTCCGTGTCAATTAGTCAATCATATCATATCAAGTACATATTTACATTCGTATAAATTCTACACTATCTATCCCATTTCGTAAAGCCGTTTTGACATATTATAGTAACAACCAATCAATACATCTATCCTAAGAAACATTTACATTTCTGATTATTTTCATATGTGAGCCTGTCAAAATGACTCTACTCTGCCTGATGGAAAGCATAAGCGAATCCGAGAGTGGTGGTCACCATACTCATTGCTGATGCAGACAATGCAACAACGCAGCATGGTGATTCACACTATGGTGACCTATTGAGACGCTTCTGCATCATTGATGGACGTTTACATTTTTTTTTTATAAAGATGACTCCCGCGTTAGGAATAAACACATGAAATGGACACAAATAACACTTAATAATAGAAGATAAATGTTACCTGGTGGTCGTGGATGCGCGGTGGCGTGGTGCTGCAGCGTGTTGGCGATCTGGTGGTGTTGGTAGAAGGGCAGGAAGGGCGCGTGGAAGGGCGCTGGTGGGGGCGGCTGCAGGCGAGCCTTGAGTTCCTCGGCTGACCCGGCGCCTGATGACGATGACTCTACGTCTGAGACACCACTGTCGGCTGGCGACGGGGGGAGGGATCCTAAGACAATAGAAACGTACTTATTATTTATTTGTCTTTAGAGCGATATAGGCTTTTTTGTATGTATATGTATACTACCTATATACTTAATTATTTGTTTTTTGTTAAATTATAAACTTATTAAATAAAAACACACTAACACATGTATTCTTCTTCAATACTCAGTTATAACTATCCTCTTTCTTGTTGAAAATAACGATTTATCAAGAAAATATTTTTAAGTTTAAATAAAGTTCTTAAACCATATATAATTAAAATATCCGTCCATATATTTAATTACTCCATTTTTTATCACCTTTAAATGATGAGAATGTCTTTTATAATGTTTAATCATAATTATAATATGCATCTTTGAGAGAAACTATCCATAATTGTATACCAGTTTCAACTTATTATAGCGAGGGTCGTGAAACGCATATATTTGCATCCCGCAACCCTGCAAATGCAATTACTTACGGGGGCCTTTGAGACCCAACGGTCACTTTATGAGATTAACCGTTAGAAGGCGAATTTCTCAGATGCACCGGCCTCCACCTGCTTCGGCGAGCCTTTTATGTGGGAATGTCCAGTGCTTGGATTATCGCAAGCACACCGTTTTAAGATAATTTACAATTATGGAAATTTTAACTCTTTATGGACTTGAGTAGACGAAGGGTTGCTTTTTTGGCGTCTTTAATGCAAATGGTTTTGGGGTAAATTATGGTCGCAATTTTTGTAGTTGGAGATGTTTTTTTATTATTGTTATGTTAAATGTAGTTTATTTTATAACGTTTTTGTCATCTAAGTTGCAGAGCAGCTGTTCATAGTTGACCGTTGCAACTGAATTGCTGATTAAATTAAATTAATTTCATTTTCTAGACAGGTTCCTTGAAAAACAATCAGTTTACAAATGAAATACTTACTACATAAGAAACTTTTTTCTTTTATCAAGACGTTGCCTTTCTTTGCACGAAATAGAAAAAAGTTGATTGAAAAAAGTTTTTAATCTGTCCATCTGATCGAAGGGATAAACTTTCTCATGTCGGGCCCTACGTTTGACGCATAACGGTTGTCCGGTATTTAAATAATATAATCAACGAACGAGTAATAGTAGAAAGCCGTGTATTCATATTTCCTTGACCATTGAAACTATGACGGGTATAAAATGACCATTTGACCGGTGTGTGCGAGTCGCTGTCCACACCCTTTTGTGTCTATTGTTAACCCTTCAATGCTATAATGCATGGGAATCGGGAAGCAGAGGCCCTCGGTCACTTTGACCATTTAAATTGAGAACGCTTGAAATAGGATAAACAACACTATTAAACATTCCGTTCCTTTATTTCTTTAAGGTTTTTTTTTCATTTTATCGGTTATAGTCCCTTTTGATCATGTTTTCTTAATGCTTTGCTGATGTTCTGTCGGGATTGATAAGGATTTATTAAACCAATCTAAAATATTTATCAATGTTTACCTTTTTCTGGTGTGTATTAAGTAGCTGCGTTAAAATCTCATATCTCAAAAAAAAAAGTTTAAAAAAAAACAAATATTTAACCTAACTTATTATCATATCGTCATTTTAATATTTTATGAAATGGCAGAAATGTTGGCATTTAGAGTGAATTGTAAAACTGCAATCGTATACATCATGTGAGGAACGAAATTTATTTATAACCGTCGGCCTGATGATAATTGTTGATTTAAAATATTTGTGCAAAGTACGAATTTAAGAGAAGTACATGAATAAATTTACCGAAATTTAATTAAATTTAGTAAATTTCACACTTATAATTAATTCAGTGGCATGCGCATACGCACATCGCAGTAGTCTTTCGTTCCCAAGCATTAAACAAAGAGCATTTGGCACCCCATCCCGTCCAGTTGTCACGTCGGACACACGGACTGACCAACGGCCGTATATCGAACACGGAACGCTATTGTGTCAACCCTTTCATCTCGCGTATCAAAATAATAATAAATTAACTATAAATAATGACCGGGTCTTACAGACCCGGGGGTAGCGATTGTCCAAGATCTGGTCTACTGGTCGGTACGGAATGTGGTCCCATTAGTAAAATATCATAATGATGACCCTTCCTTAATCGTACCATCTTTATGGAGTGAGCCCTCTTCATAGGGTTTTGTTCGGAGCCGCGTTAGACCATAATCCAACGGGTCTAAGACATCGCCATTTTTTGCATATGAATAATATTGTGTGGTTGTTATATAACGGATTATGTTACACGTGGAGAGCTGGTACTTCCCTGGTGTCGAAATTTATGCAAGGTTATTTATATATACAATGGTTTATTGTCAGTTTCTAATGAGTTATGAGTGATTTATTAGCTTTTATGATTCAATGTGGAAAGTGATGTTAAGGTTTTGTTTTATTATATAGTTTGATTAAACTAGGTACAAATATAGGTTGTCAGTATTGCGTGTATAGTGTTTAGGTAGTGCACTATGGATTGTTATGTCGTATAGGATATAAACCACTGTAATGATAAATACAATCACTAAAACTTGAAAGGGTGTGATGTTAGCTCTCTATAATCTATGGAATTAAATTAAATTAAGATTATATTTTCTCCTCACTTTTACTTTTCATAATTTAATATAATATACATAACCAATTAATATTTTTTTATGAAATTAACGAAAGTATAGATATTTAACATAACGTTGAATTCTTTTCCAGTATCATTTTAATTTGGAACTGGTATTCTAACTAGTTTAAAGTCTCCTTCCTCCATTCAAGTACAACTAAATTTATCAAACGTCACCCTTACAATTAAAACTCGACGTCGTACAGAGTATCTCTTAGTGTCCCTTTGTAAATCTGCCATTGTCATACGTCTCCTTTAAGATGGTAATTCAGTTTAGAATAACACCACAATGACCGTACACTATACGTTTAACCCGTTGGTCACCGCAGTACATTATATAGTCCAGTACACCCAGTACATAGCTATTGAGACGCGTATTGTTAAAAATTATTATCAAGCGGAAATGATACTCTATATCATTGGTTTTGCACGATAAAATAAACAGAACATTATCTAAATCATAGGTAGTACGATTAAAATATCAGATAATTATTTTTGCAATACTAATGATTTTGAGTGTTAGAATATTTAGACTAAGTTTAATACTGAGGTTCTATGACCGGACAAATATAGGCAGATGATGACAATAGACATACATCCTTTGTCGTATGCGAGCTATTATAATTAACCCTTACAATATTCGCCGATTGCAAATCGAGTCCACACACAATACTAATACCGACAATGGGTTGCGTTCGCGCACCCACGCGTGACATTCTAATTTCAAAGTGTCAATAGCTCCGGAAAGCCGCTGGATCGAATTGAAAAGAAGAAAGAGAGAACACTATGTGTCAAAAAAGGACAGCTGCACGAGATTAGCGCTTATTGTGATGGATGACGTGGCGATTTCACAGTGCAAGGTGCATTTTAACCCATTTTTGCGTAAAAACTTGGCATTTGGAAATGTGGGTAAGGAATGAGTGGTGCAACATGCGCAAGCATCTGCGCTGTTCAATTGTTTGGTTAGGATGTTGCATATTTAGATAGATGGGTCTCAATGACCTGGTGGCGGCTTTGCAAGGGTTGCATTTGAAAGGTGCCGAAATGTGGATCGATTTAAGGATTGTGATTTTTTTCTTTAAATATATATTTATATGGTTCTTCATATTTGGAGACTTTCATTTGTTATTTATATTTGATGTAATATCATGAGTTTTAACATTGATGTATTAATATATATTTTTAAGAATTGACATTATATCTGATTGGTTATGCAATCGAATATTAAAATCAGCTACAAAAATTTTGTATAGAAGAAAATTCAGTAATACAACATTTAGGACATCTGCACACACAATTATATTTTTAATTAAATATATTCTAGTTCCAAACAAAAATTTATAAATATGGACAAAACGTCTTTCAAAAAAGATGACGGCGCAGTATTCTATGTACAATGTGTAAGAAATGACAGAATACTGAATTGTGCTATTTTAAAATTCATAACAATTGAATAATGAATTCATCTTACACAAACTGTTACTCATATCTGTTCAAAGTGTACTATCATGAATGCCATATATTTGAAATTGAATTTGTGCAATTGAGTGACCGAATAGTGACATAATCCATCAAAAACATCACATTGCGTAATAAAATACATTTCGTTACCCCTTTCAATGAATAGTGTATATTGTTGGGGTACAATCCACCCGCACGCATTGGGGGGTTAAGTGCTTTTTGGGTCCAATATGCCCATGAGATTTGGACATCTGCGCGGAATGTTGCAAGGGGTGACAGATTAAAGTTTTGTGTTTAAAATGCTACATTTTGGTCATTAAAGCGTATATGTAATAGGGTTTTACAGTCACAGACTATAAATATATGTTTTCTTTATGATATTAGGGACTCGGCTCTGCTTCGCACTCAAGGCAGCAATTTTTGAATTTCCTCTACTGTAGTATACACCCAGCCCACACGCCTACCACTGTAACTCCTGTACACCAGGATCAGGACAGCAGTGACCAACGAACACACTGAGTTAGGGCACTCGGAAAGTAACAGGAAAAATGAAACGGAATAAAACTGGAGGTATTAGAAATATAATAAGTCCAATTCCCTCCTAAGCAAACCGGGAGATGAAATGAGTCAGTTTAGGCAGACACCTTTTTCAAACTGGGAAGCACCACGTACAAAATATTATGGGTCCTAAGTGAGTTATATTTGATGACTATAAAATATATGGCAGAATCGTTCAAACGCACGGAAAGTAATCGCAGTTGACACAAGATCTCTCTAGCATACCCCCAAGATGTAATTTGTAAGCTATTTAGCATTATGTTATGTTCATTGTACCAAAGACTACATTTCCAAAGGACATGATGAGCTGACTGCTGACAACTAGAATCAGCTGTTGAGCATTGATACAATGGTGAATCGACGAATAATAAATAAGTGTAGTTTGGTCTTAAAGTTACCTGTAAGAAATTGAGTGACACAGTGATCCACCTCGAGCCACCTCGTCCGGTAGAGGTGGAGCCCCTTAGATGATTCGTCCCGCCATTGTTGCCATATAAGGTCGTTATAGACATTGGACTGCTGTTGAAACAGTCTTATGATTTAATCGCGGTCCCGTACGCCCAAAAAATCGCATTCCATGTTTTCTAGTGTGTCCGTCCTATATGCCTTGCAAGTCGTTGGAATTAAAAATCCGTTGAGTACTTTCAAAGATCTGAGCGAACAGACAGCGGTAACGATTTAGTTTTATTTATTTATTTAGGTATACCAACAGCACACATACGATACACTTTTAAAAAATATACAATAATATTATCTATGCATGCCTATTACAGGTACACGCAATATTCACCATATGAGATAAAATGAAATACGTCTAACAAAACAGTAGTAAACAGGAGTAAGGTAACTTTTACAACATTAAGTATAGTTTAATTAAATGGCTATGCTTCGTATGTGTAGACTACGTATAAAAAATCAATAAAGTGATGTTTATACTAAGAAAGATACCATAAGTACTTTAAGATACTTTTAGTTCTGAAGACATATTTTCACGGTATTTTTATTCTGTAGCTTTATTATAAGAACTTTTTTCAAGTTTATACAGCCAAGATTTCTTCTTAACCAGAAATTTTTCGTAGATAAGAAATTCTCTACGGAGAAAGGTTATACACACAGGAAAATTAAAATGATTTAGTAGAATCGACGATGGGCCTATTATAGTCTAGTGGTTAGTGAATCTGACTGCTAAGTAAATCAAATGAACTTTTTTTTTTTTAAAACAACTCCTGCATTAGGAATATACATCCTGTGTCGCGGGGGACTTTACAAACATATATGTAACGGACACAAAGAACACCCAGGCTCAGGACAACATTTTGTGGATCACACAAAGTGATGTCCCACGTGGGATTTGAACCCACGGCACTTACTTACACACTGGTGCAGTAGTAAGCGGCGTAGTGACCGCTTAAACCACTAGGCCAACCGTACAGTCAATATATATATATATATATAAATATTACAGTTCAAAGAAATTAAATAAGAAAGCCATAACATTCGGTACATCGTTTATCTCTTATATAATATATTCTGCCCGAAAATAATAATCTAATCAACCTATCTAAAATGTTTCGATTCTTGATTAGATTGCAAATTGAAATCAATGAAATATATTACTTCATTGATTTATTCATATTTGGTGATACCATTCTTAAGATATCGTTCGATTACTTAATTGTTTTCAATTAATCTTACGAACTATTCAAATCCATGTCCTACACCATTTTCTACTAATTACGTACTTTATAAACGTCATTTTAATAATATCACCGATGAGTTATTACTGCAACACTTATAAGGGCCATGATGTTACCATTAATGTAAAATTTATTATAGCGTAGCATAGATTTCAAATATAATGTTTGTTAGTATTACCTTTTGGTTTAATAAGCAACTTAGTTGTATTATAAACTATACATATTTAATCAAATGTGTTTGTCGTGAAACCAAGGCATTAATTGTTTTTGTTTTGTAAATTAAATTGTTATGTACATATTTATAGAGACTCCGATAACTTTAAATTTTTCGTTACTACTGCTGACCTCAATAAAAATGTAAGTATATTATCCTTAGACAGTTTTTTTTTTATTAAAAATCAATAACCAGAAGTCATATTTCAACGTCCGAGTGACCAATAATACAAATAGCATGCCTACATGTTCCATATTACTAAATTTCGTGTTACTAGATGGTCCCTGGAGCGATCGTCACCACGGTAAACACATGCTCAAGACTGAGTAATGTCTGACGCGCACACTTGCACAAATACTCAAGTGTTGTAATTGTAGGCTATATAGCTGTGTGTGTCTGTAGGCCTTCAGTGTGCGTGTCTACGGCTGTCGTCGGGGGCACGCAGTGCGGGCGGAGGCGGCAGTCTCGACTGCCGGTCATGACATTGGGCGGGCGGGCGGATCAGCTGACGGCGGTATCGATTCCCAGGCCACTTCCTCTTTGTTCTTTATGATTTTTTCATAGCGAGCCTCTAAGTTTTGTTATGACGCCCTAAGCCGGCACTTTACAAATACTAAATAGATAAAGGTTGAACGCAATGATCTCGAGAATTAGCCGTCTGATATTGAAAAAACTTTATGTATTTGACAGACCAAATTATGAACAGATTTAAGAGTATAATAGTAATTTACTGTTTTTTTATTTTAGATTAGTCTTTTGGGAGCATGAAACTTAATAATTGATACATATACCTATTTAACCTTCTAAGCACGGAAAATGTACCTTTTTGGCTTAGTGATAGACGAAACAGTACATTTAAAAGGTAACTTTGTACATAAGTAACGTAATTGTAGAACTACTAGGAATATATAAACACATAGCTATGTCTTATACATGCGTGTGTACCTTACTCAAGTTTTCATGTCGCGTTGTTGAATCCTATATATTCTGGCTTTCATGTTCCCCTAGTACCTAGGCTTAGCACACACGCGAACCTAGCATGTTTCGTAAGCTTCTCCCTACAGCCTTAAAAGGAATACTTGAGCAGTGTCTGATACATTATAAATGTTCGGCAAACATCTGAATGAATACGCCCCGAAATTTCACGTCAAATCATTAAATGTGTTCTTGTCTGCGATTTAAATCCCTTGAGATTAACTGTGCTATTTGTTTTATACAAATTACTATTATATCTATTATTTTGAAGAGTACTATTATTCAATAATAATGCATATGATAAGGAGGTCGAATACTATAGAGAACTTATCGGGTACAAGACAATAATCTTTTAGATACTCTTTGTTTTGGTATGTCTGTCAGATCATGGAACTCAGAAGAACCACGCACAAAAAAGAAAATTATACGATTGTATAGTGGTTTTCGCCTTAAATCATACACATGTATCATTCAAAATTATATAATAATTATCAATTGTGGTTGATCGACGTCATTACATCCTCACGTCAATGAAGAGCTAGTAAATGATGACACGACAGATTTTAATTAAATATTTTATTTATAATGCCATTCAAATATCGGTGTCCATGACGCGGGAACGTCTATCGACTTCCTCCTAGTCTGACTCTCCTGCAATAATATGCGGTTGTGAATCATTTCCTTACGTAAGTAAATGTCTTCGTTTTGAAAAAGTTCTACCAAATTGAGACTAATATATGTAATAACAAATTGTGTGCATGGGTGGCTAACTACGCGGGGTGTTGTGGATTCGTTCCGTCATGTGACAGCATTTTGTGGGATCCATCAACAATTTATTCTAAGTCTGGGTATTCTTTGTGCCTCTTTCATGTAAGGTTGTAAAGTCTCCCGTGACACCGTATATACATATTCGTAGTATGGACGTAAACTTTTTTTAAAAAGAACACGATAATGAAGAAAAAATGCGGTGTAGTACGCGAGTACACTAGTACTTATACTATATAAACTCAACAAATATACTCAAAACTAGAGAACTTATATCTCTCACATATAACATTAAGCGACTCTCCTTAGAAGGCGAGCAGTGACCTGAAACACGTGTAAAGCTGCTTTTAGGTATGTTTGTGTGCGCCTAAGAGGACCATTTGTTTTCCTGTGTATTACATTACGTCAATTGGATTATATATATACGATTAGATTAAATCTTTCACGTCATATCAGCCAATACCTAGAGATATTTTTGATAAACCAGTAAGTACTAATTTGAATATAAATACAAACATCAAACAAAGGTTTATCTGTTGTCATGGGACGATTATCAAGTCTGCCATTTTAAACGCTGTTATAAATTTAATAATCTAAATTAGGATATACACAAGCGTAATGTTTATTAAAGCTTTAAAATATTACTTCTGTTAATATATACAGATAAAATTAAATTAAATGTGGTAAAGGAAACCAAATTTTTTATACGACATTACAAGATGGCCGCGTCCGGAAATTATTTTAAATTTTCGGCAGATCTGTTCTCAACGTATCTCTGCAAACAAGTAAAATACTTACAAGTTTTTGAATTTAAATTGTATAATAAATATTTCTGATTATGACAAAAATACTTTTGCGATAAAGAGACACAATAATAAAATGTATCTGTCATTTCAATTATTTGAAATTGGAACTCATGATCGTACATTCAGTCATAGACAAATAATTTTATTTTATAAATTATTTTGTTGTTTTAATATTGTGATATTAACCTGCGTCGGATGTTAGAATATTGAGCCCCGTTCCGAGAGCGTAGTTATCCCTGTTTAATATCCAGTACGGTAAGCTGTAATTTCCGTTGTCTGTCAATACAAAATGTCTATCTAGTACTACAATTTTATTGATAATGCTGTAATCTACCAAATATTTATGACGTATTACCGCGGAGTTTTACTAACGATTCATTGCGTACGTGAAGAATTCAGGTTATTTCTGAATCGTGAATATAGTGATGTCGTTTTATTGCCCATAAAACCTGTTATTCTTATTCATTTATTACGACTAAGTATTAATATTTGCAGTAAAGTCGGTTAGAATAAGAACTGAGACACTACACTTTTAGTTGAATACTAATCAGTTTAATATATTCTTAAGTCATATTTATATTTTTAATTTTCTTTTATGGCGCAGACTTTATTAAGTAATGTTAAAAGATAGGCTTTTTCTATAACTGGTGATATTTATTTAAGGGTCTTATGTTCTGAACATTATTTTAGTCCGTGGTGTTCAAGTTATCTCTATAATAAAAGAGATGCATGATATGTATGTATATCACTATAATATGAGAGATGAGATGATGAAGAGGACTAACCTGTATTAGGAGTGGAGTAGAGGTGATGCCGGGGTCCAGGACCCGGTGCTAGCAACAGCAGTGCCCGGCTGAGTGAGCTACGCGCCAGCGGCAGACCAGTTGTTTCACCGTCTACTGCAACAAAGAAAACCGACTGTTATTCTGCAGTCTATGTCATGGAAATCGATGTTTGAAAAGTGTCGATGTAAAAAGTGATTGTGTTGTTTATTTTGCCCATGAAAAACTGTCAAAATATAATTTGTACCACATTCTTTCAATGTAATGTATAACAATAAAGCGAATTTTAAATATCAAACTTAACAAAAATTTTAACTATGTCACAGCCAGCCATTTATTTCCGTTAAATAATTAAGCATAGTTTTCAAGTATATTTCAATATTAAGACTAACTTTCTTTACAAACCGCCAGCTTTGAAATCAGAGGATTTAAGGCCTTCATCGAAACCAAAGACTTAGGCAAGTCGTTAATCAAGTTATTTACAGGTTGAACTTTGTAAAACCGCGGGAGAGGTGTGACTTGTCTACGGTATTTCTCGACGATTCTTTTTTAAATGTATATTTTGACTGTAGTTTTTAGGATCTACAAAAAATATGTAAATAATGTTTACGTTTTTTACAAGTTCCCTTTTTCGTATTGTTATGACTGTATAATCCCTTATCTACCCAAATCATATACTTAAATGGTTGAATATTGTTTCTAAATAAAGATGTAGAATACTTTTAGTTTATAATTATAGTGTGTTTCGTAAAATATATGCCAACAACGTCTAAATGTTGTCATTAGAAAAAATAGAAATTTATTTACATAATTGACTTATCTCTTTTTGACACATTGTAGGCTAAAATTTCAATTTGTATTCAAGCTGAATTTATTCATGGAATTTCTGAAATTGTAAGGATATAAATGTATATTTTCGTCTCAAATAAGTTGTGAGTAGTTACGTATCAAAAAGATTTAATATAAATCATGTTAATTCATATGCTTTGTTTATTTGCACTGTAATAGTATTATTTTATCGTCTTTGTGGTATAAAAATTATATCACTTCAAATGCTACTATTACATTAAGAATTTTGTCGCTTTTAAGAAAACGATTACAGAATATAAATATACACTTGCAACACTAGGGACATCACTCAAGTGTTGACAACGTATAAAAAGCTCTCAAATTCATGTCACTTAAAAACTCTAATCTGACTACGAGTTTACGGCAAGGAGTAACGTAAAGCCAGGACGTCCGAGACCCAGTGCCACCTAAAATATCCATTTACATCCAACTTGGATCATTAAAGAACACTCAAAAACTTGACGGGTGACGTGTACCTTCGAAATTACCGCAAAATCAATATATATTCTATACAATCTGGGTACATCCTCGCCAGACGCTTCCGTGCGCCGACCTTGTACCACCACTCCCCCTAAAATATTCAACTACCCACCTGTTGTCTCGTTCTACCCCCGAGGATACATTGCGCAGGTTTGACGCATAGAGTAGGACGGGTGGCTTTCCCCTTTCGCTTTTTCAGGTCGAAGTGTCTAGACGTATTTTGAACTTTTTACAACGGCCACATTTGGTGGTTGATACCCGTTATCAGTAACCATGCAAATGGTCGACACGCGAACTGCACCATGCAATGAGATTTGTTTCAGAAACAAGTAATATTTTCTTTTGAAATTCAAGTTTTATCTTGATATGAGGGTATTTCAAGAAATTGTTAAAATATCACGCGATGTACATTAATACAATGCATAATTATTTAAAGAATTGTTAAGGATGTTAAGTCGCAGTTTTTAGTTTCACATACATCTCACCTCATACACGGCAGTCCGATTCTAAGCTAAGTTGGTTTGCCATGTGAGAGATGTGTCAAGATTGTGTTATTATTATCATATAAAACAGTTCCAGAACAAAATATAGTAGTTTAGCTTAGCTAGAGAGTCCTTTCATTCAAATAAAAAAAATATAGACACAAATCCAAAAGTAATAAAAGTAGAAATAGCTTCATTGAAGGCGCAATTTCCTCACACAACTACTATAGAATAAATTCCGTATTACTCACGCAAACAAACTAAATTTATCACCATTTATCAGTGAAATTCAAATCAGTTGTATTTCAATTACAAAGATTTAAAAACAGATGCGAAATAAGGGAGAATGCTTGAGTGGATTAGACTCCTCCAGGCGTTGGTGAGAGTTTAATATGTTCTAGTCTAAACTTGGAAAATACGAACTGGATGTATATTGTATTTCCACAAACAAAATTTTATTTTTATCCCTTCGAGAACTGATGTCACACCAATGAAGTTTTACCTCATGCTATGTGCAGTAAACCATTTAAAACAGAAATTAAAAATCAGTATAAAAAAATGCAGGGTTTTTAGAAAGGGCACGAAACACAAAGAATTTTGCAGTTGGCTTCCTTTGCTTCTATTTGGAAATAATGTAAAAATAAAGTAACAAAGAGGGTTTTTCACGTTTTAATCATGATTAAATTTCGTTTGCAGTGTCTCTGAAAGATTCGAAAGGCATTCAGGTTTATATATATGAGTTTCGTAGTGCAAGCGAGTTGCTATCGTGAATTATTCAGCACTAGGAAAGAAGGCATTGCATACTTTAGTCATTCGATTCCCGAGTTCAAAGAACTCTGTGAACATTTTACGTAGAAAACAAAAATAAACTCACTTTAAATGAAATAGGTCAAACTGAAGTCTTACAAATTCGTCTATTGACACAAAAATATGAAACGCAATCTTTCCACATGAATTTTCCGTTTTAGCAATTCGTTACGTCATCAAAAAAGTATTAATATTTCGTTTTCGTAAAGTTCGAATTACAAAATGTTCTTTTTTATATTGTTATGTTCTAATTTGAAATTTGGGAACTTGGCTTTGATGAAATAAAAAGGAGTTTCAAAACTTTATGAATTGTGACACTAAACGATATGAAGTTGCTTGTTTTTTTTGTTGTTGAACAACAAGGGCTAAGCAATCAATATGATCTGCCATTATCCAGCCGATAGCGCCTCAGACAAAGACAAATCTCTCTTTGATAAATAACAATTTAGGTTATACGGGTAATACCCATGACCCAACGTTTTTGTCATTCAGACCGACTAACACTCGACCGAATAGGAAATAGCTTAGGCTTTGTAACTCATTATCGTAGAACGCGATAATCAATATTCATAGAAAAACAAACGTATGTTCTCACGTTGTTTTTTATAGGAGGCGATAGGTAAAAGCGGGTGACTTTATACTGAAACTCGTTTTATTACAAATACAAAAATGTTCACTATAAAAGATTTAATCATAAAACTAAATAGTAACATGTATTCGTTGGGTCGCAAGCTCCTTCCTATAAAAGACCGCCACGAAAGCTAAAGCGTGCATTGCACCGAACAACATACCAACCATATTTCGCGTGTATTACCAGCTCAAAATAATAGAGCTGCAGGAAGGGGGTGCCGCCCCGTGCATTCACCTGACCACCCCAACCTCTGCATAACTTATGCAAGTTTGTTAATATTTCAGCGCTGCAGGAAAGTAAAAGTTGTTTTCAGTTAAATTACACTGAAGCTGTGTCTGAAGCTGACTCTTTATGCATAGACTGCGGTCCCTGAAGCTTTAGTTATTATACATCTAATTTGTTGAAATTAGTTGTGTTATTACAAAAACTAGAAATGTCTGTGGTGACGCTATATTGGCAAGTTTGTACGTGTATAAATAAAGTTATTAGGCATACGGTATGTGGTTTCCTTTATAAAAAAAATATTTTCACCATAAATAGAAGCCATTCAAAATTCAAAACCTGTTATAAACGTTCTTTAATCATTGAATATTAGACAATCAGATAAAATAATTTGCGCCTCTCATAAAGTGTCCCCAAGCGCGCAAGTTCAAAGCGTTTATATTTCTCATATGAACGTAAATCGCTGTTTTAATTATTTCCTGTCGCTTTTTTAAAGTATATATGAAATCTTCGCCCGGCATTTATGCGAACTCTTTGTGTTGCTGTAAAAATAAGGTTGCTAAATTTATAATTGTTGTATGCAGATGGGTGAGGACGTCACATTGCACTGCAGCCAATTGTAATTTAAGTGTTTGTTAAAATAATGGATTTCACGTGATAATGTCGTGTTCGGGGCGAAACGTATTGGAAAACAAGATATTCAATTGGCATATCTCTTTAAGACAGGTGTTTGACGCAATCGTCATTGCATGTGTTAAGCAAGGATGTTTGCTACCTCTTAATAATAACGGATGCAGACAGATGTTTAGAAAGCCGAAAACGATTGACCGATCGTGCAAAAAACGCTTTTGTGTATAAATCTAAAGTATGAAGTAATCTTGTACAAAGCAAACATAGATATATATATTTTTCAGTTCTCGATATGTAGAGCCGGATTTCCCCTGGCCTTTTCCTAACTGGGTATTACCGTAACGATCTTTGTAATGGCCGCTTGCCAGATTGTTACTGTACACAGGTTTATAGGCAGGACGTCTAGGCTTTACAAACCATAGATATGTATTTTCTTTTTAAATTTAGTTTCGAATTCGGGTAAAGTTTTAATTTTATTAGTACATTTGACAATTTCTTTTAACAACGAATCGTTATTTTTTAAATACTGGATATAAGCCTCTCCTCCTATTAGACAGGAGGTTTTAGCATAATAATAATAATGATTTTTTCTATAATATAAAAAGGAATCATTACAGTTCCTGAGTTGTGTCCACTTATATGGTAGTGTGATGCTCAGGATCCAATAATGGTCATCGGCTGGAAATGGTTAGGACACAATAAGCGAATACACGTGCTTGAATAACGTCACTCGGTTTGAATTCAACGAAACGATCAACGTACGCGTTAACCAATGATTTAAGCCCACATTTGTTAGCATTTCAATTGTAAATTAGACTCTTATTTTGATAAAGTTTTTAGAAAATATGCTGAAATTTCTCTTTTTTGCTTTTTTCGCGAATTTCGCTTTTAATTTTGGCCAGTGAACGCTTGATGCCTGTGCCTTGTGGGTTATTATAAAGAGATTGAGGAAAATGGTTTCAAATAATAGCAAATTGAGGCAATGATAATGATTTCGGAGCGAAGCGAAGACATTTGTTGATGCACATAAATATGATTTCTTGATGTTTTAATATGGGGCCTGATTGTTGATTACTCTATTTTGTTTAGTATTTTAAGCCGGAGTTCTGATTTTTTCTGATTTTGATGGAATAAATATAAGTATTTATTTAGAAACAGACTTAGTATTTAGAGGCTGTGTGTGGGATGCGTACTCTAGTAACTTTTTAATACAATTTTACTTTGTACTGACGATGTGGTAGTTAGAAGAAAATTAGTCACAAACTTCACTTAGTCGGTTCCTTAATGCACATAGACAAAAGTTAGCAACTTTTTGTTGTATGAAGTCGATCAGAGTAAAGCTCATGTGATTTAGGGGTATGCATAAAAGAAAAATGTACAACTGATACAATAACATCAGGATTCTATCTGAATATCGATTTGCATATTTGATGATATTTAGCAAAGGCAAGAGCAATGGAATTTAAACCCTTTGGAGCTAAACATAAGGCTAATTCGAGACTGACAATCACTTTCGGCAAATCTTTACCGAGATGTCTGACGTCAGACTGTTACATCCGGGAAGCTATGCTATTTCGAACGCGAATCTTCGTCCAGAGTTGTGACCCTTCATTGAATGAAAACGTTACAAATCTGAGGGTTCAAGTTTTATTGGGCGCTTGTGGAGCAAATATTGCTCAAAGTGTGTGCTTGTGTGTGTTGGTTGTATACGATTGTATGAATGTGCACGTTTGAATAATGTAATCACTCTTTTAATGGCGGATTGAGCTTAAATATGTAGCCGGTATATGAATTTAATCATGTTTATTTAAGTATTAAGTTTTTAGTTAGACAGGGAACGGATACACGTAGTTAGAGTGAGAAATGATACCTATTTATTTATTTTTATTAAATAGTGGGCAAACGAGCAGACGTATCGCCTGATGGTAAGCGATTACCGCCGCCCTCAACACCAGAGGCGTTACAAGTGCATTGTCGAACTTTGAGGGATGAGAAGGGGGATGCAGGGAGGGGTTGGGGTATGGGCCTCCGGTATCCTCAATCACTCGGTGAAACATAGCGCAAGCATTATTTCACACCGGTTTTCTGTGAGACCGTGGTATCACTCCGGCCGAGCCGGCCCATTCATGTCGAAGCGTGGCTCTCCCACGAAAAACTTTTATAAAATGTCAATTGCGGAAATGAGATGAAGCAATATCTTTTGTCATCTTAAATTTTTATTCATAGTAATTTCTTCTCCAGAAAGGTTCAAATCACAAATAAATTATTCTGAAATCACGTAAACTACTTTCTTGCAATGCAGTTTGATCATTGGCTCATTGATACTCATAGTAACTCGACAATTACCATCCAAAAGTATGATAGTCTCTAAAAGTAATATAAACCATTACTTTGTTTTTTCCCGTTATTATATGGACACTAATGATTAAAGAATTCACGATATAAAATTACTCATAGAGATGTGATATATTATTCTAGACTACATAATCATGATTGATTAAAGCGTTTGTACATAAGAATAGGCATTGAATCTCTCACCATAAAATCAATTTAGGTGTAGTTGTCAAGCATAACAAGGATCCTTGACGATCTTGTTGAATTTCTGATCACGGATGCGCAAGCGCACGTACGCGCCTCTACTTGTAATTGCTTACAGATAAGACGTATAATAAAGAAATATTACTATATTTAAAACGAAATGAAACACGGATATTTTATTCTTAAATACATATTTGTATAAAAATTACAAATTTAAAAACATAAAAATAAATGTTTATAAAATGTGCAAAAAGTTAGCATGAAGTAGCATAGACATCGCGTGGAAGGCAGATTCAATATGGCGGTGGAAAAGCGCGGGCACTTTCCCCACGGGAAACGTAAGAAAGTGGCGTTAGCAGCCGCGAAATGGAAACTGTCGCGATTAATACTGATAACATATTTATCTGCCGGCTTTAATAACTAGCTGCTGAGTAGAACAATGTGGAGGCACATACAGATATGAACGATCAGGAGTGACAGTAACGCGGGAAAGTTGCAAATCACTCAATGCATTTGAGTATATTTTAACACCGATTGAAAATGAAACAACATTCCATTTTTAAATATCGAAAACTCTTTTTATACGTATACTAGACGTCTTGATATTAACAAGTCATTTTATCAAAGGAAATTTCGGCAAAACTAGTTTAAAACTTGTTTCTTACTATATAGTTTTATTTATGTTTAATTCTATTGAGGTTACTTTAATTAAGTGAATCTTTTACATTTAAACTCGGTAAGTAAGTTTCCACTTTTGACCTCTTTTTAAGTCTTTTGACACGACTCCGTTAAGCCACTTTATTTTTATTTTTTCAATAAAGGCGTAAGTAATACACTCATTTGCAAAAAAAACGGGCGGTTTCGATTTTCTTCCTGGCTGAAAAAAATAAAATACCAAAAACGTTTTAATCATTTGAACATGTTACTGGCCAGTTATAAAAGTGCCATAATGTTTATAAGAGTACATTCCAAATTCAAATTTTTGACTGAGCCTGGTTTTCAAAGAAAATAACTTTTAACTACATTTTGTGGCGCGAATTCCCTATAGTTAATATCGACTCTAATGAACTTTTTGACAATTTTTATTAAATTATCTGATGTCCTTGACATTTAAAAGTATTGTTATTGCTGTTTAGCAATCTCGAAAATGGTAGATAAAGTGATAAAAGCGAGCAAAATTATTGCGCTGCTTGAAGAAGGTTGCAGCCAATGCTTCGTGGCTCAGAGGCTAAATGTGAGTCGGTCGACAGTTCAAAGGACCTGGCAGCGCTATCAAGAGACCGGTTCCGTCAAGAGAAGGCCTGGTTCTGGCAGAAAGACATGTACCGAACCACGGGACGATCGTTTTCTAGTTAGTTAAGCGTTGAGAAATCGCAAATCTTCTTATGTGGACCTCAAGAACAGCCTCGAAGAAGTAAGAAATGTGCAAATTAGTCTATGGACGGTCAGGAGGAGGCTTCTCGCTGCTAATATACACAGTCATCGCCCGGCACACGGCCCTAAATTACTCCGTGGACATCGAGCTGCCAGGCTTAGCTTCGCTCGAAATTGTGTGTCATGGACTCATGAAGACTGGGGTAGGATATTGTTCTCCGATAAAGCCAGGATATCTCTGCATGGTGAAGACCGACGTCGGCGAGTGCTACGTAGACGAGGAGAACGCTTTGCAGAGGCATGTTTTGAAGAAATCACACCTTATGGAGGGGGCTCTGTTATGTTTTGGGCAGGAATAAATTACATGGATTGTACGGAGTTAGTCTTCATCGAAAACGGTACACTGACTGGACACCGATACATAACGGAAGTTCTAATTCCTTATGCACGACCCGCTTTAACCGCTCTTGGCGAAAACTCATTTTTTATGGACGACAACGCTCGCGCCCACCGGTCTGGCGATGTGGAAGCGTATATGCTAGAAGTCGGAATTCGTCGTTTGGACTGGCCAGCTAGAAGTCCGGACCTCAATCCCATAGAGCATGTCTGGGACGTTCTGAAGCGACGAGTGAGATCAGTGCAGCCGGCTACGTAGACCATCAGAGAGCTAAAGAATGTGATTACCGCGGAGTGGGAACGTATTCCCCAAGAAACCATAAAAGATATACTCGCTAGCATGCCCAGACGAATGCAAGCCATGATTTCAGCAAGAGGGGGTCACACTCAATACTAAACTTTTATCTGCTTTTAATGTATTCAAGAAAAACAAAGAAATTAACGCGTTTCATTTTTATTAGCGAGCAGGTACAATAATAGTGTTTTGAGCTTAAACATTATTTCTCAATAATTTAATCAAAATGTTATGATAAAACTGATGATACCTATTCCTTCCTAATTAATTTATGAAATTCTGAAGATAACAATACCTAAAATTGTCAAACAAACTAATAGTAACTATAAAATAGTTCTTTGCTTAAGTGCCCGTTTTTTTTGCAAAAGAGTGTATATATTACGAGAAATAAGCATGCGACACGCGTATGTCTTATGTAACAGACTCGTGACTCACGAAGGTAAGAATTAATCAGGAGATATTTGACACACCAAATATGTAATACAGTTGATTTGATCGGCACCAATAATTTCCGCTCAACAATTTGGCGCTCTTTTAAAACACCTGGACAATGATGGCAAATGTCAAATACATGTCAAACTATTATTGATACATTTAATAAAATAGTCAAGTGTGAGTCGTTCCGACCGAGAGTGACCTAGGGTTCCTTATAAACCTGTAGTTATGTAAGTAAAATTTATGTTTTTCGCAATTTTTTTGCTTTGTACCAAATTTCAAGATTCTGAGTTCTCGGGAAGTATCCTGTAAGTTTTGATTCCCTTGCAAGTGTCGAAAATTTTCAGCATATACGGCTGTATTTATTGATTGCGTTAGCTTAGAAGACCGATTTTTTCACAGCTCCACGCGTTCCTGAGAAAAAAGGTCTTGACAGACAGACGTACAACAACGTAATCTTATAAGAGGTCCGTTTTTTCCTTTTGAGGTAGGGTAACCCTAGTAAAAGTTCTGTTTTAATTTTTACTCACTATACTTTATGATATCAATAACGAAGGTACGGTTATCAGTAACACATATAGTAGCCAGCTACTATAGCCGCGGTGGCTTGAGATACGATCAAAACATTGCTATACATTTGTGTGTGTCGAGTGTGCAGCGTGTAAGTGGGTCAGGCAGGCGCGAAGGGCGAGATGCTCCTACGCTTCCTACGCGCCGTTCACCGCTCGTCTAGTGCTGAGACACGATTTGCTCTATTTCTATGAACATTCAACAATATCTTTGACATTGTATAGTATTAGTAATTGGTTTGTTTATACATATTTTTCATCTCAACATCATAGAATCGACTCGGTCTATTTGTATTGTATCGGTTGAGTTAAAGTAATTTTCAAATAAATCTTGACAAAAATACAATAATAGATCTAGATGTGTATAGTATTGATTGTTGTACAATATTGTTTATACAGACGGGCTATTTCGCAAGCTATTGTCCATTAGTCATGTCCTAAAAGTGTTACGTTGCAATAGACTTTTTTTGGGCCAACCTTGTTGGAGGAAACAACAGGTTGGAGTACGTGCAGCCTCGAACACTAACGTTAATTTGATTCACGGCCGCGGTGAGATGTAAACAAACCTTTAAAATTTGTTTTTTGTCTATGACGTTTCGGAAACGTCATTTGTGTCTATGAATATCATAGACCATAATAATTATTTCAATGTCAATGTCATTAAATTTCGTTTAAATTAAATATTTAGATTAACGGTTAATCGTTTATGGTCAAACCTTATAATTTATATGTCGTCAAGTTTAAAAGGTATATCGTATATGACGTGGCTGTAGTAGGTAGCTTTTAGACCCTTCCCCGTGACTTGGGCTTAGTGACCCAATGTTACTAACTTTGTTCCTTAAAATCCAAGTTCGTAACAACGGAGATGTGGAAGTCAGTTAGATAAGTCGATTAACACGGTTCAGTTTCATTGGAATCATTTACTTGTTTGTCAAAATGAACTCCAGATTAATGAAAGCTTTTTTCTTAATTTGAACTTTTCATTGGTACTTTCAATTAAACATAAAGGTATTAAGGAAATGTCTGGAAGTTGGATGCCAACCCTTTTATATCGAAATAATGTCAATATAAAAACAAATAATAAAACCAGTTGTTTATCATATGTAACGGTGTATTGCATTATAGTAGTAGGTTGATAAGATGCCGATAAGCTTACTATCTCGATTACGTACGATACTCAACGTAGGAAATAAGAAATAGGGGCAAGGATACTGGGTCGTTGTAGATATAACTTTATTTGTTTGTTTCGTCAATTACATTACACGTGTAAAACGTTACAACACATATCTTTGGCCTGATTTAGCGGCCGGAGCGGTAAAAAGGAAAACCGTAAAATGTGTCATCGAGAACGAAACTGCGCGTCACTACGTCCGCCATGTTTAGTGGTGCAGCGCGCGAAAGTGAGATTTAACGCGAACGGTGCATCGGAGCTCCCTTGACCCGGTTGCGCCGCCCGCACCTCCCCGCACCCCGCACTACGATAGTAAACCGAACACATAGATACTTCGTCTAGGCGCTAGGCGAGAACTGCATCATATTTACACGCAGCAACAATATATGTGTGCGTATTAATAGAACGTTCTGTTGCCAATGGAAACGTTTTCCAGAGATTTCATAGAGTCTACTATCAACTCGAATTACGATGTTTGTAAATTACATTATTGTTTCTTGGTTAGTTAATTGCTTCGTGAAGTGCCTAATTGCTGTCTCGGTTGTATTAATGTGCACATGGTTTGTGGGGACTGTATACAAAAGGGCATAATTTTGTAATTCTAAAATATATATAGTAATAGCTAATATTCATGTATGACATAATAGACCATTATGTTTACAGCAGATATCATTGGAAGCACAACCACAAATGCAGTACATTAATTCATAATTTTTCCGCTTTAAATTCTAACTAAAGAAATCAAAACCACAGACTACTGAAAATTCCCATTACTACTTATTTGTGTCGACATATGAATGGACACAAACAAAGTATGTTTATCAAATATTAAAATGCCTCGTCGCAGTTCAAACACAAAAAGGCCTGACTCAAGTTTTGTAAAACCGATGACATAATTTATCGTACAAAAACAGTGGCAAGAAAACCGGTAAAGAGTTGATAACCGGAAACGTTTGCCAATCACTACAGGTAGGCGGACGGATACCACCACGCCGCTACGAAATTGTTGCTTCACTGTACGTCACTGATTCTTATTTTATAACCTTTCTATTGCATCATTTGTAAAATAAATTACAACAAACTGTACGCAAAAAATATTTGTGTTTCATTAATTGTTGTTGTTCAAAAATTTACTTTAATTATTTTATGCAATAATGACGAACCAGAGAGAAAACAGACCCATGAAATGAATGAAGTTGAAATGACAAGTACCTTATTGTTTAAAGTCACATGTATGTGAATACCTAGTGTTTACTATGTTTAACATACATGTGACATCTAGCTAATAATTAAATATGGTCTTAAACAAATCTAGCCACATTTGTTTTCCGCATTACCTTAAAAATGAGTTTATTTTCACTTGACCTTTATGGTATGTGAAGATTGCTTCTATTTCCAATTTAGATACGCTTCGACCGATGCAGTGGGTGGTGAAGTTGGCCGGCCGGTACACGGTAAGTTACTGTTGTAATTTTAGCTCAAACTCTCGCCGGAGTTTTCGCGTTATTATACGTCAGGATTTAAGTTCAGCTTTTACAAAATGACACTATGACAAAATATTACTGTTATTTAAAGAAAATTTCTACGAAGTGCCTGAATAATACAGAAATAATAGCAATAAAACATAAATAGATACATGAATGAATAAAAAGGTATAAAACCGAAACAAACTGAGCTTTTAGACGATCGTTTTCCTGTTTACTTGCGCCCGCGCACAGTTGTAGGTCGTTCGTGTACACGTAGAGTTGCGCAACACAGACATATTCTTCTTGAGTCAGAGTTACGCTATACCAACTAGTTTTTGGCGATATTTCGTCAAGTTGTCAACTGTCGTAACACAGGACTAGCCCTTTGGATTTAATGTTAGTGTAACGGGTGTTGATCTCCGGAAACAGTAAAATACCGGCATTGCGCGCGCGCCGCCATCGGCTCACAAACAAACAAATACGGAGATATTGCAAACATTCATGAGCACATTGTTGTTGGCTAAGCCGCACGGACGCTTCCTTTGCCTGTTTTGATATAATAAACACACGTAGTATTTTGTGATCTGTGCTACAGATTACCCTGAACAATATTTTGTACTCATTTACCTGAAATGTTATAGGAATATTCTAAAACAGTTAATATATGTTTATGTTCGCTTTTTCATAAATTTTTAAAGTTTTTTTCCAAGTAGTTAGTCGACGAGGAACCGGCGCGGTTTTTGGCCGGTTACGCGCTCACCGGTCGGCGGAAACATGGGCGACATTGACATACATGCGTGTTTCGTAACAAGCGTGATGTTTGCAGTGATTGTCTACTGGATTTTTTATTTCGTGGAAAAACTCGATTTTTGGTCACTGTTCAATGTATATGTCGCATATGTTTTTACAATAAAATATAGTTATAATACCTTGTAAACTTATTTTGAGCAGGTAATAATTAACTAAATTAAAAGTTATACTTTTTTTTATTTCAAATACAACTAAATGACTAAGCAAGCTATATTTTTTTTAAGGATTCGATCCACATCCAAAACTCTTTTGAAATAGCGATGCGACCAGGATCTTTAAGCGAGTTTTTATTGAATGCCATATAATAGTACTGACTATGTACAATTCCACTTTATAGACACAATTTATCTGTTTTTTGTTTTACTTTTTTGCCAAATGTTTCAATATATTCGACCAGATAGCATTCATATCATTTTCATTACGTCCAAAATTCAAGTTATTCTAGAAAATTTTAAGAGCTGGTAACCTTAGCTGATACGGGCATCTGCCGCCAAAATATTTGTGTTGTACAACAAAATCGACATAATAATATGTTGTTTTCATAATAAGGGGTAACTTTAGCTCATTTGAAAATCTTTTCTTTTGAAATATACCTACATGTATTTATAAAATTATTTGTTGTTTGCTGTGTACGTAGGCATTATTATTGTTAGGCGACCAAACGTCATTGCCAACTAGATGTGCATATCGGTCAAGTCATGCCTACACGTAGTGTGTACACACATAAGGAAAAAAAATGTTTTTCTCTGACGTGGTAAGTATATTTTATAGTTACGTATCTCTACTTTATAATACTTGCCTAGTGTAAATTAGGTAGTAATTGAATGGGGACCTATTTATTAAATACAGTCTAATAGTCAGTAGTCAGTTCTGATTTCATTCTTATATATTTCGTATAAACCTTGAATAGATATACCTTAGTAAAAGTTGCGGTATATCGTAAAATTTGATTAACAAACATGAGATTTTATAGTCAATCTCAATATTTTAGTTGCTGTAATGGCGGATCAACAATCGAGATCACTGCGGAACAACAATCGAGAGTTCCTATAAAAAAATATTTTGAAACCAAGGCGTGGGTTTTCAAGGTGTACAGTAAGCATCGCAGCAGCGCCGGTCCGTACATTGCACAACGCACTAGTAGTGATGCAATGTGTGGTGTGTTGTAAAAACACAGCGCGCGAAAAAGCCCTGCGAAAATACCACTGTTTGCGGTTGAGTATCCCATATTCCCCAAGGCATACGAGCTATTCTTGCGTGGCAAGGCGCTGAATGTTGTTTTTTTTATTGTGACAGAGTTTAAAGCGGCAAAGGAATCAATTTCACTGGAACTTAGAAGATTACGTATAATACTGGTAATGAAAATAACCTAATCCTTAAAACAGACCAGCTTACAGTACCTGGTTTTATCGTTAGTAAACAGGAGCACGCAAGCTTCTAATTCTAGTAGTTGATTTATAAACGCCAATTTAATTAACATTTTAAAAGTTATAACACCCGATTTCCTGCACAATAAAATGTCAGTTGCATGTCGTAATATCCGCCGACTGAATGCCATTAAAACGGAAAAGCACGAGGAGTGTTTGGTAATACAGATATTATTTTTTACTGCCACGTTAAGTCTTGAGTATTCCGACCAAGCCTTCTTTGCTTTCAAGGACATCAAAGTAATTGTGGGTGAAAGAATTTTAAACCTTAACATATTACTCTCAAATTTTGCTTACACATTTTTTTTCTAAACTACAGATATAATATTTATGATAACAAGAGATCATAGACAAAAGCGGTAAAAGGTTTGTACCTTTTTGGTAAGATTAGTTTTTAAAACAATAATGAAGTTATTTGTTGTTTTTTTTATTACTTTATCTTTTCCTAACAATACATGTGCAATTCGTATATTTATGTACAATCGTCTCGAGTGAATTACGTATTAGGCATAACTGCTCTCAAAAATAAATGGACTTTTATTTATAAATAGCGAGTTACTTTATGACCGGTTAATAACTAAACAATGACTTATAATTAGGATAAGGTCGTTTAATACCAAACCGTGTTACAAATAGGCCTCAATTCGATTTGATTATTAGAACTTCATGACTTCAATACATCAAAAACAGTGAAATGAGAACGTTATAATGTAATGTCAAAACTACTTTGGCTACGGCTCTTCGAGAGTTAATTTCACGCCAATTATGCTTAATTTTGAATGGATAAATGTAGTATTTGAGTTGGAAACATGCCAGACTAGACTATATCTAAACAATGTAAATTTATGAGATCCCGCAGCGGTAACTTGTTAACAACATACCGATTTTACCTATACTGTAATAGGTCGTTGTTGTACTATGAAGAGCTATATTGAAGCTTCAAAAGCTACCGAAACGACTTATGTATGTATATCAGACACGTTACATGCAATGTGATAGAAATAAAGTGAAAAAATGTACGTTGGATTGGCGCCAATACGGAGTAGTGACCGTATCCCGTTTATAACTGTTACTGTTATGTGATTTTGGGAGCATTTTCATTGTAACTATAAAGGTGTATTATGACATCACAGTTGTTAAAAAAAGAACAAAGAAATAAACACAATTTATTTAAAGACAGAACTGTGTTTGTTCGCTTATATACCGACGCGGAGTCTAACAACGTTTAGGTATAACAACTAGAAACATTATTCTGTACGTCTAGTTCCCTTGAAAGAACTTATAATATTAGTCTGGCGTACCCACAGTACAGACCGCCCGCCCCCCTTCAAAGGGTGGCTGTCGGGGCAAGGATAAAAATGTGTTTGATAAAAAACGTAGGTCCCTTGGGTTACATGTTCCCAAACTAACTAGGCTAGACTACATGTAATTGGTATTTATGACTCATCTGTTATCTGTTTGCCGGTACACAGTACAGTAAATAATAAATTATTTAGCAAGGTTGCGATAAACTTTAATACGTGAAATTATTTTTACCATAAACTTTTTGTCTTATTATCTTATATTTTGACAAGATGTCACCCATGCCTATGTTAAGGTACAATTAAAAAAAAAACGAAGCGATTGTTTTTAAAAATGTTCATTTTCCAATAATAGCATTTAGTACATGACCGCGTGGTTTTATGCAGAATTAGAATGGCGTTATTTATTGTCCTACTTAGAGGCACTTGCTAGGTATTGAGGCTAGCTTTATTTATACATTACATAAAGCTGAACATAACATACTTATTAATATCAAATTTTTCTTTCATTGTTTGTTTAAACCTAAGTAAAGTGACTACTTTACTTAGGTTTAAACAAACAATGAAAGAAAAATTTTGTTTCGTTGTTATTTTTTCTGTATAGGCTGTTTAAAACGTCAGTGACAAATTCATAATCCGTCTAGAAGAAAATGTTTATAGCAAGAAACATACCCCATTTTCTTCGCAGAGTCAAAGTTTGCCGATTAAACAAAAGTTTCAAGTCCTTCTTAGCTTTTAAAATGATGTATAATAACGATAGACCTATTATTGAATGTCAACATGTCTGTAAATAAATTTCCCGCCTAAAAAATGAAGGATGACAGCTCATAGGTTATACAAAATCTATATTTAAGCTATGATATCAAGTCAAAACGCTGTAAAGTCAAATATTTAAATAATTGTTTGTATTGTATGTAGAGTGCGGTGGTAACGCTGCTAATATTTGAGTACTGTGTACTTCCTGGTTGTGACGTAAATTAAATCTAATTATGTATATTCATAGAACGTTAGCTTCACAGGCGGAATGTAGTGTTCGATATTATCGATCGTACCGGTTATCAGTTGTTTCAGACGGATGAAACGCAAGTGGCTACCGTTGCCAACGAACCGTTGCGACTTAGGAGTCAAGAGGACATAGCTGAGATTTGAGGACTATTCTGAATCATCTTTAATTCTACCTGAGGAATATCTAACATTGCCAAAGGCTTTTAGGGCGGGCTGTCAGATGACTAACTGAGGAGAATAGTTTCCAGAAGGAAGACGGTGAATTTTAGTAAAAGGGCTAGGCGCGTTCGTCTTTGCTTTTTAAAAAGATAGAGGCTTTAATCGCCTACGGTATTTGTCATATGTTAATTTCTAATAGTTTTTTATTAATCAATGAACTTTACGGCAACAACAATATAACGGCCAATAATTGATTGGCCGTAATATTAGTCAAGTGGTATTTTGAAGACTGACAATTTTTTTATAGACATTGGAATCAACGGACGAAGTTTTGCATTTGCTTTGACAAAAACTGTGATCCCATACAGTCCATTACCGATGGTTAATTGTCGGCACGTGCATGTGTATATATATATACATATTTATAATTGTATCTGTGTGTTGTCTGGCTGGGTGCGTGGGCGCAGACCGGAAGCCACAGCGCTGACATCACACGCCGCTGTCTCATTGACGCACTTACTTTAATACTAGATTTTCGTAATTGCCTATTTTACGTTCTTGTGGCCTAATTTTAATCAGAACTTCTTTGTTAACCCTTTACAGTAGACTTTAAAAAAAAACTGTCAAGTTTTAAGACATTCTAAGACAAAGAGAATAGATTAAGTGAAATGCGGGTTTAAATAATTGGAATATAAAAATATGTGAGCAAACAATATAAATATTTAGATAATCTTAATAAGAAACTATTTGTATAAAGAGACATGTTATCTTATCAGAGGTCAAGCTAATGATAAATTTAAAAAAAGATGAGTTTATAGATGTACTCAATTCTATCTTTTAAATCATGAATACAATTTTATTCCATAGCATATAGAGTGCATCTACCATAGATAAGAGATAAGTGCCACGTGGTTTCGCACTTGTTCGCTAACGTGTTGGGCAATGAATGGTTCGCACACCGTTTTGGCTGATAAAGTGTGATCCTTCAACTTTGACAGATAAAATATTTTGTGTGTCTTATTATCTTAAACTTTGAAATTATCTAATTTCGTGGTGTCTACATGATATATTTCTATTGTAATGTAGAATTATTACAATATTTCTGACTCACAGGAATGCTTCAATTAGTAATAACATCTGTAATGTAGGTATATAATTTGTGTTAAAAGTATTTTCCATTTGCATTTGTTTTGCATTTTATGAGTATCACTGACTTAAGTTACAAACATAAATACATAGTTTTTGGTTTTATTTTCAATCGAAGAGAAACATTTGCCTATGTTTCTCTTCGAGAGTTGATATTCAGAAAACGTTTGTAACAGGCTCGCTAATCTGTCATTAGTTTAATTGTGATTAATGTCATTTTGATCGAAACGTCGGCTATTAATATTCCCATGGTTACACTCGATTTATAAATGTAATAAAGATATGTAATTGATCTAGTTAATAAAGGTACGTATGAGTAAGTTATTTATTTTTAAAAGGAAATTCGAAACAAGCATTTATTATAGTAAGAATATTAAAAGTGTCTGAGGCACAGGAAATGATGTGAATACAGGAAATAATGCTGATAAGTATTACTTCAGCCGTGTATCTTACTATTCGTTCGTTTGAACAACAATTTTCTTTGAACACTTTATTTTGTTAGTCGTTTTTATTGTTGTTGAAATTTTGGCAATGCTTGCTAAATTGTCGATTTTTATTGTTTAAAATACAGGGTTAGAATGTTTTGAAAATACGAGAAAGATGAACAAAGGTAACGATTTTTAAGGAAGTTGAAACTGAAGAACCATTATTCGCAATAAAAAAAAACATCTGCAAAGCAATTATAGACAAAAGAGTGTAGCGGTACCGTTGCGCAAAACCGAACGGGATCGTAAATTTTGCAATAAAAACTTATTTTTTGTATGTTCGACGTTCAAAAAAAAAGCCGCGAAAAAGTACGACTTCATTATTCGAATACGAGCCTAACAGTTAACTTTTTTTTCATTGGTGAGGGTGTGCACCCGCTACCGGCAGGTATATGTTTTTTGATGCACTTTTAAAAAATTGGGTTAACTTTTTTCATCTGACAGATGAAGCGGGCAAGGTGAGCAGTGTACTGTTACGGAAACCACATTTTTTTACACACACTACTACCCTACTAAACTGGGTTTTTACGTCAACTAATAATTGGTTCGAATGTTTTCAAAATATACATATTTTCGCTATGAGCAATAATTATAAGTTTTTATGGAAGGGGTTTGAGAGAGTGGTGGCACAGGTCACTGTCTGCTTGTCCGTATGTGTTGTGAAACCTAATAGCCTTGCGTTGCGAGTGAAGGCCGGCCAAAAACTGCGCACGCGGTCCCACGCCCAGATGTGCCCGATTTAAAGAGCGTTGCACGCATAAATACATAACAGATAAGATTATACGCTCGATAAAAACATATCGATACAGATACTAAAGAATGTGCGGGTTAATATTTATTGAGCCAATTTGACGTTTAAGTTTTTTTTTAAAATGCAAGTGACGCGGATTGCACATTACTAGTACTCTTGTTTATTTGTTTGCTAAGTGCTTCTGTTAGAAACGAAGAGTGTTCACAGGTAACACTAAAAGTCCGCTTGCACACACAACAATCCTAATTCTTAACAGTTAAAAAATTTAACAAGTCTGTTTGTAACGATGTTATAAAATAGTTTGTTCTATCAATAGACTCGGTAAAGTTCGGCACGTTTATTTATTTTTGTATTTCTAAAAACGGATGCTATCGCGCCATTTGAATACTAAAACTGCATTTTTTTCAAATCAAGTCGCGAGCCGAAATCTGATTTCATATTCGTGTCCTTTTCTAACTTCCTTATCAGCCTTAACAAGAGTGAGATGGGTAGATTGCAGGAAGCCATTCAAAAAAAGAACAACCCTTCCTCACCCTTTCGGGGCATTCTATTGTTTACAATACAATGAAACGTCATATATTTTTTTGTTGGTCATTAATTTTAGACTCAATGTCAACAATTTTAGAGTTCACTTTTTGATAACTGTAATAGAGATATAGTATAGAATTAGGAATTAATTAAATTCAAAATAGTTTTTTTTACTTTTTAATTTCTGAGAACAGGTAGCCGGTCAGTGCTGTGATTAGGAGTAATATTATTAGGTATTTGAAAGAAAATAAAATAAATTTTATTATTGTATTTGAATTGAAATGGGCGCAGATGTCTTAAATAAAATTTTCATTTAAAATATATAATGTATGCAAATATTTGTAAGAACAACGACCTTTGGTTTCGTCGCGAATCGCGTTACCAGTTACGCAAGTTCAATCATTTTTAACAATATTAATAGCTAAGTCATAAAATAAACTATAATAGTGACTTTCCTTATTATTAAACTAACTTTTTCATGTGTACTTGCGTTAAAAACCTACTAAATTCATCAATATTACCGAAACAAATAGTAGCCTAACTATTACTAGAATATCCGTTTATACATTATTGATTGTAATAATATTCCTAGATTTCTAGGATTTATGGAGGCGCTAGGCGGTGTATTGACATTAAAATACTAAATATGTATAAAAACGATTGTGACTTCCAACCCGATCACGTTTGCGTATTGTTTAGCGGTGGATGCACGCATCCGGCGTCGTCAATCGCGTATAAATAAGATTTTTTACGCACCTTTCACTTCCGACCTGCGTATGCACAGGTATCACACATTTCACCGGGAAGGGCACAGATAACCAATATTATTCGGCAGCTGTTTAGTAAAAATTAAAATCTACACAGATTACATATCCTGGTGCATCCTTTCTTTTTGAATATTCATGGGAAAGATCGTGTGACAGGGTCATATTTTTTTTCTTTCGATCGGCATTGTGCATTCAATTATACTTCCACAAACGTCAAATATTCTACTAAACCTGATATAAAATTGAGTATATAATTACCAATGCACTCTATAACTTCTTGACAATAAACCATAGACATGTTTATATTTTTTTAGCGCAGCGGCAGCTCTCGAAAGGTAAAAAAAACCACATGATTTTGGAACATTCTTCATTGGTGCTCCGATCCTATTAGTTTATAGCCTATAGCCTCCCTCGATAAATGGGCTACCTAAAACTAAAATAATTTTTCAAATTTAACCAGTAGTTCCCGAGATTAGCGCGTTCAAGCAAATAAAACTATTCGGTTTTATAATTTTATTGGTACATATATAAAATGGACAGATGCATGTTTCTCATCACCTTTAAACGGTTAATCAAATCTATATGAAATTTGACACAGGTGTGGATTAGACGCAATAGATTACTGACAGAAAGTAATATTGATAAAGACGACCAAAAAGCTGATAGATTAGGCAGGCTATATTCTCATAACGACTATGTATAAAATAGAAGATCTTGGCGCATGGACTTAATACGGAAGGCTATTTGTGTGGAGACTGACAAGTAATTCATACTGTTAAAAGTGGGCCAATATCTTTTTAGGGAAAGACCTACATCCCGCATTTATGATCATAGAAGATTTAATCTTATTTAGTGACAAGTTTTCAGAGGGTCTCAAGTACCCATTTCTCAATTCAAGAATGATACGAACGTTTTTAAGTATTCGCTTGCAATCAGTAAGAACGCCTAAAACCCCGTGTTTGCCAATTTACAACATCATCGTTCAAAGGTGATTGAACTAAGCCACATTACATCATAATTATAATACAAATTAATAAGTATTGTTTAAAATATAGCCATGTGTACATAACTGGAGTCAGCGTCAAGCCACAGTCGGAAGCGCGGGCATCGAACTCATTTACTGCGAATCGAAGTGATGAGCTAGCGATTCGTGTGTTTTGATGACACAAATTAGTGATATATTAGTCCCAATACGACTTGTTTGTATTATAGCACTTCCTTATAAGTGGTAGAGTAGGTAGCGAAGTCTTTTATCTTTATAAACTTTTGATTTGGCTGCGGTTGTATTTGCCAGACGAAATATGGTTGAATATTAATTTATCCAAATAATTGTTTGAAAAGTAAGGTTATTTGATCTGTGTCTGGGTGTTAATTATCTATATGTATTTTGTAATACTCTTAAATAAATGTATTTATCAACAGCTCCGTTACAATGGTATGATACTTAATTGTTTTTTATGTATGGGCCTGTCAAAATGATTCTACTCTGCCTGGTGGAAAGCAAAAGCAGAATCGAAGAGTGGTGATCACCATAATCAAATGCAGACAATGCAACAATGCAACATGGTGACCCACACCATAACGGCCTTTCATCGTTGGGCCTCCGGTCTCTCACCAACGAAACACGACAGCACGAACGCTGTCATTACGTTGATCTTCTGTGCGAAGGTAGTACCGCCCCGATCGAGCCGGTCTAACCATGGTAAAATCAGCGTGACTAAAATACCTAAATCTTCAAAAGAAGATTATATGTTTTGACAACCCTATCTTTTCCTTGATATAAGTTCGTGCCTTTGTATAATAACTTGTGTACTAAGAGATTGTTTCAGATAATATACATAGGCTACACTCCTTAAGACAGAATTATCATGATTAGCGGGACTTGTATTCTCGAATATTCAAATTAAGGCTTTGCTATTTTATAAGGAATTTTAGAAGGACGTCTTAATTTTATGTGTGTGTGTGTTGGATACCTTTCCTCAAAAGGGTGGAGGACGTGAAGAGGTTTAAACCACCGGTAACTTTTCCCACATAACGATAAGCAGAGAAAGAACTATTTAGAATTAGTTTTCTGTTAGGCTGTGACCATGCAAAGTGAAGAGGAAGAACAGGAAAGCGGACGTCGGGGTACAAAGTATAAACTTTGGATGCAACTGGGAATAACGCTAAGATAATGTTCTATTATCACTCTAATTTGAATATCCTAATCTATTAACTGTTAACCAGATAGCTTTTTCAAATCAAATCAGCAAAACTTACTGATTAAGTTAATTGTAGCAAACAATATTCAAGTACATTTAGCGATACAGCAAAATGCATTTGACAATAACACAAGCAATGCAATAACACATATAAAGGTCGTTGACGTTTTGCGGAAAACATCGAAGTGCAATAACGCTTTTAAATACATTTTAATGCATTAAATATATATGTATCTCGAACTATATATATAGACATCTGTTGCTGTGACAACTGTGTATAAAGGAACGCCTTTTTTGTAACTATTGTAAGAGGCATACGAGAGACGGAAAACTGTTGTTAAACAATTGTAATGTTGTTATTTACTAAGTAATTACCTATGGTCTGCCTACAAGGTCTGTTTTCTGTCAGGTTTTTTTGATTTGCATTTATTCCTAAGCGGCGGTGGCTGCTTTCTTTCAGTTGTTGGAAAGATAATATTTAACGCAATCCATCCATTTTTTCTTTGATTATCTGTTAGTTTCATATCCGTCAAAGATAAAGCCATATTTTGCTAACCTACCTAGCTATTGAACTACCCATTTTTAAATATGACTAAAAGGGTTATTTTAGCTACGAAGAGTTATAATTTAAGATACAAAAGATTGAATAAACAGTATATTAGGTAAGAATTAATCTCCATGTAATTCAGATGATCTGAACACATTTTATTTAATGTATTTGTATGAATTTGGTTAAAACACGGTATAGTTGACGATAGTAAACATAGGACAATACACTATTGTTACAATACAGAATACGTACAATCAATACATGTTTGAAGTGATTTATTCACATGACAGTGGCTACTATGAGGCAGGCAGAGCGGCGCGGGCGCAGGTGTAAGAATTGCTAAAAAGTTACTGGAGTATGATGTACCAAAGTATAATACAGTTATCCATTAAAGATTACTTCCATTAGAACCCTAATCAAAGTGTTAATAGATCGACTCATACGCACACGGTATGCACTGTAACCAAGTTTAAATAATTTACTCGTATATTTTTAAATTCTTAAATATTACAGGTAAATTACACCACAGATACAGAATAAAAAATCATATTTGATCAGAACCTACGACTTCTGGCTTCGCTGTCAAGACCAATACTTAAGAGACCAATCAATAGATTGATGTATTTCACACACGACTGTCAGGTCTCAAATAAGAGAAAACCTATCACTACCTCTGATAAACATATTTATAAATAAGTAAATGCATATATATTATATTCATATTATACGCAGATACATAATAATATTAATCCTGGTATTTCCACAATCATTGTTCTGGACGGGAATTGAATCCACTATTTTATCTTAGCAGTCAGCATCATTAACTGTTAGACCAACAGATTAATAAAAAACGTATTTCACGCCTTCTAACTGCCAAAATGTCAGATAAATTAAAAAGTCTTAATCTATACTTAATATTGTAAAGCTGAAGAGTTTGTTTGTTAGAACGAGCTAATCTCAGGAACCGCTGATCCTATTTGAAAAACTCTCACTCAGTGTTGGATAGTTCATTTATCGAGAAAGGCTATAGGCTATATATCATCACGTTAATATTAATAGGAGCGGAGCACCAATGAAGAATGTTTCAAAAACGGGTGAAAATTTTCACGCTACGGGCAATAGAAGACGCAAACGAGGTTGCATGGGTCAGCTGTTAATAATTAACTATCTAATTTTAGAAATATTTTTTCACCCTCAGGGTTAGCCGAAAGTATACCTACAGAAATAAAAAAATAAACTTTTGATTCGGTTCATAAATGACTAAAATTTGAAGTAACAAGTTTTAAAAACATACGGACGATGTAACAACCCCCTTGTGTTTTAAAAGTTATGGTATTGTTATAAAACGACCCGAAATGGAGCGTACTTCTTAGTGCAAGCTTTCGTTAATATTTTCTACAGACATCCAGCCGTAAGTTTTAGATCATCTTCCCGCGTCCCCTACTACTTGATAGTATAAAAAATGATATCTAAAATCTAAAATAAATGTCAAATTACATTCACCATCAGAGAACATCAAACCTAGTTTGTAGATTATCAAAAAAATCTTTCATAAATACCTATCAAATACAAAATATAACAAAATAAATAAAAGAAGTATCGCCGATTACTCATGATTACTGAGACGATGTGGTAACAATGATTCATCTTATACAAAAACCATTACAACAAAACTGTCAATGAGGTTTTCCGATACATTGACAGACGTCATATACCTAAACCTTATAAGCCTACACTCTAGTTATTTAACTAACCTAAATATACCAAAAAACCTAAAACAACTTTAACATGTAATTTTGCCAGACATTTTCTTATATAACCTTTACAAAAACATGTCTAGAAATTTCTCAGCCATAAATAAAATGTACTTGAGAAATGAGTCCAGACTTTTACCTGGGGAAAAGCTGTGTCGATCAGGGTCTGAGTGACAGGGCCTATGTTCGACCCTAAAGAGACTGCTTTAGGCCTTTGATGGAAATATTTCTTTATTTTCGTTCAGTAAAAAGTTAAAAACTCTTTTCTTGGAAATATATACTGATAAAAGAACATAATAGCCGTGGTAAGTTTACTTTTATTGGCTGTTAAAAGGTTGCCTTGCCCATTTTTTTTGTTTAATTCTTTATACATTATTTGTCGAAGTTTTAAACACAAAGATGCTAATAACTATACGGATTAGTTTTCCCGATGATGTTCGCAATATGACATTGTTTGCAATTTGAATTGAATGTGAGGTATAATTTGCAACAATTACGAGGTAAATTATATTATATATCATGAGATACATGAGTAGTAGGAAATAATACAAATTCGTTTATATGTTATTAAATCATTTTACATTATAAAACAATGAAATAATACCAAAATAAACATTCATTTATTTCATCAGTTTCTAGTTCCAGGAAATCCTCAAATCGAATAAATTTACATAATACGTACATGTAGCTTTTTTACTATTACGGAAAAGCTAACTACCGACTTACAAGGGAAAATGATTTATATTTCATATTTGTATTAAAATAGGCCGGCAGAACTGAAAGAATATAATTTTCTTTTGAACCTTTCTACGAGAATACAAAAAAAAAAACTTTATAGTTACGTTACTGGATGCCACTATTTTTAACTTTACTTCCCAATTCAGTGGCTTTTATAGACACAAAGAATTTCTTTGAAAAATAATGTGTGTACAAAACGTTTAGTTAAAAATAAGAATTTCTAGGTGTAGGCGCTTCCTCACCTTAAGCGATGCAAGTTGGGCTAGGTCAGGGCGCCGTACAATACAAATGCTTCATTTACATAAACTATCATTTCATGTTAAAAGAAAATGCTTCGAAACGTAGCGAGGTCCGTAGCATGCTGTAGACAATGTTACGCTACGCTCGTAGCACTTTCTTTTCATAACATTATTGATGTTTCAAAGATATATTTTCCTTATTATTTCAAAGTCTTTATTTCAAAACATTACATAGTACAGCTGTGACTCAATACTATAAACAATTTTAAAATATGTTGTAATTTGTAACATACGTCTCGAAATAATTTTTTATTTGATTTATGACCATAAGACCATAACGATATTTTATTAACTTTAATAATTTGTATTATAATTATAACAGGTATATAGTAAACCAGTGAAGAACATCAAGTCTTACTGGTTTTGTGAATGTTTTATTTTTGAGTCAACTTTACATTGTATTATTATCGATGTTAGAACTTACTGTATCTCTTCATGAGTGACTTCTTGTAGGCTTTTCCTGAGACAGCATCATCTCCAGGGCTGAGGCGTCCGGCGGAGTCATCGGATTCAGTGCCGGAGTCCCGACCGGACGCCAGGTAATCCTGGGACTGCCTCAAGATCAGTTGTGTCCTCACGTAGTCTGAAGGATCGGCAAACGCTGAATGTCTCGCGAAATCGCATACAGAAATCTCTTTACGAACAGTCAAGTCCAATGGAGCATCGTCATCTTCAGGTTCACGTTTAGGAGTCATGGGCTCCTCAGGGTAAGCTTTCCTAGCAGCCAGTGTGCGAGGTTCGTTATCGGCGCTGAGCGCCCTACGGTCGGCGGCCGGCGACCGGCGTGGTTCCGGACCGGCGCTAGCCGAACGCGCTTCCACAGCCATCATATTTAATTATTAACACCAAAACACCATAATCACAGGCCCACAGTTTTCAGTTATGTCATAGAGCGTAATGTATTGTGTTGCAACTGCGCGCCGCGTCCGCCGGCGTTCGCGTCGTGTTACGGACTGATGTCCCAGTTTCGACGATGAGTTCCACTGACTTCGTGAGCTCGCTTCGGCCGCGCTCGGCGTCGCTCGGACACTTTCGTTTTCGTACTGGCCGTGCCTGTGTGAGTGAGTGAGCACACACGCAGCGTGCAGACTGTTGTTGTAGTGTGCGTGTGTTTTTGAATGGGTGTGCGTTTGGAGCTTTTCCACTTTCATTGCGAAGCTTTCCTTCATTTCCCGAGTTATCCAACAGGTTTTTAGCCGTTTGGTCTCGTTGATTGATTACAATAGCACATTGGATGTTCCTACTTTTTTGTTAGTGACTACGTATAAAACATGAATTGATGGGAAAAATTAAATATGTACGTAATGAGGAAAAAATTGTGTTAACGTTGGAAATGTTCTCATTTGATAATTATTGTTACATGGATAGTTGAATAACAATTTATAATATTTATCATCAACCGGAACGCGAGGGACAATCGGAGAGTTTGCGTAACCAGCCGCGTAAACAAATTGTGTATTTTTTATCTAACGTTCGGGCATTGACCTGCTTTACAAATAAAGTTGCGCGCGCGCCGACCACGTGACACACTGAAAACGCCAGTGTAACTTGAGATATGACCGTACGGGGACTCGGTACATCGGTAGAATATTACGGAGATCGATGTATAGTGGTGTGGTGGCAAGATATGCTGGTCGATAATAGATAGGGTAGTTGCCTATTATGAATTTAGAGCCAATGTCACACGTTCGTCCGAGACAGATAATGCTAGTTGTTGCCGCCAACCTGGAAGTGAATTATATTTCTGGCGTTTAATCATTAACATGTAGGAGAGTGGAAATGTTTATAATTATTGGCATTAAAATAAACCCTTGACAGACTGTAGAAATACTTTTCATTTTGAACTCATTAATGTCGACCGCTTGATTCCTTTGGATCGATAAAAAAATAGAGAGAGCTTTGTCCGTGGTTTTAATATTATCGGGATGAAAACCTACTTCTGTGCTAATTTTTTATTACATATGTAGGTTATTATATAGGCGCACTCGTAATTGAGTAGCAACCGTACATCCATACTCTCCCATTTATAATGGTAGTAACATACTAACAACGTAAATTATAAAAATTGATCATTTTTATAAAATTAGTATGACCAGGCTAAAGGTCTTGTTTTCGAAGTCTGATTTGTTTATCATATAAAATTAAATATAGCAGTTATGTAAACTCCTCACAGAGGAACAAGCGCTGTTTATAATATCATAAGCACAGGCTGTATATCGGTAGGTAATATTCATTAATTTAGTCTCCTTTGCCTCATCAAGGCAGCCTCGGCCCAATAACTGAATTAAAAACAGGGTACGCCTTACCTCGACTACAGATAATTAAGTTATGTAATGTTACTGGCTGATATACGCAATGTACAAATAAAATACCTTTTTAAAAACAAATGTTTCTTTTTTTACATTTCAAATAAGGAACTCTTCGGTTGTCCTTGGCCAACTGTATTTTAATTGTCTACAGCTCACGTTAGTTTGTAGATAGATAGTATTTTATTTCCATTAAAAAATAACGGTATCTTCTTTTATACGTGCGTTTATTTGCATAGTAACCAGAAAAACCATCATTTTGGTAAATTTAACCACACATGTTTACAATTTGTTATGTATCCACCTGTCACAAATGTCACTTTTTAAACATTAACGATTCCGTTTTTCTCTAATTTAGTTGTACGCATTATATTTGTTCCGAAATGAGTTCTTAAATGTAATATTTAATTTTGTTTGAAAAATACAGTTCTATATATTTATTGGATAACCATAAAGATCGACTTACTTAACTATTATCGATTTTGTTTAGCGCCAAAAGTTACTTGTTTAGCATAGACGCAATAATCATAGACGCAATTCGATTAAAACAAAATTTTTTTTTTAACTTTATAATTTGGGTTATTGTAAACGTACTGATTTTATTATTCAATTAAATTATAATTGAGACGCACATACATATATGTAAAATTGTGCAATGTGCATGTCGAATTCTTTGTTTTATTTATTACTATTTTTATAAGCTACCACGTTTTGAATTCCACGTGCAATATTATTGTTTTTTTTTGGGAAACAATTTATTTCTAAAAAGTTGAATCCTTAAACTTGATGATACTTCCTATATGTTACCGTTTTTTGTTTCTTTTTTTCTGAATTTCATAACAAAGAATCCTGTGCTGTTATAACGAATAAAATGTAATAGTTCTGATATGAGTTTGAAGGAAAATTATGATTGACTTATCAGTGGCATTGTGGCGTAATAAAACAATACTGTCTTTAGTAGGTAACATCAAATTCATTCAACTCTGTTGTTTATATAACATTGAAATAAAAAATATTAAAACAGTATGTAATCTAAAACAGATACTCTTTGATATAAAATAAATCAACTAGGTATATTTGTTAAAAAATTAAAGTTCCTTTCAATATTGGTGTCTTATTTATTCTATTTCGGTTTTCTGAAATTTGAGAAGGGGATTTCGTTAAAAGTAACGCAAGTGTGTAACAGGAAGCTGATCGTGATACCTAATTATCCTAATTTTGGTTGAGATGTTAGATTTTTATAACTTAACTACGCAATGATTGCTTAAGGTGAGAGTTAATATTATTAGAAAAAAAGGAACAAATAGGTTACAAGGTTTAAATTGGAATGAATTTAAGGTATTAGTTTTAGCGGTCAGTAGGTTTTTGTTTGTATATAAATATAAATATTTTAGGACATCAAACACACAACGCCATCTAGTCCCAAGCTAAGCAGAGCTTGTGTTATGGGTTCTAGACAACAGTCCCTCCAACACAAAGTCCTCCGACCAGGCGAGGTGATCATGCCTGGCGGGCCACTGCCCTCAAAGAAAAGGTTATAATAGAATTATATGGTCGGAGGACTTTGTGTTGGAGGGACTGTTGTCTATATATATATATATTTCACAAAGTTATTAGCTAATATTAGAGAGTTTATAAGGAAAAATATGCACATACTTGTAAATAATTATATAACTTTGGTATTACATGCTCGACTGCACGTATGGCGGTTTATATAGGTTCGATATCAACAAGGAAAAACACTTTGTGTGCTGCACTAACTGTTGAGAGTTTAGGTATTGTTTGTGTCCATTTCACGTATGTGTTTAAATCCACGCAACACAGGATATACTTTTAGTGCAGGAGTTGTGTTTTTGAAATAACACAGGAGAGGCACGCTTCGGCATGAATATGCCAGCTCGACTACTACCGCCTCACAGAAAACCGGTGTGAAATAGCGCTTGCGCTGTGTTTCACCGATTGAGTGAGGATACCGGAGGCCCGTAAACCTAACGTCCGTAAGGAGGACTCCCCTCATCTCTCTCCCCATCCCCCAAAGGCCGGCAACGCACCTGTGACGCCTGGTGTTGCGGGTGTCCAAGAGCGGCGGTAATCACTTACCATTAGGTGATACGTCGAAGAAAGAAAGAAAAAATGTATATTACTTTTTAAAATAAATTTTACATGCTTTTTAGTGGTGCCAAATAGCAGGACAGTTTGTTGTTGGAAGTATCTACAAATTTAATTAATATAATTATTCTACAATTCGTAATAACAGCCTTTCCCTTACATGATAGACTGTCAATAAACACACATACTTCTCAACAAATATGATATTCTTTTTTATCTTTAAAAAGACAACTCCCGCCTTTGGAATATGCATCCTGTGTCACGCACAGGGGTACGAACATACATGAAACGGATAGACGGAATGGGAAACACCCAGACTCAGAACAAAAAATTGTGGATCACACAAAGTGTTGTTCTATGTACCAACACCTGACGCAGTAGAAACTGGCGGGCGGGACGATCGCTTAAACCACCAGGCTAACAGTGCAGTCACACAAATTCCTAGTATATAGCGGGTTCAAAGAGGAATATAAATGACTACTTTTTGGCCGTAGATCTGCTCGCATGTTTTTTGGTTATCGCGGTAAAAAGTAGCCTATGTCCTTTCTCAAGAATCAAAGTATCTCCATGCCATATATCAATGAAATAGGTGCAGCGGTTTAGCCGTGAAAGCGTAAAAGACAGACAGAGTTACTTTAGAATTTATATTATTAAATATGGATTTACTATGGAAAGTTTTGTTCGAAATTAAGAATAATTGAATACATGAGAAAATCCAAAATGACAGCACGAATGCTGTTATTTTTGGATGATCTTCTGTATGAAGGTACTACTGCCCCGGTCAAGCCGGCCCGTTCGTATTGATGTCAGCGTAGCTCTTCTACCTTGTGTATGTTCTACAATGCTTGCATTTGCATATCTTTTGTTAAGCTATTCGTTAAAGGGTAATTTAACTGTTATAAAATCCTCTCTACTTCCTGTTGTCTAGACACTCACGTAAAATATACATACACGGAAACAAATAGCATTTATTAGTCATAATATTATTTATTTATGTTAGTACAAAAATCCCAGATTTGATTTCATATTAATTTGCCTTGTTTTGATTACGAACTGTTATACTGAAATATGTGATACCTGCTCATCATTGAGGAGTTCATCTCATTTTACCAGGATATCATTTATCATTTTCCTTCCGCATAATTTGTACAAACAAATAAAATTGAAGTGTCTATTTGTAACTTAAAATTAAGAAAGAAGTTTCTCAATAATTACATATAAAAGTATATACTGTACTGCATTAAAAATATAATTATAAGGCATTATTTAGCCTACATTATCCATCATTTTGCGGTTTCTTTCATGGCGGACCGTCTGTCTGTGGTCTAACCTTCTTGGGAATATAATGATTTTCAGACGGGAAATAGAAAAAGGTATGCTAGACGAAAGAAAATAGATAAGAACAAGAAAAGCAAATTGGGTTAGGAGATGTGAAATGAAACTGGAGTAAGGGTCAATATCATGCCTGTTCGTTGTGTGATTAAAGACACTACTAGTCAAAAAATTAAAAAAAATACAGATATTCTGACTGCCTCGGTGACGCAGTGGTAGCGTATGCGACTGCTGTGCTTGCCCTTGGTCTCGGGTTCGATTGCCGGGTCGGATCAAATGTTTGTATGTTCTGCAAATATTTGTTCCGGAGTTTTTATGTCTTCTATGTATGTATTAACTGCTCGTTTGGCCTAGTGTTAAAGTGGTCGCCACGCCGTTCCCTACTTCGCCAAGTGTGTGTGTGTGTCCGTTTCATGCATGTTTGTAAAGTCCCCCGCGACGCACGAATTATTCCTAGTGCGGGAGTTGCCTTTTTAAAAGAGAAAGATAAAAAAGGTATATCCATCTGTATTTATATCAGTTGTCTAATACCCATAACACAAGCTCTGCTTAGCTTGGGACAGATGGCGTTGTGTTAGATGTCCGAAATATTTATGTTTATTTATATTTATACATATTCTATGTTTTTATCCTAGAGGCGGTAGACAGAGGTATATTAAGAGCCCACATTTTGCCAATTGTAATTAATTATAATCCCACTTACGTAATTTAAGCAAGAATATACCCATTCACGTAACATATTTCAAAAACATCCTTGTATATTTCTAAATATATTACAACACAGAACAAATGATTGTGATTCTCATACAACTTGACTGTACAGTTGGTCTAGTGTGTTAAGCGATCGGCACGCGGCTTTCTAATGAGCCAAATATTGAGGGTTCAACTCTTTGCTTGATCCTCAAATAGTTTTTCTGGGTCTAGAAATTATGTGTGTCCATGTATATTTGTAAAATCCTCCGCGCCACAGGATGTATATTCCTAGTGAAAATAAAAAACAAATTTCTTGAAAACAAACATCCCCTTTTAGCAGTCTGAATCACTTAACCATGGACCAAAACCTATTCTATCCATGCAGAAGACTTCCATGGTTTAAGTGTATGTAAATGTGAGTATAGTCTAAGCTTGAAATATAAGTTCGTATTTAGTATCTTTCTGGTGTATTGAGTGTTTCCCCGGCCTACCCAAATGTCATACGTCGTCGCTTCGGGTCGTCTTGAATCTTGACTTACACCGGTTAGGTAACACGATGTCTGTTGTTCGTATGCCGTCTGTATGGACAGGCCGACTCAATACTATGGTATTTTCTTCAAAAGGCCAACACAGATCCTATACTGTACTCGCATAGATTTTTATTATTTTGAATTTAATCTCTCTGGCCTCTTCTAGTTGTAAAATCCAATGTGTAAATTTTTTGTAAAGATTTACATACAAAATAATAGATAGCTAAAGACGTAGTAACGTAATACGTAAAAGTAATCAGCAAAGTCCGTGACCTCTTCAGATGCAGGTGATCTTTCCACCAGGAAGATATCCGCATATCTAGCAGTGAAGTCACTCGTCTCGAATATTAAAATGTCTGTCCTCCGACTTGTTGATGGTCACATATTGGTCATGGCCTTCTTTGTCTTTTCTGTGCAAGGATCTAAGGAGTTTTGAAAATGTCAGTTTTTTTATGACTTTACATATTATATACAAGGCCGTCTCAACTAGACTGCTGATTGATATATATTTAAATGCATACAGTCATATAAAAACTCATCCAACATAACGCAAAAAGCCGTGCTACAAACAAACCCGACTAAGATTTTACTTTATTAATTATTTCCTTGTTAAAGTATGTTTTAAAGTTTTCTCGAATTATAATTTAATTCAACTCATTTGCGGCCTATTCCATAAAAAAATATGTTTTGGTTGTCACATGATCTAAAACTAATGGATTGATAATGATTTCCTGTATATCTTCACTTACACACACAACCAGGCTACTTCGTTATCTGCCTTCGAAATTCTAGGAAGCCAGACTTATTACTCCGAGCCAAATATTTTGAACTATTCTTTATCTAATTAACTATTAAAACAAGACGAATTCGCATTATATGTATTACATTCTACTCATCCGAGCGGCCATCTTGAAATGTTACATATACATACATGAGTATGTGGCTATAGAAAAGAATATGGCTCTAAACCACGAGCAAACAGTATTACTCAGTAATATAGTATTTGAAATGTACGAATTTAGGTATTATATAATGTAGGTCATTGACTGATAGTGATAATGATAATAGACCCCCGACCTGAGTGATACACCGCTGGCTCTCCATCTTAGATCCACTTTAGCATCCTTGTTCATATGTTACATCAGAGATATTACAAAAACATGTTAACTTTTAAGATTACAGTTTCACGTGCCTTTAGAAATAACATTCCCTTCTCTCCATTACAAGTACGATAACATTGCCTAAGGTCAGAGATTACCATCTTCAAATTGGCAATTGTTCAGAAGTATCGAACAGCTGTTTTAAAATTAACTTATTATTCAAATAAAACTGTTAATGTCGTGGTTAGATCAAATAATTGATGATTTCGTGATGTTTTCTAGCCATTTCATTGCGTTATATGATTCAGGCAAAATAATTTATTTCATACATTTCACCATCTGCCCTATTATGGTACCGCTAAGGTGTGATAAACTGTGATACATAAATACATCATTGTTCGCTATTCTATTGGTATTAAAATAAATTTCCTTCCGTTAGCAGAATGACGTGAATCTGGAAATTAATTATAAATAACTGCAACAAGGAAACCGAGTAATTTATTTAAAACGCTTCCTATTTAAATCGGTCCAAGGTAATTATTATTGCTAATTATATTAATACGTACATCATCTAACACGCGAGGAAGCTGTTTCCGGGTGCATTTAAATGTACAATACCTTTTTAAGATCAAACTTCAATAAACATCAAAACGACAAAGCAATTTCAAGGAGAATATGTTTTGTCAACTGTCAGGGAAGCGAAACGAATTTATTTAAAACTAACAAAAAAACAAAGTAATAAATAAAAAAATGCATATAAATTGTGTATAAATGGGTATTTACGTAGTAAATGTTACGTTCCTGAATGAATTTCCACGTATTGATTTGCATCCGCCACTGAATGACATATGTAAATTTTCATATTTCATGGACGTGCACCAAGTCTAAAAGTTAGTTTATTAAATAAATTAAATAGATGAGTAATCTATACAAATGTTTCTTCCTATATCAATTTATGTCCGCGAAAGGAAGGCAGACCTCCTTGATACCATTTGAAATGATTGTAATAAAAATTCAACAAAATAATAGGCGGAAACCAAGAGCTTCAAAATTGCGGAATCGAATGCAGATTGCACACATCAACACTCTTAGCTTTTTACTATTTATATTTGAATAATTATTCGACACTTTTATATAGAACCACTGTAATTTGTTGTTGTCTGTCTGGTTAGTTTAGCTAACCTTCAGAGCGGGTAAATTAATTTGCATGAAAATTTCACTGGATAATAGCTAATAGTACAGTAGGTAGTAGTACATTTTGTAGAGAACAAATGTTAAAGAGCGTATATGTGAGCAATGTCACGGTTTACTTGTAGTCTTTGATGTTGGTACACAAAGAAAATCTAAACCTTAAATTGATGTCAATGTTGAATTAATCTATCACAATCAACGCATTCAACCCGACCCTTTCAAAGTGTTTAACTCCACTCAGCACTAAAAGAAAATTAAATTTTTTTGAGAGAAATATGGGTCACCAAAAGAACGAGTGTTTCAGGCAAGTTGTATCAGACGGTATGTACGTGAGGGAAATTTATAATGAGTATCATCAACCCCTATATTTGCCAGCTCGTTAGCGGTTCTAATGGAGGGCCGATAAAGGTACAGATATTGGATGGGTGGGGGGATCACAATTGTAATAAGTGAGGTACTGAGCCCCTCTGAGCTGATCGGTCTTATTTCAACAAATTCTTAACTTTTTTAATACTCCAATTAGGATTTCAAGAACTGTCTTCTTGTACAGACTTGAATATATGATAATATTTGTTCATATTGAATTCTGATTGTCGGTTTAAATGCTCTGACAGATTCAATTAAGATTTGGTTTATTATATTACATTATACTGTCTACGGGCTTAGCCAGGTTTTATGAAAAAAAAATGAGAGGTGTAAAAAAATATCAAAAGTGTAGTTACTTTTTGGGGGGGCTTTGGACCCAAAAACCTCCTCTAGCTACGCCCATGCTCATGTCACGTTGTTGCTTACTATGAACTCCGAAACTATATAACCGACTTTTCCGTCTTTTCTTTTTAATATGAGTTTTTTTGTGTGTCCAAGTCAGGATTGTTAACATCACGCTTAGACCAATCGGAGCTGGGCAGGATTGAAAAGAGTCGTAGACGAAGTTGCGTGGTTAGACTAGTTGTTTTATATATTCTTAATAGTTTTTGCCTACGGCTTCCTATGAGTAATGAAGGTTTTATCAACCATATTCCACGCAAAATCTATCTCTGTACCATTTATCAATAGATTTTGTTCAGCCGTTATTATTATTAACTAGTTGATTATAAGCTCATGTATTTTAATGGGTGCATGGTTAGATCGAAACATCGTCAGACAGTTAAAATAATTATGTGTTTAATACTAATTACGATGTCTAGTTAATTCTCGGACATATTTAAAATACGCTATTTTTTTGAAATAGAAATAAAATTATTCTTATTAAAAAAATCAATAAACATTATTAAAAAATTACTAGTTGAAATCTTTTTTTTATGGAATAATGTGGCAAATTAGCAGTCAAATATATCTATATGTATCTCTATTTGTATACCAAAAAATATCTTTAAAGAAATCATCTTATTAGATTTTTAACCGACCTCAAAAAAGGTGATAGGTTCTACAGTATGTGTGGTTATTACTTTATAACACCGTCATAAATTAATCGATTACAAATACTAATTTGGGGTATATTTGACTGCACAGTTGGCCTAGTGGTGTAAGTGGTTGCCACACCACTTCCTACTGCACCAAGTGTTGTGGGTTGTGAAATTCTACATGGGACTACATTTTATGTGATCCATAAATTGTTGTTCTAAGTCTGAGTGTACTTTGTGTCCGATTCATATATGTTTATAAAGTTCCCCGCGACACAGGGTGTATACTCGAAATGCGATAGTTGTAAAAAAAAATATGTTTTATTACGAAGAGTAGATTTAACTCACAGTTGTGTTCCATTAAAATTTGATGTGAATATATCTAAACTCCAATGGTAAAAAAAAAACGAAAACAATTTATTATACTCGTAATTATTCCCAATACCGGTGTTTTGAAATACGAGTAAAATTTTCTTTGATACTTATTGGTTCTACAGCCTGAATACTAAACTATTTTTATTTTCTATTTTGTTCAATGACTTGCCCTATAAACTGGCTTTTCAAGTCACGGCCATAAAGTAACCAACGGAACTTGCAATAAGGAGAAAATAATAAAAAGATACCGATGCGGTTTAGATCATCAATCTCTCTGCGTTTCCTCCGGCGCAAATTATGCGCATGCGACGATGGGATAGCGGTATGAAGGAGACTTGAGTGCGAAAGAGATGCAGTAGAGGAATGAGATGCTTGAGTAAGGAACCGACGTGTTGCTAATACTGCTATTTTTGCGGATGAAAATAGTTTCATTTTAATATAAATAAAAATTTTGCTTCAAAAATCAAATCAAATCAGTCAAATTTCAGCTAGTATTAGATAAGCAAATTCGCGAAAAAAATCTGTGGTCATTCAAATAAACATATATTTTTACTGTGATATATCAGAGTAAAAATATATGTATAGTAAGTATGCCTAGTTGAAGTTTTCCTATTTAAATGAACCTTGTAACGAATCTGGTACAATAAAGAGATTTATTATTATTATATTACTAATCATTAAAAAAAATACTAGAAAATAAATTTATTTATTGTATATTTCCGAACTGTTATCGCCGTACAAATGCAGTCGTTGTACGAATTCAAGGCTACGTTGTCGCTGCGCCCGCGCACTACACACACGCAAACACATTAGCACACAACAACACACACACATATAAACACAATTGCACTGAACGACATGGATGCGCTAACGGCAGCACAATCAAGGGTTATGAATAGTAAACTAGTCCGTCCTCGTTCTACTTAACTGTTTTTGTTAGAGTGTGAGGGAGATAGAATCACGCTTTGCGTTCCGCAATTGTAATCTTTTTACATCCATTTATTTGTATATTACGTTTAGTGTAACTGCTTTTCAAATGTTTATTTAGGATATTTTTATACACGCACCATAGTAAAGGTAGTATTCATAATATTTAGTTTCATGTGATTACTAATTAAGTGATGCTTTAGATGTGTGATTAGATATAAAATTAAAGTAAATTACCAAAAAATCTATAATTAAAAACTGATTGAAACAAACCCTATACAAACTAATACGATAATTTTAAAACCGTTACTAGCCATATACACTTGTTTAGGGTTTAAAAAACTACTTTAATTTTAATATAAAAATATAAATGTGTCAATCAGATATAATTAACGCTCAACAAACATTTATACAATACTAAAACACTTTTCTTCTAGTCTTATTTAACATGGCCATCCTACTTATAATCGCCATCGATTAACACAGGAAGACTGGTCTATGGCGTGTTTTTTTTTATTAAAGTATTTTTAGCCTGTGTCCGGCGACGCGGGAGTGTTGTCCTAGGTCTTGTGAGAATATGTATGTATTCAAATGCTTTAGAATATTTGTTTCACGGCACGAAGTGTCAAGGTAACATTGAATTATAACATTTGGAGTAAATATTTTTTCATTTAATATTCTGTCTGATATATATTTAGCCTGGTTTGAGTTGTAGGCTTCATCTCGCAATTTCTACTTTAACTAATTCTGTGCTATTTACCATTTAGTTCACTAATAACGATAAAGTGATTTTGATACTTTATAACAAACAGCAGGATTATAATGTGGTATTTTGATTTAATAGGCTCTATCTTTGTAACTTTTTTGATTTCCGAATTGTTCTTTCATAGTTTTTTGTTTTTATTGACGCGGTTTTTGACTATTATTACAAATTAACAAGTTTTAAGGGTCAGTAGTAGTACTATAATTCATCATAATAAAATACAGCATCCATAGTATCAATATTTATCATAAAAAATACAGGTTAAAGTCTTAAAACGACTAGTGCAAGCTGATGGAACCGACAGACAATTCTAAGTCATGTAATACCTATAGATCGCATAACATTCCTTAACTTAGTCCCATTATCAATGCCAGGATCTGAGAGCATTGTCTCCTAATCCTCACAAGGTACTGCTATCGACTGATAACTTCAATTGTTTACTCCAAGGCGACGAAACAAACACTCTGAATGTTTGCGCAACGCACTCAACTATATTTACTTTATACTTCTTTGTCAGCTGTCAAGGAAAACCAGCTGTTGTACATACTAGATTTATTGATTTACCATAGACTAGCCGCTCCTGGCAGTTTCACCTGCGTTTATGGTTGCTGGTCCGCTTGTGAGGGTCGTAGCGTGATGTTTTATATATGATGTTATACCCCAATAAGACTAAGACTTATTGCAATCTTTTACATAATTCCAGAGATAAGCGTGTTAAACAGATAAACAACTCTTTTCAAAATAATACAATAGTGATATTAATTATTATTAAAATAGCGGCTAAGTTCTATAAAGATGCATTTAATATTACTCTACTTTTCTGTCTAATAAGATTTCTGTTCTAAACATCATCTTCTGACCATTTTACGATAGCCACAAGCGTCACAAATATTCATATTTGATATTGTGAAAATTGTGCGAACAAAAAAGTTAATTAAAGCTTATAATAAAGAGGAGTAACAACAAGAAAAAAAAGACCATAGTTCTTTTTAAGATTTTCGACCACTAGGCAACCATTATATTCAAAGAGCGTAGTCAACAATTTCCTTTGTAGTCATAAACCCCGATGTTCTATTCGTATTAAGTCATAAAAACCTCGTACGATCTACTAATATCTTTACGTGTTAGCAAAAAAGATTCGCACGCATCCTCGCTTGCGCCGGTAAGAGGCAGCGCGAGCGCATGTATTTTCACTCACGAGAAATATATAGAGAGTGAAAATCGTAAACAAACGATACTGTATTGTACGGTGTGTATAAAAATCATTTACTCAACTGTATATAAAACGGTTTATGCTATACCAGAATGCTTTAAATTCTAAAATTTGCTGACTCGTGCAACTTTGTTTGCGGCTCTAAACAATATTTTTTCTATTTCATTTTCTATTTTTTTGATAGGTCGCTCTTATTAACCATAGTTTAATGTTACATAATATATAGTTTTCTTCTATTAAAGCACTATCCCTGAAATATTTTTATATTAAAAAAGTAGTTCAGCTTCTCCTAGTAACAATAACTAGTTCGGACTAGTCCTAAAGAGTTTGGTTGTTTACCTGTCTGATGCTAATTTTTTTTGTAAGTAAAAAATAAAGAGAGACGAGGATACTTCGGTAGGAGATCTGTCAGAACCTCCAAGAGGTCATTTAACCAAATGTCCGTCCTATATAGAAGAGAGGCCATCAGGTGGAATCCACTACCTACCTACATATGTTTAAAAATAAATAGAAATAATTAATATTTCAAGGAATTCCTCGGGGATAGAAGAAAGTTTTGAAGCCACAGATAAAATGTAGAAAAATAAACAAGTTTGGAAGATGCATCCAGTACAGCACAGTGTCGTGTAATAGCGGTTGTTTTTTCTGCGCTTGCGCGTCGGATCAGCGTCCATCAGCGAAAACGAAAGTGGAAACTGTGACGACATTGTTCGGATAGAAAAAAGGCGAGCGTGCGAAAAACTGGGGAAAAGCATCTACCAACGGTAATTGACGGAGTTAGACACGAAACTGCCGTTGTGTAGATATGAAGGCTGCGTGTTAGAAATTGTCGTTTGATCTGTACAGATACTGTTTAGTCGAATACATATATTGTTAATGATTTTATTTTTAATTAGCCTCCATCTTCTAGTAATTTCTTAATTTTATTTTTGAGTTGGTGCAATTTGTAACATTGCAAAAAATTCTTGTTGATATACTTTTATGGCGAGTGCTTGCGGGAAATGTATCGGTCTACTGTCCTTGGCTTTGGAAAAGTAATGGTTTTAGCTGGAATGATGAAAACCCTAAAATTGGAGTATGGAAATATATACCATGCTTAGGGAGGAAAGAACAGATATCACTCAAAGATCTCTCTCTAGTCTTGGAGAATAATACAGACTGAGACAAGGAAAATAAGAATACAAAAGAGAAACGGAAATTACTTTGATTTTTTTTTATAACGCCATCTAGCCCCAAGCTAAGCAGAGCTTGTGTTATGGGTACTAGACAACTGATATGAATACATATATACTTTTTTTTTGGAAATACATACATATTATACATAGCAAACACCCAAAACTTCGAAACAAATATTTGTAGATCACACATACACTTGGTCCAACCCAGGATTCGAACCCGAGACCTCAAGCACAGCAGTCGAATTCACTGCGCCACCGAGGCAGTCATGTCAAAGCATACTTCCCTACAAAGCCGTAACATAGACATTTTGACCTACTTCATTGTTAATAACTTACTCTATCTAACACTACTACACTATTTAAATAAATAATACAATTCTACATTAAGTAATCAATATCTATGGTATCGTAGCTGCTCGTAGTCTTATCTCTTACAGCGACTTCTTTACACAATCTGTTTAAAGTTTGTAGTAATCTGTGGTGTACCAATGTGTCATTCGTCAGAGGAGGAGAACATAAAAATAATATATCTTTTTCCGGAGATCGTTTTTTGTTTTTTCGAAAGACGGTCCCCATTTCATGTCGTCCACATTTTATATATTTTTTATCATTAATTTCATTACGACGACGACTTGAAGACTCGAAAACTTGATAATTGAAGACGATAAATACTTGACATTGGCAGAAATAGCTGATCTAAGTGACCCGGCTGATTGCCATTTCATCAAAAGAAGAAGTATCTTTTTTCGAATATTTACGAATAAAATATAAAAAAGAAAGATATAAAGAGCCTCGTGAATTCACTGAATGGCTTAACTATCAACAGATAAATTTATTATATGTATTTATTCCGCCAACGTCTCTGTTTCAAGATTTTGCTCCAAGGCCCATCTCAAGGCCTTTGTCTAGACTTTTCAGGCCAGGTCTAGAACTACTAGACAACTAATTACTGTTAAGGTCTAAGTTCCTTTGTAGGCCATGATCTGAAATTGTGTTTCTACTGAACTAAAAACAAAATATGTAATTAACATATTTTGGAAAGGGCGGCTAAATATTTTCTTAGGTGATATACTAGACAACGATGAGTATCTAACAATATATGTGGGCTTTATAGCTCTATCTAGCATTTCGTGATAAAATATACTGTATATGCTTTTATGGGATGTCCTTATAAGCAATATATTTGATTATTTGAGACATAAGGAAATTCACACAATACAATTATTTATAGATTATTAATAAAATTTTAATTGAATAACTTAATTTAATCCTACATTACTTAAGACATACTTTCATGATATTTTGAAAGAGAGAGAGAGATAAATACATTAAAATGTAAACAAGAATATCGGTTCTAACATAATGATCCACCAAGACAAAACGTAAAAAAAATCCTCATATAATACTTTCTTTGACAGCCTTAAACAAATTAATGTAAAGTAGTCTCGAAATCGACATTACTTAAAACAGAAACATGTTTTCATTTACGAAGCTAATAATATAATTTATCAATTACACAGAAATAACGGTCAACAAAAAGTATTTCTTTCTACAACACCTTGTTTACTACAATCATATCATACATTATTCTATTATCTATTAGTGGAACGTTATGGCTAAAGTTTATAGCTAAGTTCGAAGCCAGACCCCTCCGTGAAAGGGAAACGTAATAACAGCGCAGAACTGTTTCAAGTTTACTAGTGCAAGTGCAGTGGGCTGCGCGGGCGCAGCAACGACGCACACAAGAGATTGTCCCGCCCGGATACCATCCCAAGATAAAATAGATAATATCGTCCAATGTGTCTGTGTGTAATTATTTTTTTAAATTATGCTTTCACAATGGTAAATGAATGTTGTTTAATTTTTTTATGAAATAGATGTAGTTAACAAGTATGTATTAATCCATAAGATAAGGGTGTTATCTAGGTTATTATATCTATTAACCTATATGGTAACTTATATATTGTAATTTTCCGAGTAATTAAAGATTAGGGATTAAAATTACACATGTTTAAAAAAAGTACTTGGAGAAACGGGACAAAGAAGTAGAAATATGTATTTATAGAAATTTTTGTTAACTTAGTGAAGTGTAAAAATAAACTGTTTGACTTTGACTGCCTCGGTGGCGTTGTGGTAGCGTATGCGACTGCTAAGCTTGAGGTCTCGGGTTCGATTCCCGGGTCGAACCAAATGTTTGTATGATCTGCAAATATTTGTTTCGGAGTTTGGGTGTTTCCTATGTATAATTGTATGTTTTTACAACATAAAAAAGTATATATAAAAAAGAAAGATATAACACAAGCTCTGCTTAGCTTGGGACTAGATGGCGTTGTGTGTTAGATGTCCGAAATATTTAATTATTTTTTATTGTTTATAAATTTGACATAAATGGATTGATTCTGGATTTATAATACATAATATAATTGAGACAAAAAGTTAAACCTACACCTAAATATTTACCAATATCTCAAGATACATTTTATAAAACCATCCCTCATGTGTGGCGTACACTATAATGTCAAGTTTCCCTCGCCTAGCCGGCCGTGCAACCAGAATGCACTTTCTTCCTACACACACACACACCCACAGGACTGAACCACACTTACAAATGACTGCGCTAGTGTGTATTGCATAGATAGTACCTGCTGTTGCACTGTGGCGTTTGCACACTGTTGCACTGTTTGTTTGTGTTGGTGAGTTGTGCTAAATGAAAGTTTGAATGGAGTCATACTATAAGTTTTATTACTGTCTCTATTGGTAATGTATTTAGCGTTTGTTTCAGAGGGAAATTTCTTGGAAAAGTTTAAGAAACTTTTGTTGAGAGTATATTAATTATGTAGCTTTCTTTAGGTGTGTTGCTTTTCAAGGGTAAGCGGTTATCACCATTTTTTTTCTTTTTTTTTAAAAGACAACACCCGCATTAGCAATATACATCCTGTGTCGCGGAAACTTTCTGCCGCGCACAGCAAAACTGTGTTATGAGCGGTCGCCTGCGGTGTTCCCGGACCAATACGACCTTCAAACCTTCAAGAAAAGAGCGTACTCCTTCCTAAAAGGCCGGCAACGCACTTGTAACGCCTCTGGTGTTGCGGGTGTCCATAGGCGGCGTTAATCGCTTACCATCAGGCGATACGTCTGCTCGTTTGCCCCCTATATAATAAAAATGATAAAAATATTTCTTAGGTCAATAATTCGCACTTCTTTTTCCGATGTCTAGTCTACCTGTAACCTAGTGTCGTTTAAATGATTAATGAACATAAAATGTTACAAATGTTTAATTTCCTTTTTGTTGGGATTAGAATTTTAGTTGGAAATTTGAAGGATGATTAATATTTTGTCTTGTTGTAAGTTTCTTATGAGGTAGGATTTGAAACAACTTGATTAGCTAATAAGATTTACGTGCGAATTTGTTATGAAATGTTTTATATGTTAAACATATTGATGTAAAATAAATCATTTAAGAAGTGTATATTAGTTAATTTAATATAGTATATAAAAGTCGTTAAAATGTATTTAAACACACTCCTACAGTTTATATGTGTAATTGCTTACCTCGTCAAATTTAAATTTTAGACTTCAACAGTTTGTTTTTTCCATATTCAAAATAATATAAATATTAAAAGTGGATGGATTACATAGGGAATTTCGAATTTTAAATACAGATAATAAAATAAAACATTCTCTTCTGTAAGTAAAATTAAAAAAAAGACGCCAATCAGCTATCGAAATTTTGGAGTGATTTTTAATGTAGCCATTTAAAAAAAAACTTTGTGGTCTACTTGTTTATGGGTTTAATTAATTTAAACTTTGTTTTTATTTCTTATTCACTGCTATAAAACTGTTATAAGATTATGTTATACGTACAAATAGTGTTTTGGCTCCCTATCATGATGTTTTCCAAAGATATATCTAAGGTTTGTCCTCAATAAAACCTGTAATACTATTAAATGCTTATAATATAATTTGAAAGCGTGCAGTGGCCTATTTAGCTGGTGCATCGTGTCCTTGGTTACCTTCCCACGCCTCAACTCGGTTCAAACTATTACACTGAACGGTATTCTAGATATTCTAAGCGAATAGCTTTAGCGAAGCTTTTTTCAATACGATAATCTTTTACAATGCAATCTTAATAACTACAGATAAATATATTTCCAAAATGCCCTAAAACGGTTCCGTTGTTGTTTCGAAGTATCAAGTCATAACGCTGGTTGTACAATATCTACGCTTCCAACTCACTCACTCATCCTTCCACTACTACAGAATAGTGGTATTTTTCATGGCAATTTTTACTTACATGTTATTGAATGTATGTATGTTATGTGTGTGTACTGTAGATTATCTACCCTATGTCCAGCGCGCATGCTATCCACTGGAACTTACCTGTGGACAATCAAATACAAAACATTAATATGAAACAAGCAAAATTAAAAACAAAAAACACGATCTTTTTTTATATTCTACGATACCTAGCCCGTTCCCAGGCCTAGCGTATCGAGAGAGTTATAAACCTCTCCCGGTCCCGCTCAAGAAATAAATAACCATGGTTTTCTGGAATGCTAGAACCACACAAGTTTAGCCAGCGCAACTCTATATGTCTATGCCCAGACGATGTTTATTATGAGTATAAAATCATTAGTAATTCAATAACAGAATTAAATTACCCATGGTAACTACATTTTCTTATATTCTCATAACGGTACACTGAATAAAAACCCTTCTAAAAACTATAGCTTCTATTAAAAACTGCAACAGAAGAACCAATTTGTACAGTCAGAATCGCGTGACCATCAGTGAAAAGTGCATTTCATTGGTGAAAGAGATACAATATATTAAGTTTAGTATGTACGAAAGAGAGAAAACATTCACGCCAATGCGATTTGCTATCTAAAACAAATGCTTTTTCTCAGAGTAAATAACAAGTTTTGGTCGACCTATAAAAGGGCGGATAGTGTTGGGACAAGAGGTCTACTTATGATGGACAGTAAATTTAGAATTTTATTATAATTACCGTTAAAATAATTGGTTTTGAATTAATTTTCATTTATTGTGAGTTTCTTTTCACAATTATATAGAAAATATGCGATATGTACGTTCAAATATAATTTTCTCTGTAACTGTCTAATAATATAATTTAGCGTTTTCTTGTTTAATAAAAACCCTAATTTGTTTAAATTTTATTGTCATTATTTTATTTATTTACTTATTACTACATTTAAAGTAGAGCCACGCTGATTTCAGCACACACTCTTTCAGAAGATCAACCTCAAGTGACAGTATTCGTGCTGGCGTGTTTCGTTGGTGAGTGTGCATTACTAAGCCACCATGGTGTGGGTCACCATGCTGCATTGTCTGCACTCTCAATGAGTTTGGTGACCACCACTCTTAAAATCTGCTTATGCATCAGGCAGAGTAAAATCCCTTTGGCAGGCTCATACATAAATAAAATAACTTCATGACGTTTATAGATTTCTTTGTTCACTATGTTTGTACCATTAGTTCTCGAGGTTATGAGGACCTTTGTCCTACCTATCAACCAATCAAAATTAAGACAAGTTTTTCTAGCATTTCAATAAAATTTAGGATATTATACATTAGTGATTCCAGTTGCCAAAAAACAATATTTGGTAAATAGAAATGCTTATATTTCAATTTACTTTATGTTTCTCAAAGGAACAGCAAAACAAGTTCTTATGAAATGTCAATAAAACTGACAATCGATTTTATTTGTACAAAATATTATTTTAATTAATCTGATTAGATTACGCTAACGGGAATTTAATAAGTAGGTCACAACGACCATGGTCACACACATCGAACGTACGACAGCTCTAAGATAGGTGTGCATTATGTCGTGGTCCGAATTTAGGCTTTATAATATAGCCGACTATTTCATGAAATAATCGTATTTCATCACATGTGCGTCTACAACTGAACTTCTCATCTATATAAGTTCGATGAAATATTCGCACGTATCCGAACACTCATTTATTTGTAATTTATCCGTGCATATTAAAACTTCAAATAGGTTTTTTTAATTTTTAACACGACATGTAACTCGTTTGAAAGATAATTTTATTTATTCTTGTATCGATACATCGTCTCCTGTGTGCTTTTCAGTCGGTCCGAGTTCTAAATGACTACCCACTGGTGATGTGGTACGGTGGTGGGGGGTATAATATCAAGACATAGAAAATTTCGATCATTTTCGACAGATCTTAGTAGTCACTCGGTGAACTCTACAAGATAGATTATTATTAAATGTAGACGAAATAAGATTAACGTAAGGAGAAGAAGATTAGTTTAAGACTATCGATTAAATTTTTAGAAAGCCCGTGAATCAGTAACAAACTGGCATAACCTCCGGCTTTTAATATTATTACTTAACTAAAAATAAAAACAGGATGCCCGGAAATTGGTTCTTGGAATATCAAAAAGTCTAACAAAATAACATTTATATAAGGAAATGTTTTAGATGTTCTGACGTCGTTCTATTTAACAAAGTTATAAATAACAATTCATTCTCTTGCCATTTTTATTTACGCAAATATGAAGCAAATAAAATATTAGTACAGAGACATATATTATTTTTTAATTTGGCGCCTCGGGCTTACGGCAATTTCCAGAATGTTTCCTATTTTGTGATGAAGGGAGCAGCTTTTAACATCATTACATTAAACACCACTTTTTTCAGTATTTTATTTGTAAATTGTTTAATAGGTTTGTTCCTTTTCAGACGTGGTCTGGCGCCCTAGGCGACGCCCAATTCCCCCTAATTTCGGGGCAAATAGGCCGTTGGTTTTGTACCAATTAAGCTAAATGTCTGGGTGAAATTCCTAGAGCCATGTGATCGTTATTCCTATGCTTTGACCGTTTTAAAATGTCACAAAAAACCAGTAAAATTTCTCACTACAGATTATTTCATTCATATAAAAACTACTTTAAATTTTAATATTTTTTGTTGACAGCACGTATCCGTAAACGCCTGTGGGAATTGACAGGGGAACTATCATCGCGCTGTCAAAAGAATGACATTTGACAGTTTGAGAGTGGTTAGAATATACACATGTGCCACAGATAACTTTAAATTATAATAATATCTACATATTGTGAAAAAAGAATTCAAAAGTGGTAAGTATGAATCTACTATTTCCTTTTATTTAAGAATGAATAGAAATGTATTATAATGCTTTTATACAGTGGCAAGTAAGTTTGTAAAGACAGCTCTGGCTTCTTGTTTTTCTTTCACGTAAATAATGGTAAACGGTTACCAGCGCTCCTTTATCAGCACCTGTCTTTATTTTCCTTTTAAGGTGTACTATAAGATAAATAGGTAGCATCTCAATTTTCTACTGACACAAGTAACCATTTTAGTTAATAACTATAGAGAGAGTTCGAGTAATTACTTTCTAATAATTCAGTCTAGACGGGTCTTTATTATTACAATCTTAGTACATTCATGAGCCTCGGCACTAAATTATTCATTAGTACCACATACGGAACGTGCTAGACGAAATACATAGGTGGTAAGGATTGAGGTTCTATTGTGCGAACTGAGCTTCACAGACATTTATTACTATTATTTACTATTTTAGAAAACAAATATATACTTGTATATTAATCTACTATCACATTTGAAAAACAGTGATTGATTGGTGATTTAGGAAACTGCTTTGGTCGTTATTGCTGCAGCGCTTTATTTATGTAACCTACAACCGTTTATGTATCTAGACTGGCAGTGCCAAAATGACACTACTCTGCCTGATGGAAAGCATAAGCAGAATCCAAGAGTGATGGTCACCAACAAATCACGACAGCACGAATGCTGTCATTTTACGTTGACTTTCTGTGCGAGGGTAGCACCGCCCCGGTCAAGCCGGCCCGTTCGTGCTGAAATCAGCGTGGCTTACTACCTCTTCTTTCATCTCAGCCTATCACAATCCACTATAGAGTCCAATTTTACGCGACTTGGTTCGATCCTTAACTTCTCGCATACAGCGCCTGCCAGCCATCTTTCGTAAATCGATATTCCACCTGAACGTCTTGTGGACGTCCTACTTTACGTTTCCCCAGACTCGTTTCTCACTCAAGAACACGTTTACCAAAACGGTTATCGGTTGAGTAGCTAATATGGCCAGCCCCCTGCCACTGCAGCTTACTAATCCTATAGGCTATGTCGATTACCTTGGTTCTCTGCCACATCTTTTTGATAATGAAACCTAAATGCTCCTTTCTACTAACTGACGTATAGAATGATAAAAATAACGTGTAACGTCTCTAAATTATAATTGGTTCTTTCGATGACAAAGAAAGCCCAGAAATAAATCAATTTGCATATATTAAATTGTAATATTCATGAAACACACTGGTACAATTTCTTGGTACTGTTTATTTACCATCTACTTATTTCATTGTTTTTTAAATTTTCAACAACCCATAAAATCCCACTGCTGGGCTCGGGTCTCCTTTCAGGAAAGGGTTAACGCTATACGTCCTCACGCTGGCAAGTGCGGGTTGGGGACTGGCAAGACAGCGTTGTGGTTACGTAATCTTGTCGTTGAATGTTTTTAAGCCGCCCAAAGGCCTCCAACTAAGCTTCACGACTGTTATCCTACGATAACAACCGGGACCGACTGCTTAACGTGACCCCGAATTACGGAGACGCTCATGGTAATATGTCAACACCTGGATGGGTGCCCCATCCAGGTGTTGACCGCGCCGTCGTTGATTACCCTCGGTGATTGTTTCTAATCACCGAGTACAACTATGAGCGCCAGTTTTTTTAAATTATTCTTTTTTAATTTTGATTGGTATTAAATATCATTATATGATAACAGGCTTGTTTGTGTTGTTTCTGATTTGTAAAACAGAGGTTTGAGTTTCATCCAGGATAATTTATCATTATGGGCACTCGTTTTTGGTTGTTATTTATCAATGTTATGGCTGAGTTCAGAAATATATGAATTTATTTGATAGCAGCCTTGTTACAATAGAGTTAAGCGACTTTCTATATTGATGTCAAGCCAACCTGACACATTAAGACATACCTACATTAAAAGGGAATTAGCATTAAGAATTTAGGTGCTCCTATGTTCTTATAGTAACAATTCTCTTCTTCCTGTTAGTATATACAATCTTTGAAAGTCAATTTCTTAATTACATGGCTAGTTTTTTAACCTTACTATCTGAGCCTGGCTACTTCACATACGTCTACACCTTCCTTTAAAATAATAATAATAAATAATAAATATTTCGGACATCTAACACAACGCCATCTAGTCCCAAGCTAAGCAGTGCTTGTGTTATGGGTACTAGACAACTGAGATAAATACTTATATATACTTTTTTTTTTTTGTAAATACATACATATTATACACTAGCTGACCCACGCAACCTCGTTTGCGTCTTCAATTGCCCGTAGCGTGAAAATTTTCCCCGTTTTTGAAACATTCTTCATTGGTGCTCCGCTCCTATTAGTATTACCGTGATGATATATAGCCTATAGCCTTCCTCGATAAATGGACTATCCAACACTGAAAGAATTTTTAAAATCGGTTTAGTAGATCCCGAGATTACCCCCTACAATTTAACAAACACACAAACTTTACTTCTTTATAATATTAGTATAGATAGAAAACACCCAAACTCCGAAACAAATATTTGTAGATTCCACAAACATTTGGTCCGACCGACCGATTTGAACCCGAGACCTCAAGCTTAGCAGTCGCATACGCGTACCACTACGCCACCGAGGCAGTAAAACTTTGCTTTTTATCTTGAATTAGTAATAACTGAGATTAACGCGTTCAACTAGACAAATAAAAATCTTCAGCATCATAATATCAGTATAGATATTAAGCTATATTTTCTGATTGTAAAACGTACGTCCATAAGAAACTGTGGCATGCTCGTATAAATTGTATGTTTGTACGACTTTTTTGTCTCCCTGGGGGACAACTTGTGTTTTTATACATGTCAAACCTCGGCACATGTAGCTGTCCTTCATACGCCATCTAACTAATTCCTAACTTAGTGTTCTAGACTTTTCTTTGCGGAACAAACTTGTGCCTGAATCTTATCATTGATGTCCTCCTTATTTCTTTTTTATTACCCGACAACGGTGAAGCCAAAAAGAAGGGTAACAACTTTGTTAGTTTATATATATTATATTAATCCGTGTGCGTGTTTGTGTGTCAATAGGTTCATAATAATGGCTCGGCTGACATAATTGCTTACTATTTGGTTTTATTTTTAACTTTTTCTTTTCAATAACATAGATTAGCAAATATATTCAAACAAAATGGAAGAAATTACTTATATTTAAACATTAGTGCATGAAGTGATGTGACCTTAGGTAGGACGCGAGTATTCATTAGGTTTATTGTTATAGGAATTGATTAATGAAATGGGGTAGACAATTTTATATTTAGGTAATTGAAAAAAGAAATATCATAAGAAGTTATTAATTTAACCTTTCATTGATATAATCGAACGTCTGTCTCCAAGTACTAAGTAAGTCTATTCAAAAACACAAGCCGTTTTCAGTACGTGGATATAGAATCTAATGTTATATGTATCGAAGTATGTTTGTTTGTTTGACTTCTTCGAAATAATAATCTAAAACCTTTAAACAAGCAATTCTTGTATTTACTTAGTCTTGCCACAAACATTGTTACAAAGAACAATAACATTTCTTTATTGTACGTAACAATTATTACTATTACAGTGTAATAGAATAATACAAAACCATTAAAAATATATAAAGCTTATTCGAAGTGGTCTCCATTGGCTGCAATACAGTCCTTTAAACCTTAAGGTTATATCATCAATAGCAGCACGCACGCTTTCTATGGGAAAATTGTTCACTGCTTATCGAATGGATTATTTCAAGGACTCAATTATCTAGGCGTTTAAAGTAAGCCAATTTTTACAATATATTGGCGCGAAAATAAGAAAACACAATGAACAATCGTATAAAAATTATAGATTCCAAATTCAAAAGTAATATTTTGTTCACTTTTAATTGTAACATTATTTATGGCCAGACTAAATATATATAATCAGAATCGGGGGCGATAAATCGATCTAGCTAGATTCTTTTTTAGACAATTTACCAGAAAGAATAATATCGAGCAATGGTCTGTCATCCAGTTACTGTGTATTATAGGTATACTTATCCCAAGAAAGTATTAAATTATTATAAATATATTTTTTTGTATTTCTTTTACATTTTTTTCTCTAGCTAATAATATAACCAAAGTTCTAAACAAAGCTCCTATTACCAGTCTTTGATCATTTTAATAAACATACTTATATTTCTAAATATATACATATTACGGATAATTCACCCAGACATAAAACACACAATATTTGTCCCGAGTGTGAATCACACATTATAGAGATATGAAAACAGTATATAAACAATATTATTCCTTCTACAAAGAACTGGAAAAGGTAAAAATAGAAGTGTATATGCTCAGTTATCCAAGCGAACAGGGGGTGGGTTGCTAGCAGTGGTGTATTTATCCTAGGGCTCAGGGAGCACGTGCCTGAGGCGCTACTTTTCGTATAAATAAAAGACTGCTGCATAATTTAGCAATTCTAAATTTAGTCTAGAAGAAGGCAGGGCCAAATTTGGACAGGACAAACAGAAACGAGCAGCTGGCCTCAACAGGCATGGTTCTTATTTCAATAACTACACCCGCGTTAGAATTTTATCCTGGGGACACAGCGACACAAGCGTACATGAAACCGACACAAATAAATAAATAAATATTTAGGACATCTAACAAACAGCGCCATCTAGTCCGAAGCTAAGCAGAGCTTGTGTTATGGGTACTAGACAACTGATACATATTATGGTTGCCTGTAAGAGATTGCCTTCAGGCGATAAGGCCGCCAATTGTACCTCTTAGCTTTAAGTTACCTTTGTTAACTATCCTGTGTACAATAAAGCGATTATTATTATTATTATAAATAGAAACCACCCAAACTTCGAAACAAATATTTGTAGTTCAGAGGATTTAAACCCGAGACCTCAAGCACATCGCATTCACTACCACTGTACCATCGAAGCAGTCTAAAAAAGAACACCCAGATCACGGATTTGAATCTACAACACTTATTACGATATCGTTTTTATGAAATAAGGCACTGTTCCATATAGTTCATAAAGGAGGAGGTACTTAATTTGATTGCATTTTTATGCAACCAATTTGAATGTTCAAAGTGTATCAAAGGTAATTGATGTTTGATTGATTGAATGCTTAATTATCGATAAAATATGGCATGTATTTATCAATAAAATCCAAAAATGCTGTTTTTATTGCTCTTTTTAGGTATTTACGGGATACAGTTGCGTTGGAAATTACGGGTTAAAACGCGGGATCCCGTCAGATGTGGGCATCATAGGACTAGATGTGGTGAAACTTAAGGAAGACATACATTTTTTTAACTTGTGGAAACCCCGAAGACCTTCCTATGTGAACGTCTTTCGCCGAGGAAGGGGAAAGGGAATCGAAATTTCAAAATATGAGTATGCCTAATTGCTAGCTTATAAAGGTTGTGTAACATATCTTGTAGCATACGTATAATATAGCTAATGTTTAGAATGTTATCATGATATGTAAATTTGATATGAACCCGTCTTATTATCATAATTATGATACAGATATCTTAATATTAATTAAATTTCCTTAAGTTTTAGACTACATAATTTGGTTTACTAAGAAATCAAATTTGTAACCTATATTTTTGAAACTCAGGTATTGAATATGGTAATAATTATTTATTAGGATTAATTAGTGTTTATTTTATAACAACGGGAGATGGGATGTATTATATACCTATAGAATACATTTTCTTGACCATCACAACTTCACATCTACATTTTCAAACAGAAAAAAAAATAGATTTTTACATTGTCTCATTTAGAACACACTTAACAAATATCTTCTAGTAATTCCATATTAATACATCATACTTAAACAGGGCACTAAAATCACAAGGATAAATAATAAAAAGATCAAATATTACACCAAAAAGAAAACACACACACACGCACTTACACAAACACACACACGCTCATCAAACCCAAAAAGCGTTCAAACACACACACGCTCAATCTATAGTAATACTTCGTTTCGTTGGATACTATTTGAGTTTGTGTGCGTTAGGGGTGTGGGGCATGTCTGCGGGTGAACGCCTCGACCTTCAGACGAGCTGGGCGTGGGGGGTGTCGGGGGGGTGTCTAGGAAGCTCCCCACGATAGGCTACATTGTAATTAATACATAATACTCGCTCATGTTCGAGATTCTCTCAACAGGCTTGACGTAATGAGACATGCTGTAATCTTCAACCTGGCTTGGTGCTAATACTCCAAATTGTAAGAATATTGTTGTATAAAATTCGGGACTTAAACATAGATTAAACATACTTAGATATATGTGAAAATGAAAACTTGATGATTGAATAAAGATACTGGTCTTAAAAGCGATTCAGTACTTGAGGCGCTACAGTAAAACAATATATAAACATACATAGGCTATCAAAACCCTTCCTTTTAGCTTCACCGTGTCCAGGTACAACTAGTATAAGTTTAATATTGTTAGCGTCTTTTGGTTGGATTGAAATTGTATAACACGAATAAAAACATTCAATTTGAAAAAAAAAAACGTTCCACTAACAATAATCTATGTTATAAATATTAAGTTAGTATATACACTAATCAAATGATGGCAACATTCGTGCTGTCATGTTTCGTTGGTGGCCTAATGATGCAGAAGCATCGAAGACCGCCACGGTGTGGGTCACTATGCTGCATTGTTGCATTATCTGCATTAAAGACATATCTCGCATTCACTCCACTATTAACCGACTTCAAAAAAGGAGGAGGCTATCAATCTTTTTTTTTATTTTCGTTTGTTTTTTGTTTTGATAATTCTTTTTTTATTTAAAAGCTGGTGCTTCCTGTCTGGTTCCATTTCAATTTAGTCCAGTTCTTGAAGTCGGTTTTTTTGTGTCATAATTTATATTCTTTATGATATCAACAATTCATAAATCTTGTTCTTATCCTCTCATTATAATAAAATTATTGTTTTAAGAGAAAGTAAGGCAAACAACGAAAGTTTAAACTCTCGCAAACCCTTTTTTTGTAAACAGTGTCTTTGTAGGCATCAATAAAAGGAAGGCTAAAAGGCTTGATGTTGATATTTTCTGCTTATTCTGTTAATCGAGTGCTTCACAATTAGGTTCACAGCGGCTGAAGCTACGAATTTTTAATTAAACTCAAACTACCAACCATTTACGTAAGCAAATTTAGCAGCATACTTGTTTGTCTATCGGCTGTTAAAAGCAATTTTTAATTAGTTTTTAATAGTTCCTTTTGGAAAAAACATACGAGTTTTAATAATATATTTGTTAGTTTTCTTAACTATTTTTCGGATGTATAATAATAAATTATTATTCACTAAAGTTATGTTAAGAAATTATCCTGTAGTATCTATTTTATTAAAATAAACCAACGCTTTCATTGCTTTTAACCAGGTGATCTCAAATCTTCCCTGCATCAGGAAAGGAGGGAGACTCAAAGAGCACCAATGCTTGCGACTTCGTGTGTTTATGACAGTTCATAGCTTCTACATACGAGTTTGCCCTCTATGCCTACCACAAAAAAAGACAAAACAATAGACGTGACTCATTTTTATACTAAGACCAGACGTCATACCTAGCCTTTGTCAAATTATTTACTTTGAGTATTGATTTTTAAATGTTGATGAAACAAAAACACTAAATTGATTATATAAAGACTACTTAATTTCATTAGTAGTAAATTATTGCAAATGGAGGACTATGAAAAACTTCTTTAGTGGCAATTTAGGTAGCTAGTAATAGGTAACTGTATACCGTCTTTGCGAGAGAGAAAAGGTATATATAAATATAGGTATATAAAGTAATACATCAAATAGATAATATTATAACTAAAGCACTAGATATTATTATTGAAGGTCCCAGTCTAACATGCCTAGGCCGCAAAGTCTAGAACTAGGGCCGTTATATACAACTCTATGTATATACACACATGTACGAACATTTACATAAATTATTATTCCCAAGACTAATTCGTCCTGACCGACCAAGGACGCATCGTCGGGAGACCTGGAAGGACTATCTAATTCAACAACAAATTCATAGCCTTCCTCCATATATTTAGAATTCAATTTCCTGTGATTTTTGGAAAGAGTTATTACCTTATAGATAGCAGGGCAACGCAGCTTTGAAAGCGAAATTTATACCTGAATGTACATCGGGATTAAAGGGGCTTTATCAGTACGAAATAAGGTTGAAATTTGAATGTACAGGGACGGTCTTTTGTTGGAAAGGGATAGTAGTATCTGTTGGAAAGGGACAGAGATGTCCTTCGTGGTCCGTGACCTATCCTACTGACGAATGTCGAGCCCCGGAACATCGCATTTTAACAAGTTGTCTAGACAGTTGTGCGTGTGGGCGCGGAACTGTGTATGTTTGCGTGAGTCAGATAACGCAATTGTTTATGTATTAGTGCGTCTGTGAATAACCGTTCTGTGTTTACAAGCTGATTGTGTATGTGTGAACTATAAAGCTATGATTCCCTTGGTGCTTTATAAGTTTTGAGCCCAAAGGATGTTTGTTTGATGTTTCCTAAGTATTTTATCGCGTGTGAATTTATTTCGTCGTAAGGAAAACCCATCTGGAGATGAAGTACTGAATGTTTATTTATGTTGCCACAGAGTGCGGTAGCTCTTCGCTTACTTATTCCTAACTTAACGCGCTTGAATATCTCTGGTACCTATCACCATGTTGAATACCATAATACGGTAGCAGAAAATCAGTATAATTAGTTGGTTTTTAAAATCTAATGACTATCTTATATGACAGAGAACTAGAGTGGCCGATATCGCACGGAGAATCAGCACGCTAACGTAAAAGTGGGCCGGTCATGTCTCCACGTGGACTATTGGTCGCTGGAGTCGAATATTTGTCAGAGTGGAGACCACGATTAAGCAAGGCAAGTCCTGAGCAGTTCCGTTCACAACGCGTTGCCAACCATATTTGAAACACTCGTTTATAAACTGTAACTGGTATTTAAGTCTAGTGGCAAATTACTTTGACTAAGCATAAGTTTGAAGTCTTGGGTTCGGATGGCTAACCTGGATAAATAATATTGTGACGAGCAATATTACTTGTCCTATCTAGGTGTGATTTAACTGGGGGGAAAAATTTTCTCCCGGGACAGGTCCTGATAAGGCACGGCGTCAATTCGTGGAGGACCTGAAATAATATGGTCCGGGTCCTCCCAGAGTAGGGCGCCAGAGGCCGGTCGTCGGAGTGTTTTTAGTGGAAACACCACATACTCCTGGCTCCTGTGTCCCCGAGGAGCTGGAGATCAAAAGAGATTTTTCACCCCGTCAAAAAAAAAAGGTGTAATTTGGCTACAATAGGTATGTATTTCCACGTAAGAATGTTTATCAGTAATCTGTGTATGATGGTCTGCGATAACATAGTAGTGTTTGAGATGTGTAATAAAAACAATTATTCAACTCTCTATATGCACAGCTTAAATTACAACTTTAATTTTACTCCAAAAAAAAACTTTTCCAACGCACACATAGATCATAAAACTATGGTTCTTAGACAATACATGGACAAAAACACTCGCTAACCCACACTAACAAAACCCCATCGTTATTTGACATGAAATATACGCACACATACCCGCGCATCTTAGGGGATGGTTTATGCAACATGCCCTTGTAGGGGTGGTGCGTTGAACTTCGTCCGGAACGTCTGTCTGTGCAGTAAGGTGAAAGGGGGTGGGTTCAATTCCGATGACCGCACAATTTTGGATTATATTTTGTTGTGTCGTAAAGGTGATTGAGGTCGGTTTACGATTGAGTTTGGATGTTGCGATTGAAAAGATGTATATATAATGTATACCTAGTTGAAATAAAATTTATATTTATACAAAAAATTTTCAAAGTATGCATGAGAAACATATTTAATACGTGTAAGACAATATTTGTACCCCTTTCTAAACAATTAACGCACCCAGAAGCATAGTCTAGTGGTTTGTAACCTGGAATGCTTAGCCAGAGGTCGTGGTTTCGAATCCCACTCAGGAAGAATATTGAACTATAAGTACATTATTTTTTACTGGTGTAATATATCTACAGTATGTTTGTATTTAAAAATATATTAATGAGTTTTTTTTTATATCTGAGCATGGTATCGACCGGTATACCGCAATTTAGGTAACAGATTTGCCTATTTTAACTTAATTTGGGACTTAAATATAGTCGGCAAAATGTAGGCAGTAATAATACCATAAATAATGTACAATCTTCTGCCGTGTCCTGTACTTTTGCGTAAATGATGATATCCCTGATTACGAAAAAGCAAATTGTCATTATTATTGGTTCAGTAGTTTAGGTGTGAAGATAATGAACAAACGAACTTACTTTTACCTGTGTTACCATAATATCTTATCGAAATCATAACACATTACAAACCTAATTAAGAAATATAAACAAAAATATTATAAAACGTCCTCGAGGTCGAAGTTACGTAGACCTTTCGTAGCAGCTCGTAGAGGTGTCCTCTACGCGACTATGAGAGGCTCCGCTCCCGGGAGGAAGGTGACGAAGGTTGAGAGTTCAAAGGCGAGTTCACCACTTTGGTGGGAGGTTCTCGAGTTTGACATAACGAGTTATATTTTATCCGATGTAATAATACTTAGATTTTGTTATGAGGTTCTGTATAACAACGGTGAGGGAGGGCATTTCAGCCGCAGGAGAAAGCGAAACTGCTTGTAGATCTCTTTGCGGCTAACTCCCGAGTCGAAGACCGCGGCATGCACCCACCTACCATTCCGGCCTGCGATGCAACAATGCGGGATATTCGCATCCGGCTGAGTGATGTCCGCTCAGAGCTTCGGTCTCTCGACGTTCGGAAAGCCAGTGGACCCGACGGTATCCCAGCGGTGGTTCTTAAGAACTGTGCACCAGAGTTGTCTCCGGTTTTGACGCGCCTGTATCGCCTGTCATATTCCTCGGGAACTGTTCCGGAGGCCTGGAGGGAGGCGAATGTTCAGCCCATTCCCAAAAAAGGCGACCGCTCCAACCCGGCCAACTACCGCCCAATAGCTGTCACCTCCATTATCTGCAAAGTGTTCGAACGGATCATAAACAAGCAATTGGTCCACTACCTGGAGGATCACACCCTACTTAACGATCGTCAATATGGTTTTAGGCCGAACCGATCCACGGGTGATCTTCTAGCGTATGTCACACACCTTTGGGGTGAGGCTATTGACAGGCACGGGGAATCTTTGGCTATTAGCCTCGACATGGCCAAGGCCTTTGATAGGGTTTGGCACCGTTCGCTTCTCTCCAAGCTACCGGCATTTGGCTTGCCCCCCAAACTCTGCAACTGGGTTGCCGGATTCCTGCACCAACGTCGCATCAGAGTACTTTGTGACGGCGCGGCCTCCGACGTTCAGTCGATTAACGCAGGAGTACCGCAGGGTTCCGTCCTGTCGCCCACGCTGTTTCTTCTGCATATCAATGACATGTTAGACCTTGGCAACATTCATTGCTATGCAGACGACAGCACAGTTCATGGACGATATTTTGGGCGCCCTGCGGCAAAGCCGGTAGATGTAGAGGAAAAACGACAGGAGCTTGTCGCTGAGCTTGACCATGTTCTAGGCCGCATTTCACAATGGGGCTGCGAGAATCTGGTCGAGTTTAGCGCCAAGAAAACACAGGTGTGCGCGTTCTCTGCCAAAAGGTCTCCATTCCTTCCCCTTCCGACTTTTCAGAACACTCAACTACCATTACAAGGCAGGCTCGATGTCCTGGGCATGGCCATCTGCTGCGACCTCAACCCGCGCGAGTATGTTGAGAGCGTCACTAAGGCGGCCTCGCGGAAGTTAGGTGTTCTCAACAAGGTGAGACGGTTCTTCTCGCCCGGGCATCTGTGTCTCCTTTATAAGACTCAGGTTCGCTCGTGCGTGGAGTACTGTTCACACCTTTGCGATGGAGCCGCGCAGTATTTGTTTGACGCTCTCGACCGGTTGCAACGGCGAGCAATTCGCATTGTCGGCAGTCCCGAAGCCTCCGAGACCCTTGAACCCCTGCAAATTCGTAGAGAAATCGCCTCTATGGCAGTCCTCTATCGCCTATATCATGGGGAGTGTTCTGAAGAGCTCTTCCAACTGGTCCCCCCTTCTCCCTTCCTCTACCGGACGACACGTGCTGGCCTCCGAAGTCACCGCTTCAGAGTGGAAGACATACACTCTCGCACTCATCGATTTGGCTCTTCCTTCCTGTGCCGAGCGGTTAAGACCTGGAACTCACTACCAGCGCACGTGTTTCCGTCCTACTATGATCCCGGGTCCTTTAAGAGGGGCGTGAAAAAGCATCTCACTAGGCCGCCATAGTTCTGGTCACCATGCTGCACTGTCCTTGTTTGCATTGAGGATGGTGACCACCACTCTTGGATTCTTTTCTACCGTGGGAGTGCCATGCTTCGGCATGCCTGGGCTGGCTTGACCGGAATGATACTAAAGCCTCACAGAAAACCGGTGTGAAATAGCGTTTACGCTGTGTTTTAACGAGTGAGTGAGGATACCGGAGGCCCATATCTCAACCCCTCCCCCCACTGCTCGTTTGCCACCTATACCATAAAAAAAGACAGACACACAAAAATTGTAAAAAACAATTTTGGTATATGTAGTATGTACCATCTATACATACATATGCATTTAGTAAAAAGCGATTATTTTAATACGAGACAGAAATTCCAATTTTATTTATTTATATATATAGTTGATTACTTGACCTATTCTAATAAACTTTTGTAAGAAATTGAGAGAATCTTACAGAATTACAACTTTACTGCGAATTTATGTTATCCATTGTGTTTTTCAATAATTTAAAAAATTAGCAGGTGATTACTCAATATCTATACTAATAATAAAGCTGAAGAGTTTGTTTGTTTGAACGCACTAATCTCAGAAACCGCTGGTCCGATTTGAAAATTTATTTAAGTGTTAGATAGTCCATTTATTGAGGAAGGCTATAGGGTATATATCATCACGCTACTACTAATAGGAGCGGAGCACCAATGAAGAATGTTTCGAAAACGGGGGAAAAATTTCACGCTACGGTCAATATAAGACGCAAACGAGGTGGCGTGGGTCAGCTAGTCTGATATAAAAATCATAAATAGGTCACAATGCTGCATTATCGCTACTCACCACTTCTCTTGGATTCTTTTAATGCTTTCTATCAGGCAGAGTATAGTCACTCCATGTATTTTTTTCAAATATGAGCCCATATTTAAGAAAAAAACATATTATTTAAAACCAGACAGTAACATAGGATATGTTTAGTAAGTTTTCTATCATTTATTATAAATCCTCCTTTGACAGAAAGAGATAGGTAGGTGTTAGTTACGTTAGCGACAGTTTCGAGCCTATTATCGTTTTCGGGGTAATTTTCCACTCTCAGTGGAAATTCCCGGTTATTTTGATTGACCTTGCGTCGAACCTTTCTAAATTGTTATCTAAAAATAAATTATTACTTAGAAAATTGTGTTGTTTGGTTGATGTAAGCATAGTCTGCAGAGAGTATAACTAACGTACACTAAAATAATAAGTATAGTTGTTTGAAAAGCAAGCTTTACAGAAGTTGCAAATGGTTTGTAACATTTGATATCTCAGTTACAATGTAACGGCTAAATCTAATACCGCGTGCGCTCATTGGTCAAATCAAATAGCGTGCGCTTTTCCGGCTTTCTATTACAGAATTACGACCGATTTCCCAAAAACGCTTTTACATATTACAGAAAAGCGAAAGATACGCAAATTTAAAAAACATTGAATTTAATAGTAATAAATCTCTTTATTGTACACCAGCTTACATAATTATATGGAAAACTTAAAACTATTATAAAGTATGTACAAATGGCGGCCTTATCGCTCCATGGCAATATCTTACAGGCAATCATGCACAGGCACATATCGCTTATATACTAGAATAACTCATAGGCTACTATTTGCCGTGATAACCGACATCACGCAGGCGGAGTCGTGATCAGCAGGTAGTATATAATAATGTTTTCTGAACTAACTGAATACAATGCCTAGACTAAACATTATGTATAAATATACTCGTATATTAGAAGTTTTTTTACCTTTTCTCTAACTTTTTTCAAAGAAACTCGAATCGTATTGGTCGTATCATGATACATCATTAAGCCTTCCTCGAAATATATGCTATCTAATACAAAAATTAAATTGAAACCAGTAGTTTCTGAAACGAATGCATTTAACCAAACAAACAAAGTTTCATAATATTGGCATAGATTTATACGTAACTAGCTGAGTCCCGTGGGGTTATCCACGGTTATTTATTTATTTTAATTTACATCTTTATTGTGTTCATAAAACAAAATAATAATAATAACAAAAAAAATAGTAAAAAATATATATATGTAACAATTGTCAGTCTTATCGCTCACGGCGATTTCGTCGTTTCGATTATTGTCGTACTGTGGGAGACGCCGCGGGGCACTCCAATTTTATTTATTTGTATAGATAAGCTTAATACATGTTGAAATAAAACCTCTTTCCTACAAACATGCCTCGATTAGAAATTTCTATAAATACCTTGAAATATTCTACGAAGTCACATAGGGCATGTAATAAATACTGAAGGCTTTAGTAAAGGGCAAGTGGAAGGCCGGAGCGGACGCGATGTCCTTCCTAGGGCGGACAACAACCCCCAAACGAGAGCCCCAATGTCCTTCTCACATTGACTGTAGGTTCTGTCTAAGTATCAATTTAAGTAATTTTTTTATTACTTAATAATTACATTTTGGGTGTAATGTGTTACCACAAAAACATTCATAATTAGAAATGTAATTAATATAAACAAAAATAAGAAGACGTTCACATCTTAAAGAGATAACATAGATGTATCATCTATACAAATAAATAAAATTGGAGTGTCTGTTTGTAATATTAAAATAACCGCTTTCTACTACATGCATATGAATGTATATACGGTACACATACTAAAATATATATTTTTAAAATTTTTGACTGTCTGTCTGTTTGTTCCGGCTAGTCTCGGGAACCACTGGTCCGATTTGAAAAATTATTTCGGTGTTGGATAGTCCATTTATCGAGAAAGGCTATAAGCTATATATCATCACGCTACTACTAATAGGGGCGGAGCACCAATAAAGAATGTTTCAAAAACGGGGGAAAATTTTCACGCCACGGGCAACATAAGACGCAAACGAGGTTGCGTGGGTCAGCTAGTAATAAATATAAACGGTACATTTACCAAAATATCATTTTATACATTTTTTTCTTTCTGCCTGTCTGTTTGCTCCGGCTAATCTCTGAAATGGCTGGACCGATTTTACCGAGACTTTTACTAGCAAATACGAGTAGCTAATGTAATAAGGAGTAACTTGGTTACTTTTTTAAACAAACTTTGCCCTGCGGTTTTACCCGCGGTTGTAAAAGTACAACAATAACCGCGGGAATCAGTTAGTCAAAAAAATATTGTGGTAGTAAATATCCACACTAATATTACAAATTCGAAAGTAACTCTACTGTCTGTCTGTCCATCTGTATATTACGCTTTCACGGCTAAGCCGCTGCACCATTTTCTATTAAATTTGACATGGAGATACTAAGATTCTTGAGAAAGGACACAGGCTACTTTTTACCGCTATAACCGATATACACGCGATATTTTATTGGTACTGAGAATCAAACCCAGGCTTAGCAGTCAGAATCGCTAACTACTGCTTCAAAGACCCATAAATTTAATAATATAATATAGCAAAGACAAAACAAATGTAGAAAATAACATAAGGAAGCGTTAGAGGTATTTTTAATACATAGTAAAATTCTAAGAATAATTATATTATATATTTATGTAAATGAGGTAGGTGGCAAACCAGGGCTAAATTTAAGTTAAAGAAGTAAAAAGTTAACGGTTTTATCACTTTATAATTTATCAATAAAACTAATATTTCGTAAAAGGACCGTCGTGAATGAAAATTATAGATAAGATATGACTACAGGTGTTAGTTATAAATAGAATATTATATTTGATAACAATATTTAAAACGACAGTATAGACCAGACTAAAAAACTAAGTGTAGAGTTCTACCATCTCTCTCTCCTCACTTATTCATCAGACAATCGTTAGTGTTCACGAATCGACATTATGATGGATTTTGCCATCACTACGCACCGCATGGTCAAAGAGGGATAACCGCCTACTTCCTAACCGCCCCGACAGCGACCGCCACTTGCATCAACGTTCGCTATTCATTCACTTAAATTATTATATATTTTGTTACATCAAATTCAATATTATAGAAAAGTGATATACGAAGTTCGAAAGTCCATTCATCATCTTCTTCACGATTTTACCCTCAAAGGGAAAGGCAGGCCAATTAAATATCACATATTTTGTCGATTGTAATTTTAACTAATATTAAAAACGGTTTGACCTAGAAAATAGTATTTGTTCTTTTCTTGAAAACTAAATCGTTTAAAAAAATCCTGCATAACAATGAAAGCGTTAAATAAATCATATTTAAAAATATATAATCAATCTTTCATTTTAAATTGAGTTCTAGTCGTAGACGATCAATGCAATGGGCGTATCCCACGCCCATTGCCTATATATTTTAAATAAACACACTTAATATTCTAAATTAATGTATTTTACTGATAAATTTCACCAAGTACAGAATATATCATCGTGCTCATCATACCATAGTTGTCCTGAATGATAAACGAACCAACGAACTTAAACTTATTAGTCAAAATCGCTAAACACTACAAGAGTCCCGAGAACTATTTTACTAAAATATAATACATCATATCTCTCTAATATTTATACACAGTAAATAAATATAACCTTTTAAAACATGTTTACAGGTCGTCTATAGCCGACGATGGGACGAGTGGAAGCTAGGGCGGGCGGTGCGTCCTTCCTAGGGCGGACGTCAACCTGCGGCTGACGTCTGGGCCCAGCCAAATTGCCGATAATAGCTGTTGTTTTGATAAATGAACTTAAATAGAAAGGTACGTAACTGTTTATAATCAATAAATTCTGCTCCTATTTTTCATAGCGTGATGATATGTAGCCTACAGGTTTAAAGTAATTAAGAGAAGGAAAAAGATTATAGTGTTAAGATGTGAAATTCTCGATTCGAATCTTAGGTTACGCAAAAGTTTACAAACTTATCTCCTGACCGTATAATTTAAACTGCATAGAGCTTTTACTATAGGACCCAACTTCTTAATGAACATACTAAAAAAATTATCGCACTTCTAGATGGGATTAGAACCTACGAACTAAGAATCACCAGTCAGTAAACTAACCACTGGATTAAGTATTATCGTACATTTAAAAGGTAAGTTTATTTGAAAAAACTGAACTACAAAAACTGAGAAAACAATAATAATAAATGTATTTACAATTGCAAATTTTACTAGCACAAAAAGTCTACTTCTCAGTACAAACAAAACATATACCTAGATAAATAAAATGTTGAAATTACGAACGGAACCCAGACAGAGGGTTGCATTTACTCAGAGCACAAGGGCGGACGGCGCGTCCTGAGGTCTTTGACTCGTACTTGCAACCCACCCTCTGTACGGAACACCCACAGGGCTGTTTCAGCCCTGGAAGGCTAGGGCGTCCTACGGTCGCAGCGTCCCTGGGTCTTTGACCGTCTTTGGCTCCCGACGGAACATCTAAGTCGGGCCGCTATGACGCCCTGGACCTTGTAGGACGTCCTGAGGTTGACGGCCTCTGAATGCGTAATGGTCCTAACTTTGCGTCTGTCTTGAATTTTCGTAATATCACATTTATTCAATAGGTGCAGTAATATATTAGCGAACTTGATCCAAGAATTTGTTTGAGCTTAGTTTGGTTTTAAAGAATTAATGTTATGATGAAATTGTGCTCACTTTATTTTGTATTTTAGTTACTAATTTGTTGTACATGATGTGAAAGTTGCGACTTGAGGTCGTGGGAATATGTAAGGGTGATTTTTAGCTGATTCGATTTATTTATAATAAAAAAGACTTTGTTATAATTTCCTCAGATTTTTTAAGTAAAAGAGGCAGTTTATCAATCGATTTTATTATGCGCTGATTGAATTATTTCATTCTAAGTGTGATTTTGAATTGATTATTAAGATTGCAATAGTGAGACAGCGATTTTATTTGACGTTTTTTTAATTTTATGATAATGTTGATTCCAGTTAATGTTGATTACAAATTCATTAATTTTTAATTTTTTTTAAATATTTTGGACTCTAACACACAACGCCATCTAGTCCCAAGCTAAGCAGAGCTTGTGTTATGGGTACTAGACAACTGATATGAATACATATATACTTTTTTTTTGTAAATACATACATATTATACATAGAAAACACCCAAACTCCGAAACAAATATTTGTAGATTACACAAACACTTGGTCCGACCCAGGATTTGAACCCGAGACCTCAAGCACAGCAGTCGCATTTAATACCACTGGGCCAACGAGGCAGTCATTTTCTTAAGAGATCTGATGGCTAAATTCATCAGTAATATGAGTTAAATACACATACTAGTTTTTGCTCCTAGCGCCGCCGGCTTGTATGTCGGTTTTCGCAGTGAAGCGGTATTTCTTTCCCCAAGAATCAAAGTATGTTCATGACAAAATTGAAATCTGTGAAGCGGTTTAGCCGTGAAAGCATAGTAGTCAGAAATAAAGTTCTTTCGTTTTTATAATATTACTAACTGAGCCCCGCGGAGCTACCCGCGGCAAAGCTAGACTAAAAAATCAGTTGCTCCTTAAATTATCACCTATCTCCCAGTGAAAGTTCAAAATCAGTCCAGCCGTTCCAGAGACTAGCCGGAACGAACAGACAGACAGACGGACAAAAATTTTATAAAATTATATTTGTATGCATTTAGTAAAAAGGGGGTATTTTAATATTACAAATAGACACTCCAATTTTATTTATCTGTATTGTATAGTATATATTAGCAGGTAAGGATAGATGTATCGTTTCCTACACATGTTTGTAATGGTTTTTTTCTTAAATTGCTGATCTTATTTTGACACATATTTTTGTGTTGTTAGCGGTAATCCTAGTTATAAATTACAGTTGTGATTGTGCAATTGACTTTCGGAATATCTATCATTTGAATATTAGGTGCGAGTAGCCAAGCTGTAATAATAATGCAGATAATTCCGAAAGTCAAAGATATAATTAATTAAATTATTAAAACATATTAAATGTCATAATTAATAAATAAGAAATGTAAAAGACTGACTTAATGTCGGGCTGCCATTATGGAGGGGATACATTCACCAAGTAGTCTTGGTCGAGGAGTGAATCAGTAAATAAGTGTTCTATATCAAGAATATGAATTGTTTCATTTTACTAAATCCCAAGAAGCTTTTAGTGTACACTTGAAATGGTAGATGAATTATAGAATTATATTGTTCTAGAGGGTGTTCTTTGAAAAAGGAACGTATTCCTTTTAATTCAGTATTCCTATTGTCCTTATGAGGCTTTAGAGTATATTTAGGGCGTTATCATCAGGATTAACTAGTAAAAATGTTTTATATTTTTTAATAATAAGTTTTCTGACATTTACGACACAACGTCATCTAGTCTCAAACTAAGTAGAGCTTATACTATGGGGACTAGACAACTGATATAAATACATATATACTTTCTTTTGTAAATACATACAATATACATAGGAAAACATCCAAACTCCGAAACAAACATTTGCAGATCACACAAACATTTGGTACGACCCGGGAATCGAATCTGAGAACTCAAGCACAGCAGTCGCATTCGCTACCACTGCGCCACCGAGGCAACTTTTTATTCAACACATAAAACTACTTCTTATCAATAAGACACATTCTTGCGTGTTTGTAAAAAATATAAAAATATTATGAAAGACAATTTCACAATATGATAAACCCATGTACTGATATCTCAAATATATCTTCAAGTTTCTTCATTTTATCAACAAATGTACATAAATACACTGCTAATATCTAATTATAAATTTACGACAGTTATTATTAACGTAATTCTTTTAACACCTATTTATATATTTCCTTTTTTATTTAACTTGAGTAATTAAAGTTATTTTAATTGCATTACTCATAGTTTTTGACCTGTTGGTGGTTTGGTTACGTTATTCAGAGGTTATGAGTTCGATTCTTATTGAGGGTTAAAAACTGTGTGATGAATACTCATTTATTGTGTAACAAGTTCTTTCCACGTTATCGCGGTAAAACGTATCCTATGTCCTTCTTTAACGAATCAAACTATCTCCACGCCAAATTTCATTGAAATCTATTTACCAGTGAAAGCGTAACAGGCAGACAGAATTACTGTCGAATTTATAATATTAGTATGTATAAATATTTTTAAATAATAAATATTTTGGACACCTAACACACAACGCCATCTAGTCCCAAGTTAAGCAGAGCTTGTGTTATTGGTATTAGACAACTGATATAAATACATATATACTTTTTTTATGTAAATACATAGGTACATATTATACATAAAAAACACTCAAACTCCAAAACAAATATTTGTAGATCATACAAAAGTTTGGTCCGACCCGGGAACCGAACCCGAGGGCTCTAGCACATTAGTCGCATACGCTACTACTGCGCCACCGAGGCAGTTAGTATGGATCCATACTATGGATGTAACATGTGTGTTTTAGAAGTATATATAAGTATTTATATATATTAGCAGTCGATAATATCGCTACGTCTGCCTACTTTGGGATCATTTGTCATATGTAAGTTGTGTAAATTATCATTGCAAGCCAATATATAAGCTGATAATACCTCCAAAATTATTATAAGAAGAAAGAGCAATTATTTGTCTACCTGACGAAAACCCTGAACCTGAAGCGCTGTAAAAAGTTTAAGGGCGTGATAGAACGTCCTTCAGACAGACGAAGAGACCATTACCCTTGGGCCGAAACCCCCTATGTCCTCTGTGTGCGTGACGTACATGCGTAAGGATGCACTGTATGTACACGCAATGAGTGTTTGTGCGTATGTGTGTCAATGATGTGCGTATGTATGTCTGATATTAGTGTGGTGTTGAAATATTTGGTAATGGTGAGCATTATCTGTCTTGTTTGCGTATTTATTTTGATAGTGTTGCGTTGTGTAGGTATCTATTTTATTTTTCGTTTTGTAAAGAGATTATTTTAATACTGGCATTATAGTAGATGTATGTTTATTTAAGAGTGAGGTACATTTTAAAATATTATCTCATATTAAGAACATTTTTCAGGAAAAAAATGCGGGGCATATTTATACTGCTGACAGCCTCAGTGGCGCAGTGGTAGCGTATGCAACTGCTGTGCTTGGGGTCTCGGGTTCGAATCCCAGGTCGGACCAAATGTTTGTATGATCTGCAAATATTTGTTTCGAGGTTTGGGTGTTTTCTATGTATAATATGTATGTATTTACAAAAAAAAAGTGTATATGTATTTCTATCAGTTGTTTAGTACACATAATATAAGCTCTGCTTAGTTTGGGACTAGATGGCGTTGTGTGTTAGATGTCAGAGATATTTATTTATTTGTTATACTTGGTTTGAGTTGAACCCACAATCTTTACAGTCAGTCGTTATTAACGACAAGACTAACGGAGTAAATATAGATCTTACTCCCTTCCTAATTTAAAAAAAATATTTTAGTGCAAAGTTGACCTGTGGTTTAAGCGGTCGCCACGCTGCTTCTTACTGCGCCAAGTGTTGTGGGGTCCACAAATCATCGTTCTGAGTCTGGGTGTTCTTTGTATCCGTTTCATGTGTGTTTGTATAGTCCACCCTGACTCAGGATGTATATACCTAATGCGGGACCTGTCTTTTACAAAAGAAATACATCCGCGTACTACTGAAAGAGCGGCAATAAGCGGTAATAATTTAATATTGATAGCCCAGCTGCTTATTTGTACCTGTGCCGTAAAAATAGCAAAAATATCTAGTAGTTTATAAAATGTTGTTTTTCATAAAACATGGCACTACAATGTTCAAAGATCTCTTGATCAAAGACGACAGTAAAGATTAAACGTCATCTGATAATACAGATTCGCAGCGAAGACTCACAAGCAAGCGGAGGCGTTTAAAGTTATTATCTATGCGGCCGACCTCACTCGGGTATCGAACCCGCGTCAACTAGGTCAATGCAGCACGCGATGTCCCTACTACTGCCGACTGACTTGGCGACGTAGACCTACTAATGATTTGAAGGTGACGCTCCGGTGATAAATATAATGAAATATCGTTTCTAAAATACACGTTCTGCGTTCCTAATTCTAACGGGTTTATACTCCGATCTGTGTTTTGAAGCGAAAACTTCTTTAAGTGCATTGAGTACTTTTTGGATAAACAAAAATCGTGGAACTCGCAGAAACTTGTGTTATCGTCACCACACGCTTCCTCGACGATACAATTTACAAGTTATTTAGTTATCACTTCTATCGGCAATCCCCAAAGACTACCCTGCATTTTATTTTGTTAGTATTTCTGTTCACAGACTTAAAAAAGGATGAGGTTTTCATTTCGGATCTATATTTTTTGTTTGTTGATTCATAACTCTTATTATAGTATATGTATTTTGTATCTTGTAAATTTGAATTTTATTTAAAAGTGTTTACTTTCCGTTTCGTTACGTTTCAGTTTCAAGACAAAATTCTAATGCCGACGTCAAAAATTGAGGAATAAAAAGTACCGTTTATTAATAACTACCTTTTTGAATGCTATTTTTAATTGTATAGTGTATGAGAGGTTTATTCCCAGTATTTGGGTGGTGGGTAACTGGGTATTTCCCAGTTACTTTGGCACTTGTCACTGTAATTGTTTACAAATTCTTGATAAATTCTAAAAAAAAAACATAAAATAAATAACGTAAAAATATCCTGTGGTGTGGCAACAAATAATTATCTCTGATATTACACAATTTTCTGCATTCTCCGTTGTCCTTCATATAATGACATTGAAATAACAACCGGTTTTTAATGTTATAAACTAAAATGTATATTTTAACACAAAAATATCGATGTCTTTTTCTGTTTAATATTTATATGGTGCGCACATTCCTAAATATTTCTAAATAAATACAAATCATGTATTACTAACTTTTGCCGGTAATCGCAGTAAATAGAAGCCTATTTGTTTTTGTGATATAAAAGCCACATCGCTGTAAAGTCTCATATAAATACGTTCAGTAGTTTTTGCGTGGAAGTAGCAAACATCCATACTTTTTTAATAACACTAATTGACCGACAGGAACAGTACTTCAGTTTCTACATCTATACTAATAATAAAGCTGAAGAGTTTGTTTGTTTGAACGCGCTAATCTCAAGAAACACTTGTCCGATTTGAAAAATTCTTTCAGTGTTGGATAGTCCATTTATCGAGGAAGGCTATAGGCTATATATTATCACGCTACTACTAATAGGAGCGGAGCACTAATGAAGAATGTTTCAAAAACGGAGGAAATTTTCACACTACGGGCAATTTAAGACGCAAACGAGGTTACGTGGGTCAGCTAGTACTATATAAAACCTAATTCACTACCTACATGATTTAGAACAAACTCTAGGAGGTAGTTACTTAAAAATTGTCTAAATTCCAGCCACGTGTAGTCGGGCGCTTGTTAGATATATAAGCATTATTATATACAGTGAACTCATAAAGTTATTTAGAGCACATTACACAGCCTCTAGTAGATATAGATCAGTATTCATAAGTGCGTGGATCGAGACGAGATCTATCAGGAAGCCTGCGCGCGCGCATTAGAAAATTGAGTCAAGGCGAGTCGGTGCGCGCCAGATTATAAACCAGGACTTGCAGTATTGGTATAACGACTAATGTATATTTTTAGAGTAGAAGGATTTAGTAGATATCTGGCCAATTAACATATAAATAGTATGCAGAAATCATATAAATAAGATGTTATATTACACAGAGTTGTACGCGGCTCCGCCCGAGTGTATGTCGGTTATGGCGTCAAAAAGTAGCTTACATCCTGCTCCAGGGTCCAATCTATATCTATATCGAAAGTCATCCAAATCGGTTTAGCAGTTTTACAGACAGAGTTATTTCCGAATTTATAATATTAGTATGATCTAACATCATTTGCAATGTTATAAGTAAAATAATGTATAAAGTTGGTACATAGGTTTATTGTATAGTAAGTGTTGCAGAAGGCCATTAATTAATAACGATTGTGTGTTTATTGATGGGTCATTTTGAATGTGGATATTAAATTGAATGATTTGTTTGTGTTGCCAGTTTTCTTCTTCCATACTCTGTGATCACTCGCCTGATCACTACTTTTCTATGGCATAGGGCAAATGTGCAGACCGGTCCCCTGGTGGTAAGTAGCCACCGGTACTTATGGATTAATGCAACCCACGAGACAGAAGTGTATCCTTTCGTCCCTTTTTTAAGGAATAGGGGGCAAACGAGCGGTCGTATCACCTGGTGGTAAGCGATTACCGCTGCCCATGGACACCCACATAACCAGAGGCGTCACAAGTGCGTTGCCGACTATTGTAAGATGGGGAGGGCGGATGCGGTAGGGGATGGGATATGGGCCTCCGGTATCCTCACTCACTCGGTAAAATATTCAATTCATCTGTATGCATCACATCAATGGAGTATCATAATTCTTTTTGAAGTTTTATTTTTAAATTGTAATAATTACTCGTATATCTACTTTTTATAAAATTATTTATGAATGATATTATAATTACTATAGTAAACAAAACATTACATTTATAGTGACATATGAATGTATGTTTAAAAAGAATATTATATTTATTTTGACTGTCGAAATCCAAGATTTCCGTGCTTGACGGAAAGCGCTCACCTTCACCTATACTCACTTGCAACATTAGTATCAACAACCGCAATATACGACCTCGCAGTCTTTCCGAAGTACTCCAACAAACGGAAGCATTTTTATCTATTGTTAGTTATTTTTATAATTACATTTTATATTATTAGACAACAATTAAAAAGATTATTATTCATAACTGACCTCATTGGAGAACCTAATTTATTATTTTTTTATATCACCTCCGCTTATTAATGGCTCCACGTCTTTCCTTTTACATCGTCTTCGAGGAAAATATCACTTTAATGTTCACTTATAATTAAGTAATATTGATACAGTAATAGTTATTACTCTCTGAGAATTGTAAGTATTATTTACATATACATACATACAGTTCCTCATTTTCCCTGAAAACATAAGCAGAGGCACATTAAATGCTTGCAATTTGCTAAACTCGATTGAATGACCTTGGTGTAGTATAGTGTGTTAAGAACCAAACACATTGATACTTTTAAATATTACTGCTAAACTGCCTCGGTGGCGCAGTGGTAGCGTATGCGACTGCTGTGCTGGAGTTCTCAGGTTCGATTCCCGGGTAAGTAAGGTGGGCGAATGACTGTTGAACGATTATACTATCAGATTGACAACACAACATATCGATTATAACTATTAGATTAATGTCGATTTATAATGTATCCTCACTATTGTAAAGTGACGCAAACTTAATTAAAAAAAAAATCTCATTTACATTACACTTATACATACACACGCACATTTACACGAAAGCACAAACTCACACACGTACTAAACACACACGCACACACTCATAAACGCACAACACACACACGCACACACATATAGTAACGCACCACAATTTATCGACCAACTTAACTGAGCTGGTGTGATTCCTGGAGTCCTGAACAGGTCTTGACCTAGTTTAGGCGCCAGTCTACCCCAACCTACAAATTTTGTCTACGAACTAATTTCATCGATATTGTACAATGTGTTGTTTGTGGTGGAAATAAACATATTTTTATTATTATTATTATTTATTAATGTATTAATTTTTGCATTCACCAACACTCGGAATGTTCGGTAACAGTTTTTGATCTAATTTCAGCACGAATAGGCTGGTTCGACCGGTGCGGTACTACCCTTTCACAAAAGATCAACCTAATTTGACAGCATCAGCGCTGTCGTGTTTTGTTTGCAACAATGGAGGCCCAATGATGCAGAAGCATCTCAAAAGGCTGCCATAGAGTGGGTCCCCATGCTGTATTGTTGCATTGTCTGCATCACCCTTGGATTACGCTTCTGCTTTCCATCAGGCAGAGTAGAGACACTTTAGTAGGTTCATACAAAAAAAACTACTTTACCTATCGGTAAGTGATTAAAATTCGTCTGTATTTAAGTATATTCTCAAAAACATAAATGGCTCATCCATTTTGAGTTCGCTCATAATTTTCTAAATATTCTAATGCATACTGACGTCAAGCCTCAATGCATTCGTGACCTTATCTCGTCTATAATCTATGGTACCCTGGTTTAGGTATTCACAGTAAGGTATATCAGCATGCTAAAATTGTTTACAGTAGTGCAATGAAAATAAGAGATGTTCTTTTAGAATAGGGTAAATTATTTTTAGTCAGTTTTTATCATATTTTGCGATTTCATTTCAAGTTCTAAAAACTTTTAAATGTCTTGAATGTACAATTTCTTTTAAAGAAAGCCAACCCCCGCGCGTTGACATTGGGATTGAACCTTGTCATAATAAGAGCCGCGTGACGTCATCCATCGCAAAATAGTAACGCTAGTAACACAATCTAAAAGTTTATTTTTAAGAAATTTAATTTGATAGTTTGATTGATTGATTTCAGTTGATAATTCTTGTAAATTTCACATGTACTAAAGCAATACTTATATTACTTCTGGTACTGTCAATCCCAATATCAACGCGCGGAGATAATATATTTTTGTATCGCACTAACGTACATGAAACCATGAAACGAATACAAAGAACAACAATTAAAAGATAACTCGAAGTGTTGTCCCAGAAAGGGTTTGTAAAAGGTGGGGGGAGGAGGGTGACCGCCACCACCACGCCATCCGAATAGTTCAGTTTTTATTTAATTAAATTCAGCCATTTTTTCGATGATTCAGAACCGATAGCCGATGTATACATGCAGTAGTTATCATTGAGCAAAAGCAAAACAATATTGATTGACAAAAATACAAAATTTTCAAGTCAATTCCTCTATTTTTTTACTTTACATGAAGGTCAATATGAGCACATCTTTGTGTAATATATTGTACACAATACGCCACATCAGTATCTTTCGAAACATATAAAAAATATACTTTACCCACATTACTTCGGCCTAAAGCGAAACGATTATTTGCGAATAAAGAAACATCGTTTGTACGCACAATCCCTTCCCAGATTTTGCTAGATATAACATATCTAGCAAAAACTTAGCCCTTAATTGCTCTCAACTAGTCCCCAGACGAAGCCATCCAACAAACTAGACAAAACAAGGTCTAGTTTTCGAACTAACCTATTATCCTAAACCAACAATAAAAAACTGTTCCAAATATCTGGGATTCAATACTGAAAATAAGAAAAAATATTGTATATAGTACGAAAAATAACAGAATTGAAAAAATATACAGAATTGAGGGTTCTCAATTTGTGACAATTTCATGTCTGGTAGCTATAGCGACAGAGGGTAGACCAGTTATCTAGATAATTGTTGTTGTTAACTGTCGAGAAACCATTCGAAAATAATTGGCGACAACTACTATTTGTTACAGGTAAAGATATACAATTACTAGGTTTTACCCGCGGCTCCATCCGGTAATGAGTATCCTATGTCCTAGCTCAAGAATAAAACTATCTACATGCAACATTTCATTGAAATCAATGCAACGGTTTGTCCGACAGAGTTGCCTTCGAATTTATAATATTAAAACGGATTTGAAGGAGAATTAAAACGATCAATAAGTGTTACAGGGTAATTATAAAAATTAAATTGTGAGAAAGGCTGGTCTCAGTACCAATATACCTTTATAGAATATCAGAATTAAGTATTTTTTTCATTGCTTTGCACCGAAAGCTGTACTCAACGGGTGGATAAGCACTTTTATTTCTTGAATTTCAGGTTGACCTTATATCATTTGGCCACCTATCTCTTCATTTGCTCTAACATCCCACTGCTGGACATGTGCTTCTCCTTACCAAGGAGGTTTTACCCCCTACGGCTTAATAAAAAAAATGGTATAAGAAATAAACGAGTCATCTTTTAATTGCTTCTCTACCTTCAAAAATTGGGCTTGGGGACGGGGGCATCATTGAGATTTCGATATCATCACTCACTTTAAGAAAACTAACAAAAAAATGACTTGAGTGCACGTATAACCTAGTGGTTTAAGCGGTCGCCATGCTACTTCCTACTTCGCCAAGTGTTGTGGGTTAAAATTTCACATGGGACAACTCATTGTGTGATCCACAAATGGTTGTTCCGAGCCTGGGTGGCTTTTGTGTCAGTTTAATGTATGTTTGTAAAGTTCCCCGCGAAACAGAATTAATTCCTATTACAGTTTTTTCTCTCCATACATTCCGAAGCTTGGTCCTCCCTCAATAAAACTTCCCTAATAATATTAATAGAGGGGCTTTAAATGAGTTAATACACGAATGCCCTCCAGACAATGTTAGTACCGCTGTGTCTTAGGTTCTAGGAAACCAGACAGACAGACGGTTTGGCATTCGGTAGGGATCCCATACGGTAGGAAAACAATAGACATTCCTTTGTCAAGGTCATAAAATGTCTGTGTGTTGTACATAATACGTGTGTAATTAAGCTTTCATTTTCATTGGAGAAATAGGTTGTTAGTAATTCATTTGTATGTTGTCATTATATGAATTTAGTGTCAGTCTCGTTGGTAAGCGATACTATTAAGTGACAAGTAAGTAAGTAAGTCGCCTGGACAGTTCTATGCCTAATCTTAGTAGCTTTAAAATGTATTATTAAATCACTTGTATATAGGTACATAAATAGTGTTTTTCATCTATTTTAACGAATATGGTTGTTAAGGCTCAAACAATACGATGTATAATTATTCGATCCGGTGAAACGATTAATTCTTTTAAGAAGTTCACAAGACAATCGAATGGTTCAATATGCTACCGTTTAGATACTATGATAAGGTTATAAGCACGAGGAAATATAATATATAACTACCTTATAATGTTTAAAAAACGAATAACCGTGCTTTCTAATAAGTCATCATCATCATCATCATCTCAGCCACAAGAAGTCCACTGCTGAACATAGGCCTCCCCTAGTGACTTCCATATTGACCGGTCGGCAGCGGTCCTAATAAGTAATTTAAAATTAATGACTTATTTCGAAGCAACCACTGTTTGATTATCGACTGCCTCGGTGGCGTAGTGGTAGCGTATGCGACTGCTAAGCTTGAGGTCTCGGGTTCAAATTCTGGGTCGGACCAAATGTTTGTGGAATCTACAAATATTTGTTTCGGAGTTTGGGTGTTTTCTATGTATGTTATGTATGTATTTACAAAAAAAAGTATATAAGTATTCATATCAGTTGTCTAGTACCCATAACACAAGCTCTGCTTAGCTTGGGACTAGATGGCGTTGTGTGTTAGATGTCCGAAATATTTATCTTATTTTTAATTTTAATTTTATAGAATTCATGGTGGCCCTACATATTATCGATTCGTATAAATAGTACATTCTTGGAATGACCCAAATTGTTATGTCGAAGTTTTTAGTATCAGAGCGATGTAAATAGTACATAAATACATATATTCTTTCTTTATAAAAAGACAACTCCCACATTAGGAATAAACATCCTGTGTCGTGGGGGACTTTACAAACATACATGAAACGGACTCAAAGAACATCCAGACTCGGGACAATAATTCGTGGATCACACAAAGTGTTGTACCGCGTGGGATTTGAACCCAAGACACTTGGCGCAGTAGCAAGCGGCATGGCGACCGCTGAAACCACTCGGCCAACCGTGCAGTCGACGATATCCTCGAAGTGGTAGACAGAAAGGTATTAAACGTTCTCATTTTGATATTATTTATTTGCTGTTTACATATACAAGCGAGCTTATTTGGCTGCCTCGTTGGCGCAGTGGTAGCATCCGCGACTGCTGTTCATGAGGGCTCGGTTTCGATTCCCGGGTCGGACCAAATGTTTGTATGATCTGCAAATATTTGTTTCGGAGTTTGTTTTCTATGTATGATATGTGTGTATTTCCAAAAGAAATGGATATATGTATTTATATTAGTTATCTAGTACCCATAATACAAGCTCTGCTTAGTTTGGGATTAGATGGTTTCTTTTTCTTTCTTTTTGAAAGACAATTCCCGCATTAGGAATATACATCTTGTGTCGCGGGGACTTCACAAAAATACATGTAACATACACAAAGAACACCCAGACTCAGGACATAATTTTGTGAATCCCACGTGGGATTTCAACCCACGGCACTTGGTGCAGTAGCAAGCGGCGTAGTGACCGCTTAAACCACTATTTCAAGTCAATATGTTCAGACATCTAACAACCGTTGTGTGTTAGATGTATGACCATATTTATTGGCTTTATGAAGTGCACTTTAAGAAGAAATCGGTAGTTTATTGAAAGGGAAGGTAGTTAAAAACAGAAGGTATTGGTAGGAAAAGTGCTTTGCTATTGCTTCTTATTCATTTGTAATCTCATGACACGTTACTTTTCCTGGGCGAGAATCGAACTCACGTCCTCTAATGTAGCAATATCGTTAAATCAATAGGCCGTGTATTAAATGATAACTTATCTTCAGTTTAATGTAAACCCATATACTAATATTATACATTCCAAAGTAACTCTGTCTGTCACACTTTCACGACTAAACCGCTGCACCGATTTCAATGAAATTTGACATGGAGATACTTTGATAATTGAGAAAGGACCTAGGCTACTTTTTGTCGCGATAATCAACATACATGCATTCCTAGCCGCGGTCAAAAGCTAGTATCCAATAAATACATGCAGTCATTTTACGAGGAAAATAAATAGCAAGCGACTCTTTCATTCAAGATAACTTAACCCGGTGTTGGTGCCAGAAATATACAGTTTTAGTTATAGCTAGTATTCCTTGTATGACCGACCATTCATATTATGTTAATTCAGGAACAAATATGGCGACCTAATGAATATTTAATGTACACGACAATTTAACAATTATTTATCATTTACAAACATTATTCATAGCTAACTTGTAAGCGGGAGAGAAAGATAGGACAAAGAAAATCATTAATAATATTTTTTTATTCTTCCTCCTAGACATGATACGTATAGTGAGGAGGTTCCTGTCTTTGAAGTCCTAACCACCTGTCTCCTGGTCCCTATACCCAAAGTCGGTGGTCTACTATTTTTTATCTTTTATATGTATTTTGAAATGTAATTCTATTTTTCTAATTTTTTTTCTATTGAATAGGGGGAAAACGAGCAGACGTATCGCCTGATGGTAAGCGATTACCGCCGCCCATGGACACCCACAACACCAGAGGCATCACAAGTGCGATGCCGGCCTTTAAGGGATGGGGAAGGGGATGGGACTCACTCACTCGGTGAAACACAGAGCAAGCGCTATTTCACACCGGTTTTTGAGACTGTGGTATTCATATGTGTTATTTTCATATAAATGTAATAAAGAGAATGAATGAAATTTAATAATTTCGATGAAATTTTGCATCGATTACGTTGATTCTTAAGTAAGGAAGGAGGAATTAATTGTTGTTTCCATGTGACTTTAAATATCTCTCTGTAAATTATCATTTTACAATAATATTATTTTCTAGTTAATGTATATAGGTCATGGTTATAGTTAATATGTTGGCAAATTATTGGTTACTTAATAGAAATTTTGAATAATAAATATTTTTCAATCATTGATTTTAATTCGTGTGGTGACGAATTAAGAATACGGTGCGTCACCAAACCTATTTATCTTGTGGTAAGTTAAAAGAGCCGATTGATTGTAAACCAGAAGAAAATATATAGTCTGTGGAAAAATTGTAAATACGAAACAATATTGGCACAAAAGGATCTCAGTCATTCTAAATGCATTCATTTTGAATTATTTAAATCTTAAGAAGATGTAGTCTTACCAAATGTAAAAGAAGAGAACAGAAATAGGCCTTGTTAGCAACCTCTGTAAAGAAGTTCACAAAGTTTTCAATTATCATTTATAGATTTGGGTGTAAAATAACACATAATTTACACATCTCTAACGCCATCATCTAAGCTCAACTAGACAGAGCTCTAATATGGGAACCATATTGACTATAAACTTGCTTATATACTTTTAAATACATAAGTAAATAAAGATACAGCACATATTTATGATGGTACTCATCAAACATTATTTTCCCCACTCGGGACTGAACCTTTGACCTCTAGCTATGCAGTCTAAATGACTTATGACCAGATATATATGATAGTCACGTTGTATCCAACTCGGAATAAAATCCTAAGAATCTCATCATTATCTCATCTAAACCAAATGAATTAAAGAGTTTGGTCTTTTATTCTTTTTTTGCAAATGATTTAACTAACTAGGACCGCGTTCGTGTCTCCGTCTCTGATCGCTCTTAGCTACACAACCTTAAAAACCCAATAAACGCAACCTAAAACAAACTGTAGCCTTTACAATTTAAAGCTCACTTTAGCCGCAATTATAAATTGCAGTCGCAAATTTAATTATGCAGCTGTTGGAATAGAAATTAGACTTTAGTGTATCGTGATAAGGTTGAAGGTGATTGTATTTAATAGTTGTTTGCGGCGTAACTAGGGCGGGTGCCTTGAGAGCCGCATTTACATGGCATGGCCTCGTGCGGTCGCTGCCCCCCTGGCCTTAGCGCTATAGCATTGCACGCCGACTGCGCGCCGCAGTTTCCTTCCTCGCTATTATCTATATTTCCTATGCCAACAAACAACTAATCCTTGACGCTGTTGATTACCTCTGAATCTAAGACGAGTTTCGGTTGCGCAAGAGTTCACAATGACGAATGCTCTTAGATCGTAGTGACGAATGTTGCAAAAAAGTTTGTGGTTGCAAAATACGTACGAGCATGTATGTACTGATTGTGAAATGTGTTTACAACCATATTAAACTGGGGGTAAGAACTCGTGACGTGAAATTATAATAACTTGTCATATTATTTACGGCCGTATGCTACCAAACAGAGTCTGTATTATTTAAACTAAAGTCTGAGATAAAGATTTTAATTAATTTCGAATTACATACTATTTTAAGTAAATTTTACTAATCACGCAGTCAATTGTCCCGGGTTAGAATCAAACCAACGACTCGCTCAGGAGTCAAGATCACTTGTCACAGGCCAGGTGAAACTGTGAAGTGTTAAATGAAGAGATCGACTTTGCTTTGGAAAGTTTAATAGTCTCTTGCAATGGGTAAAAAATAATTTCAATTCGAGCATAGTTTTAATTGTGAAATGACAAGCATGGACAATCTGTATGGTAATGAAGTGTTGGGTGAGGGATCTTATATCTTGTCTTCTGAATTCTGAAATATTTCGTAAGGTTTAAATGTATAAAACGTCTCACATCAAATTTTTTACTGCCTCGTTGCTGTATATGAGGTTTCGGATTCGATACCTTGGTCAAGCCAAATGTTTGTATGATCTGTAAATATTTGTTTCGAAGTTTAGGTGTTTTCTATGTATAATATGTATGTATGTACGAAAAATAAATGTATATATTTATATCACTTGTCTAGTACCTATAACACAAGCTCTACTTATTGGAGTGCCTGTTCACAATATTGAAATAACTGTTTTTTACTAAATGCAAATGTACTAGTATGTTTACACGATACATATACCAAAATATCATTTTTTGCAACTTTTGTCTGTTCGTCCGTCTGTCTGTCTGTTTGTTCCGGCTAATCTCTGGAACGACGGAACCGATTTTGACAGGACTTTCACTGTCAAATAGCTGATGATATAAGAAGCAACTTAAGTAACTTTTTTTATTAAAAGTATATTTTTTAAGTTCTTTATATACCCATATTCACCCACGCTCATCACGCACATTATACTAATCGGGTTTATATACTTATCTGTATATTACTTTTAGTAGAAGTACGTTCAGAAATAAATATAACATTATGTTTATTTACTTGGAAAGATTTTATTTAATTTATACCCTCGATTGTCAGCATTTGATGGGAATTGTTGAAATACATTCCAGAATTAAAGTCACTTGTGCTTAATGACATAGGGCGAAACCGGTCAGGATCAAAGTCAATAAAATAGTAGAATAAGTACAAGTGAGTGATTTATTTCTTTATCAGTCTACAGTTGTCTTACCGCATCATATTAGTTCCGAGAGCCACTCAGGAGAGTGTGTTACAGGTGGGGAAGCGGGAGGAAGGTAGAATCAATCGGAAGATCATGTCGGTGGCAATTAGCAAGGTTTGTGCAATATTCGAGAGTTGTAATTGCGAAACAGCCATGGACCTTGAGCCACACATACGTTCGACTGCAGATCGACCACCATTTATGTATGTAACTTGTTTCCATTGATAGGAATTAAAATGTAAAACTAGATTATTGATTTAACTTTTCAGATATTAGTCACATAATATTGAGGTTTTTTTTCCATGCTTCGGGACGATTGGATCGTAAAGATACTGAAGTGATTGTTTGGCCACACAAAATACCGATGTTAAATAATTATTTCATATGTTTGTACCAAATAGGTGAGGCTACCAGCTCCCTATCCTAGTTAATAATAAAAAAGTAACAAATGTATGAATGACGTCACTAACGCTAATGTGTTCAAAACAAAATGTTACCTAATTGTACAAGAGAATAGAGGTTAGATTGTAAAAAGAGATTTGATGCGAAACACTGGCATCGTGGCTGAGGGGGCTGATCTCAAAACCACTTTCGATGATTCTAGGGGGAGGAACTCAATGGGTTTGCGAAGCACTTGCGACTGTTGAGTTCCAGTTGTCCTTAGGCGATGGTAGTTACGGTCCATTAGGAGATGCGTCTTCTTCATTGAAGGCAGGTCTGACTGGCCTCTTGGTCTAGTCTTTAGTGATCTTGATTGCTAATCCAGAGATCATGGGTCCAACCCTCCACCCAGGATAAATGTATGATAGCAGGTTTATTTAGTCTATATCTTGGTTGATTTTCTGTTAGGTACAAAGTTATGTCCGCGGTTGCACATGGGTTGTATGTTGTTTATCGCGGTAGCCTAATGTCTTTCCTCAAGAATCAAAGTATTTCTATGCCAAATTTCATTAAACTCGCGGTTAAAAATAAGAAATCTTTATATTATACTAGGTATATTTTATTTTATATAATTAGTAAGTGTACATTTTGTGATCTTGTTTAACTCAACATGTAGCCTTTTCAAGGCTTTGCAAATTTGAGAGAAAGCATTTTTAAACTTAGATTCTTACACAATTGTACAAAAATATATACAAAAATTGTAAGAATTTCATTAAAGATATTTAATAAAGTATAAGATATCGAGTAATTTTTTTTAAGCCGTAAAAACGTTACAACCAGACAGACAGATAGAGTTACTTTCGAATTTATTATATTAATACATATGAATTTAGAAATATGTAAGTGTGTTTATCAGTAGCCTGGGTGCCGTACTACAAACTCTGCCTAATTTGAAATGACCGTATATGAGACGTTACCGACGATATCTACGATTATTGAGCGAACATCAAATTTCTTACATATTTTTAAATCTAGCGAAACAAAGTTATATAAAAAACCTAACATATACGGCAAAACAAGTACTATCTGCACAAATAATTCAATGTTAATTTTAGTTCAAACCGGCATGAGTCGAGCTCGTACGGCCTTCTGCGCCCATATGTGGTACATTTAGAGTGCATGGCGAATTCTTGTACCTAGATACTGAGTGACTGGTGTCATTACGACTGTATATCTAGGGACAAGGCTGCATAGGTACTTGCGGTGGAACTACTACGCGATAGGGACCAGAAAATAGAGAAGACGCTTGATAGAGTCTAAAATGAAGTCAATGAGGATTTGTTCATGTTTGATATCTTAAATGTTTTATGTCCAGCCGTGGACTGCAATCGGCTGATGTTGATGAATTGTTTTATACGCAAAAATATTGCTCCATAATCTATACTAATGCTAGCAAGATAAAGTATAAGGAGAGCATGTTTTAAATTAGTTCTAGTGATCTAGGATAGATAAAATACGATAGATGTCAATAGTTGATGAGATTTATATTATATTTGTTGTAGAAACTTCATTATAAAATGGTATTTGAAATCAAATCTTAGTATTATAAATTCTATTTTTTTAGATTTCGCGTTTGATTCTCTATCACGCCAAAACGGCTGAACAAATCTGGAGACAAAATACCACAAACGCTGATTAATTCGAACTATGCCTCAAGCAAAAGCTTGAATTACATTGCAAAATGAAACTATCATAAATAAATAAATAAATATTCCGGACCACTAACACACAACGCCATCTAGTCCCAAGATAAGCAGAGCTTGTGTTATGGGTACTAGACAACTGATATAAATACTAATATACTTATTTTTGTAAATACATACATATTATACATAGAAAACACTCAAACTCCGAAACAAATATTTGCAGATCATACAAACATTTGGTCCGACTCGGGAATTGAACCCGAGACCTCAAGTTTAGCAGTCGCATACACTACCACTACGCCACCGAGGCAGTTATATTATCATATTCTTTACTTGGATAAAAAATATTAATCTTATAAATAAATAAATTATCTATGGAACCCTAACTAACCAAGCCAATTCTAATTTTTCATTATAACTAAGATCCATAGATCGACTAGTTCACCTCACTAAGTGGGACAGGATGCTGAATGCGTACGCGCACCCTACACACATAAACTAATATGCATGTGTGTAAGTATGTGTATGTGCGTTATATAACATTTAATGATACGGTTTCCGAGCCTTTACTGACACGATTAAGTCAATTATAACGTATGTAACAAAATACAGTACACTGTACTGATTTATAGTTCTTACACTTTGATCCGGTACTTTTAGTTCGAATTTAGTTCAAATAATATCTTTTATTGTCGATGATAGTGACGTAATTGATACACTCCGAGACCATCTTGTTTACTGATAGTGATGTAACTGTAATCGATTAGATTCGATCGAATTAAGTTTTATTTGGGAATTGTTATTACTGTGACGGTTGTAATGCAAATTGATCGTTTTTATTGTCCACTACAAATAGTTATGCATTTTTTTTTCTTGGTGCATAGCTCAATAAAGTTCTTTTGTATATATACCTACGTACACTTTGAACGAAATAACAAACCGTTTTGTTATGTTTTCATGTTGAAATTGAAAACTAAATTTTGAATAGTTTAGATGCAAATTCAAAATATTTAAAGTTATGTATTTTTACAGCACATTTAGTTACAAAGTTGTATTAATAATAAATACAAACAAGTGCATCAAGGTGAAAACGTAAAAAACTATGAAAAGACTAGTTGGTGAGTTGTGCGCTTTCCGCGGCGCGCGCGCAGCCGTGACCCAGATCGGACGTAACCAAGTGCAATGTTCAGCATTGCTGAGACAAACACATCTGATATTGGAACTTTCGTTTACGCGCCACATTTGAGAGCAAAAATCGCGTAATTACGCAAACTACGCGGTTTATGTCAATGAACATTACGCGTAATACTGTGTTGTAATTTATATTGATGTAAAATATAACTTTACATTTCCAGAAATACAATAAAGTTTGCTTTTATTGTTTTACATTTTTTAATGAACTAGAACCAATTAGAAATATTTGTAGGGCTTGATGATCGTTATCGCTCAGTTATCAATGCGTTAATATCCTTACAATTTCATCAATTATTTAGACGTTAGTCATCGCTTGTAGGCAGCTAGGCCTATTTAGCGTGTTTGAGTTTTTTGGTGTTCTTTTATTTTTCCTTTGAAATACTATTTATTTTAAATCAATTTCCTGAGTGTATATGTCTGCTGCTATACAAATTTTTAAAATAAAATACAACTTTATATTCATTTTTTTCATATCTTTTTCCTCAGAATCGGTCATTTATAAATCAACTTGGTTTCTTTTTTGTTTTATTTATTTAAGAAATATACTTTCATTTATCTAATTTACAGTTACACTACATACTCACATGTTCATCCCTAGCTTGTACCCAATGCCACGTAGGCTTAAACGCAGAAACCCACAAGATCTATTGCTGTACAGTCAATGACTAAAATCGAGTATGCATTGCGTACAAGCCTTGTACCCTGCAAACACTAAACTTATGCTGAAAATCTCTAGATAAATTGCATTGAATATAAAAAAAGCCCTAGCTTGAAGTACCCCAAAATTAGTTTTCAATATTATTTCAGCCCTTATTTATTTAGTACCTCAGTAAAAGCCTTCAACCTTCAAAATAACGGTCGTAAAACCTTATTTTCCGATAATAATCATGTTATTTCCTCAGTCATTCAGGTGTGCGTGAAACCCCGCCATTTCTCCCACAGCATACTCCATCTTGCCTTATTATACTTAACATAGCAACAGACCGAAATATATTAATACTAGTTATTTTAATTGTTGACTCACCGTCATAAAGGAAATAGTCCAAATTCTCCAAATTCGTCAACTTACCTGAAATATAAATTATTTGTATTAGTACCTGTGTGGAAATGCGATAATTATGTAATTGTTTAGCTTTGCGAAGGCTTTTCGCTTGTTATGTAATACTTAAATATAAACATGACCTTGATTTTATAAAAAAACCAGATTGTACTTTCACTGTTTTGCATAAAATATTTACGCAATGTCATCTATATATAAATAGGTAGGAGTGTATATAATTCTAAGCAATGCTTTACGCTATAGATATGTTCCTTGTAAAAGACCTACCCCCTAGTCAAGATGCAAGGGTATCGCGCCTGTTCTCTTTCTACAATCGCTAACGTTACTCTTCTATTCTGTTCTATTATTGGCTAATATTTTGTTTCAACCACGTGACTTAGCATTGAGAGAGGTCATTCCCATATATTTCTTAGTTTTGTACTATCCTTTACGTTTGTAGAAGGACTACTTGGCTAAAGAGCTGGTGACCCGTCAGCTTGTCAATGAGGTCTTGTCTTGGTCTTCTCTGGTTGTCAAGCGATTTTTTATGTAAATAGTCTTAGATATGGTAACTAAAGTATACCTTATCTTGAATTTGATTTAGTTTGTTGTTTGTTTGTTTTGCCTCGGTGGCGTAGTGGTAGCGTATGCGACTGCTAAGCTTGAGGTCTCGGGTTCGACTCCTGGGTCGGACCAAATGTTTGTATGATCTACAAATATTTGTTTCGGAGTTTGGGTGTTTTCTAAGTATTATATGCGTGTATTTACAAAAAAAAGAAAGTATATAAGTATTTATATCAGTTGTCTAGTACCCATAACACAAGCTCTGTTTAGCTTGGGACTAGATGGCGTTGTGTGTTAGAAGTCCGGAATATTTATTAAAGGGATTGATAATGTTGTTTGACCAAGTAAATAGAAGTATATTTCCATTAAGGTTACAATGGTTACTTTTCCATGGTTCCCTTGGAAGCTAAGAAAAACGTATTATACTGTTTTGTTCAAGATTGAATCCAAAACTTTGCTTACTTTTTTCAGAATATTACACTTCTAAGCACGGAAAATAAATTCATTGGAGATTGTGATTCTTGAATCGTGCTTGCTCTCCAATACCATTAACAATGTTAAAGGATGAAAAATATAGTTGAATGCTTTGAAGTCGGTGTTTCTAAGTATTTTCAAAAGATGGTTACTGTTGCTCATAGTCTAACTAGGTTATTTCTTTAAATGGGTATTTAAAAACTAATCTAGTATAATTTATGACAGACTTCAAAGAGGTTGGTCAAATTTTTTGCGAGATGCTCTGCGTTGAGTTAAATGTCATTCATCTAAATACGGTAATGATTTAATAAAGATGATTTTGGTACCTATAAAAGCTTCAACAGACGGGTTGCGTAAAGTGTTTTGAAGTTACAAATGAAATATGTGAGAACGTCAATATATCTAGCAATAAAAATAAGAAAAAAATATTATTTTTTATCACTAAAAACATTTAAAAATTTAGAACCGGGAACTTTGGGAAGCGCTTCGATTTTCACATGACTCAACACTTTATTTTATTCACAAATTGTTGTTCCAAGTCTGGGTGTTTAAGTCCTATTGATAAATGTTTGTCAAGTTCATCTTGGCCCAGGATATATCTAACGTGGGAGACGTCTTTTCTTTATAAAAAAAGAAAAAGATCAAACGAAAGTTTAAAATATTTAAAAACTATATTGATTTACACACGTCCAACGCATAAGTAAGGTAGTCCAAATAACAACAGACTATTAAAATTATTTTGGTCGAAAATCGATTACTTGTGTTCTAATAAGTAGTAATAGTAGCAGTGTTAATAACAAACCATCTGACATCGACTTTAGCTACTCGGAGATTATAGTTAGTGAAGGTACGTCTGCTTAATGCTAATAAGCCGAGCCATGTATCAATTAAGTATGTACCTCTAGCTGTGCTAAGGGCTTAGGAGATTTACCGATCAGACCTTATTTTAAAGCTGAAAAGGTCAGGGGAAAGGGATATTGAGTACTAGATGTCTAAATGACTGCCTTTCACAATCTATGGAGCTTATAATATATTTATATAATTATTATTATATATATAATTATTGATCGAACTAAGTGGCGTGCTATTGGAGAGGCCTATGTCCAGCAGTGGACTGCGATAGGCTGATGATGATATAATTATTAACTTCCTTCAACGAAAACGAAGAGTAGTATGTTTATTAACTGACTTCAAAAAAGGAGGAGGTAATCATTTCGACTGTCTTTCTTTTTTTTATGTTTGTTAACTCATAACTTTCGACTGGGTGAACCGATTTTGATGATTATTTTTTTATTTGAAAGCGGGAGCTTCGCGTGCGTGTTCTTGAAGTCGGTTGTTTTTTTGTTAAAATTTGTGATATGTTGTGCAAATATTGGACGTAACTCAAATTTATTTTATTTGTTAGATTTGTAACATAATTTTATTTTTATCTGGTATGATAAATTTCCTGTTTAGTCTTGTATCGTTTACCATAATATAAATAAAAAACCTCGAGGCGGTGAATAAAAGTGGATAATAATTATACCCATTTCACACACGGCTCTTTGATCTCAAAAAGCTGTACCGAGTAGCAAGGCTGCTAATGAATTTGTCTCTTAATTTAAATTTAACACATACGTACAGATAATTATTAAATTATATAACTGATTATCACTTTTTTAAAATACATTTTAAACAAGATAACGATGATACTTTATTCCTCTTTCTTCTAGACTTTTAATATAATTCTTTTAGACTCGATAGGTCTAATTATTTAATGATTCATTCCTTCCTTTTCAAAATACAAGCATTCGCTGGTGAGTGCGAGACCGGAGCCCAATGATGCAGGGGTGACAGTTATCGTAGTAGTGTGCGAGCAGTGAATGTTCGTAGAGTTATGTTGAGGGTGATGTGGATCGAACCGTCGGCCAGGGAGACCCGTAGAAACGGTGGTGCCGCTGGCCGCCCGCGGCATAGAGAGGGGCCCAACCAAGGCTAACCACCCTGGGAGGCTGCCCCGTCAGGTCGCGCATAATCCACGGAGTGGCTCGTCGTGCCGGTTGGTGACCGGACGGTGGGACCAGGCGACCACTTCCGGGAGGGTACGGGGGCCCTTCCGTCCGACGGTTCGGTCACCGTCAGGCCTCACTATTGTATGGCGATACAGCATTCCGAGCCTCGGTATTACACTGCCGCGATGACTGTCGCGCCTTTTACGCTCCCACTTCCCCCCCTCTATTTTAATCATGGCAGCAAAGAAAAGATATAAACGTTCAACAGCGGCACCCCATTCACCCACCAACCCGCTTTTTGAGGTGGAGTTTACTAACATCCGTGGACTCCATGCAAACCTCAATGCCGTCCACCAACATCTTGAGACGGCTCGGCCGGCCATGCTTTTCTTAACGGAGACACAAATACGCCGCCCTGCCGACACGACATATCTTCTCTACCCCGGCTACGTGCTTGAGGAGCGCTTCCTCGCTAAGGCTGGAGTGTGTCTTTTCGTCAGGGCGGATGTTTGTTGTCGCCGATTACGTTGCCTTGAAGACCCATCCTTCTCCACTATTTGGCTACACGTGGATACCGGCTCCATGAGCCGAATCTACGTGTGCCTATACCGATCCCATTCTGGAGACTACGAGACAACTAAACTTTTCGAACATCTCAGTCAGGCAGTGGATAAAGCGCAGGAACAGTTCCCGACCGCTGAACTGGTGTTTCTGGGAGACTTTAACGCCCACCATGAGTCCTGGTTGGGATCTTCCAGAACTGACCACGCGGGTCGGACTGTCCACGCATTCGCTCTCACGCATGACCTCACCCAGTTGGTACTCCAGCCCACCAGGATACCAGACATACTGAGTCAAGCGCCTTCCTTGCTGGACCTTCTGCTGACGAGTCACCCAGAGCAGTACAGTGTATCGGTGCTCGCCCCTCTGGGATCCTCCGATCACTGCCTGGTGTCCACCACTGTGCCTCTTGTTGCCCTCCCACGAGCAGTGGCAGCAAAAAGACGGTTATGGCACTACTCGTCTGCAGACTGGGATGGAATGCGGGACTACTTCGCATCTATCCCGTGGGCACAACGCTGCTTTAAATACAGTGATCTGTCGCAATGTGCGGTTGCTGTGGCCGGCGAGATCACTGTCGGAATGGAATACTACATTCCCTACAGTGAGGTCGCCGGCGCAACAACCCGTCGCTGGTTCAATCGCGAATGCGCCCATGCTGTTGCCCAAAAGCAATCAGCCTACCGCGCATGGACCAGGGCCCGCGCTCACGGCCACCCCGACGTGGATCGACTAAAAGCAGCGTTCAACAAAGCCACTAGGGAATGCAAGAAGGCTTACATCACAGCGGATGCCCAGCGCATTGCGCGGCTTGGCCACGAACTCGTCGCATACCCTACGGGTAGCCGAAAGTTCTGGCGATTGGCTAAAGCCGTGCAGTCCAACTTCTGCCAGCCCACGCTACCACCGCTTAAATATCCCGACGGATCACTTGCCCATCAGCCGCAGGAGAAAGCGAAACTGCTTGTCGATCTCTTTGCGGCTAACTCCCGAGTCGATGACCGCGGCATGCACCCGCCTACCATTCCCGCCCGCGATGCAACAATGCGGGATATTCGCATCCGGCTGAGTGATGTCCGTGCGGAACTTCGGTCACTCGACGTTCGGAAAGCCAGTGGACCCGACGGTATCCCGGCGGTGGTTCTTAAGAACTGTGCACCAGAGTTGTCTCCGGTTTTGACGCGCCTGTATCGCCTGTCATATTCCTCGGGAACTGTTCCGGAGGCCTGGAGAGAGGCGAATGTTCAACCCATTCCCAAAAAAGGCGACCGCTCCAACCCGGCCAACTACCGCCCAATAGCTGTCACCTCCATTATCTGCAAAGTATTCGAACGGATCATAAACAAGCAACTGGTCCACTACCTGGAGGATCACACCCTACTTAATGATCGTCAATATGGTTTCAGGCCGAACCGATCCACGGGTGATCTTCTAGCGTATGTCACACACCTTTGGGGTGAGGCTATTGACAGGCACGGGGAATCTTTGGCTATTAGCCTGGACATGGCCAAGGCCTTTGATAGGGTTTGGCACCGTTCGCTTCTCTCCAAGCTACCGGCATTCGGCTTGCCCCACAAACTCTGCAACTGGGTTGCCGGATTCCTGCACCAACGTCGCATCAGAGTACTTTGTGACGGCGCGGCCTCCGACGTTCAGTCGATTAACGCAGGAGTACCACAGGGTTCCGTCCTGTCGCCCACGCTGTTTCTTCTGCATATCAATGACATGTTAGACCTTGGCAACATTCATTGCTATGCAGACGACAGCACAGTTCATGGACGATATATTGGGCGCCCTGCGGCAAAACCGGTAGATGTAGAGAAAAATCGACAGGAGCTTGTCGCTCAGCTCGACCATGTTCTAGGCCGCATTTCACAATGGGGCTGCGAGAATCTGGTCGAGTTTAGCGCCAAGAAAACACAGGTGTGCGCGTTCTCTGCCAAAAAGTCTCCATTCCTTCCCCTTCCGACTTTTCAGAACACTCAACTACCATTACGAGGCAGGCTCGGTGTCCTGGGCATGGACATCTGCTGCGACCTCAACCCGCGCGAGTACGTTGAGAGTGTCACTAAGGCGGCCTCGCGGAAGTTAGGAATCCTTAATAAGGTGAGACGGTTCTTCTCGCCCGGGCATCTGTGTCTGCTTTACAAGACCCAGGTTCGCTCCTGCGTGGAGTACTGTTCTCATCTTTGCGATGGAGCCGCGCAGTATCTGTTCGACGCTCTCGACCGGTTGCAGCGGCGAGCCATTCGCATTGTCGGCAGTCCCCAGGCCACCGAGTCCCTTGAGCCTCTGCAGTTGCGTAGAGATATCGCCTCTATGGCAGTCCTCTATCGCCTTTACCATGGAGAGTGTTCTGAAGAGCTGTTCCAACTGGTCCCCCCTTCTCCCTTCCTCTACAGGACAACTCGTGCTGGCCTCAGAAGTCACCGCTTCAGAGTGGAAGACATACACTCTCGCACTCATCGATTTGGCTCTTCCTTCCTGTGCCGAGCGGTTAAGACCTGGAACTCACTACCAGCGCACGTGTTTCCGTCCCACTATGATCCCGGGTCCTTTAAGAGGGGCGTGAAAAAGCATCTCACTAGGCCGCCATAGTTCTGGTCACCATGCTGCACTGTCCTTGTTTGCATTGAGGATGGTGACCACCACTCTTGGATTCTGCTGGTGCTTTCCATCAGGCAGGGCAGAGTCATTTTGGTAGCTCATGTATAAAAAAAAAAAAAAAAAAAAAAAAAAAAAAAAAAAAAAAAAAAAAAAAAAAAAAAAAAAAAACTTACGACAGAATACCGAAAGATTTAAGACTTTGTAATTCTAATATTATTATGTTATCATCACCGTAGATAAAATTATTACCCCCCTGAATGTTGCCAATAAACGAGAAAAGATACCAAAACCACGCTCTTCTCCGGAGCTTTAAATAAAAAAAACAATTAAACCATAAACAATAAGGAACAAGATAAGACGGTGCATCATTAGTATAAACAATGTATAGTTTCTTGTAAAATTCTTAAACAAATAAATATTACTAAAGATCTTAATACATGTTTAAAATTCCACTAATTCGTTACCGTGAAATTCATTGGGGGTGTATTTGACACCCCTGACTGATAGTGACAACCCTGGGCGTGCGCGACAGAGCGTGACGGGCAAAACATGCGCCCGCGCACTTTTGCACGTGTTCATCGTGTCAAGTGCATGGATATCTTTGTGGTTCTCTATAAGTTTATTTTCTATATGTTTTTTACTATTTTGGATAGTTTAATAGATAAAAAAGAGACGGCTTTAGTAACCAAACTGCTGATAAATATATTTCTATTATATAAATATTATACATAGATGCAAAATAAATGAAATTGTTAATTACAAAATTATTTATCTAAGATGGGGAATTGGGGATCGAATTCACCACTTCTCGCTCAGCAGTTAGGATAACTAACCACGGGCAGTAGTAGTTTTTCTTTTAAAATTAGAAGTTTTTCAAAAAAACTTGAACCATAACGGTACTTGATGCGGAACCCTAACGATAAATTCTACTCACCCGGGACGTAGAACGTCCCGCCCACATCACCGAAGCTGTTTATTAATGACAATCCATTAAATGGCGCCTTCCATGCGACAACACAGTTTTTGTATAAAATCTTGATGTTTTTTCTGCCTACCCTCATTTATATTTAACAGTATAATGGTCTAATGTTAACATCTGGATAACCGTGTGTTTAACTTAATAGTTTATTTTAATTGATAATTAAAAAGGTATTATAATTGAAGATAATATGTTTATTATAGATGGCTTAGTGGTATGTATTATTTTATATTTTATACTGCTACGCCAAATGTTGTGAGTTCGATATCCGCTCAAAAAATTGTGCATGTGAAAATTGAATTTTTGATTTGGTTGCACGTTCTCATGTGTACTGTGAAAAAATGAATGTATTTATTTCAGTTATCTAGTATCCATAGTACAAGCTCGCTTAGTTTGAGGCTAGATGGCGTTGTGTGAATGTAGTAGAATGTTATTATTTAAGATAATTAATTAATCAACCATTAGATTACAGACAGTAACAATCTCCTTAGTGATATACGTTCATAATATCTGTTATTACAATATAGAGCAAAATATAACCAGACAATCCTTGACGATGAAATAGTCAAAAGGAGTTTTTGCGGGTTGTAGGTTCGAAAGAGTTTATTGACAGCTTTACAACCAACACGTTCATCAAAACTAACCTACAACGAAACACCGAACTGTGAAGTAACTACCAATCCTGCCTCGCGCAATGAAAGTTCTCGCACCGCTTAGTATAAGTGCCCAACATCATCTTTTGGCCACAAGAGATATGACACCCATACTTAATGATTGTAAAAAAGTGTCCCTTTTTAATACAGGCTTATGTCCAGGAGTGGGCTTTAAAAGACTGTTAATAATAATGATGATGATGATAACGATGATGTACTTAATATATAATCACTTTACAGAATTAAGAATCATTGAACGAGGACAATTTAAAATTAACTACAATGGAACGCTTCTGCGAAACACAGAAATAGAAATGTCGATTCACATTTCTACTAATAAAATAAACGACAAGCGTCAGTTTGTTTGTTAAACTTTTAAGGTAAACTACTTATGCCCAGTTTCTATATTTGAAAAACGATCCGTTCTAGGTACGAATAGTAGTATATTATACGGGGCGTAAGCTAAAACCGTTCCTATAAAAAATAAATTGAGGAACGGATGCAAAAAGCTAAACAAATAAAAAATGAATTCTGGTTGAATTTCGACCCGTGGTCGATCACTAGCTAATTGTAAGTATTTGGTTTATATATATATATATATATATATCTATATCTATCTATCTATATATATAATAACTAGCTGAACCCCGCGGTGCTACCCGCGGTACGATGATAACTGCGGGCAACGCCGCGAGGCGAAGCTATATCTTTATAAATAGTAGCCTATGTGTTATTCTGATGTATAAGCTATATTGTGGTAAAGTTTCATTCATATCCATTCAGTAGTTTTTGCGTGAAAGAGTAACAAACATCCATACATACATACATCCATACTTACAAACTTTCGCCTTTATAATAGTAGTAGGATAAATATTCCGGACATCTAACACACAACGCCATCTAGTCCCAAGCTAAGCAGAGCTTGTGTTATGGGTACTAGACAACTGATATAAATACTTATATACTTTTTTTTGTAAATACATACATATTATACATAGATAACACCCAAACTCCGATACAAATATTTGCAGATCATACAAACATTTGGTCCAACCCACGAATCGAACCCGAGACCTCAAGCTTAGCAGTCGCATATGCTACCACTGCGCCACCGAGGCAGACAAATGTATGTACAGTAAATGTGTATAAATATGTACATACTTAATAATAGTAAACACTTGAACGAGTCTGGATGAAATTTGGGAGAAAAACGGGTGAAACTGCTAATAAAAGTATATTTATTGAAATAAAAATAAAATCACTAACCTTAAAAGATTTGTAAACGTATTCAAAAAATAATTATTAATTAATACAAGAGAAGTCACGAGCAATAGCTAGTGTTAAAATAATGGCAGGAATCAGCCATGCTCAGTTAGGTAACATCCGGTTTCCGAAGCTCATTTAGGACACCTATCTCGGTCTATGTTTCATAAGGCTTATGTCTTCCTGTCTTGTTTAGGTACAGCCTTAATAAATGACTTTTGGGCCGTATGCTACAAGTAGCTATTACTTTGGGCCGTACGCTACATGTAGCCGTTACTTTGGGCCGTACGCTACATGTAGCCGTTACTTTGGGCCGTACGCTACATGTAGCTGTTACTTTTGGGCCGTACGCTACATGTAGCTGTTACTTTTGGGCCGTACGCTACATGTAGCTGTTACTTTTGGGCTGTACGCTACATGTAGCTATTACTTTTGGCCCGTACGCTACATTTAGCTATTACTTTGGGCCGTACGTTGCATGTAGCTGTTACTTTTGGGCCGTACGCTACATGTAGCTGTTACTTTTGGGCCGTACGCTACATGTAGCTATTACTTTTGGCCCGTACGCTACATTTAGCTATTACTTTGGCCCGTACGCTACATGTAGCTGTTACTTTTGGGCCGTACGCTACATGTAGCTGTTACTTTTGGGCCGTACGCTACATGTAGCTATTACTTTTGGCCCGTACGCTACATTTAGCTATTACTTTGGGCCGTACGTTGCATGTAGCTGTTACTTTTGGGCCGTACGCTACATGTAGCTGTTACTTTTGGGCCGTACGCTACATTTAGCTATTACTTTGGCCCGTACGCTACATTTAGCTATTACTTTGGCCCGTACGCTACATGTAGCTGTTACTTTTGGGCCGTACGCTACATTTAGCTGTTACTTTTGGGCCGTACGCTACATGTAGCTATTACTTTTGGCCCGTACGCTACATTTAGCTATTACTTTGGGCCGCATGTTGCATGTAGCTGTTACTTTTGGGCCGTACGCTACATGTAGCTGTTACTTTTGGGCCGTACGCTACATGTAGCTATTACTTTTGGCCCGTACGCTACATTTAGCTATTATTTTGGCCCATACGCTACATGTAGCTGTTACTTTTGGGCCGTACGCTACATAAAGCGTGGAGCATCTAATTGGCATCATCATTGAATATTTACTTCCATTGTGAGATATTGGCTTAGTAGTCACCACGTAATTCGGCTTACCTTACATAGATGGCTTGTTTTTTTTATTTTTGCGATATATTTATATGTAAATGCTTTGATATATAATATAAAAAATCAGCAAAATATATATTTGAAAATGCCGTGTCCGAACATGCAAAATTATTGTCGCTCTGTATAATTTTCAAAGTCGAATCTTAAAATGTAGTTCATTGGGTGCATATTTGATTAAAATTCCGAGATCCGTTATTCGACTTACATTCAAGTTAATATTAATTTTTAAACATGGCACACTTCATGTTAATTTTAAATGATTCGTCTCAACGTCCAGCAAGCATATGTTACTTGGAAAATGGAAATATGATTCTTATACTTATGACCCATCCTATGTCCTCAGGTTAAGTCTAAGCCCTTCAGATTCTAGCCTTATCCACATCGTCAAACACACTTTACACGCAAATATCACACCATTGAGTTTTATCTACATTTTTTTCTTCTTGCTGCTAAACGCTTCTCTAAGATCTTAACGATCGGCTATACCAGAAATCAGTACACTAAAATCTTTGGAACATTTCCCAATACGTCCTAAATATAGTCATGAAAAGGGCAGTAGTAGAAAGTATGTACGTCCAGCTCGCTACTTCCCCCTGAGCTGGTTCAATACCCACATTGGAAAACACTTGATGTGATACTAATTGTTCTTCTGATTGTTGATATAAATTGTTGTTCTTGGTTTTTTTCTTTTTTCTCTCTATTTTAATACACACACCAGATTACTCATAAAGGCAATTTAAAGCCAAGAGGTACAATTGGCGGCCTTATCGTCCGATGGCAATCTCTTACAGGCAACCATTGGATGAAAAGAAAAACGTGGAAAGTTTTTAAGTATGTTTGTAAAATCCCTTGTGACAAATTAATAGTTCAGGACTTGTTTTAGAAAAAATTAAAGCGATAAACTTGATTGTGTAAATATTTCTGTACAAGTTTACCTTAAATTCAACGATTAGTTTATATTAAGCATACATGTCCCAGATCATAATAGGTTGCGAAATAGCCGTGTGCACCAACAGTCCTGTGTCGTTATATTTTATGCATCGGGCACACTATTAACATCACGTGCCTGAACCCAGGATCAACAATTACATTGGAGACATTTTAGATAGGCTATTTCAAGGTTTGAGTGTCCCTACACTCATATATGTTAGGTTCATACTCAATTAAACTGCCTCGCTGGCGCAGTGGTAGTGAATGCGACTGCTGTGCTTGAGGTCTCGGGTTCAATTCCTGGGTCGGACCAAATGTTTGTGTGATCTACAAATATTTGTTTCGGAGTTTGGGTGTTTTCTATGTATCATATACCTAAGGACTAAGTATACCAAGCGGTCGTTGGAGACACTCAAGGTGCAATACAACAATTGCTTTAGGATGTTGTTGGGACTACCGCGTTTCTGTAGCGCATCAGGCATGTTCGCTACAGCGCGAACAAACGACTTTTACTCAATTATCCGTATTAAAACCAACTCGCTGCTTACAAGAATACGGTCTAGTTCCAACGGTATCCTAATGATGCTAAGTAACAGACTTGAGGCACCATGGTTACGTCATGCAATGACAGTCCTAGTGCGGCCAGGATGAAAAAAAAATGTATTTTACTCTACTAATATTAGATGTAAGTAAATTGTTACTAACACATTGGGCCTAGATGCCATCTAATAAACTTTGTTATTATTATATGTATGTATTTACAAAAAAAAAAGTATATATGTATTCATATCAGTTGTCTAGTACCCATAACACAAGCTCTGCTTAGCTTGGGACTAGATGGCGTTGTGTGTTAGATGTCCAAAAATATTTATTTATTTATTTATTTATTTAATTGTAGGATGAAGTTGTTAGATTCTGAAGAGACTTTGGGGCATTCCCTTTCCGGGTGCTAGCATGTTTCCCGCTAAACGCGAAATGGACTTTTTATTTTAAAGACGACTACCGAACCAGTTTAAACCACTAGGCCAACCGTTAAGTCATACTTCGAGTAACTAATGTTCTGCGTTAATTGAGTGATAATAACCTAGGTAAAATAACGACGAGACTTGTTTGCTCAAAAAGAACCAAACTAAGTACAATGAAGACCCTAGAATACATCTAAATATGGAAAATTCAAGACATTTTTTCATTTTACCGTTGAATGGAAGAACTAATTGTTACAATTTGCGTTCGTCATCGTGACTAATTATTTATCTTTTCTTTTACTTTAACACTGGTGTTATATAAGAAAAACAGCTGCAGACGTCATAAAGTATGTTCTATTGTGCATTAAATAAATAACAATTTACTTCAAGTTCAACAAACAATGAAATATATTCGCAACAAACATTGTGTTGTGTAGTCTCAGTGCGTTATTTTTTTTATTTGTTTAATGGCATATACATATAATGACAAAGAAAGCAAGTAAGACTTGAAAAGAAAGTACATTAAAACGATTCTTTCTATGATTTAACTATCATTATAATTTCTTTATAGAATAGGGGGTAAACGAGCAGACGTTTCGCCTGATGGTAAGCGATTATCGCCGCCCTGGAAACCTGCAACACCAGATGTGTCATAAGTGCGTTGCCAGCCTTTGGGGATGAGGAGAGGGATGGGTTGGGGTATAGGCCTACGGTATCCTCACTCACTGGGTGAAACACAGTGCAGGCGCTGTTCACACCGGTTTTCTGTGAGGCCGTGGTATCACTCCGGTCGAGCCGGCCCATTCATACCGAAGCGTGGTTTTGCCACGTAAAATTTATATTATTTGTCGGCCTTGTTTAAGTTAATTTAGAGTTTTGGCTGGTTCCTTTGTTGGTTTAGTTGTGTATCAATGAATCAATGGTAAAACTAAAAGGAGGTATCACTACCACCACGAAGAAGAGAAGTAGAGGAAAGAGGAAAGAGAGTATTATTAAACATTTAAAAAAAATATATTATATTTTAAGTACGAGTATAATTGGTGGTTTTATCACTCGGAGGCCAAAACCATTGTAGATGAAAATAGTTCTTTCATACAGAATATACAGGAAAGCTAAGATTCTATTGGCTGTTTCAGCATAAATATTTCGGACATCCAACACACAACGCCATCTAGTCCCAAGCTAAACACAGCTTGTGTTATGGGTAGTAGACAACTGATATAAATATACATATATACTTCTTTTTTGTAAATACATGAATATTTTACATAGAAAACACCCAAACTCCGAAACAAATATTTGCAGATTATAGAAACATTTGGTCCAATCCGCTAATCGAACCCGCAGCACAGCAGTCGCATACGCTACCAATGCGCCACAGAGACAAGTTTCTGTTTATGCATAATATTTTAAGTACGACGTAAGTAGTGTGTACTATAATATACTTTTATAAAAAAATACATAATTATTACTATTCTTCACTTATTAAAAAAATTTATAGTCTGGACTTCTGGACTCGAGATTTATTTAGATTGTCACATCATCTAAATCTATCCTACATATCCTTTAAAATTATAAATGTAAATGTAAGTTTGTTCGTTACGCAGTCACGCGAAAACTACTTAACCAATCATTATGAAACTCTGTACACATATTCTTGAAGGACTTTTTATTAAATACGAGCGAAGCCGCAGGCGAAAGCTAGTAACAGATAAATCAAACTGATAATATAAATTGTAGAAACAAATAAACATAACTATCTTAACAAACGCAGGAGAGCGGTGTCGCGTGCACTTGCGTTGCGCAGGATACGCGCCATTTATTATGCGCACGCGCATGTCATACGTACATGTGTGTGTATATGCGGTATGTGTGCGCCCAGTCCATCGTCATTGACACTATTAAGGTTGTCGTACTGATTCAAGGAGTGCTTAGATTCAAGTGTAATATCGTGCTGCGAAACGTTATCGAGAATTCTAGACTAAATTGTGAATATATATGTATTTCATTTGAAGTGGACTTAATAAATCCACTTGTGCTATGAATTTCATTTCTTAGATTGTGGAAACAGTACTTATAAATAAGTCATAAATAACTTTATCAGGTGCGAAAACCTCTCTGTAGAGCAGTACTAGGAATGCTGCCAAAAAATACAGTAAAGGTACAATAAGGTAAGCTCTAACTCAGTCCTCTGTCACCCCCTATCTCCTTGTACGTGTTTAAACCCCCACGGACCGTCACCCCATCGGGGTTTGCGGCAGGGTGGTGTGTCTGAATCGGACCGACTAACACACGGTGTGCCACTCTGCGCCTGAGAAGGGAGGGATCCGAGAACTGCTGTTATTAACACGTCTGGAAAACCCCCTTTTTTCCTACTCTAGTCTTGTTTACGTAATAATAGCAAGAGAAGGTTGTCGCTATCAAGCGGGCGTTTTCACAATTATATTATTATAGGATAGAAATCGAACTCACGATCTCCAGCTGAGCAGTCAGGATCAATAATCCCTACACCAACAGAACAGTCATCATGATGATGAGTGAGATTATACAATATCAGGAGCCTCAAATAGTCCATTCATCAGTGGACCTGATACTCCTGAAAACCTCCAGCTAAACAGACTGTTCTGTAGATATCTATTTAGATGGAGATTTTAATTTGTTCCAAGTTTTTTTCTTTAGTTGGCTCTTACGTACGTGGCTGAATAGAGGTGATGATCTCCTTATTTTTTTTTTTTGGAATTCAAGGCAAACGAGCATACTTATCACCTGATAGTAAGCGATTACCGCCGCCCATAGACACCCGCAACACCAGAGCTATCACAAGTATGTTGCCGGCATTTGGGGGATGGGGATGGGGACGAGGGGAGGGTTGGGGTATGGGCCTCTGGTATTCTCACTCACTCGGTGAAACATAGCGCAAGCACCGGTTTTCTGTGAGGCCGTGGTATCACTCCGGTCGAGCCGGCCCATTCATGCCGAAGCGAGGTTCTGCCACGGTATTCTCCTACACTGGTTGGGTGACGGGTCAATAAGATTATTGTGTGTATGTTTAAAGAAAGAAATAATTACTTATCTACTTCACTGTACTTGATAAATAAAATTAAAGTTATATAAGTTTTATTGGTTTCCGTCTGTTTGTCCGTCACAGTCTTAATGTGTTATTTTTATGCAAATGGCCGAGGATTGACATTGAAATCACATATTTACCTGTCATTCAAGATGGGTGAAATGTCAAAAAAATAAAGAAAATGGCGGATTATTTTTTATTGAGTGTTTTGGAGCTTAAATGCCATTGACTAAGGAGGCAAATTTTAATATGACTTTATCTTTTCCAGTCTGTTTATAAAACCCATTTTAAGAGAATAGGTACGTAATATATCATCATCATCATCATCAGCCTATCGCAGTCCACTGCTGGACATAGGCCTCTCCAATTGCACGCCACTTAGTTCGATCTTCGGCTTCGTAATATATATTTGTATATAATTAAAAATGTCTATGTTATCAGAATTGTGGGTACGTTTTATGGTAGATATAAGATCTTCTATACCTAATGTGTAAATGCGAATGTGAGTTTGTTTTGTTATGTTTTGCTGCAGTAATTACTAAAGTGGTCGTCGTGTTATTTTGTAAACACTTTGTCAGGCCTACAAAATATTACATAGAACAGTTCCTCAGGGATATTACATTAGAGAAACAAAGAGATACAAATCAACACATCCATTTACATAAAATGCTCAATAAAAACTCCCATAAGGTAAGGGAAAATGACAAATGCTTAAAAATCTAGTAGGTCTTTTTCTTTCTTTCTTTATTGAATAGTGGGCAAACGAGCAGACGTATCACCTGATGGTAAGCGATTACCGCCGCCCATGGACACCCGCAACACCAAAGGCGTCACAAGTGCGTTGCCGACCTTTGGGGGATGGGAAAGGGGATGGGGGGAGGGGTTTGGGTATGGGCCTCCGGTATCCTCACTCACTCGGTGAAACACAGCGCAAACGCTATTTCACACCGGTTTTCTGTGAGGCCGTGGTATCACTCCGGTCGAGCCGACCCATTCATGCCGAAGCATAGCTCTCCCACGGTTAATAGGTAGGTTAGGTCATGATTCTTGTATTATTTAATTCAAGAAGTATTAATAACTCTGAATGTACATTGTCTAAACAACGTAAATTAGACAATTATCTATACTAATCTATACTAATATTATAAAGAAGTAAAGTTTGTGTGTTTGTATATTTGTTAAATTGTAAGGAGTAATCTCGGGATTTACTAAACCGATTTTAAAAATTCTTTCACCAATAGAAAGCTAAATTATTGCTGAGTGTCATAGGTTATATAAAAAACCGAAAAATAAAAAGGCTTTTACGTGGTAGTCGGTTTTGCAAAGTGAATCGGAGAAATTTCAACGGAAGGCCAAAGCAGCGGACAGCGCGCGATGGCTTCGGGTTTAATTCGGTTCGCGTTCGTGCTCGCTTCGGGAGAAGGAGGCGTGGCCTTTTACATCTGAGAGGTAGGTACCCGCGCGGCTCAGGCGCGCGGTCGGCTCCTTACGCAGCGGACGTCCCCGAAATTGAATTTTTCGAAACGTAATTAGTACACTTTCGACATTGTTTAAATAAAAGGTTCTTATCAGAACAACTTTCTATCTTATTCTTGGCAGTTAGAAATTAAAACATAACACTCTGTACTAAAAAAGGATTATTAACATTATGCCCAACGAAGTGGGCACGGGTCAGCTAGTTATATTATAAACAGGGACATACTTCATACGTTCACCTTCGAAAAAATTTAAGTGCATCTAAAATCGTAGACTGCAAAACTTGGACCTTTAATAGGCCTCTACCTACCCCTTTTGATAAAACTTGTTGGCTTGAGTGTATGTATGTATGTATATTGCTGAAATGCATTGTTTATATTGGCAATTTCATATCTCTATCCTTAGATATCATTGGCCGCAAGCACTAAACGGTCTAAACGGACGCCTGTTTATTTGCGTATTGTGGTTCGATTCTGGGTCAAGGGAAGCGGAACGGAGAAATATGACGATACATGATTCCGGGAAAACAACGTTATATTTTTTATTGGAACAGTGGAATCAGTGTGGGTTTTCCTCCACAGTCACCGTGAAAAAATGGGGTTAGTGGACTTTAGAACTGAACGTTAACATCGATAGTGTGTGTAATAAAATTCTGGGATTTGAGACAGGGTTACCCAGACTCAAATCCCAGAATTTGATTTTGAACAAAATGACAAACCAAGAATCATTTATTTTTGAAGTTGGTTAAGATCTTATAAAGCCAGGGGCTGTTATATGTTAAAAAATCTCAAGGTGAAAACCCCACGGATGCGCTTGCGCAACTGGGACGAATCGGACTGCGCTCAACTCGGCTATAGATTTATAATTAATAGCCGGATATCCGGAGTTTAATAGATTTACGTGTATAATTTATATGTGATCTTCGAAAATCGATGTAGACCTTGGACTAGCGAGGCTTATGTCTTCTTAACTTACTAGCTTTTGCTTTATGTCGGTTATTGCGGTGAATAGTAGCCCATGTCCTTCCTCAGGAATTAAAGTATCTCCATGCCAAATTTCATTAAAATCATTGCAGCGGTTTAGCCGTGAAAACGTAATAGATAGAGTTAGATTCGAATTTATAATATTAAAGTATGAATTGTGACATAGCAAATAAATTAGTTACTTATGAATTTTAAACAACCTGATTTCTTAATTGATTTTTCTGATTGTATTAATAATGTGGCCACAATATTAAAAATATAAATACAGGTCAACTTTGAAGTTTGTGGCCACCACAATATTAAAATTTGATCTGTATTTTATTTTACTAGTTGATCCACGCAACCTCGTTTGCGTCTTCTATTGCCCGTGGCGTGAAAATTTTCCGTTTTTGAAACATTCTTCATTGGTGTTCCTCTCCTATTAGTATTAGCGTAATGATATATAGCCTATAGCCTTCCTCGATAAATGGGCTATCCAACACTGAAATAATTTTTAAATTCGGACCAGCGGTTCCTGAGATTAGCTCGTTCAAACAAACAAACAAACTCTTCAGCTTTATTATATTAGTATAGATCATTATATTAGTATAGATATGGAAATCCTTTTTTTTTATTAAAACTAAGGCAATGACAATTTTCATATTATCAAAACCACATATTAGGCCTGAGATTCAAAAAGTTTGACGAAAAGCGTACGTTAGTTTTTGTTAACTATTCTCCCCATTGTAATTGGTCAAGGTAAAATATGTTTCTTCTTAAATACTACTCTATATTTTCGTCTAAATTAACCTACACATAACAAATACAATAAATAACAAGCTAAATATATAAAAAAGTAATTAATTTAATTAGTTTTTTTTTGTTAAAACCAGCTTATATTACTTGTTAATTAAAAAAAATACTTGGAAACCTTTCATTTGATACCCATATTGGGTGGGTTGTTCAGAAATATGTATGCCGCCATTTGATCGATGCCGTTAATCAATAATGATACCGATTATATGTATATCACCCTCTTTCCGGTGCAGTCGGGTAAAACACAAAAATGAACTAATAGGAAATGTATTAACTACTTTTTCTTAAGTCGGTTAAATATAGTATTTTTTTTAAAGACACCCCTCTCGTCATATTCCTGTATCGCAGAAGACTTTACAAACATATATGAAACCGACGCAAAGAACACCAAAACTCAAGACAACAATAATCATAACAGTATTATCCCGTGTGGGGTTTGAACCCACAACACTCAGTGCAGTAGAAAATAGCGATGTGAACGCTTAAACCATTATGCCATTCGGGCAGTCCATCGTTATTATCTTCTGTATTTTAAAACAGTAACTAACTTACTGCACGGTTGGCCGAGTGGTATCAGCGGTCGCCATGCCGCTTGCTACTGCGCCAAGTGTCGTGGGTTCAAATCCCACGCGGTACCTACAACACTTTGTGTGATCCACGAATTGTTGTCCCGAGTCTGGATGTTCTTTGTGTCCGTTTCATGTATGTTTGTAAAGTCCCCCACGACACAGGATGTTATTCCAAATGTGGGAGTTGTCTTTTTAAAAAAAAAGAAAAAAAAAAAAAAAAAAGAAGTAGTCCTTTCAAGAAATACCTACCGTTCGCATTGAACACCCTATCTCTATGTGACATAACACAAGCACATGTTATGCTCAAAACACACACACAGTTACACGTTTATATGATATACGACAACTCACTCACACATACGCGAGGTGTTTGCGCGCTCGCAGTGAAAACGAGGTCATGGTTGCACGCACACACGCACGTATATGACGCACTATACAGAGTGCAAGATTGCGGATGCTGTCTTACGCGTTATTTAACTAAACGGTAACAAACAAGGTCTTTAATTTAAAACTGTAGCTTAAACTTTTGGTTAATTCTTTAATTAGATGAGGAACAGGTAAGTAGCCACCGAAGTATATTGTTAGCAAGTTCCTAAACACATAACGATTTCTCTGGCTATAAACTAAAGTAGCTAGTTTCTCTTATGTTGAACAATAAAATTGATCTCTTGAGAGTGTCTTTAGACGAATAGGGTTGTCACTAAGCCAACAGCATTTGGGCTGAGTAATTTCAGAACCAAGTCACGGACATCTGTCAGGGAAAACGGATCTTTGAAATTTGGAGTTTGGCAACTCATTAAACCTAGATTTACAACGTAAAAAGATCTAAAAAAACTAAGAAGTCTGAAAAAGTGAATACATAAGTAGATTCGAAGCGACTAAGTATTTTTTATGGTATTGGGGGACGTATCGCCTGAAGCGTCACAAGTGCGTTGCCGACCTTTAGGGGATGGGAAAAGGGATGGGGGAGGGTTGAGGTATAGGCCTTCGGTATCCTCACTCACACGCTGAAACACAGAGCAGGCGCTATTTTACACCTTTTATTTTTGTTACTTTACAAGAGTGTTTTTGGTTCTGAAATTATCTAAACAATTTGCTTATAAGGCCAAGTACGTAATTAGACAAAATTAATTTTACTGGCAATAGCTTTATTGCTTCTGGGTTACCTTATCAATTGGTAAAGTCAACTTTTACTTAGACACCAGACGAACATACAAAGCCCGAAAAAGTTTGTCATGCATGCATACACGAACTAAACTTTTTTCTGTATTTTATTCTGTAATAAGATAACTGTCGCTCTAGGACTATATTCTATGTTGTGTGAGACTTTACAAACATATAATGAGATGGATGAAACAACCATGTAGGAACAGAACCCATAACACTAAGTGCAGACATACCGGTGAGATGACCGTGCAATATCAAAAATGAAATTAAATATTTTTTATCTGTCTAGTTATGTCAAATTAGTCGTAATGATTAAAATAACATAAGGAGATCGTTTTTTGTTTTTTCGGTAGACGGTCCCCATTTCATGTCATCCACATTTTATATATTTTTTATCATTAATTTCATCACGACGACGACTTGAAGACTCGAAGACTTGATAATTGAAGACGACAAATACTTGACATTGGCAGAAATAGTTGATCCGAGTGATCCGGCTGGTTGCCATTTCATCAAAGAAGAAGAAAATAACTGAATATTGTATTACATATGTATATATCTCAGTGTGTCAGTTATTTCTGTAAATCGTTAAACGAGTTAAAAATACGTAAAAAAAATGGCTGACACCATTCGGTTCAAAGTTACCTACTATAAAATGTGTCATGTCATTTGACGTGTTCATTTGTAACGCGAAAAACGAGGTGCAAAGGTAAATATAGCAGGTTTTTGGATAATGGATTGGAATGGATATGGATTACTCCCTAAACTAGGACTAAAAGGGACATATCAAGAGTAAAAGTCAACTAGTGGTTCGATGACAGTTCCTAATGACAGCTTAATACCTAATATATAACTAACATACCACGTGTTTTAATGGCGTTGGGGTGTAAACGAACACTGCTGCCTATTGACTCTACGACTGAAAAGGAAATAGCCGACAAGTAAGACACTTTTAAAAGGAGACGAACGTTTAGTTTCTGGTGACCTTAATACTCGGTGAAAATATCGATGTTTCGGCAAAATATTATCATTAATTATTTCAGTTCATGAATAATCTCATTAGTGTTTGGAAGGAGAATCCACAGACTATCTACCTCATTGTATTTTTTAAGGTTTAATAGGTATGTTCTGGTAACCGTATTCTATATAGTACTTAAATTATTTATTTTTATCTTATATCTCAACAACTAATCTACTCTCGATCAATGAAATATCTACTACCCCTTAATTTTTTTTTATGTATGTGCCTGCCAAAGTTATTCTGCTTGGTGGAAAGCATAAGCAGAATCCAAGAGTAGTGGTTACCATACTCATTGCGAATGCAGCATGGTTTCATACACTATGGGGGCCGATTAAGATGCTTCTGCAACATGGGGCCTACGGTCTCGCACTCACCAACGAAACCAGCCAGTACGAATGCTGTCACTATAACTTGGTCTTCTGTAAGAGTAGTGATCGCTCGACTTGACCGATCACTCCTCGCACTAGGATTAAACCCTAAAGTTGTAGATCACATAAAGTGCTGTCCTATGTGGTTCAGTCTAGCAGGAAGCAAGGAGCCTTTTACCGACCGTAAGCCTTTCCGCCCGAGACACAGATTCAATGTAGTCAAAGTACTACGTTATATGGGGAGTATATATAAAAGGTAATTCTTGAATTGCAGAGGTCCATTAGCGAAAGCAGTCACTTCCTATCAGGGAACATGGCTGCTTGTTTTCCTGCCTATACCATATAAATACCAACTCCTGCTCAGGCATATCGAAAATATTTATATTGACTCTGTCAAGCAATCAAATTGATACCAAAATTAAACGTGAATTGATAACAAATTACTTTAAGACATGTGCATTTTACTTCCAATAGATTACCTACATTTAATTTAGTACTATCTCTGGCAGCCATTTTACTGGGCCGGAAGCGGATTAACTAGGAAACACCCACATACGATACATCGATAACCCAAAAAACCTAAGAGTTCTACGAAAAAATTGTTGTGTTTGTTGTTTTAAACCGACAGCGCAAAAAGGACTGTTATGTTTTTTTTATGTATGTTTGTAAAATAGATTTGTTAGAGCCGTTCTATAGCTTGACTTGATTAAAATTTGAGTTTCAAGTATTATTACATTCGTCATAATTATGAGGGTCAACTATTGTAAATTTTAAGTAGGTACCCATAAATTTTGTGACTGTCAGAGTGGTTATTTAATACTTAATGTAAAACATTTTCTTATCTGATTTATTTATTTTTTCTCTTTTTTCTAAAGAAAGAGAGTTGTCTTAGAGAATTTACAAACACTTGAAACTGACACAAACAACACTCAGAAAATTAAACAACAATTTGTGGTTCACACAGTCTTATTCCATGTAGGATTTGAACCAACAACACTTGACAAAGTAGGAAGTGGCGTAGCGGCCGCTTTAACCACTAGCCCAAACGTGCAGTCATTCCTACACAAACAAACAAAAACCCTTATTTCTTTAGTGAATTTTCAGATTGTCTACTTAATTTCCTTTTAAACATGAGACGTGAATGACGTAAGAGATGACAACACCACTGCTGTCACCTTGACACACAGCCCTATATCCTATACTAGGAAATCGTGCATGTTTATGAATAACTAACCTTTTCCTATAAACATAAATTTTTCAAGCAATTCGGCTTAAATAATTTGTTTACAAGTCTCATAGTTAATGAAGTTTCCTGTACTCTTTGCTATTAATGATGGGAATTACAGGAAGGTTTCATCTTATTTACTTTAGAAATTTTCAAAAGAAAACTGTTGTGTATGTAAGTTGAAGTTATTGATCACTGCTTTTTGCTATACACGCGTGATGCTTATTAGCCTAAAATCTTTGTTAAGAACTAGGCTAATAAATACAAAGTTACTTTTTGAATCCGACTTATAGTTTTAGAGATTGACGAGATTGACCTAAGGTATGTTCCTAAGTTTTATAAGTGAGTAGTGCTGTACAGTTTCTTGTAAACTTTCTTAATAAACATCATGTGCCAAGTTGGAACCACGTCAGGTTATTAGACTTGTAGAAAGCTGCTAGGTAGACACCGTCCACCTAGTATCGCTTTCGCTTCCGTCCGCGTGGGGGCGCCACTAACCTACTCATGAGATAGATGGTATTACACGATAAATTTCGCGATCTGCCTAGTAATCATTTGATACGTAAGCTGAGAATGACAAGGTGTAATTCGGGTAAATGAAAATATTTGAGTGTTAATAACACACTTTATATCATATGTGTAATAGAATTGTACATTTAGATAAATTCGAAGTTACACACACATTTTAATTAGTAAGGTCTATGTCATACATTGTAACGAACAAACTTACATTTTCATTTATAATATTAAATGATATATAAGATAGATTTAGATGATGGCACAATCTAAATAAATCTCAAGTCTTATGTGAAGGACAATACTAATTATTGTTTAATTTTTCTGCATTGAATAAGTAATTACTTTTTATAAAAGAATATGTTAATACACACTACTTACGTCGTCTTTAAAGTTTTGCGCATAAACAGAAACTTGTCTCATATATGTGAGAGTAGCGTATGCGACTGCTGTGCTGTCTCGGGTTTGATATCCGGGTCGGACCAAATGTTTGTATGATCTGCTAATATTAGTTTCGGAGTTTGGGTGTTTTCTAAGTATTTACAAAAAAAAAGTATATATGTATTTATATCAGTTGTCTAGTACCCATAGTATAAGCTCTACTTAGTTTGAGACTAGATGACGTTGTGTCCTAAATGTCCGATTTTTATTTTTTTACTCGGTTAAGTAAAATATGATGATAATTAATATAAAGAAAGAAAATGATTTAATATTCTTCAGCTTATAGCTATATTTTATGCTTTATTATTATATATTATATACAACAGGGTAATCTTTTTTGAACAGCAACATATTAGTTTTATCTAATGAAAGTACTCGTATGTTATGTACCCAACTATCATGTACAATAAAATATTCAATATCTGCACCTAACGCATCATATTTCTGCAACGGTTGACGCCTCATGGCATTAAGTACGTCTTTGTACAACAGGTGCAAAACTTTAAATAAATAAATGTTGTTTTGATTTTATAAGAGTAGGTAGGAACGTTCACAGATGTTGGTTATATATTTCACTAAATAAAAGCAATCTCTAGGAGGCAACCATTGAATGAACATCATCATCATATACCGACTGTAGTGGAAAAATAGGTAGAGGATTCCTTACTGACTATGCACGAATGGGCCGGTTCGACCGGAGCGGTAGGTACTACCCTCGAACAGGAACTCAACGTAAAATGACAGCGTTCGTTCTGTCGTGTTTCGTTGGCGAGTGCGAGACCGGAGGCCCAATGATGCAGAACCATCACTAGGCTGCCATGGTGTAGGTCACCATGCTGCATTGTTGCATTGTCTGCATTCGCAATGAGTATGGTGAACACTACTGATAGATTTATTGGATTGGATACGTTTCCTATGAGGCAGAGTAGAGTCATTTTAGCAGTGTCATACACAAAAAAACATAGATCTAAAAGCTGTCATTTAAAAACATTTTTAAATTTAAAAGAATTAAAGCAAAATGTTTAGGTCTACTTTTAGAGGAAGTAATATTAATATCGTAAATGCAGTTGCCTTCTTTAGTGTTGTTTCTTAACGGATATATAAAATATATGTACAAGCAAAATGTTTCACTCAATCGATTAATATCTATAAAATTATATATCAATCAATGTTGGAAGTAGATACCTAAGTAATATTGGTTTCTTACAATAAAACTTTCTCACAGCTAGTCGCTCTAAGCGATTTACGAAGTAAAAGCGGCAATTCGTGAAAGGAAAATTGTCGGCATTTCCTCGAGCGGAAATCGAAAGTGGATTGTGATCTCGAGGAGAAAACTGCATCGTGGTTAATGCATCCAGACATGATGCAAACTGCAATTGCATTTGACCGAGTAGTGACATCTGTTATTCAGTTAACAAACTACTTCAAGTCAAAACTTGTAATAGTGACATCTAGTAGCGAATACTAAAACAATTTATTTAAAATACCTTTCATGTTCTATGTTATACTCGTACTTATAAAACTTGTCAATAGATGTCACTAAAACAAAACTTAAAACTAACAAATAATAAAACGTACCTTTACCTCCACCAGCATCGTGCACCTGCGGCTTCCCACTCGGCATTCTCTGCATCGGCGACGCGTTCCCGTAGTTCATACTCGTTGTATTGTAGTCAGAACTAATTGGTTCTTGCTTTATAGCGCTAGATGTCGCTGATAACTTTTCCGCAAGCAAAGGATTCGCGGAGGCGATGTTGTATCGTCCATTATTGATGGTATTGGTAACGGCATTGTTGATCGCGCTAGTGCCAGATCTCAACAGTTGTTGTAACCGTTGTTGGCCGTTGTTTGGCAATGATAATTGACTGTTTTGTTGATAGTAGCCCTGGAGTTGGCTACTCGACGCTGGCGATGTTATGTTGTTATTTTCTTCTTGCTGAAATTGAAAAATAATTCATCTTAGTAAAACTATGCAACATTATACGAATCATAAGTGGTAGACAGATACGTGGTGTATCTGCTTACCACTCCTTTAGACAACTATTAGTTAGGTATTCCGTACTAATCCATATTCTTTTTTTTTCAAAGCAACTCTTGCAAATATCAACACTTTTAGAATTTTGTTTATATTTTGGCTGATCGTATTAATCAATAACTTTTGTTACTCAAGCAATTATGATATTGTATGAAACGTCAGTCACGTCTCCCAAATGGCACAACTAAAATTTTACTTTGAACTTGAAATACATGCAGATATTTAGAGCCACTTAGAAGGTAGGAACTAAAGAAGATATGAAGCCCACTAGAAAGTGAGACCGCTTCTTTCGTTTTCCATCTGATACTAAAGTTGCTACAAGTTTGTAAATGTATTTTTAAACTGCTTTACAACTACCTCAGCCTGAGTAATAGGTCTATTCGTAGGTTACATAATTGTACAACATGTCACCAAGTTTGCTAACTTTATTCTTCTTCAAAAATAATTATGCCTTCACAGTTATTTACTATCCCTACACTATTAAGACAATACAAATTAATTTCAATTGTTATTTATACTTTTGTTTCTAGTTACTGTTGCCAACTATTCAATCTTACTCACCTTTATTTCAATCGGTGGTACTACCGACGCAGTAGCATTTGTGAGGTCAGTAAAAAACGTTTCGAAGTTATCGAAGGCTGTCTCCCCTAATTGCTTGAGGATGTCGTCTGGGTCAGCCGCTTCTCCGGTGTCGGGCTCGAGTGTCAGGCCTCCGACGATGTTTGTGAGCTCGGCTTGCGAGAGGTCTCCGAGAGATGACGCCATTTGTTGTAATTGAGCGGCCGCTTGACCGCCGGCTGCGACTACCGCGTCCTGGAACTGACAAATGCTTATGTACGACTATTCTTTGTTTAACTGCTAGTTTGTTCTTATAGACATTAGTGTTCATTCTATTGTTGCGTCACTGAACATAAAATATCTCTAAAATAGTCTTCTAGTCTTTTACTTTATTTGCGATTTCCAAAATACTTTTTCGAATGTATGTATTTAGATAACGTCTATTTGGATTTGGATTTATATACACACGCTTCGATTAACTTGTTACCGGAAGCATTCAACACAATCAATGCTGACCTATTGCGTATTGGAGAATGGAGTCATAACTATGGACTTAAAGTTAATCCTGCGAAGACGCAGGTATGTGTCATTGGAAGTCCCGGGATGATCTCAAGAATTAACTGGACACAACTGCCCCAAATTCATTTTAATGGAACCGCCCTTGAGATCAGTACTACAGTTAAAAATCTGGGGATCTACATAGATAATACGCTATCTTGGACTACACATTTACAGGAAATCAGTCGGAAGATATTTGCTTCTGCCGGGTCTTTGCGAAGACTGCGTAACTTTCTACCGATTGCAACTAGGGCTGCACTTGCACAAGCACTTCTCCTCCCAATTCTCGACTATGCCGATGTCAGCTATCTGAATATCACCGAAGCACAACTAGATAGGCTTGAGCGACTACAAAATCTTTGTATACGATTTATATTTGGACTACGAAAATATGATCACGTCTCTGAATTCCGTCAAATGCTCAAGTGGCTTCCGATTCGCTCTCGCCGGAATACTCATACCCTTGTTTTCCTTTACAATATCTTGTTTAATCCTAAAGCCCCCGTTTACCTCAAAGAACGATTCAAGTTCCTTAATGACACACATGAAAAATGTCTGAGGTCGTCTGAGGATTTGAGACTGGAGATGCCTCTGCATTCCACAAAATACTATGGCCAGTCCTTTACTGTTGAAGCTGTACGCTTGTGGAATGCATTGCCTATAAATATCAGGAAAGCGACAACTGCAAATAGTTTTAAGAGAATGGTTCAAGAATTTTATAGGTCTTAACTGATTCAGTCATGAATGAGGGTATGGATATGAAGTTTTACTTTTTCATATGTGATATAAGTAATTAAGGAGATTAGTGTGTTTATATATGTGTTTGTGTATATATGTATGTGTGTGTATGTGTATATATATGTGTGTATATATATTATGTATATAATTATGTATGTATGTATATATGTATGTGTGTGTGTAAGTGGAGATAGATGTGTATTTACCCGATAATATTCATAACTTAAATATTTATTTTGTTTTCTTTATTTTTGTTTTTTAATTCATTGCACCGTCAACTGCTACTGTCTCTCCGATACTTTTAATCCATCCTAAGGTTGCCTGGAAGAGATTGCTTTTGGCAATAAGGCCGCCCTTTGTACATTACAATAAATATTATTCATCTCTGTACTATCTTATAAATTTGTTAAACGGTGTACAAATAAAGAGTTTTCTATTCTATTCTATTCTATTGGAGTGTGATAAATCTACTTTTAGCTACTATTTAATATTTAAATAATCGTTTCACAAGACAAAACTCTTTTTAGTTTTTACTATTTTTCATATAATTGTGTCTAATGAATGAACATAATTATTTATCTCAGGCTTAGTTTTATTATCTAACTAAAAAGAAGAAAAAAACAAGGAGTCAATTACTATTTTTAGACTCAACTGTGAACCCACATCAAGGTATATAGTTACTATGTGGGACTAGTCGACTAAATTTTGGTTCTGTTGTGTGGACTTTACCAGTTTTTGGAATCTGAGAAGGTTAAATATAAATTTAAAACAAATTAATTTGTTTTCTCTCTGTGTTTATATACTAGTTTTAGTGGTGATAATTCTAATAAGAAGATGTGGTACCTGCAGGCAATTGGAGAGGTCAACCATTCTGCCCTCATTCTCCGCAGACCACCATTCGTCTTCAATAAATGGCATCGCCAGCGCCGGTCCAGATGGCGCATGCGTCCCCGCCACCTTATTCAGTTTTAAAAACTAGGTGGCGCTTTTCACACCACACTACACACGCGACACTCGCGAACTATACACAATATATTATTATAAAGTCCAAAAATGTATTTACACTAATAAATTCGTTCAAAATGTTTGGCAGCTTCTTGGACGGAACGTACATTATTCGATGTAGTATTACGCGAAACTTAGGTACTTAGTTGCGGGGGAACACATATCGGTATGTTTGTTGTTGCCATTAGATGACAGATGGCTCTGTTCTGTTCTGTTCTCTTCAGTGGTACTTGTCCTCCCGGCCAGGTTACCTCACTCCTCGTATACCACTCCTCTTCAGCAGCGACCTGTTAACATTACGAGCGTAGGCTTTCACGTCTCTTAGCAAATTCTTAAAACTAATGCAAGAAAGTGTTAGTAACTACACTATTTGTTAGTCACTGTTGCTAAAAATATTTTAAAGGTAAAAAACGGCCAAATCGGTTTGAAAAAAAATTCAATTTAGAATGTTAGTGTTTTAGATTAGTTCTCACCGCTAGATGGCAGAACTTGTAGTAAGTAAAAATATGGTTACATTAAATTTTGAGCAATGCTTTTCTTTTTTCCTCTGGCTTATAGCATGAAAAATTGTTTTTGTAAATGTGATAGCGGCGATGCATCGAGATCACCTGGCGACGTCCCGATGTATGTCGAATCTGCGTCGATACAGCATAGATGCAGCGCGGCGCTCACTCACTTGCGCACACGCTCGCGATGCTCTGAAAACAACAGAAAGCATACATTTTAAAACTATTCACAAAAAATACATAAAAAATAATTTATACTTTAAGTTTATTAAAACAAAATAAATTTATTATGTTTACCAACTTTCACATAAATAGAGAATTAGCGAGGTCTAGGAAAAAATGATTTGTTAAAGACTTACAAAAAATCATGAAAAATGTTTAATAATAAATTTTGTATGCAAATAATTCGCTTTTAGTTACGAATTAGCATTTTTTACTTAAGTTGTAGCAAGTGCCAAATAACAGTGAAGGATGTATTCTTAAGGTGTGAAGCCTAGTGGGCTAGTGGCATAGTAGGTTCAATTCACATTTTACACAAATGTTATATTCATTTTTTTATGTTTCTTGTTCTGAGGTCTGTTGTCATCATTATCATGAATATTTCTGTTACATTGTTGGGTCTTCTTCAAGGAATCAGAAAAAGAAGACCATTAGGCCTTCTGAGCGGCAGGCTTGATTCTCTGGCCTAATGACGTCAGCGGCATGGTGTACAGGAGGCCTTAGAGTGATTGCGATCATTCGGTCTTAACGATAAATCATACTCTACCACCACTGGTTATAATGCTAACAAACTTTTAGGATAATATAGACATAAGTAGCAACATAAACAACTTTTATATAGTAACAATTTATTTATAACATTTCTGTTACGTAACGTTTATCATAAAATTAACTGACCATGAAATACTCACAGCTACTAAACTAAAACAAAAGAAAAAAGAGTTATTAACGTAACGAACATAAGACGTTCTCGTAATCATATTATGCGGGGACGCACAATGCACGGAAGGCTGCGCTCGCGCCGCGAAACAAAGAAATGCTACCAAACAACGGGTGGCGTTAGTAAAAAAAAAGTGAACAATGCTTGCTCTTTCACTATAATTGTCGTGTGTGAAGTATATAGAGTTACTTTTCTTTTCTAAATGCTTCCTCATACCGCTCTCTTCGTTAGTAGTTTATTATAAAAAATAATGTGTAATAATCATTAATGTGTAATGATATTGCTGGTTATAACGTAATGATTAAACGTCTATTCAAAAATCTGTGAAATATGTAATTATAGTTACTTTAAAATCATCATATTCGACATTATGTTTGTGTAACATTTTACCGAAATTAACGCATTGTCAGTCGATCTGACCCCACGGTCAGAGCATTGACCACTCTTGGATAGTACTCATGCTTTCCGTCAGGTAGAGTAAAGTCTTTTTGGCAAGCGTTATATACATTTTTATAAAAACCAGGGCAAAAAATGTAATTCTCACCTATCATAAGCGCAATTGTTAACAAAATTATTAAATATAACGTCTCTCTGGAGGTGCATGTCAATGGCTAAAAAAGTAAGAAAAGATGGGGGCCTCACTAGTTATATCGAATAACTAGGAAATTTAATATGTAGGTAGGTATTTACTTACTAAGTAACACCTTAATTATCATCAATAGTCATCGTCGTCTTAACCTATAGTGTAGAATGTGCGATGTATACAAGCGCAGCAGTGTTAGGGCCGCCGACTGCGATACTTTTAATAAAACTGCGCACTTACTGAAGGGTGCTAGAAGAATGATTGCACACAGGCGCTTCACGGGCTAGAGACGCTTCTGTCAACAGTATTTATAATTCACTGCTTATCGTGATCTTTTCGTTAGAAAGGAGTCTACATTCAGATATTCATTTATTTAATTTGTTTTTTTATAAGACCCTACCAAAGTGGCTCTACTCTGCTTGATGGAAAACATGAGCACCATACTCATATTGCGAATGCAGCATGGTGACCCTCACCATGGCGACCTAGTGATGCTTCTGCATCATTGGGCCTCTCACCAACTAAACACGACAGCAACGGTCAAGCCGATACATTCGTGCAACCAGCGTAGGTCTATTACCTGTTAAAATTTATCAATAGATTTCACATAGACAGGTTATATATATTTAAACTTTCCTTTTATTTATTATACTATCTAGCTAAACCGTACGCTAAAACGAAGCTACTCTACAAAAGTAGTAGCCTAAGTTACTTCTCATATCATCAGTTCCCCATTAGTGAAAATCTCGTCAAAATCGGTACAGCCGTTCTAGAGATTAGCCGGAACTCACAGAGAGAGAGAGACAGACAAACGGACAGGCAGACAGACAAAATATAAAAAATGTTATTTTGGTACATGTATGTGTATACAAACATGCATTTGGAGCGGTTATTATAATATTACAAGAAGACACTCCAATTTTATTTATTTGTATGGATGTATAGATTTTAATTTGTAGACAGAATGACAGATGAAGGCGAAAACATAGGCCTCTATTAATTTTTAATCTCTAAAGTCTAGAATTAACCATTTGGTTTTATTTTTCCACATAAGTATAGTTTTGAAACGTTCCAAGTTTCAAACCCACCATTTGATCCAATGTTTTAAATACCTATTAAAATCTTGTTGGTATTGTGTCTACATGATATTCAACACCAATAAAAGACATAAATAGATATAATGTATTTCTTCTATAAAAGACTGTAAAATGATTAAATCTTCATAACAGACTATTTTTAGTTCTTCTATGCGCCGTAAGATGTCGGTACAAATAGTTTATAAAGACAACAACTCAGGTTTATTTAACTATTTCTCTTGTTTACTTCTACTAGAATAATCACTTCATGTTACATTATTCATGTACTGGATATAAATAAATAAATTAATAGTCTAAGCTAAACAGTACACAAACCAACAATCATGATTCACACACGAGAGTTACGTGATATTTATTAATATTTTATTTTATAATAAACGAAGAAAAGACAAATTTTATTGTACTTTTAAACGTTCCTTATATTCCATACAGCGGTATCTATTGTTAAAAACCGGAAACAAGTTGTTGTACAAAATTTTATTTTTAATTAGTTAAATACCTACGAAAATTATTTTCATTTTTAATTATTTATTTATTTTTATTTGGAATAATAATAAAACAATATTAGTAAATTTTAATATTTATAATACATTAACATTTCGATAATTATCTAGGTATTTATTTACAGTTCAAGTATTTAATCACTGTAAATAAACATAAATTAACCTATAATGACTATTAAAAAGATTAATAGACTTCAGTGAGACATAACATTGAATACTAACTTCCTATTGCATATTGCTTTGAGGACCTTGCATTGAGTTGGCGTAATTACAAGTGAGCTGACATCTTGCTTGCTAATACTTTACGATTTACAAACCAGTTGTTTTAATGTTTTTAAATAGATTAAAATAATGAAAACAATAATTTGTTACTAACGAATATTATAACAGAAAAAAAATATATATATATATATTTTATTAGACTGATTATTTTACGTATTGTTAGATTAAGTGTAATTGTTGACGTTTCAGGAAGAACCTTCAGTATTCTACCACGCGATCAATATGAATTGCAAAGTCAATAAAAAAGTGCAATTATAACAATTTACTGTAAAGTAATTTAATTACTATAACTTCAAAACAATTTCCGCATCAGCTGAAAATATTGAATAATATTTTGTTTTCCTACTGGTAACTCTATTGATGAAACGAAACGTACCTCTAAGATTTTTTCATATAAATTGTATAGTCTGTGGTGGTGTGTTTATGTTTATTATTTTTGTTGAATCGTCATGTCAGAAAAAGAGAATTCTGATTCTTCGACTTCTGAATCCGAAGTTAGTGCTTGTAGTTCTACTTTTAATCCTATTAAAGCTCTTTATTCTAAAAAGACAAAAGTTCCTGTACAAAATGCCCCTATGTATGAAAACGTCAGTCATTATGAGTCGGCGCAGAACATGAAAGATGTGCAGGTAATTCCTGCTGGACAGAAAGAATTGGTTAGGAAAAGAGAAGAAGAGAAAGAAAGGAAAAAGCAAGAACTAGAGAATAAACTACTAGAAAAGAATAGGCAAAGATTCGCTAAGTATGAAGGTATGCATTTTGAGGTTATGTTTATATTGTTTTTCTTACGGTCAATAGTTTTAAACATTTAAAAGTATTAAATATAGGCTTAAAATTGTGTATCTTATCAAGGCAAGTAAAAGACATGAACTAATATTGCTAAAGATGACTTCGAAGTAACATAGAAATATCTATATTATATTGCATTGTCAGTATCCAAAAAAATTAAAAGATTACATTGTCAAACTGCTTATAGCATAAGCAGGGTAATGGCAAGTTATTAAACTGCTTTCCAATTGGAATGGAATGAAACAGTAATACAGAAGAATGTATTTTACCGTGGTAGAGCTATGCTTCGGCATGAATGGGTCAGCTCGACCGGAGTGATACCACGGCCCCACAGTACTACAAAAAAAAACACTACAATAAAACTTATATAACTTTAATTTTATTTATCAAGTACAGTGAAGTAGATAAGTAATTATTTCTTTCTTTAAACATACACACAATAATCTTATTCCCCCGGCACCCAACCAGTGTAGGAGAATACCGTGGGAGAGCCATGCTTCGGCATGACCGGTCTCACAGAAAACTGGTGTGAAATAGCGTTTGCGCTGTGTTTCACCGAGTGAGTGAGGATACTGGAGGCCCATACCCCAACCCCTCCCCCCATCCCCTTTCCCATCCTCCAAAGGTCGGCAACGCACTTGTGACGCCTTTGATGTTGCGAGTGTCCATGGGCGGCGGTAATCGCTTACCATCAGGTGATACGTCTGCTTGTTTGCCAACTATTCAATAAAAGAAAAAAAAAAAAAGAATGAATGGCAACAGCAATGATGAATGAATGCAGCATTTACAATGAGTTTGGTAACCGCCACTCTTGGATCCTGCTTATGCTTTCTATCAGTCTTTTAGGCAGAGCCATACATAAAAAAGAATATAGATTTTAGTTTCCGACTTTGATGTAGTGGGGAGCGACCCTTACTGCTGAGCGAAGTATGTAGATTTGATTCCAACCCCTCACAAATATTAGATTTAAGAAGCATGACAATTGGTTCTGTCTAGGTGTAAAATATCAATAATGTTTTACAAACAGATAGAAATGTTTATTATAAGTCTGATTAGGTACCACTCTTTCTTCCTGTTGGGGCTAAATACTTGTATCAATTTGTGTGCCTTTTATCTCTGAATAGAAAGGCAAATTAAACACCCAAATTTAGCCCTCATTTCTGTAATAGTTTCACTGTATGTATGTCGTCAAGTGTGGGGAATTTGCTTCTAAAGCCAGCTTGTTCTCGAGGTTAATTTTCATAAAGCTTTTTATTTATTCTCTCCAGGATAACTTTGGAGAAAACCTTATATATGTTTGAATATCAGATTTATAGGTCTGTAGCTTTCTATATCTTCATTTTCTTCTTTCTTATAGAGGAGTATGATATGAAATGTTTTCCACTGTGTCGGTATTATGCCAGTCTTCATTATGTAGTTAAATATTGTTGTGAGGATAGCTACTACATCAACAAGAGTGCCTTTTAAACATCATTCATTCATATAACAGTTCACTGCTGGCTTTAGGCCTACAAAGGAGATTTTGGCCGATTGTATGATGCTGGCCAGACAGGTCATTGTAGGGTTTGTGTGAGACTTAGCTGTGCTGTTGTCCTGTATAGTTTGCTCCCTCAGTCACTTCTCAGGACACCCATGGGATGAGTAAGGGTAGTGACATCACCACACAGAATTCTGATACAAACTACACACTATCAGTAGTATTATTGTCTTTAGTATGTCTTAAAATTGGTTAGGCTGTATGGGCATTAATCTTTGCCTTTTCAAAATAAAATGTGAAGAAAAGTGATCAGTTTGAAATAGGTTTTCTTTTTAAGGTTGAACTGCGATAAGCCAATAACTTTTGACAGAACAAAGTTTGTAGGGGCAGCTATTTTTTAATGAAATACAAATAATAATAAATATTCCGGACATCTAACACACAACGCCATCTAGTCCCAAGCTAAGCAGAGCTTGTGTTATGGGTACTAGACAACTGATATTATTACTTATATACTTTTTTTTTTGTAAATACATACATATTATACATAGAAAACACCCAAACTCCGAAACAAATATTTGCAGATCATACAAACATTTGGTCCGACCCGGGAATCGAACTCGAGACCTCAAGCTTAGCAATCGCTACGCTATATATATGAAACATTAATAAAAATAAAGATGGCGTTGTGCGTTAGTTTTTGTGAAACTAATTTTATTTCAGCTAATTCTTTAACACTATATTTATTGATACTGGAACTAAGTGAAGTATTATAATAAATATAAGGAAACAAGCGGACCCGGTGAACTTCGTACCGCCATAATTTTCTTTCCTAAATATTTTCAAAATTTCTGAAAAACTTGTTTTAATAATTATGCCCGCTTCAACTTCCCACAGATAGTGTCTGTACACTACCTGTGGGAAGAGGCCCAAACAAAAAAAAAGCTTTTGACAACAACAACGAACACATAAAAAAGAACTATCCAATTTGGTGCAGTCGATCGGAAATTATGCGCGTACATAGATTTCGGTGATTCATTTTTTTATATCGATGATACACATACATTTTTAGCAAAACAAAATGTCATTCTGTCTTATAAAAATATGTAGATATTGTTGTTAACATCAAAGAGAGACCGGCCATCCATCCAAGACGCCAGGTCGAAGCATGAGGTCAGTCTAGGCCGAGCGTTCAACGCACGCGGCTCTATGTCAACCGAGGCCGACGACCTTCCCCCTCGCCACTCGACTACCCATACAACCCCCCTTGGATAATCTACGCAGCCCACCCAAGCAGTTGTAGGGCTTCGATTCAAGGATCAAGGTTTCTATTGTAACCTCGAATTGTTTAATAATGGTACATGGAATATAGAAATTACCAATGTCGGGTTGTATTTTTACCGATTTCACGATAAGAGACTAAGAGAAAATTTCCACTGCAATGGTGGCCTTGTAGTTAGTTAACTTAACTGCTAAGCCCGGAGGCTATGGATTCGATCGCGCCTAAGACAAAAAAATGAACGATGAGCGATTGATGAGAACTATAATTTGGTTCGCGTCTGCGCGGAGTTTATCTACTTATTATTTAATTACCTACTATTTAATAATCTACCAAATAGAAATATTAAAGCATCTGCCTCGTAATAATATCACAGACATGTATATTATATACATACAGATAAGATGTTTAAGAAGAATTATATGATAGATGTAGTTCAAGAAAACGTCAATAAAATAAATTCTATTAGTAATATTGATCTCAATCCTCTGTTTATGATTACCAGAAAGAATTTAAACATCTCTTCAGAATTCCTGTGACCAAAGACTAAAGTATTTGTTTTTTAAGCAGAACCTAATTTTTTCAAAGGACCATAAAAAGTATATACTTTTTTTGTACGACCATAAAGTAACCAGCTCCGGTTGTGAATGACTTGCTATCAACAATAGCATCAGCTCATTTGCATCGCCCGTGACCTGCTGGCCCGGCGGCCTTGCTTATGTAAACCTTTTTCCACAATCCGTTTTGACTTAGACTCTGGCAGACGTTACGTCACAGCAGATGATTATGGTGTTGCGAATTTGGTAACGAGTGTCCTAGATTTTGGAAGAAGCTTTTTAAATCGTTAAGAACAGTGTAAGTACAAAAAAAGAGAAAAATCCTTAAGAAAGACAAAACAGCTGTATATTGTTAATCCACGTTTTCTTACGACAAAAAGAGACAGGGCATTTCAGGTTATCTCATACGTATATCTGTTACGTAGAGTAGTAATGTCTTTGAGACTAAAACGTCACTGTGACTCGAATAAATTGTTTGCTGCTTGCTATTATCAGAATATCCTCTAAGATAAATTAGGTCTAAGTTTATCACGGTGTACCCATTTTTATAGTTAAATTTCTTTTCGGCATCAAAAACACATTTTAATCAATTTATGTAAATTATTTTTTTATATAAATTAAGCATCAACTATCCTTGAAAGTTTAATAGTTTTTATCAACAAAGTACATAGAAGTTAAACACGCGATCGCGTGACAATATTACCAATTATTTTCCCGCCAAATCGACAAAAATGGCTATAGAAAGTGACAGGTAATATACCACAGATTAACTAGAGCTGGCTAGTTAGCTCCTTGTTTCGGTATTATCATTGGTAAGTTTTATGCAATCAGTGAGCCTAATATAAGCGTATTGGTAGATTCTAGAGTATAATTGCGGTCGCCATATTGTTTTGCAATACTAAAACACGGTCAGAACAATCGTGCTCATTTACATCTATTGAGTTTATCTAAGAAAGTGCTTGTTCGAAAGCCGTTTTACATGGAGGTAAGTAAGTATAATTCTTAAAACTGTAATTTAAATTGCACAATGAATAAAATGAAAGATTTTTGATGAGACTTAAGTGTTTTTTTATATTACATCATAAATGTCAAACGGTGTATGAGTAATTAGGTAGAAACTACCGCCAATAATCATATTGTAGTGCGTTGCCATTCTTTAAGTAAAAAGTTAATTTGGCGGAGTAGAAATGGGAATAGTATTGGGCCTCTGTATTTCATTCACTTCAACTTAACATGTTATCAGTTCGGTCAAGCCGACCCATATTGTGCCGAATCAAGTTCGTCACATATTTGAGTACGGTTATAAATTGATGACGCTCTCGTGGAGAGTATCAGAATAAATAGCAATGCGTTCATCTAAATGCATCGTTGTGAGAACGTAACATCGCTCGCTAGACTTTCGCGTGCACAATTGTTGCATAACCGCTTTCCACATGAGTGGCGCTCGCCGTCTCACTCGGCCTGGAGTCTCGGTCGTTGACATGCCATCCAGAGATTTTGCACTTAGGGTTGTTGGCACTGCACGAAATTTCAGTCTGGATTTTGGCTAGATCGCAAGGGATTGAACTCAATTACTTAAGTGTCGGTATTTCATCGCATGTAACATTTTAAAACTTTTTTCTAGTTTTGAGATTGACATACTCAAGATTGAAATTGAAGAAATATAATATTTTTTCAGAAGCAGCTTCATATTGTTTATAAACAACTTTGAAAAAAAAAACAAGTAGGTACACAATTTTATAGTGTTTGTTGTCTCAGAACTCCGGCATTTATGAACCAACTTGGTAAATCCTTTCTTTTCGTAAAAAAAATCACATGCATGCGTAGCAAACAATCACGCGTACGCGTTTTTTTGACGTTTACAATTTAAAACGAAACAGACACATTGAAATTGCTTATATTCTTTTCAAATTAATTTGTCACACATATTCTGTAATGGTTTAAGAATGCGAATATGTGCGTCAATGTTATCTCTACATAAGTAAACACCAATCAAAGAGATAAACGAAATCTGAAAATGGTGTCGTCGCTCTCTACGTTGAAAGAAAATGCCAATAAATCATAATAAATTACTGCTTATGGCAACCCTGTAGCTCGCTGATGAAATGTGGTCTTAAAAAGCGGTGTTACCAGTCCAAATTATGTTTAATACCACAATACCCGCTATGTATAGACGCAACAATATATAAATTATGTCATCTGAGATAAATCAAATAAAACTAGTTTATTTAAGATTATATGTTTTGACCTGTGTGCTTTAATAAAAATTGTACACGACTCGTATAATCAACTGCAATATTGAACTTTGTATTCGAAACCAAATAATTCGAATTCAAAAAAAATCATGACTAATACTACAAATAATTAGCATAATTGGGTCAAAGAAAGTAATGCACACGTATCTGCGATTACGAAAATAATACGGGAATGCTGAAAAGTAAGTAAGATTACTTACTTTTCTTAGGAAATTAGTTTTAAACCTGCTTTTATCAATTGTTTAACATATTGAACGTGATTTTATATAAGGAAAACTGTCATAAATTTTGTTTGATTTTTATCATTGCGTGTAGAGTACTTGACATATCGCATTCATTATTAAAATAGAAAATGCGATGACGTCTGGTAAAATAATTTCGAATTATAAAATAAGATACGAATAGTTGCGTGTTTTGTTATCTATCACGCTAAGCCGGTGGGCTGCGCGTGCGCACAGTGCCCGACACCACCGTTCTCACTATTATCATTTATCTATTTGTGTTATTTTAACTTCTTATTAGGTATTCGCGAAATAAGTATTATAAGTGAAAGATACCGAGTCACTGCCAGACAGCACCGACATCCCTTTACTTACACTTTTTATACTAAGAATATAGGGCCTAAGGTTGTACTAAAGATACAAACAGGATTACGCAATAAAATTGTGTTAAACGCATAAAAGTAAATCGGTACGTCGTCAATATGCGGCGAAACGGAACGCAAACGGAAGTGATGCAACGGCACGCGTTTCGGCGCGCATCTGTGTAAACATGGCTCGCTTTTCTGAATGGCGCGATGGCGGGTGGCGTTTCCCGCGCTCGCTCGCGGCCGACGACCCCGGCCGCGCGGTCAGCGCCCGGGGATAGTCGAGTGAAAGTAATTCGCGATCGGCGACCGCTCGCGAGCCATGCCTCCCTGGTACCTTGCATCGCGCCGCTGCATACATTTGTTGTTAGATTACAAGTTTAAAAAAAAATATAATGACAAATTCATGAGTTGCGTAGCGAATTTTGTTTACTATGTGATGGTAGCTTTCCCGGTCCATTTATCACACGTTTTCTCTAATTAATTTGATTTTTCCAAGCCAATTTCAATGATTTCTCAATTCGAACCAATGTCTACTGTACATATTGTTTATCGATTATTCAATATTAATCATCTCTCATATCGCGTCTTTTTCTACTTGCGATTTTAACATTTCTTATATATTCGTAATCTTGTTTCTAACTCGGTTCTAGTAATGAACAAACCCGTTTCGTGCAGCCGCTCTTGATTTCATTTAGATTGTCTATATTTAGAAACATATTTATTTATCAATACATCGTAAAAGCAATAAATTAGTTCTCTATGAATACATCTCTATACGACGCGTAGGCGCCCCATTACTGCTTTTTTTAAGTTACGATATAATTATACTATTTATTGAGTGTTTATTTTTATCTCCTGCAGTAAGAAACGGTAAATCCGAATAATTTTGCAGTTAAAATTGATATTTGGAAACAAACATAAAATCGGTATACTCTGAAACGAAATGAATACTATGATAAATCTCTTTGTTATGTCTGCGCTCCTGGTACACTACGACGTTTTAGAAGCTTTAGTGATACTAATTTCATTTATAAAAAATATTTAAAGCCGACTCATTCTGTAAGTTTTAAAAAGTACATTTATGACAAACCTCTTTGACTCGTCTGGGCGCCTAGTAAAGTTTGAACGTGATTGTTTTTTTTCGATGTAGAAAGTTTTGCGTACCTAGGCAATTTATCAAAGTAATGATTATTTAAATGGATATTCAGAAAGTATAATTTACCTAACTCTTGTTTTTCCTGCTTATGTTTTGACATGCAAATTACACGGATATTTAAGTAGACACTTTGTAAGTTAGCTCTATGTTTTCGTGCGATGCTGTGGTGTTTTTAGATGACTGCGATCATTGTTAATGAGCCTTTATACTAGGATAATTCTTTGCAGCATAATATGTTCAATTCAATTATAATAGTTGTGAATACATACTAAGGTATAAGTCAGCTCTACCTACGTGTGGCTGCTATTAATTCAGACTGACAAAAAGTACATGTTCAAAAAGAGTTACGTTAGGCAAGTCAATAAACAGACGAAACCCCTTCCAAAATGTCTCAAATGAATTCGACAAATTGACAGGTTGATAACGAATTTGACTAAAAAAACAGCATGAACAAGTTTAAATTGTTTGGAGAATATACGTCATTGCCTCCCTAACAATGATCTTTCAAATTAGAACTGATTACTTAAAGGAGATTAAATAAAAACTTTAAAAACCAGAAATATAATTACAATTATACTCGTAATATACAATCAGCACATTAATTAGGAAGCTCCTTATTGGTCAAATCATTACCAGCTTTCATCGGATGGATCTAAGACTAGTACATTAACTTGGTCTTCGATTTATTCTTCAATTACATTTTAATAACATTCATTTGTTCAGCAAAAGTGCAGCCAATGACCGAGGCGGTCGTACGCTGACTGCACGTATCTTCACGCATCAAGTCGTTGTCTTAATTGTACTTGCGATATTTTAACAGGTGTTGTATGTGTGCCACTGTGATAACAGCCGACCGGGGTCGTCGACCGCCGCTTATTATCACAATAGATTTATAATTTGTTGTAATTTTTAATTGTTGTACGCTCGTGATTCTGTTTTGTGCTATTTTTGGCTGTTTATTTTTTTGTTTAGTACGGTCGTTCACAGCCAGAGTTCACCAGATGTCTCTGAAACGAAAATGTATTTTATACGAGGAAATGGAATGACGTTGAAATGCCGTATTGTGCTATATTTTTTTACGGTAGTTTATCGCTGTCTCTGGACACCTGCAATTTGTCACAAGGACGTTGCTAACCTTTGAGTGCTGAGGTAAAAAGGTTGTTTATCCTATGACCTCACGGTTAAGGTGAAATACAGCGAAAAAATGTTTTTTTTGTGAGACCATCGATTCACTTTAGTCAACCAGTGCCGGAAAATAGCTTTCCCACATATAGATTTTACTTCCATACTAATGTTATGAATTCTAAAGTAACTCTATCTATCTGTCTGTTACGCTACCAGGGCTAAACTGCTGAATCGATTTTAATGAAATTAATTCTTACTTTTCTCGCGATAACCGATATACATGCGGGCAGAACTGAGAGCATAAGCTAGTTTTTTATATAAGTGGCAAATATTTATAATTCAAAATTACTTTTTGTGATAGTGAGCTTTATCTTTAAAGCCTTTCCTAAATAATTAATTTCTTTTCAGCTACGTTGCCGACAAGACAGCCATGGAAGTCGAAAAATGTTCTCACACGCATGGAGAACATGGAGGGACCTCTCGCAGTGCTCAAAGAGTGCGTAGACAAGAGATTGAGAGTCAAGGTAAGGTCAGCCATTCAGCTATCATATTTAACGCAAGGTTTTGAAGGTCAGGGACCTCACTGTGCAATATTCCATACTCATATATGTGTTCCAAGAACACATAGTACGCAGGACAACAACACTGCAAACTTGACATAAACTATACAAATTTACCTGACCAGCGTGGTATGAAGGATAAAACCCATTTTCTAAAAAGAGGTCTATGTTCAGCAGTGTTGTGCTTCGGTCCTAAATTTATGTTTTCTTTCCTGTTTTGTGGTATAGATACATTACAGCAAAATATCCGCATCTATTTTGTAGCATATCAAGAATTTACAGGGATCGGAATGCGAACGGTTTTTTTGCGTTTAAAGTCAAACCATAATCGTAGGGATTATTGCTTGCCAAGAAGGTCTGCTCATTTGCTAATAAAAATCAATGAATTATAGCTGAAGACTTCGACGATTTCATTCCATCATTAAAAAACCAATTAATAGATTTATTACACTTGTAAGAAATTATAAAATAGGTAATTCTGAAGTAGGGCGGTACACGAAAATGCCTTCCCAATGCGTGTTTAGAAGTGCATGTCATAATTCTGGGCCCTTAATGCATCCTTTGTGCGTTGCTGGCGCGTTGCCAACGCGGAAGCTACTGACTCTTTGATGACTGATGGCTTGCCCAAAACCGAAATAGTACAAAGCCCTTTCTACTGGAAATTGCTAGGCATTAACTGGAGAAATCTAGGTGAAATGCTGATGTTCGAATGTTTTAGAGTCGCTCGGAGTTAAAATAGGAATACATTAGACTGCTTCTAACTATATATACATATGGAATAAATAGTTTTAGAACACTGCTCCATATGTATTTTAGTTTACGTGTTGCCAATCAATTCTTCAATGATATAACAGATCTGTGCAGTCGTTCTGGAATGATAAAGTGACTTTTTGTTTTGTAATGGTTAAGTAACATACACATTTCGTATACCTATGCGGATAGTTTTTTGGGTTTACAGTTAAAACTAATAAAACCGGCCTTTGAGTTTCAAGGCGTTGCCATTTTTTTGTGTTAAATGTTCACTCTAAAGAAACCAAATTTGTGTTTTTAGAAAAGCTTTTGATTATTAACTGTCTCGGTGGTGTAGTGGTAGCGTATGCGACTGCTAAGCATGAGGTCTCGGGTTCGATTCCCGGGTCGGACCAAATGTTCGTATGATCTACAAATATTTGTTTCGGAGTTTGGGTGTTTTCTATGTATAATATGTATGTATTTACAAAAAAACAACTATATAAGTATTTATATCACTTGTCTAGTACCCATAACACAAGCCCTGCTTAGCTTGGGACTAGATGGCGTTGTGTGTTAGATGTCCGAAATATTTATTTATTAAAATATTTTAAATCTTCGACATATAATTAAAAAAAACTAACTGAAAATGGTAATAATCACATAAAATTTATGCTTGTTAATCAAACTAGTAGATATAATTTATTTAGCACTCTCTACTTCTGAGATTATGAAATTCAATAACAAAAATTTATTTTGCAAGTTAAGTTTGTTCCACTACCTGATTTCCTGAGATTGAGCTGATATTCGATACTAGCTGAACCCCGCGGTGCTACCCGCGGTACGATGATAACTGCGGGCAACGCCGCGAGGCGAAGCTATATCTTTATAAATAGTAGCCTATGTGTTATTCTGATGTATAAGCTATATTGTGGTAAAGTTTCATTCAAATCCATTCAGTAGTTTTTACGTGAAAGAGTAACAAACATCCATACATACATACATCCATACTTACAAACTTTCGCCTTTATAATAGTAGTAGGATATACCTATAGTTCTGATGACAATGGACTTAATTATAATCAGTATTATTATTAATCCAAAATGGCCGCCGTAACAAAATGGCGGCCTACATATTTTTGAACAACCCACCCAATATGGGTATCAAATAAAAGGGCTTAAAGTAATATTTTTTATTGTAATAAAGCATGATGTTTTAAAAAAAAGTTTTTAAATTAATCACTTGTTTCCTCTTAAAAGAGGATCGACTTTCTAAATTTATACCTAGAGACGTTCCAAAAAACCCGGTTTATTTAGTAAGTTAAAGTAACCAGCATAACATAGATGCTTTGATTGTTTTTAACTTAATTATAGTGTACGTTATTACGCTATCCAATCGGTGGCCAGTAACTAGTTTTGTTTGTCTTTCAAGTTTATATTCGAACTATTGAAACTGCTTGCATTAATGAGCAGTACCTGATTTTAGACGAGTTGGACAGATGCGGTTATTTGAAATTACGCGTCGTCCTTTTTTTAAATTAGGCCTTAATATTATTTTACATAGTTTTTGGGAATTCTCTTTTAGTATACCATTTTTTTTAAATAGAATTAATATGATTAAACCGTGTTGTGTAGGGTCATTAAGTTGAATTATATCAACCCATCGACGTTCACTACTGAACGAAGGTAGATCGATTTGAATAAATTGGTTGGCAGCTGATGGATGCGGACTGCCCAAGACCGGGATAGTTGACGCTCCTTGGTGGACTACGTTAGAAAAAGTACTTAAAAATAAAATATCTAAGCTCACACTACTTTTCTGCTGTCGCAATGCCGATATTTTTACGATGCAATGAATTAATAAAGTTGAATATGGAAAATTATGTGAAGGTAATCTTATAACCGCAATGTTAGCCTTACAGCTTTAACCGAATTAACAATCCCCCATATCACTCATCCGTGTATAATCTGGCCGTAAATACGCTTCATAAATACCACAGTAAACAGCGAATAGAAATTTCCAGAAGTGTAGAACTATTACGATTTGCTGACTCACTCGCAGCTAGGAAGAACCTTCAGCGCGCATGCGTCCGGTGTCGTCGTCTGCGCAGTTTTGTATATGGCTGTATCTGGGTGGTGATGGTTCAGTGCTGAATGCACTTTGATGAACTGGTGAATAACTTTAAGAGTTCTTAGAATGAGAAATGCATATTGTGGGAAACAAAGAAGGAACATTTAAACGTGAAAAAGTTTTAAAAACGATTACGATAATTATGTATCAACTGTCTCTTTCTAAACTGAACGTATCTGGATTTAATATGGCACAGAAATAGATTATGGCCCGAAATGCCAGAGAGGCAATAAATATGTTAGTGGGATGGCAACTAATCTTTAATAATAATATGTATATTTTAGACAAGAGCTCGAAGAAAAATAAAAAATAAATCAAAAATCAAAATCATTTAAATGAATCATTTCCTTCTCTTGAATCATAAGGCTTGACTCACTGCGTTATGTCGCAATATATTTTATTACATAAAATGTTATATATTATTCAGTGGCCTCATAGAAATAGAAAATACACACACACACATATATATATATATATATGTATGTGTACTTGGGTACATAAGGATTGGCTTGAGTGAAGTACAGTTTTCCATAGCCTCATAGTAATCTGTTGGTGACATTTGTTTCATTGCTCACTCACTTCACTCCACACCGAGAGCGTCCCCCCACGTCTTACGCTGGGGGAAGGGGCAGTGGAAGACCTCCTATAGTAAAACTCTAAGTGCGTCAATAGTCAATTTTGGATTCCGAGTGATCATTTTGGTAGATAACACTTGAAAAAAATTGGTTGAAAATATAGAGGGCAATTAAATATGTATTACTTTGTTTTGTCATGAAAAACAATAGCCTCTTTTGTGTGTTCTAGAAGCCCGTGCCCTTCGTTTGTTTGTTTGAAGTTTTCACGTTTCCTTGTACGTTTAAAACGCATGTAAACGAAACGTAATCATCGACGCTATGAGCCCTAGTTACCTTGAATAATGATTATGCGTTGTTTTAACTAGCTCTTTGTTTACTTGGATTTTATTTTTATTTTTTCATATTCACGGCCACTGATTCTGCAGGGTAAGCAGGTGTGTGTGTGACTTTCCATCTATACATTTTTTTTAAGTATAAGTATTTTATGAGGTTGCAGGGGATTATCTTTGGGTCTACTGAACCTATATTGAAAATTATTTTGCCCAATAGAAAACCACATTATTTGTGATTGATAAACGCTATATATTACCCTTTAAATGATAACCGCGATAGGGAAAATATAGTATTTTACAGAATAAGAGTTATCGAACCTAGGCCCTTATAAATAATCGTCTTAATTTAATATGTAACGACAAATATTACAACATGTTATTTTAATACCAAAATCATCAACAATATATGAAGCACTAACACATTTTATAGCTTTACACATTTTATTTTTTCTTTTTATACTCTGTGCTAAAATCGATGCGCTGTATTTCCTAACTGATGCTGAATATAAATAGATTCTGGTACTTATAGCGCATGTTTTCCTTTTTAATTATCAGCAGTGCAATATTTGTGATTGTGTGATACGAAAACTGGGAATTATTATTGTAAACTTGTAATTGTGAACAACAAATACATTATTATTATGTCACCATTAAGATGGAAATCAAGCACCTGTATGTTATAAACGAGATTCCTCAGTTGAGTGACAGGTTGGTCGTTATGCTAGTGAACTATACTGTATCTTATTGTTCCAAAAGTGATTTGGTCACCTCAAATTCATTGTCAACTGGTAACTAAATTTAGTTCAACTATATGCAGGAATGAAAGAGTGTTACCGGTGCGTGGGCCCTACGTTAAAAATATTCGTCGGTCCGGGTCTGAAGGCCGCCGGCTGTCGCCGCACAAACACTGTCATTACTATATGTTACGCAGCATGCGTGATGCACGTGGGGTACCGTTAGCAGATAAAGCTAAAATGCTTTAAAAAAATGACTGACATTTCTAATCATCTGGTCTTAACTTAGTCCGGAGTTTGATTCCCGCCCAGGACAATAAAGTAAGATCTGTGTTTGGGTTTTATTTACCTATGATATGTACCTTTGTATTAAGTAATATGTAGGTATGTTTATCAGTAGTCTAATTATCATAGCATTGATTGACTGCACGGTTGGCCCAGTGGTTTAAGCGGTCACTACGCCGCTTACTTCTACGCCATGTGCCGTGGGTTCAAATCCCACGTGGGACATCACTTTGTGTGATCCACAAAATGTTGTCCTGAGTCTGGGTGTTCTTTGTGTCCGTTACATGTATGTTTGTAAAGTCCCCCGCGACACAGGATGTATATTCCTAATGCGGGAATTGTCTTTGTTAAAAAAAAAAAACAAGCTTTGCCTTGTTGGGATTCTGTGGGTGGAGTGTGAGATGAGATGCGAGAGAGTACAGAAAAGGGATGTTAACGAGACTGAGTTACATGAATAGTCAAATCTATTGAAGGTTCTTGGAGTTCTTTTTAGGTAGTATGTACCAAAGACCCCAAACCACGCAACACCACTCGAACTTAGTCAGAAATTATCACATGTTAAATCAAGTAATTATCTATATTTATGGAAATAAATAGATTAAAAAAATATTTATACCTTTATACATGTAAATTTATACGAGTTTGTATTTCCTAGCAATAAAATACATTAATATAGTTCTATCGCTGTTTAAACAACGCCGTTTAAACAATTATGTTTTATATATATAAATAAATTACCCTTGACTGGCTAATTATCAACTAATCTAGCAAATTACTAATATAGACAAAAAAACAAACAAACGTCTACTGATAAACGGCTGGCGACGGTGTTACGCTTCACATACTTAAACAACTGTCTATATCTATATAAGCTCTTTTGTTTCTTTAAAATATTTCCATACTACCTAAAAGTTAATCAACCTTTGACTGATGTAGCAAAACTTTGAGATCTACTAATCGGTAAAAAATATTCTGGGTAGTAAGTATGTCACTATACAAAGATACATAAAATTGTATCAATAAATATATCAGCATATAGTCAATTCTGCTGCTAATATTATTATTACAGAATTCACTAACATCTATCATTCGCAAGGGGGGCATACGGTTACGCGAGTTCCGTTTCGAGACTGGTAATTTAATTTCCAGCTACCTCCTCTCAATCTGTTTTTAGCCCCAGTATCCTATCTTCATTATACGATTACTTTAATGAAATAATTAGTACCAGCAATGAACTGTGGGAGGCTGATCATGAAGGTACCATTCGTAAAAGCCAAAGCACCGACCCCAAATATTTTTTTGGACGTGTAACATTTTCTAGTTGTTTTGAAGGTAGGTTACTGGAAGTGATTTTTCACAAAGAAACGGAAGTGTGTTACAGGAAACTGTACTTAGCCGTCAGATGGCAAATAAAATGTCCAATGTTATTTATATGAAATGTAACTATTAAGACTCGTTGTTTTTAACATGTTGGTGAGGAGTAATGAATGATATGATATGATGTAATGATCGTCTTGAATTCTTTGATGTGTGTGTGTGTGTGTGTGTGTGTGTGTGTGTGTGTGTGTGTGTGTGTGCGTGCGTGCGTGTGTGTGTGTGTGTGTGTGTGTGTGTGTGTGTGTGTGTGTGTGTGTGTGTGTGTGTGTGTGTGTGTGTGTGTGTGTGTGATGATGATGAAAATCGTCTTTGATGTTTGACATGATATAATGTCCACGGCTGTCTGTGTGGATTTATGTCCAATTAGTGGATAAATAAGATATACGCCAGACAAAATATTTAAATTGCCATATTCAGATGCGGTTATAAAAATGCACAATTTGCATCTCTTCAGAATAGTTCAAGGTTATAACAAAGTTTAACAGGAACCAATGACGTTATTAGACGTGATGCAACGAATCTTAACTGATATTTGAAATGCAAATTTGTCTGTTAAGTTTTTATGCCTTAACTATTAAATTAAACCAATTTCAATACAATGTACATGTGTAAGGTAACCCTGCAAAAAAGTAATAAAAAAAATATACGTAGACGTAACATAGAACAAATGATCTTGCTCGTTCACATAGTCATTTGGTATAGGTGGGAATCGAAACGACGACCTTAGTTCAATCAAAATGATTAACCATTAACCGAACTTGCCAATCAATTATTTAACTAACGAAAATTGTTTTGTAAACTGTACCAGCCGGCGGGACCTTGCTGTGATGTCAGTTATCTCATGGTCATTTTTCTTGATATGTGTGCGTGTGTGTGTGTTCGTTACATGTATGGGTTGTATGCGTGTTAACCAAGGGCTGTCTAGGACGAATCAGGCACGACACTTCCTAGTAGATTTAAGACATTTATCAGTCATGATTCGGCTCCGGTGTAGCTCGCCTTGAACGCAGCACTTAATATGTTATTGATTGCTTATACCACTCGTTACCATGAAAGGTTCGGAGAGTAAGCCGACTATATTTGGGACACGCTTTTTGTGTGTGTGTAGTTTTTATTTGAGGTTTTTTCTGGTGTATGTCTCGGTCTAATTTCTTACTATTATATTGCATAATACTTATCATCAATGTACCTATATGAATTTAGATGGATTTGAACAAGAAAATGGTTTTAATGTTTAAATTTTATTATGTACTAGCTGAACCCCGCGGTGTTACCCGCGGTTATTGTCGTATCGTGGGTAACGCTGCGGGGCGAAGCTAGTCTAGATAATGTAAGCCTAAGTTACTCCTTGTACCATCAGGTACCTACCAGTGAAAGTCCCGTCCAAATCGGTCCAGCCGTTCCAGAGATTAGCCGGAACAAACAGACAGACAGACAAAAATTTAAAAAATATATATTTTGGTATGTGTACCGTTTATACATTCATAGGCATGTAGTAGAAAGCGGTTATTTTAATATTACAAACAGACACTCCTATTTTATTTATTTGTATAGATTGGGTAAAGTAATTAAAAAGTATGGCTGGTTACCTACAGGCTCTTCTTAATTTGAGAGGAGGTCGTGAGTGGTACAGTTTTTTATTATTATTTGGACATTTTGATGTTGATAAAATTAATGCTCGGCCGAAAAATATATTGCCTGAAGTTTCAGCTACATTTACTATCACTGCTCATTCAAATCGTGCATACTGATAGTTTCAGAGATAAACGCGTTTAAACTAACAAACAGTAATTTTACTGAATAGATATTACGTCTACGTCTACGTCTATGTCTGGGATAAAAAGTAAAAATGTACAACATATTAAACACACATAAATTACCCAGACTAATGTAAATAGACACATTCATACGTAAAAATATTTGAACTGATGAGAACCGAGCTATCGACCTCGCGAAGCAATAGGTCATGTTATATAAATAAATAAAAATCAATTGCCGCATGTATGTGAGCACAAAACTCTAGAACGGCTGCAACTACTTGTTCAAATTTTTGACTGCACGGTTGGCCGAGTGGTGTCAGCGGTCGCCATGCCGCTTGCTACTGCGCCAAGTGTCGTGGGTTCAAATCCCACGCGGTACCTACAACACTTTGTGTGATACACGAATTGTTGTCCCGAGTCTGGATGTTCTTTGTGTCCGTTTCATATATGTTTGTAAAGTCCCCCACGACACAGGATGTTTATTCCTAATGTGGGAGTTGTCTTTTTAAAAAACAAAAAAAAAAATTGTTCTGTTTTGTTTGTAGTTGTTAGCACCAGGTTTATTTGAAAGAAAAACCTCAGCGATGAGCCCTTTTGAAGAAGTAAAGCATTTCTCAATGATACATGTCACTTACGGCTGTTTGATTTCAATCTAGACAGAACCTATATTATGGTAACACTAGCTGAATCCCGCAGTGTTACCCGCGGTTACATATAATACCACGGGGCGATGCTAGTCTAAAAAAAGTACCTAAGTTACTCTTCATATTATCAGCTACCTATCAGTGAAAGTTCCGCTTAAATCGGTCCAGCAGTTCCAGAGGTTAGCCGGACGGAGTAACACAGACAGGCGTGTCCATAGAAAGCAGGTTTAATTTCACATAGTCTGTGTTATGGATACTAGACAACTGATATAAATACTTAATATACTTTTTTTGTAAATACATACATAGAAAACACCTTAACTCCGAAACAAATATTTGCAGATTATACAAACATTTTGTCCGACCCGGGCATCGAACCCGAGACCTCAAGCTTAGCAGTCGCATACGCTACCACTACGCCACCGAGGCAGTCAGTGTATCAATATCTTGCGTGGATTGCTTTCTTAGTCGACTCTTAAGACACCCTCTGGAAGTTTTAAATAAAGATGGTGACACTGTACCGTTACTATACGGATATCTAGTATAGTTATCAATAGCCAAAAGGTCAATATAGTAAATTAATAATAGAAAAAAAAAAGATAAATATAGTAACTAGTGTCTTAATCAAGCTATTAATGAGTAGGGACAATGTTCATGGCTGTACACGATGTTGTTTTTCCTGAAAGATGTCGGTGATGCCATATTTAAAAATAGATCTGAAATCCGGATCTAATAGCGGGTTGAAAACATTTACGCTGGTTGGAAAAATACTTAATTGTTTTTTTTAAACAGTGCCATCTAGTCCCAAGCTAAGTAGAGCTTGTGTTATGGGTACTAGACAACTGATACAAATACATATTATACTTTGAAAACGCCCAAACTCCGAAACAAATATTTGCAGATCATTCAAACAGTCTTTACAACAGCGTATATATAATATTAGCTGACCCACGCAACCTCGTTTACGTCTGCTATTGCCCGTAGCGTAATAATTTTCCCCCGTTTTTGTAACATTCTTCATTGGTGCTCCGCTCCCATTAGTCTTAGCGCGATGATATATAGCCTATAGCCTACCTCGATAAACGGGCTATCTAACATTGAAAGAAATTTCAAATCGGACCATCGGTTCCTAAGATTTGCGCGTTCAATCAAACAAACAAACTCTTCAGCTTTATAATACGAGTATTAGTATAGATAATAGCTTTACGCGGGAGGAGCCACGGGAAAAGCTGGTAGCACACATTTTTTTGTACAGTAAAAAAGGCAAACCAGTAATAAGATCACCTCATGGTAAGTGACCCACCACATAGGGACAGTAAGTGACTTTACCTGACTCCCTCAATTCATCTTAAAGGGCGACTACGCACTTTTAACTCTACCATTTATACTGTTGAGTGATAGCACTTGTAGGATCTTGCTTCAGATATTAAACTGAAACCACTTGTACCCCATTCTATGAATATGCTGTGATTTGAAACCGGTCAAGTTGTGTTTAGCGCTAAATCTGTTGTTGTGTCCCTAAACAAAAACATCTCTTAAAACTATCATCTATTCTCTTATTTAAGTGTATGTATTTAGTTAACGGCTATTTTAACATGTGACATATCAAATTTTAGTCGTTCTTTGAAATTTAGAACATAGTTTGACAGGATGAAACTTATTTTTAGTAAATTTTAGAGAGTTTTCAGTAAACAGAACTAGTGTGGTTTCATTCAATATGTTTGACCTTTTGGTTTTAAGTGTTCCATGTTATTTCATTAAATGAGAAACAAAGAATTTCTTCACATATTAATATATAGTCAAACTAAGTACGTAAAATACCTAAATCACCAAAAAAACATTTAAGTAACGAGGTTTGAATTGTGAACCATTTAAAAACTTATTCCGTACAGAGTATAAAATATTTTTACGAGCATAATCTAAGGTTATTTAAATCTAAAAAAAACGTTTTCATTACTGAAGGTTAAGTAAATGTGCTCATAATATTAACAAATACATAATTAATCACCTTAAAAAATAATTACTCTTTTGATTACTCAGTATCAATTACGAGTGGTGGAGAAAAAGTGTATTTGTGTCTATGAGTCTTAATATCTCTGGGGCTAAGCTTAAAAGCCATGTTAATAGTGAAAAAGAAATAAAAAAAAAATCGGTACAGGAGGCATCGCTACACACCGTAATAATATACTCGTAATAAATTGGCTACGCCGTCAGTGTAGACTTGGAAATCATAGTCACACGTATGTTACAGCCGTTCCAATCTCTTCAGAATCAGGAGTACTCAAAAAGGTCTCCGAAAACCTTAATCACTACGTGTTCATCGAGTTGAATAGCAAGGAAAGAATTGATTAACAGCTGATCTTATGAAGCTGTGGACTTAGTCGAGCTGTCTCATAAGTGCCCAGGACGGCATAGCTTTCACACGAGAAATAAATAGAGCGAAAGGAGAAGTTAGTACAAATCTGTTTGTTAGTTTCTACACATGAATTTCTTAATATTAACTTTACCCATGTGATCCTAACTAAGGCAGAGTCTGTACTTAAGTTACTAGTATGCTGATAAATTTACTTAAAAATATATATAATATGAGCAAAATCTTTATATTTCGTTTCAGTTTACCATCTTTAAAAAAAATGTCTTTCTAAAGCTAGGACAAGTGAATTTAGATTTTCTTATGTTTTTGTTATCCGTGGCAACTTGTTATTAATAGCAATACCAATGCTTGTATACTACTTTTTTTGTGCCTCTTAGCTTTTAAGTATGTTATTGTTGGTTATCCAAATAAATAAAACATTAACATTATAGATAAATTACACTTAACCAATAACCAGTGGCACTGAATGGGATCATTACACTCCTCCTTATTTCTCCTAGGAATCGAACCTTCTCATTAGCCACTAAAGCAACAGGCCAATCTAGTCAAGTTTGACATATGTAATATGTAATGATTCTGACTTTTCTGCCCATCATACATATATATTCTTCTTAATGATTTTATCATGATTAATAACCTTTTTTGTGCTGTCGGTAGCAGCTCACCCCGAATCGTACGCAGCAACAAGGTCGCCTACATTCGAAGTGAGGTTAAAAAAATCACCACGCAAGTTGACGGAACAAAGGTTGAACAAAATAGCTAAGGTTCTCTTGATGAAAAACAATAAAGTAATGCATTTAAACTTAAAACAATCCTTACTTCAAGTTAGCAGAGACATCCGAATTGCCTCAGTTAGCAACAACTTTTACTATTCAACTTAATTGACTTGACAAATCTTAGTAAATATAACAAAGACACAATTTATAACCTAATAGCGGTTTAAATTATTCTTATATTTAAGTATTATTATTTTTAACAAACATTATATGAACAGAAGAGCTGTGACACTAATTTGAACCAATACGGTACTTTTAACTCTGCCCTTGCCTTTCACCGCCCTTAGAAATGAAGTCTGTTTTTTCAATTTAGTGTTAAAAGTGTATCATAACCAGTAACTAAAACTATACTAGTTTCTTTGTATATGTAAAGTTTATACATAGGCGCTGGTGACCGTTTACCAGTAGACAGATCAATTGCCAACATTAGAATCCCGAAAAGGTATACCTACTCGTTTTTAAACGTTTTATAATTCATACTGTAATAAATACGTAATCATTTGTTTACACTTATGTAGCGCGTAATTTTCCACTTGTATTAAAATAGAAATAAAAATTACTTACATCTTTTTAATAGCTCCCACAGGATCATACAATCGACGCGGTCATGTACATCGCGCCATATCTGCAAATTAGAAAAATAAACATTACTAAAAATACAAAAACTTACTAAACAAGAAGTAAACGTATACTAATATATTATAAATATATGTCGGAGCTCTAGTTTAAAAAGATCAGTACCTTGTATCATTATCACTCAATTTATCTACAAGGTTTCTCTTCGAAAAGCAACATACACCCTAACGATAAATGTGTGGTTTCAATAATCATTTAGTTCTCAAGTACGCGCCAAGCAAAGGTATGATGCATTCGGCCTCGCGGGTAAACAGACGCTAGATAGCGCTAGACAAAGACGGTGCGAGGTCATGAGCGTAGCCTTGCGCGGGTGCGCGCGCGCACGCTTCCGCCTGTCGACGGCCGAGCCGCACGCAAAGCGCAGTCGCCGCCCGACCGCCGACGGTGACGGATGATAAACATTACCCCACGACTTATGACTTTATTAAATATTTTCATTTATTGAGTTGCAATTTTAATTTATTATCCATTAGAAATCATTTCATTACATTCTAAGACCACTTGCGTTTGATAAAAAAAAATACAAATATAACATAGAAATAGTTTATTAACAAATATAAATACAGTTTTTTTTCAAATGGTTCATACAGTCATAATATTTATAGTGCGTGTACCATCTTCCCACGCACACGTGTATAGGATATATATCAGTGCGAAACACATCGAGATGTAGACCTATGTTGCCAACCAATTTATACATAATATATGAAACAATTGGCAACACGAGGCTGTTCTTATGGGGCGTATGATTTATAAATCTATTGTTTCTCAAAGGTCTAGGATTCAAGTATTAGAATACAACCACACAACGAATGGTTTAAACTCAAACTCAACTCACTCATCGTCATTCTGTTGAGTGCAAATCTTCTAATGCCCATATAAACTTAAACTCAATCGTTCGACTCCGTAATACATGTTGTTTTTTTCTAAATTCGTTCTTAAGAACTTTGAGTCACTGTAGGAATCTTATATTACCTACCTTTCCTGCTATGAGTTTTCCTCGAAATAATGTAGTATTGTGCAATCGATTTTGACATTTAAAACTATTTAGATAAAAACTGAGCTGTGGAAGCCGTTGATGTGCTGCTGTTGCTGTAGATGATTTGAGTGTAAGCATTACTCGTGATTTTAGTTTTAAGAGAGACGATTATTAAGAGAACGATTCACTACTGTAATCTTAATTTCGTTTCCAGTGGCTGTCTTGATTTACTTGTACAGTAACTTCAGCACTTTAGTTTCCATTGACTCCTTGTTCTGTTCCAGCAATCGTATGTATTAAACTGTTAACCAACGATTCAAATATTCACATAGCTACCTAACAATGAAAGATTATGCATCAAATTGTGTTCAGTCTTCCTAAGATATCATCCCGAAATCTTTAGGAGAAAGGAAATTATTCCGCCTTCTTCCAACCTTCTCTATAGTGGATAATTAAAAACTTTCTCTTTCTAATGTTAATCTTAACAACGAAGAGAGAACGAGAGGTCCCAGTGAAAATACATTGATGCAGTTAGAATTATGTACGATACCGCTGATTCACCGATGATTGGCGCAATTTGCATCTGCGCAGCACACAACCATGTCTCGAGAAAGTTCAGCATAGTGACAGCGTGAACGCTAAAGTAAGAGGATTTTGTATTTTAGTATTTATTACTTGTTAGCATGCATATTACGTAAGTTTTCTGTAAAGTTCTTTTGATTTTTTTGTAGGTGATTTATTACTTTTGAATCGAATTTAAAAAAAATTGTTTTTTTATCCATCATTTCATTTCTCTAGGGAATAGTACCGCTGAGAAGATAACGCGTAGAAAAGTTCAAGATGAGATAAACAAACATTATAATGATATGATGTACTTAGCTAATAGTTAGAAATAGTTCCGTAATAGGCTTGGCATGTGATACCAAAAATGGCGTCGGCTGTCACTATACACAACACTTTGAGCAGTGTCTATATTTGCATGTTCTTTTAATTTTCCTCAGTAATATTTATATATAACTAGTATCAAGTATTGTTACGCAAAACGCGTCAGAATTACGTTGTTGTTAGCGCGGCCTCGCTGCAGAGCTGTCACGGCCGGCGCTTGCGCATGCTTCCTGCTCGATGCTATGCACTTCTAGGGCCGATAATATTGTTTTGATTGCGATAATAATATAGGTTAGTGTGTGTGCGCGCGATTGATTACCGTCAGTTACATAATTGATGTGTAAATTAAGAGTGCTTCACTGATATTTAGTAATCTGTAATTTTGGTTCGTCAGGTGGGAAGGAAACTTATTTATATTCCGTCCGTATGCGGGAGAAGGACAGATGATTTTGCATATTTATTGTTTTAAAGCGAAGCACATTATTAAAAGATACTACAATTGACTGCGATTACCATCTGCTATCAGTTAAAAACGTAGTAATCTAGCAAGCAACAAACTTCTGATCAGAAAATGTAAATGTGGGTAGGAGGAAAAGATTAAAGCATTTCTGTAACATTAACGTTGTATCAAAATGTTCGTCTAAGTTACAAAGTAACATTTATGGCTCTATAATAAACATTACGTGACAAGTCTTAAAAGCGTAAAAACTAATATTAATTTAAATTCATTAATGTATTCTGTGTGCTAATATTATCAAATTATGTCATTTTTTCCTGAAGCATGAAGGCCAATGCATTATTTCCTTACTGCATTAGCCGGTCATTAGCATAAACAAACCATCAAATTTTTATTTAAAAATGTTTGTTCTTGATATTGAACATAAATTAAGATTAGAATATCAATTGTATCCTTTATATTGACCTCCGAAGTATGATCCGAAAAGGAGTGTTGTTATAGTTAAAATATGGCGAGCGATCATTTGTTATTCTCTATGGTCATGTTGACAATGACATATTATGGATATGTACTAAATATGCATGTCTTTGTTTATCACCTTGCTAGAGTTAAAAAAACAAAAAAAAAACAGCTGACACGTCGGGAATCGATCCCATCATAGGTATATATTTATTTAATAACTTTATGCACACAATGTGCAATGGCGGTCTGAATGCCATAGGCGTTCTGTACCAGTCTACCATTAGGTGGTGTGGAATGTACACTACACTTGTTTATCAATTATCCTTGTTCCATGAACCCAAACCCTTCGTTTATAATGAATATTATGTTTGTCATATCTTTCATAGAGACTGACACAACAAATGCCAAAATTGTTATTTATGAATTCAAATTTGACATTTGCAATGTTGTATTTTGTGTTTCTGTCAAATTAAATCTTATTATTGCAATATTTTTTGGAAAATGTCTTTAGCTGATGCTAGTTTTAAGTCCCTTTCTGTCAAAATTTATAATTGCTGATAATTATATAATGAATATACAACAAAGGAATTGCTCAGGTATTTAAAAAAAGTAACTTTTATTTTAAGTCATTAACATTTACAGTAAATTAGATAGTAAGTCGACATTGTGATCTCCTGATTAATGGAACTCCAAACCAACGACCATCATTAGCTTTACGGTGAAAACCTGAGTGCAACTCTGATTATTTAATCAGACCGATCATTTGATCGGGCGTAATTTGTGTTCTCAGTGGCGCGGATTCGGATCCAGTTTTTGAAAATGGCTCAACTTTTTACTGCTTCACCAGATCGCTGGTGTTCTGGAAGAAGGCTTAGTTAAAAGCCCTCTTAACCGTGTCAAAAGTGATGCATGTGCAAAATGCAGATGCTGGGCTGAATGTAGTTCTATCGTCTCTGCTTATCCCGGAAGATATAAGGCGTGTATGTTATGTATTTTCTTTATTAGGTAATTCATAAATTATATAAAATATGTAAAACAACTTATAAAAAGGCTATTTATTATATCTATTTACGCAGTGTTTTAAAAATGCGGAAACGTTGAAATATATGTTATTTATTTGTTTCTACGTGAATCGAAACAATTTTTATTAAGGCCACGTGAATAAAATCGAAAATTAGCATTTATTGACAAGGGCATCCTTGCGTTCTCAGTTTTAACCTTTCGAGCAATTAATAAAAATTAAAACGGAAAAACATCAACACGGAATTGGTCACGGATAAGTAAATAATGCTGATGGCTTCGTCATCCATCACACAAAGGTTAAGCTTGGATTTATAGATTATTCACAAAATTGTAAAGATTTGAATTAATTTTATTAAATAATTCTATATTTTTAAACCATGTGTCCTGTTCTGAAACACAATTAAGCATGACTTTACGTTTAAATTACAAGGCCCTAGTAAACGCTGAAAAGCTTGGAACGCGTATGAATTTTGGTTCAATCTTGGAGGAGTTATTAGCGAGATCCACCAGCTTTGAAAAAACACTAGACTTTTCTAATGAGTTCAACAGAGAGTAATTTTTTTATTCGATATTTTCTTATCCATATTAATCAGTTCTCTATTTGATGACGGATTTTGCATTCTGTCGTAAAGAGGACATTGAAATTTTTTGTAGAAATTAGTTAATCTATATAACAACGTAATACCTACAGTAATCACAAAAAGTCAAAAATTTACAAATGTGTAGAAAGTGCGTCAGAGGCGCTCTAGTTGTGTTAGCAAATAATTGCGTGCTCGCATCAGATTAGAAATATTAATAATCACGTCAGCGAAGAAACAATGTGTGAATCAGATTTAGTCTTACTAGATGCCAAAGTCAATAATCAACCTTTTCAAAGAGGATCTTAAAAGGTGGTAGGTAGATGAGGGTTATGTTTTTCGAGTATGTATGTTTCTTTGGCACGTTCTGTAGTCTAAACGGCTTTATGGATTTTGCCTTATAAGGTGTCATTACATTTGTCTCAATTGTGAGAGCGTCTGGGTATATGAAAATTATACAAATGAAAATCGTCCAACCCACAAATTGGTCTTATTTGATTGTTGATCTTCTTCCTCTTAATATTTTTCTAAAGTTATTTGGAATCGGTGCAATGAGTTTTAGTTCCATTCTTTTCTATCACTACTATAAACACCAATTATTATTAATTTCATTTAGAATTTCTTTAAAAAAACTGCTTCTGATTCTAAAGTCATAAATGACTTTTGTTTCGCAATTTAACAGACATTTATTTGGTATTATTACGTAATTAAATCCGTTTTTAGATTGAATTTGTGTATTACAAAGCAATATTTTATTTATTGGTTTTATGAATACTTCCTGCATTAAATTTCCATGAGGCGGACTTTATGCCAAATGGCATTTTCTACCAGTCAACCTTTGGATTTTTAGTTAAAGGACGTGGCAGGTGCATTTGTCTTATGAAGGGAAGCTATGAACGATAAATATAAGATAACAATTAACCTTTAAAATACAAAGATTAATGTAGAAATTAATATATATATATAATTTCTACTAATGGGATTATGTAATTCTTTGACTTTGGTTAGTCAATTTCCTGATCTCTAGTGGCAGCGCATTCCATAATAGAATAGACTGGTCATCAAAAGAAGAATGGATAAGAGAAGAAGTGTGTGTTGGACATAAGAGTATTAGATTATTAGTGGAGCGAAGATCTCTGTCATAGTTGGAACATAGCAATTTAAGCTGTGAAGTAAGATAAGTAGGAGCTGTAGGATTATTAAAAATGGAGTGTAGGGTAGTCAGGGCCCGCAAGCTACGGTGCTGCCGAATAGATAACCATGACAGATGAGTTCGATAGGCAGAGACATGGCTGTCTAGATTTAAAATGAACCGAATGTAATTGTTGAGAAGGCGGTCAAGTTTGTTGAGTAGATCTGCATTCAGGTCGAGATAGCATATATCACAGTAATAGATAATTGGGAAGATCAAAGCCTGTACGAGCATTGGGCATTTGGGCATACCTACATCTTTATAATTGACTCACATGTGATAAAACACCATGTGATTTTAACCGATTCCATTCCGACATAGTTCACAGGTGAAATGATAACCCGCGGAGTCTTAAAAACGATAAAAATTGTTAGCCTTTATTATTCAGAAACATTTTAGTTTCAACCCAAATAGTAAAGTTCACGATTGAATGCTTTTATAATTAATTAATATGCATTGTGATGCTTCCTATGTCAGGTTTGTTTCTCGTGAGTGAGTATTATTACAATGAGTGACGCTCGTGTGAGCTGCAAGGACGTGCGGATATGATAATTGCCCAAAGCTCAGTTTCCTAACAACAATTTGAGAACTGTTATTATTAATTTCATGTTTGTTTTTCACGCTCTCATATCTACTTGTAAAACGAGCTGCTATTTGCGATTTTACTCATATTAAGATTTTTTTTTTAAGTTTTACCCTTCATTCAAAAGTGAACGGTAGTATGTAGAAAATAGCCTATCGCTATATTCTATCTTTATGCCAAATTTATCCAAATTCAACCACTTCAACCTTTTAAATATTTTTTTGAAAGCAAGTTGATTGACTTAGCTGAAAACCATGACCTCGAAGCGAAACCGTCTTGGATTGTCACTTAGTTATAACTTACAAGAGCACAGCCAAGAAATATACTAAAGATTCTACAACACTCACAGAGATACTTAAATAAATATTTTTTGTTGAAAAGACTCACTTAATACTTATGATTTTTTAATATTCGTATGTATTTTGTATGAACCTGAAAGAATCTTTGCATGTATACGAGTACAAATATTTGTACACTCGAACCTTCCACTGTCTGCGCACACAAGTAATTTATGGTTGGGGCAGACAGCGCCCGTATGTCTTAATAAAGTTGTTACCGGATGCTTCCTATTTTACGCGCAATATGGTACATATGTGGTTTTAGTCGGTTAGATTCCGACATCCTGGCCACCATAAATCCCAGTAGAGTTAACACAATGTCATTTCTACATGTACAGGAAAAAGCAGCGGGCGTAACATATTTCTTAATGTACAAGACATCACACGACTTTAACTTGATTACGTTGCAATATAGTGTCGCCCCGCGCGATGTCTGCCTAAGCCCTAAACCTTAATATCTTATTCGAACCTATTATCGTATCATAAATAGGAAGTAATTGTTTGTTTGCATAAACATCTGCTAATACAGTTACCGTACCGTACAATAAAGTTACGAGAGGTGTGAAGGTAAACAAAGTGTAAGGTTACATAACAGCACGTTTTGACATTGACAATGTATTTGTCAAATAATAAGTGACATTGGCATGGTGATGCAAAATATTTGCGATTAGGCCTTCTTGTCGGACCTTGGCCGATGATGTGGACACGCCCTTATAAATGACCTTTATAACCTTAGTATGAAGTAAGTTTTACTTTTCGCGTTCGATTATATTATGTATATTATAATTGTTAATTAATGTGATCACGTGTCTGTGTTGTGAGGGATTAAGAACACGGAGTGTCACCACCCCACGACTAGGAAGCGAACTACGCAAGTCAACATCACTGCAAGAGATAGAAAACTAGGAACGTATCCTATAGCAATTCGTCTGGGTAGCGTCTTGTGATTGATCTTATCATACACCTCTGTCTAATATTAAAATAAAATAATACTGTAATTATTTATGTTCTATATATTCCTATTTTTAACAGTGATCATGCATGGAAAATCACGTGTCCCTAATATATGTAGGTTAAGTTACGTATATAAAAGATATCCATAAATAAATATGTAATATGAACAGAAAAAACCTAGGCCAACATACGAATTAAAAAACAAATACACCTCGACCTTTAACCAGAGTTAGGACCGAGACCTTGATAGTCACTTATCAGTTTGTTTGTAAGTTTTTTTATCAGTTGATAAAGGGCTAGCCTTGATGGCAATTGACGAAGGCCAGATATCTTATTCCGGAGTTTTTTCGACGACATTTTTATGCATGATCAGAGTTTCCGTCTGCATTTTCCTTCCTTGCCGCCATAATGCAATTGTCGCGAAGGTTGTGAGTTTTTCGATGAGTTTTAAATATCGAACGGTTTTGTTTAAGTTTCTTTTTTCGTCTTTTCATTACTGCCAGTGTTCCGATAGCATTATGTACGTTTATGTTTGTTTTTAATTTTGAAGTATGAAAGAAGTAATTTTTAAAATTAGAATCAATGGGATAAAATCAAAATTTCGAATAACAATAAACCTCCTCAACATTAGAAAAAAAAACATGTTGTTTTTTACTTATTTCACGTATTAGTAAGAGAGAGTTAGAAAAAAAATCTTCATAGCCATTAGATAAACTGATATAATTTATTAAGGAAAAATCGTTTCGCTACCATTTTTGTGTTTTCATTGTTTTGAGATAAAATTAAATGATCTTGATAATGTTTTTGTATATATTACTTTTTGTACTATGCTAACTGTTGAAGCATGAACTCCGTAAGAAATAACCATGAAGAGAATTGTCAAAAAAATTGATGCATGGCAACGTTAATTTACTCGCATTAATTTTTTCAGTAAAAATAGGTTTTTTTTTTTTATTGAATAGTGGGCAAACGAGCAGACGTATCACCTGATGGTAAGCGATTACCGCCGCCCATAGACACTCGCTTTTTTCCTCTCAACATTATAAGTTATCATAAAATTTCTTTAAACAAGAATAACTGTCTTAAATTCTCCTAAGTTTAAAATTAAATTGAAGGAAATTTTGATAATTAAACCGTTGATAGCAATTGTTAAAAAACCTAAAAACAAAAAATCTAAAAGTTTTATGGCTAAAAGTTAGTCTAACAAAAAAAATAAGAAAAAACTTATAAAATTACAATTGAAGTGACCTAAAGGCAGGTGTTCACTAAGGTGTGACGTCACAGATGGCGCTCGCAAAACAAAACAGTCGCGTCAGGTGTCCGTGACCGTGGCTGCCGAAATCGAGAGTGGATCTGGAGCGTTTGCGCAACCAACACGGCCGCGGTAACTTTCGCGCCAATTTGACGTGTTTTTTTTTGCTTTTTTTTGTGTGATAGGCCAAACCAACAAACAGGTCACAACTACATCGGGGCATCAGCAACTAAAAGTCACAATTGCTTTGACGTCTTTTTAAGGACCTCTTTCCCCAAAACTAAGGGACGCTTTGGGATCCACAAACCTCACAGATTCGATTAAAAGCAATGAAATAATTAACACCTTTTTTGTGAGACCGTAGCATCATTTCGGTCGAACCTAGCTCATATGTGCCTATAGGTCCAGTGCCTACATTAGTAGTCACAAACGGATTACAAACTAAAATCTTTAATTAAGAACATATTATGTAATTAATGACTGTTGAGCAATTAGTTACATTAAAGTGTTTCATATTTCAACGTTATGTCATTACCCGGTTCGTTAGAATAAAGTGTCCGACATTTTGCATTTCGACTTTGACACTGACCTTGTAAAGGGGATATCCGTTATTATATATGTATCATAAAATTTAAAAACCGGATTTATTACGGTTCAGATAGTTCTCATAATAACTTTATAATTGAATTATTTATAATAAGATAGTGAAAGTTTCGATAAAGTCTATCCTTTTCAGATTGTATGTTTTTTTATGTTTTTTTTTAAATTTATTTGTCTTGGTTTGCTCTTAGTTTTCTTTTGCTTTATTTTAGTGGCAATTATGTTTCTTGTCCAATACACTATAGCGTATCTTTATAAACAGCTAAGCTATATGTCAGCGGGGTGGGTTCCTGGTGATCTGAGCTACAGACTTACGTCTATTTCAGACACCAGTCCTCTTACAATTGCTGTTTTGTTTTGTATTATGATAAAAATTAATATTGCATGTATTGGTAATTGTGAGAAGAGAAATAAAGAATTATTATTATTATTGTCTTTTACTTATCACTTATATACCGTCTGATTACAAATTATGCAGAGCTTATATTAAGATAATCAAACTACTGATAAACATGTTACCTTTACCACAATCGCCACAATGACTTTTCTTCTTTCATTCTCCTGTATTAATCTACAGCTAGACTCTGTCTCCTTTTCTAGCCATTTTCTGTTTTACGCGCTCCATCCATCTGTTCTTTGGTCGTCATACACGGACGGGTTAGTCAGTCCTATTACACTGAGTGTTATGGGTTCGATACACACATGGGGCAACACTTTGATCCACAAATTGGTATTCTACGAGTATATCTGGATGTGTTTCTTGATCATTAATAAAGTCCTAGTATCTTATCTGCTTAAAAGTAATTTCTCAATCCTTGTATTCTAGTTCTAGTTATCTCTTTGCCTCTGACTTTTGCTTGTCACAAAAAATACCCGGGTATATTATATCGAAGTTGCCTTGAAGCGGTCGCGATCCCCATAAAAACAGAGACATACCGACAAACGACATTCTTGCGTCTCATTTACAATTTATGCATTAGTATAAAGCTCTATACATAATTAGCTTTGTAGTATTATAAAAAAATTAAGAAGAAGAAAGATTTAAATACAAATGTTCACTAGAAAACATTAGAATACTAATTACAGTCTGTACAGCCTGTCTAGTTTATCTATGTTTTTAATGTCACAATTATCATTGTTTATGATCATCTGTCAGTGTATCTGTGGAGTCCAAAGACCACTTTGACAGATGACCATAGACAATGATAATTGTGAAATTATAAGCAGAGACAAAAGATCAATTGAATACTACGCAAAATTGTATTGTAATTTAAATTCTTTTAATTCAGATCTCATTCAGAATCAGGCAGATTGAATCGTTTGTCCTGGAATCTAACTCATGACCTCTTGATTTAGTATCAATAACCACTAAACTGATTGATCAGTCAATCATTCCTTTTCTGACACAGTAATGTATTAACTCTGCCATCATAATAGCACAAACAATGAGCTGTTAAAGACCCGCTTGACCATTTTACGTCTCAAGACGTACGCACATGTAAAACCACTTTCTTATCGCGTGCTGTCAAAACACAACCTAGTCCAACTACTTTAAATAAACAATTTTATTATCCAGTATTACCTGTACGAGCGACTAAATACTAATTATATTAGCATGCCTTACCTTAGCTACCGTGTTACGTTTCCTTACTCTACGTCAATTCACTTTCACTAGCTGTGATACAACCGAAAACATACTGTATCTACGTGTATTAAAGTCCAATTGAAAATAATAGTGTGATTTTTTTTCATATACTTAATGTTGTGACAGACGAGTTTGAATTTAATTCATTCGGAATTAAGTCTTGTTTTGATCGTAACGGCTGGTGACGGCCTCGCCAAGGCCTCACGTCCCTGTTTACTTTCTCTAGCGGTCAATGGTCATAAGTTGGAAAATGGCAGCTTATTTGGTGTCGCTTCAAGGTCGGACAGTATTTTTACCAATTTAGCGTTTAGTCTTTTGTTTTTCAAATTATCGACGCCAATAAATGTTTTAGTATTTTTGAATCTTTTTATGATTTCTTTGTTTTTTAAACACTACAACCTCTAGAACTTTGGCCAGAATAAAATCCTTATTGTATGATATGGAGTATTTATTGAGCAATAATGTCATTAAAACATTACTTTTTATTTCCTAAGATGAAACTCGGGAACTGCAGGTATAAGACAAAAGGTTAATTTAGCCTATCTTTGATCAATGGCATAATATTATAATGGAATATCAATCAAGTAACATTTTACAAAATCCAAGATGTGAACTTGATACAACACGATGAAAAGTTAAGGCCAAACAAGCAAGGCTAAGAGTATAATATTTATTTAAAAACATAAGTAAATTAAAACAGTAATCGACATTAAAAAACTCGATGGCCCTTAGTGCCAAATGGAATCACCATCTGAAAATAGTTACCCGAGGGTATCTGCAAATATGAGATTAGTGACCTTATTTTGAGTGTTATTATGATATTAACCTCAAAATGCAACCTCTATAAACATTTTGAGGTGTTTGTTATGTCTCATCAGATACTTTTGACCGCAGTGATATCAATATTGATTGGTTATTTTTACTGTAATATTTTTTAAACACTTAAGAAAATGGTTCGGCTCTCAATTCAGTTTATGTTAGTTGTATCCTCAAAACTCATTAATGATCCGATTCAAAAAACAAAACTGCTGATTGATTTATTAAATAACAAACAATATTTTTGAATACTAAAGAAGGTTCAGGCGTGTTCCGGAGGCAAAAAAACTCTAAGACGTCTACGTACGTAGATATTCATCACCGTCGCTAAGTATCATACTTGAGAAAATATTGAAAAATTTAAAACAATACTTTATTGAGAGTGTATCAGTTCAGTGTTTACTAATATTATACATTCAAAAGTAACTCTGTCTGTCTGTCTCATACGCTTTCACGGCTAAGCAGCTGCACCGGTTTCACTTATTTTTTCCTCGAAACAAGACAAAGGCTACTGTTTATCGCAAAAACCGGCGGCGGTAATCGCTTACCTCCAGGCGATACGTCTGCTCGTTTGCCCCCTATTCCATAAAAAAGAAAAAAACACTGTCGCATCCGCAGAAAAAATCTTGTTAACTTACAACCGCCTGAGATAAAATATGCAGTTAACATTCAGATACTGATCGCAATAATTTCCATATTTGGCACCAGTAACAGTTAGAATGACGCCTATTTTAAATAAATCAATGCACGTGTCTATGTGCTACTGTATTATTACATGTATTCATGAGTAGCGACTGTCCAGCATCTCCAAACACAAACTATTTTGTCTTTTTTATTGCTTTGCAATACCAATGCAATTAACCACGACGTTTGTTTTCAGAGAAGGTTCATAGATCTTGACATTTAGGGCTATATACAACTGACATTTCAGCAGTGTATTTAATTTTAGGGAGGAATAAGGGTATTTAACATTGATTCAAAGTTTTTATAACAAAGATCTAAAGACTCGGGATTCTCGAGGAGAATACAGAGTCTTTAGATCTTTGTCTGGAGTAAAGTTATATGTAAATGTAAAACATATAAAGAGTACTACTAAAATTGTTATATTGTATTTTTACGATATAAAGGGGCAAACAAGTAAACTGACCATGACAATGTAACTATGCTCATGGAGACCAGCAACTCAAGAGATATTTGTGACTCCTAGTTTTCCTGTCCTGGTAGTATATCCCCCTAGAGTTAGAGGCAGGGGGGTTAGACAAGAACTTAAGAATTGCTGGTGATACCACAGTCCCATAGAAAATAAGCGTTAACAGTTTTCTGCCGAAGCTTGACTGGAGGATGAGGAAACAGAGTGTGTACCTGTGCTTAAGACTGATCGCTGTGGCCAAAAGCGGCTAGTAGGAGTACACAACATCGTAAATAATCAGAAAATGTAATCACATGGTTGATAAAAAATCCTAGTCATAAATACCAATGTAAATAAGTAACTACACATATCTCTTATTAGTATTGTTTTGATTTTTATAAGATAATACCAGACAAAAGTCGATAAGATACCTCTCCTAATTATGTTTTATCTTAACCTTGGAGCAAAAGTTGAACATCGTGCCCGATAGATGGCGATGTTATTTTTAAATCACGCTTGTATTTCGTTATAGGGTGGAATACTTGAAAAGATCAAGTATTGTTTCTTTTTTTCGTTTTTTTTTCTTGAACACACAACGCCATCTAGTACTAAGCTAAACAGAGCTTGTGTAATGGGTACTAGACAACTAATATGAATATATTTATACTTTAGTTTTGTAAATACATACATATTATACATAGAAAACACCCAAACTCCGAAACAAATATTTGTAGATCACACAAACACTATGTCCGACCCAGGATTTGAACCCGACACCTCAAAAGCCCAGCATTCACTACCACTGCGCTACCGAGGCAGTCGTTTAGGATTCTTCTCGTAGTCCTTATAAGTTCTACTTACGTACTACAGGTGTTTAATATATTTTAAATGTCGCTAGCATGAAACTATAATTCTTATTATCGATATTTCAAGTGTCTGAATAGGTCAATGTAAAAAAAACCCATATTAGTATCCTTATTTGCCACTTGTTGTATACAGGCCTTCGATTACGAAGATGAGCATTAGATATGAGGAGAAACGTGCGGTTGAGGTGCCGCCGCGCATATTTTGTGCACTTTCACTAGCCTACAGCTATATATAACCCTGTGCTGACAACGACAGATTTATCTCACTCTGGTTTGTAAAAGGAAACTTAAATCTAAATACATATAAATATATATTTTTAAGGTAGTAGAGCTGATTTTAGCACGAACGAGCCGGCTCGACCGGTACTACCCTCGCACAGAAAATCAATCTTCTGTCGTGTTTCGTTGGTGAGTGCGAGACCGGAGGTCCATTGATGCAAGAATGCAAGAAGCATCACTAGGCCGCCATAGTGTGGGTCACCATGCTGCATTCCTGAACTGTCTGCATTCGCAATGAGTATTGTGACCACCACTCTTGGATTATGTTTTCCATCAGGCAGAGTAGAGTAATTTTGACAGGGCCATACATCAAAAAAATATTATATTGGTTTATATACGCTTTAGAAACTTAATAACTTCTGCACCAATTCTGATTAAATTTTTGACAATCCAACACTGAAATATTTTTTCAAATCGGACCAGCGGTTCCTGAGAGAGTTCAAACAAACAAACTCTTGAGCTTTATAATATTCGTATAGATAATGTGCCAAAACTTGGCAGGTACAGCTAGTCATGTATACATATATAAATGGAATTGCAGTGTCTGTTTCTAATATCATAATAACAGCTTTTTACACGGTACTTGTTGTACGATTGTTATAAAATATGTTTTAACGTTTTTATATATCTAATGTCTTAAGTGTGGTTTTCACGCATTTCCACTATATAGTTGATGGTATTTTGAAGAGTAACTTAGGCTACTTTAATTTAATTCGAGTTCGGGCCAATATACGTATATTTTACTAGGTGAAAACCGCGGGCAACGCCGCGTGGCGAAGCTAGGATATTTATAAATTGTCGCATATGTAGCATTTGTGTAATATAAGCTATACTATTTTAAAGTTCCATCAAAATCCATTCAGTAGTTTTTGCGTGAAAGAGCAACAAACGTACTCACAAACTTTCGCGTTTATAATATTAGTAGGATGACATTTGTGCGATCGAGAATAGATCAGAACTGAAACTGTAAATAATAAAAAAATCTAAATCAATTTCTTCACATTAGCATAGACGCATTTGCTTCAAATAAAGAGTAATTAACATACTAAACTAAAGAACAAACTATAATAACCACGTTAAAAATAATTTGTATTCTGGTCCATACATTATATATAACAACTGAGAAAAAGAAATTAAAAATATCTCAGCTCCCAAAGGTTACCTATGGTCCCACAACATTGCCCAACCTGACCTACACCACAGCGAGTAACAATTACACGAACAGGCATAATTACTAGCAACATTAGCCAATTGAAAATCCCCGATTATGATCACGACCTCACAACACTAACCTTCAAGTTCGAGTTACGAAACTGAGGCTTTTCCTTCCGTCAGTTACCGTGATACGTTACCGACTGTAATGGTACGTAACGTGTTAGGAAAAGTAATGAATATTGAGATACTACTCGTACTACGTTGGGTATTGAAGGCATATAGTATCTTATCGACCTTAAACATTCCACGTATTAAACCCTTCAGAAGTTATTGAGATTTGTATAAGTATGGGTCGGCTAGAAGTTAGGTTACCAGAAGTCAAACTCCCCCTTCTCCTAATTCGAGGGAAGATTTAAGGGCGTAGGGGTAAACATTTACTATCAGGTTATCCACTTAATGCATTAAAAACCTTTTATGCAATATTCCCTTCAAACGAAACCTCATAAAAAACCTTTTTATAATCTGTGTTGTGTGTCTGTGTATAACAAATGAGCCAAGTAAAACACCACAGTTTGTATTTCCCGTACTAAAATCTTTATAAACAGTCAATATTAATTGCTAACATTTGTAAACCCGCCACCTCCCAGCTGTTAAGGGCCTCATAAATTACACCACAATTATCTAGCCGACCGATTACATACGGCCACTGAATTCCTGCAATACACACACTTTGTATGAAAATAGATATTTACGTAATATTTACCGGTAGCTGTGCCCAGTGCCCTTCGCCTTGTGAGACAGAGCCAAATGTCTTCGGCCATGGCTGTGGTTGGTTTCATTATATCAACTTTATTCACTTCCTCTCTAATTCTGTGATTTTACGGCACCGAGAATAACCCATCTAATGTGTTTATAACAGTTTCCGAATGCCAGAATATTGTGTGTTAAATTTGATATCGGAAGGCTGAATGCCTGATGATCTTCGTCACGGTTGTTAAAAATAATATTCAGATGTAAATAAATGTAACCAATAAAGGAGACATCGGTAAACCAAAGGGAAGCCTTTCATGAACAGATATTTAAATTTAAACATGTTAGGGTGCGAACTGTGCATTACGGCAGTCTTAGTCACTTTTTTCGTCCAAGACTACTCTAGCTATTTAGCCCTATCCGATTTTTTAACCATTTTTCCTTTATCCGTTTAAAAACCATGCCATTCCCAAAAGCGGTTGACGTGAAGACCAGCCAAAACTTTTTACAAACTTAAAAAATACAATAATAGCAGTATATACGTATTAACGAAGTTATGACAGCGTTTTAAGTGTGTATAGACGAAAAAAAATTAAAGCGTCTAATATGATTACATAATTACACTTACGTAGTACGAGACTTTTCATGGAGAGCTCCAAATATATTGCTTGTCCTGAAAAAACACGGTACTGCAACGACTGCCAACAATACATTCTTGTTGATCCATTAGCAAGAAAACATTCCTGGAATAGTCAATATTATATGAGCATTCAACATGTTATCTGCAACAGCATCAAAACGCGCAATCAACAATTTCCGCAGAATGAATGTAGGCGAGGTCCCTTAACCTACACGACGTGATGCAATTGCTCCATCTGATTGGTAAATTGTTGGGTTTGCATTTACTCCAGGATAGTTCTGGTTTATACCTCTCAAGTCTCGACTATAGCCCTCCTTGTTTCATGTAACTTGCAAAATATTTATCCAATGATGAATTCCTCTTTTCCTCAATTCTTATTCTTCATTAAGAAAATTGAATCAACCTTGGATTATTTTATTTGTAATTCTGAAGAATTTCCTTATTGTTTATTTAATCATATTCCTTATAATAAATAAATTTACGCTTACATTAAGCTGTTGGTTCTTAACTATTTCGACTGATGATCATGAAACTACATTACATACGAGTACAACAGTTAAAATTTAATAATTTACAAAAAAAAAAATATTATAGTCCACAAAAAATATCCGAGTTTTCGGCAAAATCTAAAGTAAATATTTAGTACGCCTCTGATTACCACTTAGCTAAATACATGCCTGTAATATGAATATAATCTACAGTAACTAAAACAAAGTTACGGACAGAAGCTAGTTTATATCGCTCTAGTGTTTATATTACACAATTGATTTGAGGTCAGACCACCATTGCCAATGTCAGGTGCAAGGTATCTTGCAATTGCATTTGTCAACTATGATTGCTCAATTGCATTCAATGTTCTTCCTACCACGTTCGCGTGTTACATTAATCCTGTTTAAAATTTTTGCATCTAGGAACTACGTAGTGTTTATCGTGAAAAATGATAATTATTACTTCTATTTTGATCTTTTGAGCGCGTATAAGTCAGCAGAGGCCAATTATCTATACTAATATTATAAAGCTGAAGAGTTTGTTTGTTTGTTTGAACGCGCTAATCTCAGGAACCGCTGCTCCGATTTGAAAAAATCTTTCATTTTTGCATAGTTCATTTATCGAGGAAGACTATAGGCTATATATCATCACGCTAATACTAATAGAAGCGGAGCACCAATAAATAATGATTCAAAAACGGGGGAAAATTTTCACGCTACGGGCAATAGAAGACGCAAACGAGGTTGCATGGATCAACTAGTGTTATATATAGGGGCATTGACATATAATTTCCTATGTATGGGTATGTATATGTATGATAACAGGTGTTATAACGCAACAGGTATAGACCTGGCGATGGGTGCACCTGTTAACTATATCAGTTTATTTGTTTAAGATATACATACTGTAAGTAGAAAAGTTAACAAACATACAAAAAATATATCAGACTTTACACTATTTATCATCAGTCTTTAGTCCATTGCTGGACATAAGCCTCTCCTTAGAAAGCAGGTTTCGGTCTAGTAAACCAACTTGGCCCGACGCGATGCTACAGGTTGATTGTCATACTATTATTTTAGTAGAAATAAAAATAGAGTAAATGCATGCGTCATTAAATTCGCCCGCATCGTCGTGTCTAGTGGAAAGATTATGTTAACTAGTAGACATTTGTGATTCTTACTTTAGAACAGTTTACGACTCTGATGACAAGCGATTAACGTTTTATACACGAGATAGTATAGATTACACAGTTTTTAAAGAATATTAATAAGAGTTATTTGATGGGAAACAAAAATGGACCGAATAACTTTTCTCCATAAATCTTAAAAACAAAAAGTAAATACGAGTAGTCTATTTTCTTTCTACGTCAAGTTTTTGTTGGTGAAATAGGAAATTTTAAATTTATTGCTTTAGTACATAACTACAAGTCATCTATCTCCTCATATTCTTGAATCCTGATCTTCAGATTACTTATTTTACTACTTACTGTTTAGACGAGAGATTTTATATTTTTATAACGTATAACGGATAAGCTCCATTCTCTGGATGGCTGAGATATTTTAGGTAAATAATAAAGAAATATTTCGGACATCTAACACACAACGCCATCTAATCCCAAGCTAAACAGAGCTAGTGTTATGGGTATTAGTGTTATGGGCTTTGTTTTTGTAAATACCTTCATATTATACACATAAAACACCCAAACTCTGAATCAAATATTTGCAGATCATACAAACATTTAATCCGACCCGGGAATCGAACCCACAACCTCAAGTACGGCAGTCGCATCGCTACCACTACGTCACCGAGGCAGTTAATATTTTAGATGTACGATAAGTACGGTACACAGACTGTGGTTTTATTCCGTCAACTTTAAACGCAGCGCCCTTGAGCAAACAGTGTGATGGGGTTCCCACAAGCAAAAAAGAAAAACTTAGGTCAGATACGCTGGTGAAATATAATAATAAAATCCAGCTCATAAGGTCGTTTAAGCAGGTGACGTAAGCTCATGCAGCGGTGCAGTGCCCTCTGACGCTCAACCGCAGACCTTGGACCAAAAGCAACTTTCAACCCGGAAAGCACCTTCAAGCTGTCACACTGAGAATTTTATATACTTATATACCCTTATTTGGTGTAATCTCAACAAACGACTATATTGATGTAATGGATATTTTAATGGTTTTTAACGCATGAAAGTTCGCGCCCTTTTAAATTTCTGTTTAACCTTCCTACCTTGAAGGGAGTAGTCCAATTTAATGTCATGGCTAATATCTTTATAATTGCGTTTGTGGATGTGTCAAAATTGATTTTTTTTTGTTGGAAAACATAGTTGGTAGGAGGTTTTTTAGTTCTCTTTACTCGATACGTTAATAATGTTATTTTATAGGTAATAACATATATTGCTATAGTAGTCTTGTTTGGGACTGTGTAGCCTAACACTCGCCTTAGGTGGGAATTGAACCCATGATCTCTGGGTCAGCAGTCAGGATCGCTAACCATTAGACCAATAGGCCTGTTCTATATAAATCATAATAATGGGAGCCTTTTACTACTACTAAATAAACCATAAGTTGCCAAATAAGTATATAACCGTTGCTAATATACCCTTGAAACATCAGTAGCATTAACCGCTTTACTATACAGCTGAACCACAAAAGTACTCTACAAAATAAACTATCAATGACTTTCTTTAGTTCATACAATGGTAAAGTTTGGTTCATTCTCAAATCTATTTCAAGAAACTCCGTTTCAAACGTGACTTTCGATTATTTTTCCTTACGTTAAACTCCGTTAAAAAAAATTTCCTCCGTGCCACCTTACCATAGAACACCAAGACGGATAAAAAACAATCCGAAAAGTTTCCATCCACACCGAGTTGGAGAGGCGTGGGACCTTGGCGAGGTACTCACAAATTGAATCGGCCTCAGTCGAGGTCGCTTCACCTTCCACCAACCAGATCGCTGTATCCACCTCACTGCCTTATATCGCTATGTGCATCAACGCCCTTGTGTATTATGATTTGGGTATTGTGCCGATGAAAATATAATTAAGAGATTAAAACTGCGAAATGTTCGGTATATTTTAAAACGTAGTGTTGAAAGGATCGACTGCATACATGGTTTGGTGGTTGAAGCGGTTGCCACGCCGCTTCAAGTGTTGTGAATTCAAATTCCACATATGTTCTGAGTCTAGTGTTAGTTTCAAGTATTTTTGTAAAGTCCCTCGCGACACAGGATATACATCTAGAGCGAGATTTGTCAAAAAAAGCATGTAAAAAAACTAAATAAATAAAATAATAAATTGTACTTTTAGATTTAACCAAAAATATAAAGAAGAACGCAACAAAAATACGTCACAGTAGAACATGCTAGAAGCTTTCGTAGGCGATTGGCACTCAGCCAGCGAGATGTAATAAGAGCTACGTCAGTTCTTCCCACATTTAAATGTGACGTCACAGCCTCCTTGCTACAATCTCTATTAAATATCTATCTATCAAATATCAAAGTTTGATTTGATATTCAACTAACTACAAACTTTTCGTAGCTTTTTAACTGTTTTTAGGGTTCCGTACCTCAAAAGGAAAAAACGGAACCCTTATAGGATCATTTTGTTGTCCGTAGGTCTAGGTAGGTCCGTAAATAAAATGTAAGCTTTTCGCTTAATGCACATAAAAGTGTATTCGGTACTTACATCGAATAAGTTATTTTTTAAGGTTCTGTCTGTCTGTCTGTTTGTTTATTCCGGGCTAGACTGATTTTGCCGGGACTTTCGTTGGCAGATGGCTGATGATATAAGAAGTAACCTTAACTTCTTTTTGTTATACTGGCTTTGCCCCGTGTTACCGCCGCTCAGTTCATAGATTAATAAATTTATTCATATACATAAGTCATACTGTCTTACTACCTCGGTGGCGTAGTGGTAGTGTGTGTATGCGACTGCTAAGCTTTAGGTCTCGGTTTCGATTTCCGGGTCGGACCAAATGATTGTATGATCTGCTAATATTTGTTTCGGAGTTTAGGTGTTTTTTATGTATAATATGTTTGTATTTACAAAAAAAGGTATGTAAGTATTTATATCAATTGTCTAGTACCCATAACACAAGCTCTGCTTAGCTTAGGACTAGATGGCGTTGTGTGTTAGATGTCCGGAATATTTATTATTTATTTTATTTATTTATATAGTATAAATAATAGTGTTCGTTACACAATATTTTGTGTTGAATAGAAACCGAACCCATCTTTACATATAGTATTTTGTTTTAAAAACTAACAAAAATAAATATTGGAAATCAGCTAAAAGGAATTCGGTACTTGTAGTTGGAACTATCCAGTATATTTATCCCATATGTTTTATTTTATGAAGTATCTCCATGATATAAATAGGAGGCGCTCATATCCCAGTTGCACTCCGTGATTAGAAACAATTACCTAGGGCAAGCAACGACGGCGCGGTCAGTACCTGGATGGGTGACCGCTGGTGACATGTTACCATGAGAGCTTTCGTGATTCGGAGTTCCCGTTAACCAGTCGGTCCTGGTTGTTATCATAGAATAACAGTCGTGAAGCTTAGTTGGAGGCCTTTGGGCGACTGTTGTTTTGCTAGTCCCCAATCCGCACTTGGCCAACGTGAGGACGTATGGCCTTAGCCCTCTCCTGAGAGGAGAGCCGTGCCTAGATATTATTGATGATAAATGGCTTTGGCCAGAAATAAAGGAAGAAAAAAGAGAGGTCGTAGACTTACCATTGAGGAAGGTGATGTATTGTTGTTTTGGAAGACAGATGTGAACACATCCGATTGGGAGTCCGTCCGCGTCATACAACACACTGTAGTTCTGTAACAAACAAACATAAATTATTATTGTGATTTAAAACTAAGTAAATAAGTTTTCCTACACCTACCTACAGGAACAAAAAAACAAATTTATAAGGGACACATTACGAGACATTATATGCATTATGGTTTTAAACCTGTGCTTCCTTATGATCTGACGTGATCGCTCGCTTCATCTTTGTTAAGGACCTCAGTGGGGTCAGGAATAATTGATAATACGAATTCATATGTTTGAAAAAAAAAATACAAGATCTTAAAAATTTAAATCTTGTTTGTTTTTTAAATGTAATAAGGGGCAAACCAGCATACGTATAGCCTGATGATAAGCAATAACCGCCGCACATGTGCACCCGCAACACCAGAGGCGTCACAAGTGCGTTGCCGGCCTTTGGGGGATGGGATGTTTCAAAAATTCAAGAAAATATTATCTACATCATTTACTTACGAGATCTGGTCGATCTAACTATGTCTCTCTCTATTCCTCTTCCTAAAAGAAAATATATTTCACAAAGAAAGGAGTATTAGGTACTAAGAAACAATTTGTAATGAACAAAACACCATGCAAAAGCCAGTAATAAGTACAAATTTCATTCGACAATAAAATACACTTCTACCCATAGTGAGTACCTATTACTCTGGCTATCTCCTTTTGAAGGAGTTGACTATTTAAAACTGTTGATAATACCTATAGTGTAATACATTTAAGATATTTTATTTTGTTCGCAGATAATAACTCGCAAAGACACGGGTATTAGAGGAGTGCTGCACGCCACTGTCATTGCTTTCGATAAGCAATGGAACATGGCGCTCAGTGACGTCATTGAGGTTTGGAAGAAGAAGAGCCTTAACAAGAGAAAAATACCTCCAGGATTGGGTATGTGTCTTTTATGTAAAGATTAATTCAATGACAACATGGATTTTCAAACTTTATTTAGACGAAAACTAAACGCAACCTTTGATACAACTTCTAAAAAACGAATAAAAATATTCGTTATGTAAAGGCACGTGATTTTGATACCAATCCTGATTGCTGAACCATAAGTCCTAGGTTCCATTCTCGAAACCACATATAACCAATATTTGTTTTGATATAAATGATACGACATTTAAAATTAAAAGCATCGACAATTTTCATACGTTGCAGCCCTTTTTAGACCACAAGAGTCTGTATATGTACTCGTATGTGCATATAACGAAATAATTATTTAATGCCGACTTTCTGTGACGGCATAGCAATTGGCAGAGGACCCGTCTAGACACTTGTATTTCGAAGCATATATATATATATTTTATATAAATTCGAAAGTAACCGTCTGTCTGTTACGCTTTCACGGCTGAACCGCTGCACCAATTTCAATGAAATTTTGCGTGGAGATACTTTGATTCTTGAGGAAGGACATAGGCTACTCCAGTGCACGCGGAGTAGCACAAAATATTTTCATAGTGTATAATATCATGTCTCTTATATTAAATATCCCCATATAACCGGTTACTCGTAGCTATTCTATTCTGTGACGTAGTACGCATCAGAAGTTTCACATTAATGTTTACGGCTCGTTGGCCGCGTGGCATTTGTTTACGCTAATGTTTGCGTGCGAACGTGTGGGCTCGGGTTCAATTACCGGGTCACACAAAATGTTAATGTGCTTTTCCGTTAGGATATACTTCGGGAAACTGCATAGGCTAGCCCCCCTGTTCTGTTCAACTTTTAATATATAGAATAGGACGAGCCTATTGGTGTAGCGGTTACTGACACTAACTACCAAGCCGCAGGTCATGGGTTCAATTCTTACTCAGGATAAATTCTGTGTCTGGACGTAATTTATATGTATTTAGAATAAAAAAAATTACCAGCAGTCTGGTAACCATAATACTTAATAGTTTAGGATCCGACGGTCATTATTATATTATTGTTCACAGGTACACCGGTCCCGATAGGTTCAGCCGCAAAGATATGTAAAGTGCCCGAGGTGCTGGAAACACCTCTTGGTAACGGTGTATGGGAATGTTCGAGGCATATACCACAGTTGATGGTTCGAGGCGAACATATTGTTTTAGTCAATGTAGTCGAGCGATGAACCTCTTTGAACGATCTGCTCTCCTGGTACTTTTAAGTAATGAAATTGCGGTTTTTTGTCTATTTTTGAGATTTGTAGGAGTTTTAAGCTGTGCTTTCTGTCTCTTTCTACATTATATATTCTCATATGAATATAAGGGAGAAAGATAAACCTATCGCAAGTCGTATTTTATACTATGTAATCAAATTACTTAGTATATAGTTGTTTTTATATCTGAGTTGCTAAAATTGTGCCTTAATTTTATATCTGTTAATATTGTAGTACACTTAGGTATATGTTTAGTTTGTTACTATCTATGTATATGTATTCATTAAAAAAGATATTGATTAAATGCGAAAATTTTATATTTTGTATATAATTTTTCGTATTCTTTGCTTTGAAATCAAATACGGCATACACCAGGATGGATTACTGCAAATAAATTATCTCTGGGTGTCGTAAGGGCCCTGAAAACTAGTAGGTACTGCAAAAAGTAAATTTAAGTAGTACACCAAAACTGACTTTGTAACGACTGGTCTATATCCGGTAGCGGACTTTTAATGGCGGTTGATGATAATAATTAATAAACATAATATTTCTCTGACTCAATAGAACCCCGTTCATCTGTGCTTCGCGTATCGTGTATACGATTTCATTCATCAAAATCTTTAATGAAAAACATTTTTTAATTCCACAACAAAATTATTTTTATCCGCCAAAAAGTATGTATCAAAACAATATCAAGTTTCTACAGAAACATTCCCAAGCGTTTCTTATACTCAGTATTGTCACCTAAAAAAATAAAATAAGTCTTGACAATGCCTTGTTTTGGGGAACTCTTTCGATTTTTTTATGCGTTCATGAGAACCGCATTGAAATGGCAACGCACTAATTAGTTACTAGTTTTATTTTAGTTTCTTTTTTGTGAAACTTATGGATAGTTACGAATAAATTATTTCAAATTGTGCAGTGTTTTATTTTCTTACGTGTCGAGGGAAAGATTAAAATAGGTTCTATTGTAACAAAATTTTAACTCGATCAGTGCAGAACTGTGAGTTTTTAAAGGATGAACAAACCACGTTAACATTTTATAAATTTAGGCTAACATTTCACGCGGCGGATTATCGCGATAAAGAGTAACCTAACCTCAAAAGTCAAGATATCAAAATGCCATATTTCATTTCATTGAAATCTGTGTAACCAGTTACTTTCAAATTTAAAATATGTATTAATACGGATTGTTTTCCATTATACAGTGTTTTATTTTCTTACCAGTTACTAACTCTGTAATAACATATGCGGAACTAAAATTATTGCCTCAGTCTGACCCTTCGTGGTTGTAGGTATAATAAGAATATATTAACATAAAACAGTACATTATAACAGAGAATAAACAAGTTAATGATCGTTCAGTGATCACTCAAGTAAGAAACGGGACATCTATACTAATATTGTAAAGTTGAAGAATCTGTTCGTTTGAACGCGCCAGTCTCAGGTAGTTCTGGTCCGATTTGAGAAATTATTTCAGTGTCAGATAGTCCTGTCATCGAGTTAGACTATAGGCTATATAACATCACGGTACGACCTTTAGGAGCGGAGTATCATCGACAAAAAATGAGCTCATGGCCAAGAGAAATAGGGACTCATTTTATTTCGTAATATGAAATTATATACAGAACCTTCATTGTATGTATTAATGATAAGTCAATCAACACTTGAGACTTTTAATTAAGAGTTGTCTTGTTTAAAAAGATTTACAGACATTTATATACTGCATCATGCATGTCCATTCACTCCAGTGTAATATTCTCGCATGTAAATTTCTACCAACTACATTATTTATTACAATCCAGTTACATACACGCTCAGTTCAATTACCTACCCATAACCAAAGATTGAGTTTCCCAAGGAGCATGTACCAGGCTCCCATGAGTTTATAGGATGTACAACGGTAATTCTCATCCTTAGTTGCGACACGGAAGTGTAACATGCACGCATTGTGGGCAACTAATGCAACAATAGTTTTCCGATTTTCCCGCGCGCCCGGCCGGTGACCGCGTTGCGTGCGTTCACCCCGGGACGACGCGCTTTTCTTGCGCATACGCCGCCCAAACGCCGGGACAGCTTTATACGTCTTTTGAGGTTATGTTACTTGTAGAAATGATTTGAAAAGTAATTTGAGAATACAGAGCCATTGTTTTGCTTCAATAAACAGAAATAAACGCAATTCTATGCACCAAGTCACAGTAAATATTTTCATACAATGTTTGTACTTTAAATTTAGAAAAAAACTCAACCCTCTTAATACATAATCCAATAGCATGGCACTGGGAACGTTTCATATGTATAAAGGACTCCTATAGCCAGATTTGTATAGTCTATTACAGTTTACTGCTGATTATAGGCCTCCTCCAAAGAGCACCAACCATCCCAGTCTTAGGCAGTCCACATCCATCCGCTGCCAACCATTTTCCTCAAGTCGTCGGTCCATCCTGGCCAGATCGGGGGACATACACTCAAAAGCATACTAAACTCTTAGGTTGTGAAGAATAAAACACAAACAACAACGATTGTTTCTCCTAGCGATTATTATTTTGCAACTTTAACGATTAATGTGCCTGGCAATGCAGTCATTTGCATTAATTTGTAACGTGAGTTTAAGTGACCACCGTGCTGCTAATGTCGTGGTTCACATTTTCACGTAGGATAACACTTTTTTGTGATCATCAAAAGACATATGGACAAGGAACACCCAGAAACTGAGCCAGCAAAGACAAAGACATGCCAGGGTAGAAATGCAGGATTTATTCATAATACGGAAATTGCATTTTTTACCTAACTCCGCCACGCAACGGAGGGTCATGTGTTTAAAATGGAATGAATTGTAAACTCGGATCTTAACTGGTCATACCCTAGTTAATTTATTTGTAACCACAAGAGGTGCAATTCCATAAATTTTGGTAAGAACTAAATTTACGAATTTAAAAATGAGAGATTAATCTCGAAATTTTTTTGTACACAAATCTTGGCTGTTATGTAAATAAGATTTTGTCAATGAGCAATAAATTATGTGCTTAAAAAATTTAATGAATTGTATCTGCATGTGTTAATTATTAGCTGATTTATATTATTCACGATTACTAATTAAGATTCGATAGGTATTCGATCATCGAATCGAATCGATTAGTCGAAGATCGAAAGTAAAAAACTCTTAAAAATGAAACTATACTATTTTTTAATATGGTCCTTTTTTGGTATGGTCCTGTGAAAAAACACACATTTTTTTTCATAGTATCGTAAAAAAAATAGTTTTATATATAAAACGTAGTATGTGGGTCTATTTTTGCGAATGATCGATGAGACAATGGCCGGGGGGGCGTCGCACCCTGGATTGTCGCCAGCACCCACACGAGGGTGGAAACGAGAGGATGGCCAGATAAATAAAGAAAATAATATTTATGTATACATATGTAACATTTTGATGATATGTCTGGATTTTTAAAAATATGTTTGATTATTAACAAAATATAACGATTTAACTATCGCACATAATACAAAATCAGCCAAATTTATAGGATCGTTCGATTTTATAAAATTATCAAAGATATTTTTTATTATAGCACCTACTGCAATTTATTATGGTCCTTTGAGCCAGAATAAAAAACACTAAAATTTTAACATTCGGTAGATTCAAGTTATTAGACTGATAAATAAATGTTATTTTTCGCGAAATTATTAATTCTAGATTGTATGTGTGATATGTATATTCGGTTATTGTTAGGTATATAAAACATATTTACTTTGCTCTTGATGATGAAATAAAGGGGAATAAATCGTTAGTTGAACTATGCCTGTGTACAAGGAGGACGGGTGTTTGGGAAATACTTTTTAATATTTTTTTTTTGTCTATGTTAGATGTTTTGAACTTTTGACCCATAATATTTTACACTTTTATGGTTAGAAACTTAAAGGACATATCTCTATCACTATTACAAACATTTTTATTCCAATTACGTCACCACGTGAGTAATTCTATCAAATTTTCCGTAATTAAGTTATAAATTTAATTAGACTGCTGTTCTCCAATAAACCTTGAACTAATAGTTCTTGGTTCTTCAAACAACCTTCGAAAAGACCATTTTCGTCTAAAAATTCAAATGGAACACGGAAATAAGCGGTTGTTTACACAATATTTGAATATAAATAATATTGTTTGTTAATGTGCGAGGACACCTCAACAATAAAACCAGATAATGATATGCTTAGGTATATTATAGATGTGCCTTTGACCTTTTTGGTGATTATGAATTATTTGTAGCTGCTGGGTGTAGATGTAGATTCTTCTCGATATCAGAAAGGGTTATTTCCGACATCTGACGGTTGCCTGGAAGAGATTGCCTTTGCCTCGTCAGTTGTACTGACCTAGCATTAAGTTATTATACTAGTTTTCTGGTTTAAAAAAAAAGCGGTTTATTATTTTCTGTCACACAATACCATCTAGTCTCAAACTAAGCAGACCTTGGACTATGGGTACTGGTCGTGTTAATAACGGCAGTTCCCGGACCCCTCCCTTCTCAGGTGCAGAGTGATATACTTTTTCTTTATACATTTTGTATAATAATATATATAGTTTTGTATATACTAAGTTGTCGAAATTTCATGTGATAAGAATGTATTTTTGACAGTTTCAGGTCTAGAGTTTAGTGCTTCTAACTGCCCTGAGCTTGTGGATTCGATTACTACTCAGGATAAATAATAATTTTATGTTAGGCTAAGACGATTTCTGGGATTGAGTGGAATTTATCTACAATATGAATGTATTAAGTAACATATAAGTATGTTTATCAGCCGTCTGGACGGATGAGACGACCGTAAAACTCTGTAGTAATTTTCTTATTTTTTTGCTTAATTTTTCAAACTATATGTTTATGTTTGATGATTGAAAACTGTTTGGCTCTGTCTTCCTATGCCCTCTATTATATCATGTATTAAGCTGCATGTTTGAGTTTACCGATTTTAAATACTACTTTAATAATATCAATAAGTTAAATATAAGTTTCAGGATTCATAGAAAGTACTTTCAACTATTTGCTATATTGCAGGTATAAATAAATTATAATGCTACACGAATAAATAAAATAACTATGGTACTAAACACGACTGTCAGTTTGACAACCATGTTTTGGCGCGAGTTCAAAATCTGAACCATGGCTAACTGTCAAAACGTCATTGGTTATCGGACAGATTTTCGTTATAGATCTGCCTTTCTACTTTCAGTTGTCAATTTTAGCTTTGTTTTTCTGTAATATCCTACTGACTACATATTTCTTTTAACATTTATTAGAATGACTTCGAAGTAGGTATGCTTAGATAAATACAACAATTTAGGGGTTCAAGGTCAAATATACAGAGCGTTGCAAGGACAATTTAGGTATTTTTTTTTTAGTTGTAATGCCAGTATTGAGGTACAAAATAAGTATTAGGTACGAGAATAAAGTGCGAACTTTCACCGGTGTTCCGGCGATGCGTTAGGCGAGGGTGTATTAATAGCGCTGTTGCGCAACGCGGGCGATGCACCGTCCTCAGGCGTATGCCACCGAGCCGCGCTTAAACCGAGTTTAACTAAACCACAATTAAATTAAAAAAATTACATTTAATCGAAACTACTTTTATGATTATATTCCCAAGAACAGAGAACACTTTCCAATGTCGCCCATTGTTGCACCATCCGTGAATCAATATCCACAGTGGAATATAGTCATAAAAGACAGGGCATCCCTTTAAATCATCATCATTAATCAATTTTGTGGTTGTGGAACATCGACAGCTAGACAAAAACGCTTGCAAAAACACTTTTTCAAATCATGCCTGTCCGCGTATCTCAAGTTAACGACTTACTAACAATGCGTAGTCATTTTTATATAAAATCTTTAGATTTTTATCCCAATTCTCAATACTTCAGGGTACTTATACTTCAGTTTTCTTTGTTAGGTTCTCTTTTTCTACCACTAATGATCTTCAGATATAAGATGATTAATATCAAATCTTATATACTCTTAAATTGCTAGTTACTCATTTAAACACCGACAATGTATATTTTACACGTTCAAAAACAAGTTGGCGGTATCTTAAATAGCAATATTTTTATTGGCGCGAGTTGTAAGGCGAACGAGTCGGCAAGGCAACACTTCCGCCTCCTGCGACTCATATTATACATTATAAATGAGTATGTTTGTAGCAGTCCAATGTCATCCACTATTATTTTTTCCAACCTCGCAAGAGCTAAGTGCGAGTACATAAATTTGCTTGTATAAATTAATTGTATCTATATCTGAACAAGTTATAAGTTTTTTTTTATGTTTGGCCATGCCAAAATGACTTCTCTGCCAGATGGAAAGCATGAGCATAATCCAGGAGAGGTGGTCACCATACTTATCGCAAATGTAGACAGTGTGGTGACTCACAGCATGGCGGTCTAGTGATGCTTCACACTCACCAACGAAACACGACAGCACGAACGCTGTCATTTTACGTTGATTTTCTGTGCGAGAGTTAAAATCAGCGTGGCTCTACTACCTTGTATGTTAGTTTTTCTGTTTAAACGTTTGTATCCAATTAAAGTATGTGACAGATTACGCTGCTTTTTTGAAATAATAGCTATTGCTGTCAGATAAACTAACGTTTGCGACTTGATGCAGAAAGCGATATACCGGGCAATGGTCGGCAACGGGCTTGTGATGATGAAATAACCTATATTTATACAGTGTAATGGCATTAATTAACGGTGCTAATCGAATAATTAAGCAAAATGAGACGGTAAAATATTGAACAATTATCGAGGATAAGTAGTTAACAATATTTTAATTTAATTATTTTTATACTTGTTCAATTATAAATTTATTTTGTAATTATTCCAATGTTTAAAGTACTACCACGACTGACTCACAACAGTATTTGAGATATAAATTTATTCCCAGTGATTTCCCGCTCATGACTGACATCTGTCAGCAATGTCAAAACGTTTGCCTCATAACACTGTTTTATCGACTGATCCCCATTTGTTGAGGATGTTTATAGCCTATATAATATAACGTTCGGCGGAACTTGCTACATAAAAATTAGAGGCTTGCTACATAATTCACATGTGACATAGTAGCAGAACTGGGATGATTACAACATATTTTTCGATTTAATGATGAAACAAAAGGGTACTCTATTATAAAAGTTTATTTATAAGTAGTCATAGGAAGTTGCAGCAGACAATAATTTCTATTAATGTTAACAAGCGTTTATACAAAAATGTTTATTGATTTATGCAACATGGACGAATATTAACATAATGCAATAAATTAATTTATAAATTAAGTGCCGTTAAATGCCAATTTTTACTTCCTTTGTGACTTCGAGATGAGATTATGCATTCTGAATTACAATATGTTTATTAATCAAATTCTGACCATCTTTGGTGCCACTTGGTAAAAAATTCAATCATTTATAGGTGACGATATTTTTGTCATATTAAAGAAAAAAATAGATAGTGTCCATGCAATAAGAACAGTATCCCAATCTCAACAAATTCCACAAAAAGCTCTGAGACGATTATCGAGTGTTTACTAAAGAAATAAAAAAAAAAAATTTTAATAATTCATATTAAAGATACGAGTATGTAGAGTGATAGATAAAATAAATTATTTTAATGTAAAAAAACGTGGGGTGACATTATCGAGATATTTTCAGAGGGCACCCCACGCTTTCTTTTTTTTTTATTTATCACTCTATCCTAAATTTGAATTATAAAAAAATAAGTTTAAATTAAATCTAACCATTTGAAGTGGGTCAAAATCAAGTCTAAAGGAGTAGGTTACAAACAAAAAAACTACAGTACTTTCGTGCACTTACCACTCAGTTAACAGTAATATAATAAGTAAAGAGAGCTAAAGCTACAAATAAAACACAAAGCAAGAAACACTTAACTGTAGTTAAACTCGCTAACCGTGCGCATACGCATCCGTCGCTCCTCATTTTACTCTTTTTGTATTCGTTCTTGCATCTAAGTTGGGATTGGCTTGACCCATTTACCGCAAATAGACGCAGCCGGGACTCGAACGAGCACCAAGCGGCACGTGCCCAAGATTAAGGCAGACGTTTAAAATGTTCGGATACTTGATGACTCAAGCGTTTATGGTTTGTATGGAAATTTTAACTATGCGAGCAGTAACTCTATGTCGGGGGTTCGAGATGGAATTTTATTCATGTTTGTCGTTTTCTTGAGTTTCGTTTTAAATGTTTCAGAAAGGGTAACAGTTTTAAATATAAAAGCAATCTGTAACAGGGTTTAGGGGAATAATTTTAAGCGGTGAAGTTTTAATTGTGTCGGGTAAGAGTAGAGTGCCTTGAAAACGTAATATTTATATAATATTTAGTTAGAAAAAGGCTTGATGTTATTTTTAACTTTACGTGTTAATGTGAATATTATATGTAACTATATTAAGCGATATGAAACGAAAGTCAATTTTACATAAGAATCAACAACATATATTGAACTAAAAAACTTTACGGCTTTTTGTTTAATTAATACATTTAATTAAATTTACAAAAACAAATTTTATTAAGGCACTATTTGAAGGGGCAGAAATCAACTTTGCTTCTCTAGTGTGCTATGCGATTAAATTGTATTTATCTGAATTGGACTCAATAAGGACTCCGATTATTAGGATCATGAACTGAAAGTAATTATTTTTTCACACTCTATTTTTTATCTACTCATATATTAAAACATGAAGTAAGAACTACGCACCCCATTTTACGAAAATTATACGAACGAAGGCGTATGAAATTTGACACAGTTAAAGTGTATATGCAGGATGAGTTAAATAATATTATGATAGAATTCCGAACACTAGTTCCTATGAATAAGTGCCTTTTAATTTAAAGTAACGTAACTCATATTTTATAAAGAGAATAATAATAAATGTGAAGTTTAAATAAATAACATTCCCGCTACAAAGTCGCAAGCTTTCTAAATTTACAGCATAGACTACATAACAATAACATTGTACGGAGAGAAATATCTTTAGCACTAAATAAGTCCCACAATATGAACATTAATATTCATTTCAGCTTTCTTCGTATTATTGTTGTTATATAAACTTTATAATATATACATATATACGAGTGTTTACGACTGCCTTGTCGGTCTAGCGATTGCGACTACGGATCAAGAGGTCTCGGATCGAATCCCAAACTACGAAGAACATCATCATCATCATTAGGGGGGAAACGAGCAGACGTATCACCTGATGGTAAGCGATTACCGCCGCCCATGGACACCCGCAACACCAGAGGCGTCACAAGTGCGTTGCCGGCCTTTTAGGAAGGAGTACCTACGCTCATATTTCTTCTTCTTTTTTTTCTCTCTTTTTTTTATCTCTGTTTGTCTAGTGGCTCATAATCCTCACTGTTAAGCCAGAAGACATGGGTTCGATTCTCACACAGGATAAATAATTGAGTGATGTCCGCAATCTTTAGTTCGGTGTCCGAGTCTAATTTTTCTATAAATATGTATGTATTTGGCAATAGGTAGGTATATTGCACCCCAAATAAAGTAAGGAGAAACCAAGAAGATAGACCGGATTAATGCCCGCGATATGAGTGAGGTTATCTGAGGTTACCTTCCTCCACCAACTATAGGAAAGGGGGGAGCTTAAACAGTGGTAACACACTTATATATGTCAGTAATTGTTGGAGCCCATGGGAGTCATTATGTCATTTACCGTAAAAATACTTGTCTGCTAATTGTTCGTTTACCATAAATAACTTTCGTTGAGAAATTTTCCTACGAATCAAGGTTTAGATAATCATGTTATTTATAAACGCGATTGCTACAAACAGATCTAAACATAAATTATTATTAACTGTGTTTAGCATATGAAGTAAATACAAAAGTATTAAGTATAACTCTTATTATGCACAATTATAATTACGTCAAAGCAATGTAAATTATGAAAGAATTATAATTGTCACTTTTACTTGAAGAAGGAAATATAAAAGTGCTAGATTATGCCAGTTTGTATTACATTCACCGCAACTTGACAATTATGTGAGAATTTCATAAAACAAAAGTGAATTGTAATGCGGCGTGCACCTTGCAGTTGAAAACGACATGGCGGTTTTTGTAATAAAAGTTTTAAAAAAACTAACTTATTTCCTTTATTTATCCGTGGGGTCATGGAGTGTCACTAAACCAATTCGTCCCGTGGGTGTCGTAAGAGCCAACTACGGGAGCAAAGAACGCAAGAAACTTGATGGAACTTGTTGCAATACATTCTAGAATCAAATTCACTTGTAATTAAATAAATACAAGTGAGTTTGATTCTAGAATGTAACACAACAAAAAACACAGTCTATACCAGCTCCAGTAGCCAGCGTAGTGTCTGAATCTCACAGATTCAGTAAATATCGCGTAAAAAAGCTTAAGTAAAAGAATAATAAATAATAAGCTTTCAGATAGACTGTATGATTAATCTCTCTACTGAATAATACTATTGTAACTGTGTAATACTATAGTGTACAAATAAAGAGCTTTCTATCTATCTATCTTAATCAATTTATCGAAACACGTCAATATCTAGATAAACTTGAGAAGTTCGCCTTCTAATTAATCAATGGCTCCATATCTATGATACTTTGATGACGATGCTGTAATTTTACAACTTGGAGACGATGAGTCTACCTTTAATACAGTGAAACACTCCTGTTTTAAAAAAAATGCGTTTGGTTCTGACTCACTCGGTCTCAAGTTACCGAGGAAACAATTTGTACCGATTTGTGCAGAGCTCTTTCTCGTTGATTTACTAATATCTACTAGTAAACCTCTCGAATTGATATAAATCTTTTCGAGTCCAACAGATTGGCATCCAAACGATGTATGAACTTATGTAGCCGGGAAGTGGATATTGGAACTTTAAAATTTAATTAGTATCTCCATTAAAGTATGTTTTATAAGTTATGTTATGCATTCAAGATTTAATCAAAGACAGTTATGTGATAAGTCGAAATGTAACAGATGTTTCTCGATCTACGTTTGTATCTAAACCATTGCATTGTGCACTTCGGTTAATGTGGCTGCGCGTGCGCCGCGTGACAGAAAGCCTTGCTTTCACTCCGGCTTCCTACAAGGATTGATATACAACACGACATCGCGATTATACGCTATTTTGCTTGGGTTTTTAACGAAAAAAGTTTTTATTTTCACATTACTGCAAGTGACGTAAAGTGCATAATTTTAGTGGCGTCATCCGATTAAAAAAGTGGATTTATATTCCGTTATGTGTAATATATGATCATTAGATAATGTTTTATTGATCAGATTATAAAATCGAGTTCTTTATTTGATAATACATAACAAAATGACATTAATTATGTAGTTGCCTAATTGAAGTTTCTTAAAGCGTGTTTTATTTTTAAGTTTTTGTGTAGTCATATTTGTCTGTTTTACAACATACTATTGCGAATATCCTGACCTATGATTTGATAATATAGTAGACAGAATAATGCTACAGTGTGATAACATTAGTGAATATGGTCTTCTGTTGAGTAACTTTAAATCAAGCAGAAAGCTATTACAACCTAAAGCCTAATAACCATAAAGAGACTTAACAAAATGGACATATGCCAATAATATATGGTCGGTATAAATAGAATATTCTTGACGCGACAGATAACGAATATAAACATCAAAGTACAAAGACATTATTGTCCATGGTTGAGGCGGAAAGAGCAAAGCTCGCGCACGATAGACGAGGCGCATTCCTAGATGAATTACAAGCACTTAACAACTAAACAGTTGCTCCCTCGCAAAACCACCAAAGGCCATTTCTCCAAGCACCACATAGTATCTGAACATCTACAGAACAAAACCAAAGGTTATAAAGACGCAAACTCGCGCGTAACAACAGACGGGCGTTAGAGACTCGCATGCGCCGGCGCAGTGAAAGTACTTTCGCGCGCTCGTTGCCCCGGTCGTCGAACTTGGCGTGAGAGCGGGACGCCGTTACCAGCGGGAGCGGGATCGATATAGTTTTCTGAGGAAAGCCGTGAAAAGCGAGCGGGTGCGGCGGGGTGTGCGAAAGTGCCCACCATCAGGAAATCGGTCCGCTCGTAAATGCCCAAGTTAAATGATTTTTATGCGTTCACCTTTACGATGTCAATAAAAGTTTTATTGTTGGTGCACTATTATTCGCCGTGGTGGCGCTGAACTCGATATACTTTCAGGAATTTGCCGTATAGGTACATCTTTTTAATTTTTCTCGTAGACCGCATAGGGACATGAAATATTTTTCATTCTAGATAACTTATTGTGGGATCTCCTGTCTATATTTAGTTTCTGTTTGAACTGTAGTTTCATGAATGAAAAAAAACAACATGAAGAATCTAGAAATATATCTTTAGTTCGTTTTGTCTACAGAATGGAAAAAAATAATTACACGCTATTTCGATTTCAACAAAGTGTGTATTTAGTCTTGCTAGTTTCTGCACTATTTGCTTTCAGTATTATGTATAGACAAAATTGAAATTAGTGACCATAGGTTATTTAGCTAATTGGTAAAACTACATTAAATCCCTATGAACCTTAAATCAAATCAGTATTATTATTTTTTATGGAATAGAGCGCAAACGAGCAGACGTATCGCCTGATGGTAAGCGATTACCCGCAACACCAGAGGCATTACAAGTGCGTTGCCGGTCTTTGGGGGATGGGAAATGGGTCGGGGTAGGGCCTCCGGTATCCGCAATCACTCGGTGAAATACAGCGCAGGCGCTGTTTCAAACCGGTTTTCTGTGAGGCTGTGGTATCACTCCGGTTGAGCCGGCCCATGCATGCCGAAGCGTGGCTCTCCCACTCCCACTCTCTCTTATTATATTACTTGTGTACTATAATAACCCTATTTCTTTTGCATCATGTTTAAAGAAATGACTAGAATAATCTAAGACCATCACATGTCACATAAACAGTCTTTAATAGTTCAGTCTTAAACATAGATCGCTTTTTAGAGAAGAGAGTCAACAGAAACTCCAAAACTCTTTATAATAGATCTCTTTTTCTTCTCTTCTGTCTACTATGTAATATTGTTTAGCTACTTATAAGTAAAATTTCATTTTTGTGCATGGTCCCTCGAGCCGCACGTACAAGTATTATACCGCACGAACATAAAATCTGAAATGTCGTTTTCTATTTACGAACAAAACGCAACAAATAAATTCATAAAGTACAATTTTGTTAGTTAATTACTTTCAGCTGCAAAACTATCTCCGCATAAGCCTGTTACTTCGTGATTTCTGGCATTAAACAACGGACAGATCTTATCAGAACCTAGTGGAGTGCGGTCTAAGTTTTAAACGTTCAGCGACAATTTGTTTTTGACATTTATACACAAAATTAATCACTTCCTTGTACACATTACCCCGCTATTTATCTATTAAAGAATATCATTATAATCCGGAAGACAGATTCTGACATTTAATATATATTTATCTTATTGATCTTATACTTATTTACGTGAATATTTGTTCGTGTCATTTAATGACGCACCCATATATTGGGCATTACGCTAATTAAAAATATAATTTATGTCAGCAATGGACGAATTAAAACTATCTGATACCTAATAAAGTGCTTTTGAAGGTCGTGTGATCTATTTCATGTTTATTTTGTTGTATTATTGTAATTGCCTTAAAATTAGGTACTACTAAGATTTTGCTTCACGTATTAATATATAGTACTAGCTGACCCACGCAACCTCGTTTCCGTCTTATATTGCCCGTAGCGTGAAAATTTTCTCCCGTTTTTGGAACATTCTTCATTGGTGCTCCGCTCCTATTAGTAGTAGCGTGATGATATATAGCCTATAGCCTTCCTCTATAAATGGACTATCCAACACTGAATGAATTTTTCAAATTGGACTAGCGGTTCCTAAGATTAGCGCGTTAAAACAAACAAACTCTTCAGCTTTATTATTAGTAAAGATTTCTTTTTTCAACGTCTTTCCATGTTCCAGATCGGTCCTCAAGTCATAAAATCTCGTCCACCTGTCAATTGTACCATAAACAATGACTCGCACACTCACACTAAACTAATTGTCGGCGCGAGAGTGAAAGTTTATATACGAATTAGTTTTGTTTTCATTCTCATCTACGTACGAATTTAATTAATACGTTTTAGTTAGCTCTGATAATATCTACATTGTCTTTTTTTTAATCTTTCAGAGCTTTTAGGCTGGATAATGTATGCAGTTATCTTCTCACCCACAAATCGAGCTGTTACATAATTGTTGTTACAAAAAACTCGCTCCATCTTCTTGGTGGTACTTACACATAATCATATCATCATCAGCCTGTGATAGTCCACTGCTGGACATAGATTACTCTAGTTGCACCCCACTTAATTCGTTCCTGGGCCTCTCGCATCCAGCTTCTGACTGCCTTCATAAATAATCATCACCATGTAGTTAATACTAATAATATGTGAGGGATATTATAGTGCCCAAGTGTGTGCGGCGTGTGCGCAAACACAGGTGCACTATCTGTTCCCTCACTCTCATGATCTGATGGGATGGTTATCCGATACGAGCAGGGAGAGAATAGACGCAGTACCGACGACTTTACGAGCTCTTCGAGGCAGGAAACACCGTAATCTTCCATACCCGGAGTATGCTGCTGTTAAGAATTTCTTGTAAGAAAAACCCAACAGAAGTCCGTGCCGGGAATAAAACCAAAGGCCTCTTGATCTGCAGTCGCTTACGCTCTTCGAGGCACGGGGACGAAGATTACAACTTCCAAACCTACGAGCTGTTATTAGTATTTCTATAATAAACATAAATCAATAACATATTTTGGACCGATTCGGAATTCGAACCTGAGACCCCATGATCAGCAGTCGCAACCACTATACCGATGAGACATTTACTTACACTATTAGTATATAACGCACAATGACCTGTTCTGTGTCTTGGTATAAATTATCTATAATATGTGCATATTTATTTAGAAACTAGCTGACCCACGCAACCTCGTTTGCGTCTTATATTGCCCGTGGCGTGAAAATTTTCCCCCGTTTTTTGAAACATTCTTCATTGGTGCTCCGCTCCGATTAGTATTATCGTGATTATATATAGCCTATAGCCTTCCTCGATAAATGGACTATCCAACACCGAAAGAATTTTTCAAATCGGACCAGTGGTTCCTGAGATTAGCCAGAACAAACAGACAGACAGACAGACAAAAAAATTAAAAATATATATTTTGGTATGTGTACCGTATATACATTCATATGCATGTAGTAGAAAGCGGTTATTTTAATATTACAAACAGACACTCCAATTTTATTTATATGTATAGATAAAATCGACAATCTCATTTCCATAGCATGGACATGCTCTATCTAGTATTGGAATCAGATTATCAAGTGTGAGATGTTTTCAGTTATTACTGTAATATTATGAAATATCGCTATTCCACCCCCTATATCCGCGCCCTTACCTCCCTGATACGCTATGGTACGCTACTCCCCGCCTTGAGGCACCCGCGTATCGATCCAGAGAGCCTACGCACGGTGTAGTACTACGCATTTTGTTACGCCAAGTAATATGTAAATATAGCCACCTCATTCATGAACCTTTAGGTTATGATATGATTGCACGGTTAGCCTAGTGGTTTAAGCGGTCGCCACGCCGCTTTCTACTGCGCCAAGTGTTGTGGGTTCGAACAAACTGTTGTTCTGAGTGTGGCTGTTCTATGTGTCCATTTCATGTATGCTTGTAAAGTCCCCCGCGACACTGTATGAATATTCCTAATACAGGAGTTGTCTTCAAAAAAATATTAATGAATAAATGTTATTTTGATCTACAGTTAGAGATTCTGTCTGCCTGAGGTCATGTATTTGATTCTCGCCTAGGACAAATAATAATGTTATCTGGATGTCTCCATTTAGAATTGAGATCGTCGTAATGACATTAAGTACTCGTAGCTTTGTCTGTGCCATCGTTCATGTAAATATTTATAAATATTGTCATAATATATGCAGCAGGAATAGCTCTTCTTCAACGACTTCAAAACAGGAGGAGGTTCTAAATTTAAAATTTATTTTCTTTATGTTTCGACCGGGTAAACAAGTTTTGATGATTACAGTGGTTCCATTTCAATTTGATCCAGCTCTTGAAGTCGTTTTTTTTTGTTATTTTACAAATAGACACTCTAATTTTATTTATTCTGTCACATTATGTCTACAGGCATTAATTTTGATGATTTTGGTTTTGGTGTACCTATCTAACCATGGCCAGGCGTGTGTAGAGTTTGTATGGGGTATTAGTCGGGAATCGAATCAGAGACCTCTCGATTGGCAGTCGCGTGCGCTAACCGCTAAACCAACGAGGCAGTCAGAATTTGTTTATTGGGTAGGTATATATAATTTTATATCCGTGGCAATATGAATGTAAAATTGTATAATGACCGAGTGAATGAATGGTAACCAGCGCACAACATAGAAACGAACATATGTTACTTTTATAGATACATACTTTAGAAGAAAAGAAAGACAGCTTGAATTAAAAATCGTGATGTTCAAAAATCTCTTTCGAATTTATATTCTCCTAGTACTTCAATTGAAAGTTTATGATGACAGTATTATTTTCATGCTAAAGACGTTTGTTAAGTATAAAAGTCAGGGTATTATCTCATATTTATAGAAAAAATATAGAAAGGGACAATTAAAAAATTACTCTAAGATAAACTTTCGATATTTTTTTATTTTTTTTAAAGACAACTCCCACATTAGGAATAAACATCCTGTGTCGTGGGGGACTTTACAAACATACATGAAACGGACACAAAGATCATCCAGACTCGGGACAACAATTCGTGGATCACACAAAGTGTTGTAGGTACCGCGTGGGATTTGAACCCACGACACTTGGCGCAGTAGCAAGCGGCATGGCGACCGCTGACACCACTCGGCCAACTGTGCAGTACTATGACATACATAAATGTCTGTGGCGAAATCAGCTTAAGATTCATGTTACCTAGCTATTGACTGTATTTTGAACCTTTTTTGAAAGCAATGTCCTAACTTGGAAAAACATTAAGTTTATCACATAAACATATTCAAATACAAGATTTTTTTAAAGCAATGTTCGCCTTTTACATGACTAGCGTTATTTTATCCCCTGTGTTGTACTAGTGCGTAGGAAGGCCCGAAATATTTTCCCATAAGAAAATGCCGCATTGCAGAAACGAGTTTCGCATTGCGTTAAGTATTTTTGGAGATAAGACTGCCATCTTTGTTTCACTTGATGACCCCATGGGGCATTGTTTGATAAACTTTTTAGATATAAATATCTAAGGCTTCATTTCAAATAGCTCTTTTGTCAAATTGGGTTAAGTTTGAGAATATTGTCTATGATAAAATAAAAATAAAAAATTAAGAATAGAGACAAAGTTATTTAGGTCGCTACTAGGTATTGGCGAGAGTTAGTGTTGTCTTAGTCTAGACTAAAGTTTGACGTTTTAAATATAAGGGTTATTTAAATTTGGCGGCAGAGTATGAATCATATGTAATATGGATGAAATTATTAATATTTATATAAGGTTTTTAAAATACAATAGTTACCTATTGAGTATTTTTAAATTACAGTTCTAAATTTTAAATAAATAGGAAAATATAAAACATAAGTTCATACACTCACTCGCTGTTTCCGTGAGGGTATCACTCCGGTCGAATCCATTCATGTATTCCGGAGTATGGCTTTCGCATTGTAAAACGGTAAACCATTAAAACTAACTTATATCTTTTGTACTGCTACAAATTGCACCGACTCCAAATTAATTTACTAAGTGGCTATAAAATGATTATTGTTATTGAATTAGCAATACTATAAGTAGAAAATAGTATTATTCCACAACCAATACGTGAAATACTAAAGTGATTTAAAGCGTTTTCGTGTCTTCTTTTAGATAACAATCTACATTCTTAGATCGTGTAGATATATTCCTCTATATGGTTAACAAGTCTATTAAATGTTACGTAGGTGTGTTTAAAGTGACGACAGAAATAAACAGATAATAAAAAATTACCGCGTAGACATTGAAAGAGGAACCATAGACTAAAGTAACTTCTACTGTCAAAATTCGCTGTGTTTTGCGTGTTTGTGTTGTTTTGAGGGTAACCCCAAGATTATAATTTTTGCATCCATAACTACAATAAAACCCATTAATAATATTGTTTTGAAATGTTTTCGCATTACTGAATAATTTATTCTTAGTGATTTACTTGCAGTAGTTTATTTAGTAAATATTGCCCACGGCTTCGCTTTTACTATTGTTTCTTATTACGTGTTTCTAATTTAGAAGTGGACAAACTTTTATTTGATGTTAAAAAAACACACACATAAAAAGCACCAAAAGTGTATGTTGGTAGTTGTAGTGGGTTCATAAATAAGCCAGTCTTTCGAGGCAAATAGTTAATCTTAAATGTATTGATTTATAACTCAATAGTTCTTTCTTAACACTTAAAAACTTGTTAAATATCGCCTTCTAATCTTATTACTTTTTAACAAATTTAATTTCCATTCGCGAATCTATTATTTGTTATCTAACTAATACAAAGTTGCCAAAGAATATTAAATATTTCTTTAGAGGAATTAAATCGACGATGGGATGGGGCGAGGGTGTTTTACACGTGGACTCCGACCTTCCCCTCTCACCCTTCGCGCGATTTCGTATCATTAGTTAAAATAAATGTTTTCGAGTGTAAGTAAGTTTATTGTCATTTTTAGTAGAAGAACTACAAACAACGTACAGTTAGATCTACAGATTTATCTTTTAAATTAACATTAAATAGCCAAGATCAAATATTGTTTCTTATTAGTGGTTACTATAGAGCTTATGTCAGTTTTGGCTAAAGAACCATAAACGAACAGTACGTTGTCAATTCTTTTTTAATATACGTCATGCATTAAATCAACATTTTATCAATGTATTCTCTAGCTATACAATTTATTTATAAAGATAGTAGAATGGTTGTCTGGAAGAAATCGCGAGCGATAAGACCGCCAATTGTTATACATCCTTACATATTTTGTAACTCATTTTGTTGTACTATTTTATTTTGTGTATACAATAGAGATAAATAAATAAAAAAAAATATAAGTATCTAAACACATTTTTTTTGTAAATCATATTAAATATCTTAAATCTGACTCTTAAAGGTCCAAAATATGTTTTGGAAGCCAAACACTTTATATAAATTGTTTATTTTTTAAATTACCTAGTGTAACGGGAACAGATGTTTGTTGCCAAGCAAATCTTTATCGCATTTCAGAAATGTTAAGCAAATAATATCTTGACTAAATATGTATACTCAAGTACCTACATCACTTTAAAAACGTTTCCTAACATTTCTTGTAACCCGAAATGCTTTTATTTGGTTTCCTATTTAGAATTAGGGAGGTACCTACCTACATAATTTTGTTCTTTGGAATAATTAAAACGTGACTTTTTAGAAAAGTTTAAAAGTTTTAGAACTCGTGGCAGTTTTTTATACACTCGTGTTTCGAGACTCGTGTTTTTAATTAAAGTTAATTTATGTTGTTTTTAAGTAGCAGTGTTGCCAGTAGAAAAAAAAAGAGCGGTACAGATTTATTTTCGATACTAATTAAGTATAATAATATTTAACATTTAGATATATGGTAAAAATGGATTGTATCTTGAATGATAAAGAGAGTAACAAATCCCAACTTTGTTCGATATAATTTTCACTTTCAGCTCGATGAAATTCTTCGAAACTTTAGGCTTACCTCTATTATCTTTTAATCCTTGAAATTGATCTTATAATGAAACCAGCACACGGTTAGTGGAACTCTTCAGCTTCTACTGGTAAACATCTCTTGGCCTCATGTGATTCATTATTCCTATCATTGCTGCATTCTTAACGGGTATGGTGACTACTACGTTACGTAGGTACGTTTGGTTTCTGTTCATGCTTCCCATCAGGCAGAGTAAAGTCACTTTGGTTGGTTCAAATACAAAAAAACATGAGAATATTGAAAGGGAAGAAAGTGTAGGATTCCAACAATATTCCGCACGCAGTGGTATCATCATTGTTGAGCTGGCCCGTATATGTCACAACATAGATCTACCATTGTATGAATGTTATAGTATAGGCATAGTGGTTATTTAAATAAAAAAAATGAGATATTTAAAGTTGAAACTTAAGAGCAAATCAAAAGTAACCCGCTCCCGCTAATAATGACACCGCACCTTGCCCAGGGAGTGATTCTTCATTGATACACGTGCCCGCCCCGCCCGTCCCCACCGCTGGGCGTGGGCGCTCCACTCTAAGCACTCGATAGTTTAAAACTCAAGTTTGGTCAGTTAATATAATTCCAGGAATGACATCGGTAAATGTGATTTAAAAAATTATAAATCCTTTTAAATATAGTATGTAACTTGAGTCTGGTTTATAGAATACTAGCTGACCCACGCAACCTCGTTTGCGTCTTCAATTGCCCGTAGCGTGAAAATTTTCCCCGTTTTTGAAACATTCTTCATTGGTGCTCCGCTCCTATTAGTATTACCGTGATGATATATAGCCTATAGCCTTTCTCGATAAATGGACTATCCAACACTGAAAGAATTTTTAAAATCGGTTTAGTAGATCCCGAGATTACCCCCTACAATTTAACAAACACACAAACTTTACTTCTTTATAATATTAGTATAGAAGTATAGATGAGTAGTGTGAATGTGGTAGAATGCAAAAATTTAAGATTCAATAAATAAAACACTAAGTACGTGATTATTTAATAGACTTGCAACTAATGCACCTTATTGCGTAGACGTTAGAGTAACTTTTCAATGAACTGTGTCTACGACAACTACAAGTCTTCGTTTTTCAAAAAAGGAACTTTAAAAATAAAATATTCAATGGCGGTTCAACTAAAAAGGTATTAGGTTTAACCTAATTGATAAATAAGTCATTTTTATGTACGATTATTCGTAACATGTAGATAATATAGTGACAATCTTAAGTGACAGATATTATCAGACGATTTTCGTGAAACACTTATATATTTATTGTTTAAATGACTGATAATGTTAATGTCTTGTGAATATAATCAAATTAATAATTTAAAAACATTCTTGTATACCTGGAATCATGAGTATCCAAGTAGCTATAGAGCTAAAAATAAATGTAATACATCCGTTTAATATCAACATACCAAATTAATTTTTATATTTCGATGTTCTTCGATTCCAAAAATTTAAGCGCAACTTTGCACTATAATCTTTTTAATCAATAAAGTTTTTGTAGCAAATATTATATTATAAATTTATTTATAAGTTTCTAATATCATTTTGTGAATATATTAGGATAAGAAAAAATCCTTTATTAATACGACTTCTATGGAAATAACTTTTTCCTGAACAATTTTTACAGAAAACAAAATTATCTTAGAAATACTATAACGGTATTATGATTGATGATGACATATAAAGTTGAAAAAGAAAGAAATGAGTATAGCATTAGTACCTATATATCACAAATTCGCGTCTATGTCACTAGCCTTATTATTCGCCTACATTTTAAAGTTAAATTTTTAATCCCATTTACATAACAGGAGATAACTACACATTGCAACGTTAATTAATTCTAGCCGGGTCAAGCTATGGATTGGGTGTCAATTTATAAGCTGTCGGTCCCTGTTGCAATCTGAACTTCTTTGGCAATACGTTTAGTTGAAACCCAATAAGTCCGATAATATTCTATCTACAAAACTTCTATGTCGTCGAACAAGGTTGCACTTCTGTAACTTTAAGAGGTCTAAGATCTATAATCGTCCCTTATATCGAAACTTTAAATAGTATAAAATGAAGTCACTTTCGCTGTCTGTTCGCAACGATTTACGACGACGATTAAACTACTCACCGGTTTTTATAAAGTTTTCAGCAATAGATAGAGTGATTCAAGAGGAAGGTTTATGTGTAAAAAAACACGCAGACAAAAACTGAGAATAACATAAATTACCGTGCGAAGTTGAGATGTGTCGCTAGTAAACTAATATTACCAAATACACCAAATCGTATAAATTAATTACTTAACACTTTCACGATTGCCAACCGATGACCCGTGTGATTTAATAAGTAATTTGAATAAAGAATTTAAAAGTGAATGACATACAATAATATATAACCGTAAACCACTCGAAAAAGAAAGTAAATTGTGTTACTAATGAATGCTTTTGCAGTTCAAATAAACATGAGTTTCAAAACGTTAAATAATATATGTTGATAGTAACAGTAGCTTTTATATCTATCTATACTAATATTATAAAGCTGAAGAGTTTGTTTATTTGAACCGCTGGTCCGATTTAAAAAAAATCTTTCAGTGTTGGATAGTCCATTTATCGAGGAAGGCTATAGGCTAAATATCATCACCCTACTACTAATAGGAGTGGAGCACCAATGTAGAATGTGTCAAAAACGGGGGAAAATTTTCACGCTACGGGCAATAGAAGACGCAAACTAGGTTCGGGTCAGCTAGTTTCACATATGGCAACACAGTTAAGCGAAAACGTAATGAGGTTTTACTTAACTTATACGTATAAGTATTGAGGGTTCTGTGGATTTCACGGGCGATAAGAGTTGATTTTGGGCGCTTATAGTTACACTATTAGGCGCGAAAACTGTCATTGTGCGATGTAGGATTAGTAATTAATCTAATATTATTTATTCCAATCCAATATTATAATAGTTGTAATAGTTCGGTATATTTGCGATAGATGGTATTAAAATATGTTTCATTTGGGTGTCACCGCAATAGTAATAAAATCATAAGTAATCATCGTAGATGTTATGTTTGTTTAGTTGCTTAAAGGACCTTAATTTCAGAATCCAGCAGCAAAAAGAACCACTTCTTGAAAGAGGTGACAAGGAATACTTTTTAACCTAAATTAAAGTTTTTTTTTATTGTATAGGGGTCAAACAAGCAGACGTATCGCCTGATGGTAAGCGATTACCGACGCCCATTGACACTCGCAACACCGAACGCGTCACAAGTGCGTTGCCCGCCTTTGAAGGATGGGGAGGGGTTAGGGTATGGGCCTCCGGCACGGCGCAAGCGCTAATTCACACCGGTTTTCTGTGAGGCCGTGGTATCACTCCGGTCGAGTCGACCTATGTATGCCGAAGCGTGGCTCTCCCACGGTATAAGTAAATATTAAATAGCACATATTTAGTAAATGTTAGGACAGAATTAATTAATCTTATTTCCATGATCTATTTTAGATTTTTTAGTGATTCAGATGAAACTAAAGTACGAAACTTTTGTTTCACATCGCTACCCTTCTAGAATAGTGTCAAGACATGGTATTTCATAACATTATTATAATAAACAAAAATTTAGAATCAAAGTCACTTGTACTTATTATTATTTTAATTAGGTTTACACCTGACCTTCTCTTATGGCATTCTCAAAGGTTAATCCTAATTAGAATAGTAGAATATTTCAGGTGAATTTGCTTCTAGAATGTATTGCAACACAAGTGCCGAAAATCGAGAGGAATAAATAAAATTAAAAGTTATTTTAAATGCTATAAAAACTACTTTTTAACTTCCAAAATGTAAGACTAGATGGCGTTGTAAGGGCCGACTAAATAAAACACTTAATTTGAAGGCTCAATGACGATACACCTTTGTCTTAAACGGTACAGATAGTTAAACAAAATATTCAATTTATTGTGTGAAATACGGGATGCCATTTTTCTTTTACAGTTATGTAAACGCGATTTAAACATTACATCTACTGCTTTCTGTAGAAAGTGTGGTTTTGAATACGTTAGAACAGAATACGTTTCTAATGAATCACTTTCGTTTTCGTTCCAATCGTGTTTAATATGATGTGTACATTATTATGTATTTATTCGGTTTCTTCTATTTATTATTGTATACTTATTCCATATTATGTTGCTCCACAAGTTAATATATTATTATTACGATGCTTATTAATTTTCATTTAATATTATTTATGTCTCTTTAATTTTAAAAGAAAACTACATAATAATACATAAGTATAGAAATAAGTAGGGGATAGCTTCTTTATTCAAAACTGGAATTTCCGTAATGTTATGTAGTACCTATGCAAATTTTTTTTTTAAACATCACCTATTTTTTTAAGGAAGTTTTCAAAGCAATGTCATTATTAGCGCCAAATGTTGTCTTTGAAAATGACTAAGGTAACCACTGTTAGACGATTTTTTTTAAAGAAGTGTCATCAAAGATTTTTTTTTTAATTTAAATATTCTTTTAATATTATAAGTTTTACATACGTGTGCACAGGAAAACGTAGAGAACAACAGGAATATGACGTAGGACGCCACGCATCACACATAATATAGACCTCAGCTTATGCAACGGAGACCTTATGAGTTATCAGGGTGAAGCAAACCAGTTACGTTCTATATTGCCACGGATACCTTGACATCTGTCAAAAAATAGACATGAGTTAATGGTTTATTGTAGGTGGGAAACTCACTCGTTCCTTAAATTACCTGTACCTTTGCTACAAATGTCAAATTTTATTAAAAAATATGAACTATTACTTTAATTCCTATAATAGTCGTTAATACATGGAATGAACACACAGTTAATTTTTTTTTATTGTGAGTTACGCCACAGGAAGATGCTGAGTAACACGTAACGTAATAAATACGTACACGTGTTTGACCTCCCTTTGCGTTTAAATAGATAGATAGGTACCTAATTAAATGTTTGACAATAGAGCATTTGTCCCTGCATACTAATGCTACATACATTTTAGTACCTCGTAATTTATATATACTTGGAGATAAGTAAAATTTTCACTATACAAGTCCACTAGACGAAATTACTTTAACTCTTTGACAGAACCAATACAGTGACGCCTAAATAATAAAAAAATAAACAAAAAAGGCTTATATCTATTTCCAAAAACAATTGTCTTCTATATTCGAACTGTCAAAAAAATTATGAAATGCTTCAAAGCGGTGGTAGTGTTTTATTTTTAAACTGGCAACGCGCGACCTCTGCGCATGAATGTAGTGCCAATGTCACAGTAACTGGGTCTATGTCAGCGAGCGTGGCCTTACCGCCGCGGGGATATGTCTGCACGTTTTGTGGCCTTATTTGGCGCTTTCGACGGGGTCACTAGGTTTTTGGTGATCGCATTCTGTTATACAACTATGCTTCACTTGTCACGTGAAAACGTCACGTATCTCCATATTGTATTTGAGTCCGGAGAGATCGTACGATGTAGGCTTTACAGCCTTGATATGAAATTGATTACATGGAGGTCAAAATTAGTTTATTTAAATTTTAAACATTATCAATAATAAATTATTGACATCAACTAACCACTAGTGAAGGATTGAGAATACGGAATGTTCCCATATTCATTCTGTGGGTGTTGTTAGAGTCGACTAAGGGAGCAAACTGCACGGGCCAACAGCACGCCAAACAGTATACCAACCTATCTGGCTTGGTATAGTGGGCCTTTATTTTCTTATTTAGGAGAGGCCTATGTTCAATACTGGATTATTAAATACTGTTATACTGTTGATGTGATGTGATGATGTGAAAATATGAAATTGATGTATTAGTGTATTATTATAACTATTTCAGTAACTACCTATCAATACTCCTCAAGGACCATAGCCATTTACCTTAAGTAATCATGAATCATGATCCTATAGTAACACACTGTAAATAATAGATGAGTAATATACTATCAATAGAGATATTAGTATATAGACATGCAAGTTAAAATATTACTATGCAATAACTTGAAATTATATATTCGTAAACGTCGATTGATCAAGTTACACATGAAGGCTGTTCATATATTTGATCGGCGTCGGAATTCAAATGTGACTTCTCTGTGTTTCGAATTTATTTACTGGCAACATTATGGTTTTCAAAACTTGCTATAGAGTTTTCATATATATTCAAAAATATAATATATTTTTTCAATTGCATTTAACCACGGCCTATTAAGTCTGACGACATAAATAAACAAAATTATTAAGTTTAGTAATATAATAGTTTTTAATGTATGACATTATTATTTATTGCCCACGCATTAATTTTTGTCTGTAGTTATTAGCGTTGGCGTTAGTTGTAAAACATCACTTGTCTAATACCAGTAGTTCGCCAACGCAATATTATAACGAAGAGTTGCTAAATGTCGCAACAAATGCAACAATTTATTTATTTTGTTATACGCACACAAAAGTATTTTTAGTTATAGATATATAACAAACTCAGCTTGATACGTAACTATTTATTAATCGCGGCTGATACTAAAATAATTGGAGAGACTTAACAGTCCACTGTTAGAAATAGGCCTATCTCATTGGAAAGGAGGTTTTGGAGTACAGTTATATCAATATATGGTACTAATCCCGCCCACACGGTCACCATTGTAACACCTGTATACCAGGTTCAACAGCAGTGACCCACGAACAAACAGAGTTATGACACTCGGGAAGTCCCAGGAAAAAATAAACTGTTCTGGATCCCGCAACGAAATATTAATCAAAAGAAAACTGGAGGAGTTGGCAATATAGTAAGTCCACTACCAATTTAAATAAAAGTGGGATATCTGACCAATTATTTATAGTTGTCATAACTGTCAAAATGACATGAGCTCTAAACCTATAATTTAATAAATTCGAAATTCAAAAATTAACAATATTACAATAGGTTCACCGTTCACCTTCGTTTTTGTAATGAGTCTTAATAAACTACGAAACCACAATACCTATTTTGCCTGTAGTTATAAACTTCAGTTTATCTTATTTTTTCCTTGTCATCGTTTATGTTTCATTATTTATGGCTTGCAGGCCAGAAAATGGTCAGATTCCATTTAAATTATAATTAAACATTTGTCAGATGTTTATCATCCGCCTTTAACCGTCTACTGACCGACCTCGGCGCAGTGGTAGCGTATGCGACTGCTGTGCTTGAGTTCTCGGGATACTTTTTTGTGTAAATATTATGTATGTATTTATATCAGTTGTCCAGCACCCATAATACAAGCTCTGCTTAGTTTGAGACTAGATGGCGTTGTGTGTTAGATGAGGAAATATTGACGGATCTCTTCTTAAAAAGGAAGTTTTGTCTAATAAAACACGCCGATAAGTGGGTTTGGTGTAACATTTGTCTCAAATGTTCCTTTTCTTTGCAGTGCTGTTGTCCTGCAGAGTCTCCCTTGGGATGACAATCTGTATCCCTTATCTATTGTTGAACTATTTTTCAAACAACACTTAACAGTATTAAAAGGATATTGACTAATGACATAAATATTTATTTATAAAGCTTTTTTGACTTTCAATACTTTTCTGCCCCCCTCTTTCCGTGACCTCCTTTAGAACACGTTGTTGACCTCTTTATTATCCGTTCCATAATTTGTTCCCCTTTTTTACCTTCCTATAGAGGACGTCACGGGGTTAAATATAGGCAATCATTTCATTTTCTTAATTTCGTTCTATACAAAGTCTACCATTATTTGTCGTACAGAGTTAATAACACTCAATAAGTAAAGCTACATCGAAGATAGGGAAAAAAGTGGTTCTATTTTTGAATCTGGTATCATTAAAACTTGTCAACAGAAGAAAAATAACTGTCACAAAATAGAGCGGCAAATAATACTATAATGTTTTTGTCTCTATTTATTTACTTATTGATGTCAATAGCTCTGTTATTTCTAGTACACATTTACGCAGAACATAGTGACCTTAGCATTGGCTTAGTAATTTATTTCACAATAGTGTTGTAAATAGATATACGTTGAACTAGAACTCGCAACGTAAAGTTTACGAAACGCAATACATCACTACAAATGTAATATGTTTGCAATTTGTGAAATATATTCGATTAAGTATATCGAATCGCAGTATTGTATATTCGATTCTGATGACTTATTATTTAGATGATTCGTCAACATTCCAATGCTGGACATAGGCCTCTCCGTAAAAAAAAGGTTTGGACCGCTGGGTAGAGGTTTTTTCTTTCGAATTTTCTTCTCTACTGTTAAAATTTCGGACTTTGTTTGATACCTTAGAAGCCTCTTACAACACCCATGGAATGTATAGACCCCTATGGTGGTGGCAGTGCCACTCTATAGAAGTTTAAAGTAATCCATATTTTGAAGTGAAACTTCTTTAGGCCCATGAGGGTAAAATTTTTACGAATGAAACGTCACGAAGATGTGCAGCGTTTTTTTTTGTATAATTGTAAAGTTTTAGATTTGTATAAATATATACAAGACTTAAAAATTATGTTCCTTCATTAAAAAGAATATTACATCTCGGAAAATATAATGATTAAAGCTTTTAATTTCTGTTACAAATCAAAATTAAATAAACATTAAAATATATTGCTCAGTGAAGTAGTCTCCAACAGTGACGTCACAAGTTTGTTTTGAGTACATTTTACATAAAAAGTTATCGTTTTAACAGATGATAAAAGTTACTATTTGACTAAGGTGTCATCTACCCTATTATGCGTTAATATTAGGTCTTTACCTATGAAATTGCCGTTTTGTATGCAATAAGTGAAAGTACTTATTTATTCAAACTTTTTTATTTCTGTTATTCGAAGTAATCACCCATGCAATCGACGCATCTTTGCCAACGCATTGGCAGTTTATTGATGCCCTTCTTGTAAAAATCAGCTGGACGGGAGGCAACAAACTCTTCAAAGGCATTTTGTACTGCCTCTCGGGAATTGAATTTTTTACCCACTAAAAAGTTGTCTAAATTTTGGAAAAAGTAATAGTCGGTAGGTGCAAGGTCTGGTGAGTATGGCGGATGAGAGAGAGCTTCCAACCCCAGCTCTTGCAGCTTGGAGACTGTCTGTTGCGCATTATGGGGTCGCGCGTTGTCGTGAAGGAGCAGTGGGGACGACCGATTGACCAAAGCTGGTTGCAGATGTGCAAGCTTCTCCATCATTCTCTCCAGTTCTTCACAGTACACATCTGCATTAATGCTCATGCCGTTTTGTAAAAAGCTGTGGTGAATCACACCCGCACTAGACCACCAAACAGTGACCATCACCTTTTTAGGGGTCATTTTTGGTTTAGGGCATTGCTTTGGTGCTGAACCAGGGTCTAACCAACTTGCTGAGCGCTTTCGATTGCCTGTTGAGCAGCGAAAGGCAGGTCTCGACGCGTACGTTGCGCTGGCGATCGTTAAGGTCGTGGGGCACCCATCTATCAAGCTTTTTTACCTTGCCAATTTGTCGCAAATGGATCAATATTGTTTTGAAGCTTACATTAAAAGCTGCTGCTAGCTCAGCTGTAGATTGAGTTTCCTCAGCTTCCACAATCGCCTTTAATTCATTATTGTTAACCAAAGTCTCCGGACGACCACGAGCTTCATTTTTCAAGTCAAAATTTCCAGAACGGAACCGGGAAAACCAATAAAGGGTTGTGCGTTCGTTTTTACAGTTCTCTCCGTAAACGTTTTTGATGTTACGTGCCGTTTGTGTCGCGTTGGTGCCACGACGGAACTCATATTCCATAATTACACGAATTTTTAAAGTATCCATTATGACGAAAAATGTTCAAATGTAATGAAAATACAACGCTAATCAAAAAACAAAAGACTGAGTTTGTAAATAGAATGTCATGGTTTTAAAACAAAATTAATTTGAATTTAGAATACAGAGCCATTACAAACTTTTTTTTATTTGAAATGACCAGTACTGAAGAAACGCAATTTCATAGGTAAAGACCTATTATAATAATATGTTTCTTTTACACCAAAGTCTCAACATTTAAAATCATACAATGCAATAAAAATACTTGACAGTTTGATTGCGTATACATAGGTACTGATACTGATTCACAAACTAGGCATAGCCTGAATTTCACGAGTCAGAATTCAGTGGCAATTTTTTTTCCACTGTATTTGAATTTCAAGTTGAAGGTGACGCTGCCTACAATTTGAAAACTTATTCAAATAGCCTTAGTGACTTTGTGTTTGGTGTATGTGTGTGCAAGTGCATGCGCGCTTTTATGTGTATGTGCGGATTGTGATTGAAACGCTCGCGCGTGTACGTGTGTGTGTGCATCTATATGATGATACAATGACGTGTGTCATAAGCACACGTCATTTAATTAAGATGAATATGCATACGTCACTCCTGTAAAATTATAAAGTGACGCCTGTTATTGGCTGTCTATCGTGTCGCAATCGACTGATGTATCGCAAGGTGATGTTTTTCTCTTAAAATGGTTTTTCTTCTGGTTTGCTGGTAATAATTCGATTCCAACCCAAAAGAATTAAATGTGTTGCAATCATTTATTGAAAATGTTCTAAATAACAATTAAAATAAAGTCTAATATAGTGGAGCTTAAACAGTACATATGTCAATTGTACTGTTTAAACAGAGTTTTGAACAGTACAATTGAAATATGTTATCTGTGATCGAGCCTTAAAAAAGATGTCTCTCTCCGCAAATATGACACTTTTTTCATTTCTGGTAACATGTAAACAACAACACTGTTCGGGTGTAATTTTTTATCAAATATTCGTATTTATAAATACATAAATATGTAAGTATGTTTATCAGTACTCAGGTTACCATAGTCAAGAGTCAAAACTCTGCCCAGTTTAAGTTCAGAGTTCCAAGTCAAGTTAAAAAAAAATTTGAGTGCATTATCGCTCATAGACAACTAAATATTCCATAGACTCAAATTTTAATATAATTACGCGTTATGAAGATAAACACTCAATATAAAGTAGTTGCATAGAGACCATGTTCTTACGACGTTCGGCCCTGACGGTAACCTTGTCGCTGTCTCGCTCGCACGGCTCTTCTTGACAGTATTTCCATTTCACTCTAGCTCAATGTTTGCAGTGATAACTACCGGATTCCGTGCGCGTGCGTTACGATCGAAATGTATTTGGTATTTCTTTGGGGTTTATGAAAGGACTGTATGTTGGCGGGTAGTTCATGGTTAATTATATTATAACATTATGTATCAATTAAATAACATTTAAAATCAGCTGAGAATATATGTATAGTTATATAAAGCATACTGTTGACTGATTTTAGTTACACAGGTGTTATTTTAAATAAAGTGTGTTGTGTGTTAGATGTCCAAATTTTATACATTAGGTATTGTATTACAAATTATTCATGACATTTATGTGTATTTTATACGCATATGTGTATGTTATCATGTTTGTATGTATGTATTTATGTTATATACATATATTAAGTTTATATATTAATTAATTATTAGATTATTTTAAACTAAAATACACTTTAGACTACCCAAAATCCAAATTACACAATATCCGTCTAAAGGTTGTCTGGAAGAGATCGCCGTGAGTGATAAGACCGCCTATTGTTATCACCCATTTTAGTTTTTTCATTTAGTTATGTCTGTAAATTTTTATTTCTTTTTGTGGTGTTAAATAAAGCTGTATAAATAAATAAAATAAACTAGCTTCCTCTTCTTGTAGGTACCCTAAGATCTTTCAAACTATACAACTGAGTTTAATCCGGTTTTAGGTATAATTTACAAAATTTCTAGGTAGTAGAGATGATTTCACCACGAACGGGCTGGCTCGACCGGGGCGGTACTACCCTCGCACAAAAGTCTCTCTCTCAGCCTATTGCCGTCTTCTGCTGAACGAAAGCCTCCCCCAAAGAGCGTGAACCATCCCGGTCCTGGGCAGTCCGCATATATCCGTTACCAGCCATTTTCTTATTCATTTTTTTCACCCTCGCACAGAAGATCAACGTAACGTGTTGTTGTTTCGTTATGAGCGCCATAGTGTGGGGTCACCATGCTACATTGTCTGCATTCATAATGAGTATGGTGACCACCACTCTTGGATTCTGTTTATGCTTTCCATGAGGCAGAGAAGAGTCATTTAGGCAGGGCCACACATAAAAACAAAATTGGCACTTTCTACATTTGATAACAAAAGCCCAAATACAGCATATTTGTAGGGTGAGAGTTAAATAATTTCCTTTTAAATATATATATGTCGCACATTTTAAAACCTCTACTTAAAGAGTGGAATCGTACTTGTGTCTCTTCTTATACAGATATCAACAGGCGGTGATGGTCAATTCCCAACAGTTGAAACATCTCCTACTCATTTAACCTTTATCCATGAAAGAAAAGCTATTCTTGTCCTTTAATATATTAATTATTTGAGATATACCTCACTTGAATTGGTTCAGCTGGGGAAAAGCAGAGACGGAAGTTTATACGTAACACTGTTGAGTAAATATATGAAATTTTTCGTTAAATATATAACATTAACAAAGAAAAACGTATCAAAAATAAGTGTTATTCACCAGACGACACATTTTGATTATAATAATTTAACATATTTAGGTATTTACATAATACTGTTACATATGTTGTAACATTACATATTTTCACATTCCTCTTTTGTTTCCCTATTGACTGACTTATTAATTAAGTCAATATTTTTGACGATTGTGAACTTTATTCTTTATTCTTAATCTATTTTGAGAAATGAAACTCATCTCATTGATGACAGGAAAATCTCATCACGCAACAACCTTCAATAGCTTACAGGTCATTAAAAGGAGGTTTTGGTAGGCACACTTTCTTTTGCCCGCGACTCCGCCCGCATATCAGTTGTCGGAGTAAAGAGTAGCCTATATCCCTCTTTAAGAATCACATTTCATTGAAATCGATGCAGCGGTACAGCCGTGGGAGAGATACAGACATAGTTACTTTCAAATTTATATTATTAGTATTGATTATTGAACCCAGCGGCAATTCATATAATACACACTATGATTTTGAAACCCGCAGGATAATGAAATAAAATTGATAATTATATTCTCCTAACCGATATCGGATACATCGCACAGTCTCAACGGAGACCCACAAACTACAATGAGACGAATTACCAGGTGAAAAACTCAATAACACTCTTTGGACAGAGCCGGGAATGGAACGCGAGACCTCTAAATCGTTACATACGCTAATAACTAGACCAATGAGGCAGCTACGAGAACGAAATACTTGTAGAGAACAGATATAACAAATTGATAAAATGTATCTAGCTAAATGTAATAGGTACACATGATCAAATAAACAGTAATCTTTGTCATTTGCCCGCTAACCTGCTTCCCTCAATAAAATGTAATTATGCAAGATTTTCATTAACAGATGATTAATCCACACTATCTATACTAATATACAAAGCTTAAGAGTTTATTTGCCTGAACGCGATAATCTCAGAAACAACTGGTCCGATAAAAAAAATCAAAGAAGGCTATAGGCTATATTTCATCACGCTAAGACCAATAGGAGCGGAGCACCAATGAAGAATGTTTCATAAACGGGGGGAGATTATCACAGTACATTGCGTGGGTCAACGAGGTTGGCTAGTAATGTTATAAATTCGAAAGTAACTCAGTACGTCTTTTACGCTTTCACGGCCAAACCGTTTCACTGATTCAATGAAATTTGGCTTGGAGATACTTGAGGAAGGACATGGACTAGTCTTTACCAGGGTAATATCCACGCGGGCGGAACCGAGGACAAAAGTTGGCTTTACAATAAACCGAAAAATTAAATAATTTCTTTTAGTAATGGGATTTACTTGAAAATGTTTAACGCACAGCGAAGTGGGCACGGGACAGCTAGTTTAGAATATGTATATATAGGTATATATTTTAAAAATAATATATGAGGTCGGTTATCGATAACTAAAGGACTATTATAATCTTATCTGTCAAATAAGTACAGATTTCGGTTTCACAAGTCTTAGATAGAGACGCATATGTCAGAGAAACATATTACAAATCATCAATTTTTATCTGTCAAATAGTGATATATAGCAGATAACTATCTGACAATTTATCAGTAACATGCCACTTATTATGTAAGTGGGATTTAAGATGAGAATAGTTTAGATTTAAAGATGACTTAGCTTAGCTCTAGTCGAGAATACTTTAGCTTTAAAGATAGCTTGTTGATTTAGCTTAGAGGACAAATATGTGTGTCTACGAATGTAGTTGATTCTCAATACTTCCTAATGAGCCTATCCGTGGTGGCATTCAAAGGAATTAGGACGACCAATTATCTACCGGCATACCCAAATTGGATCAAGGTTCGACCTCCGTTTGCGGCAGATAATTATATGACGTATATTTTTAAATATGTACTTACTCGTTATTTTATAGATAAATACGTCTGGGCTTAATAAAGGCATACAGGGTAGTTGTCTATAATAACATACATTTGATAACATTTCTAAAGAAGGTAGTAATGCTACTTATGACTGCCTCGGTGTCGTAGTGGTAGAGTATGCGACTGCTGTGCTTGAGGTCTCGGCTTCAATTCCCAAATGTTTGTATGATCTACAAATATTTGTTTCGAATTTTGGGTGTTTATATCGGTACTTATATCGGTTGTCTAGTACCCATAACACAAGCTCTGCTTAATTTGGGACTAGATGGCGTTGTGTGATTGATGTCTGAAATATTTATTTATTTATTTATATTTATTACTTGTAAGATCTAGAGATAATAGATTCGTTATTCATGTAATCTGTGGGAATGTTTAAGTGGAAAAGAACGGAAGTTTGTTAAGGTAAGTCAGTAAGGCCCGCGAAAAATTCAAGAATTATATTTTTAATTCTGTTTGAAGAGTTAGAGATTTAAACAATCACACGAAAATTTAAAAAAGTGTATGGTATTTTGTCTATGGCAAAAAAATCACATAATGTCGCCATATACAGACTTAAAATGAACAGCAAACATAAGTAGGCAATATATAAGAGTATTTAAAAAAAAAACAAATTTTTTTGTTCGTGGCTATGCTTGCTTTAATGTTAACATGCAATATATTTAGGTACGCTTACTTATATATTTGCTTATTTATATCCTCTTTTGCAACCCTAGCATCTTGTATACAAAATATCACAATTGAATCTGTTGAATAGTAAACTTAAGCAAAAAAACAAACACTTTCGCATTATTATTAGTTAAGATAAATAATCTTTAGAGCACATGCAAATATAATGAACTAAACTGACATTATTACCAATCGCACACTGTATCTAGGGCGATTGGGCAACACCGCGTATTGTTTAAAAGCAAGACGCCGAAATGCGCAGACGCAGCGTGCACGATGTCGCAATTCGCGCCCTAAATTATACTTTCTGCAAGTGTAGCAGTACTGCAGAATACCACTTCATAGTAATACAATGACTAATAATAAACTACATTATAATTGTAATACAAGACATTTTTCAGGTCTAAAAGGCCTTTTAAAGTTGCTACAGAAATTATTGAAAACATGTCTAGACATGCAGAACACATTTGTTTAAACGACACAAAAACTTATTTCTGTTTTATTTTGAACTAGCGACCCGCCCCGGCTTCGCACGGGTGCAATGCTGATACTAAATTAAATACACTACAGAAAAACTATGAACGTTGTATATAAAAACATAGCGGCCCGCTCCGACTTCGCACGGGCATAAAATAGAAACCTCTAAAATTAGCAATGTTGCAAAAAACCGCATCAAAATCCGTTGCGTAGTTTTAAAGATTTAAGCGCACATAGGGATATAGGGACAGAAAAGGCGACTTTGTTTTATACTATGTAGTGACTACATACAGTGCAATAGCTATCTTATGCATAAAATGAATGAATTAGAAAAAAGTAAAGACAAGGTGGAAACCATTTTTTTATTGGCAATGTTTTTATCGACTGCCTCTGAGGCGCAGTGGTAGCGTATGCGACTGCTGTTCTTGAGGTCTCGGGTTCGATTCCCGGGTCGGAACAAAATTTTTGTATGATCTACAAATATTTGTTTCGGAGTTTGGGTGTTTGTATTTATTTACAAAAAAAGTATATATGTATTTATATCAGTTGTCTAGTACTCATAACACAAGCTCTGCTTAGCTTGGGACTAGATGGCGTTGTGTGTAAGATGTCCTAAATATTTATTATTATTTAAACACTTAACACAAATAATTTTCATGAAATTCAGAAACATTTTAACCGATTGCAAAAAAGGAGGAGGTTATCAATTCGACTGTACTATTTTATATGTTGGATAACTCATAAATTTTGCTTCCCGTGTGGTCCCATTGCAATTTGGTACAGTTCTTGAAGTTGTTTTTTTTTTGCTAACATTTGTGGTTATTCAATATTTAGACTGGAAAGGATCCCTGAACCACCAAGTAAAGGTGAAAAAAAACCTAAACCTTTCAAATCTGTTTTAAGGTGAAGATGATCCGCCTTGGGCCATCCTGGACCGATATTGAATCCGAATCAAAATCATAGTAGAAATTGAAAAGAAAATTTTAAAGCTACTATTTGAGCACACATTTCAAAGTTAACATTCAATATATATGTTTCTTCTCAAAATCCTTAGAAAAACACGTCTTATAAATCCATAAATACATATTTGAATCGTAAATTTAACAGAACTAAGGTTTTCGTGTTGAATCTCTCTCTCTTTAATTTATCATCGTTAAGTTCTGATGGTTCTGGTGATGGATTTCTACTCGAATAAAACTTAAGACACAGTTGTTTTATTCCAGTCTCCAACCAACAGTACCAGGATGTAATCAAATCAATTGCTACCACTGTTCTATAAAAGCCTTTAACAGCTGCACAGAAACATAAACAAAGTTTTGGAAAATTATTGTTTGTACAAATTACTCTTAGTAAAAACACTTAATATTACAAAAATACATAACCACGTACATGCAAGATGAAACTTGTATCCGTTTCCGAGTAACAGACAGTCTACTCCAATATTAAGTGTCACGAGGTACCAGGAACCCAGAAATGTGAAAGAACTCCTTACCCTGCAAAGGAATAAAGTATAAATTTAGTACAAGTCTTAATGCGCTTTCGTAAACACGCTAAATTTTGAACTGACTATGTGTGTGTGATTCAAATCGAAATTCTGGCTATCCTATCGGTTACAATCTTGTACACTACCGATGTGAATGTTTCTAATATAAATAAATAAAATTGAAATATCTATTTGTGATTCCGAATTAGCAACTTTTCACTGAATGCATGTGAAAGTATAATACGGTGCTTCAATCAAATTTTTTTTTTTAATTTTTTTTATATATCTATCTGTTTATTGCGGCTAATCTCTTAAACGGTTGGACTGATTTTGATGGGACTTTTACTGGCAGATAGCTGATGCTGTAAGGAGTAACTTAGAATTTCTAGATTAGCTTCGCCCCGCAGCGCGAGTACCGCCGAGTAAGTGAGGATACCGGAGGCCATATCCCAATCCCCTTCCTCATCCCCCAAAAGCCGGCAACGTACTTGTAACACCTCTGGTGTTGCGGGTGTCCATGGGCGGCTGTAATCGCTAACCACAAGGCGATAGGTCTGCTCATTTGCCACCTATTCCATAAAATAATAAAAATTGTTGTTATGATGTCGCATCCCTATGTTACTAATTGTAATTGTCATTGAGAACGTCACTAGGAGTGTCGCCACTTCCTTATAATGTCGATCAGATTGGTTCCTACTGCGGTGTGACCCGCATTGTGTAATTATCGTCTAATAATAAACCAAATCTATCTTAAATACATTTTTTTTTCAAGCAACCACACACAACAATTACCGAAGTATTTCTTCCCAGATCACTATGTACAGCAAAAAACAGTGAATCTCCGATATGTTCCTGATTCACATCTGATAGAGTTCAACTGTATGATACCATTACCGCTTGTAAGGACCGTAGTCCCTATAAAGTAAACATAAATAATTGCTTTTTGTAATATAAGGGCCTACAAAAGTGTCTCTACGTTGAATGTCTGATAGAAAGCATTAGTCACTATACTCATTGCTCGTGCAGACAATGCAACAATACAGCATGGTGACCCACACTATGGCGACCTAGCGATGATTCGACATCAGTGGACCACCGATCTCACACTTACTAACGAGAAACGACAGCACGAATGCTTATGGAAATAAGTGTAAGAAAAAAAAATTACAGTTGAAAATTTGAATTAATTCTAAATGATACGGCCAAAGCCAAAACAATTATATTTACATAATGAAGGTTTCCAGAGCCCAGTTGCACTCGGTGATTAGAAACAATTACTGAGGGTAAGCAAGGACGGCGCGGTCTGTACCTGGATGGGTGACCGCTAGTAGCATGTTACCATGAGTGACTCCGTGATTCGGAGGTCAAGTTAAGCAGTGAAGCTTAGTTGGAGGCCTTTGAGCGGCTTTTAAACATCCAACGGCAACATTACGTAGCCACAACGTTGTCTGCTAGTCCTCAACCCGCACTAGGCAAGCACGTATGGCCTCAACCCTCTCCTGAGAGTAGACCCGAGCCCAGTAGTGGGACTTTATGGGTTGTTGATGAAGGTTGCCAGGAGTATAAAATATGACTATTGATATACAAATAAGTACATCAACATTATCATCATTAATGATGACATTGAAAACTTTAGATTTGTGTTATTTAGAAACTATAGTTAAACCAATTTAATTGAGAGCCTTCTCCTTTTGTGAAGTCTGTTAAAAATGAAGTAGCTGCCGCTATCTGTTCGCGTAGATCTTATAAACTAGTAAAGAATAACATGTAAATATTTATTTATAAGTTCATATTTCCTTTTATTCTTCTATCCACGAAATTAATTTAAGAAAGTAATAAATGATCTCTTTTAATTTTTGAGAAGATAAGTCTAAAAATTGCATTTTGATTTAAAATTTTTGTTATGTATTTTCCCCTTGGCAACTCTATAGATTGTAATTATTGCCTTAGTATTATTTAATAGCCTTCTTAAAGAACAACTTCAATTGTACATAATTACTATGGCAAGCATTTTAATGCATATAATAAAAAATAATGTAAAATATTTTGTAACAAGATCGAAAGTAAGTTTTGGTTTTTTTATGATACAGGCGCCAATCGAGCACCTGAAGGTAAGTAACTACCGATATCTTCGAACGCTTGTAACTCAGGAGTCACCAGGCCAGGCGCCTTTGAGGCCGGAGTACTTTGTTTTCGTGAAGGTTGGTTTTCATTAACCGAGTGTCACCTTGTTTAAAAACAAAACATCTAAAAAAGACAACACCCGCATTAGAAATATATATATCCTGTGTCGCGTGGGAGTTTACAAACATATAAGATTCGGACATAAAGAAAACCTACACTCAAGAACAGCAATTCGTGGATCACACAAGATATTGTCGCATTTAACATTTGAACCCACAGCACACGCGGCGTGGCATTGTTTCATCTACTGTACTAAACCATTCGTGTAGTCGCACATGGATTAGATTTAAAAAATATACCTAGGTAATAGACAATTGAACAGTTGCAATACATCATTATTAATCATAGACAAAGCACATCTATTTTTTTTTATAAGAACAAAGTCCTGAGGATTAATTAATCAAGCTGATAGGGTCTAATTAAAGATGGCAACTTGACACGTGTCACACACGTTTTTCTGTTCCCAAAATAAGTAGAACGTGTACTATTGTATCTTGACTACTGTCAAACATTCAAAATATAAAATATAGATTAAATTAACTTACTCTATAACATTATCAAGTGTTTTAACAGTTTTTATGTCTACATAAAAAAGCAAGTGCCAAAAAATAATTTATCCTTGAACACTTACTTGCACATTAAAGTTCGTAACAGGAAAACTATGTAAATAGCCACATAATATTCTTGTGGTCTATTAATAATACATGTGTCGTAACATTTAAACAGGTAAGAGTTTTTAACTACGGTGTAAATATCTATTACGAAGAATAGATATTTACACCAGATTGATATTTATCCATTAACAATAGATATTCAAAACGATATTATACCTACAGCAAAATATTGAAAAAGTGTGTCAAAGCAACATCTACATTTTTATGAAAATATTGTCGTCATATCTGCAAAAAGATCAGAACAAAAATAATCTGTATTCTAGATTGACTATAATCTGTGGAAAAAATATTGGCGCCAATGCCAGCTGAATCACGTGATGTAGTAGTGAAAAAAGTGATTAATAGTGTGCATAAATCTCTTCTAAATTTTACTTTACCGGTTCTTACTAGGAACTACAAAGAATGTGAATCTTTCATTGGACAATTTTTCAAAATTTTATTTCGGCAGAATTAATCGCATTATTTTTAACAGGTGCTTACACAGATAAATTTATACCTTTGTATTTTTATACGATAACCTACTTCACTAAATAGACCGTTCCATTTTTAAAATATAGAACATGATTCAAAAATATGAGAAAAGTGTTTTTATAGTGGCCTTGATTTTGCCACTGAATCTTCTTTACTTGAATGACGGAAAATAATTCGCATGGAGGTGTTACTGTTGCGAAAGAATTGACCTTAGATTATGGCATGGTGGTGTGCGAACTCCCGCCACACCGTTTGCAGCTAAAACCTTCAGTTGAAACATTTAAACTTAACCTAGTGATCATGACACACTTTTAGTGATTACGTATGGCCGTGTGTGCACATGAGCAGTACAATTCGTACACAAAATTTTACCCGCCTTTTGCCGTTATTTAAAAAGAGAATCCCTCTATAATTCGACCATTATTTATTTATGAAAATGTTTGAAATTATTTCATATTAAATGTCTCTATTTATATATATTTACACACTATGTCTTGAGTAGACAAGGCCATTACAGCGGTTTCCAATTACAATCATACAAAGAAAATGCTATAACCACGTTTTATAGTTACCTACTTTAAATTTATTGATTTCAATTACAGAAATTTAATACGTAATGTACTTACACAATAATAAAATAAAGATTAAATTAAACATATATAACAAAGGTAGTTTAAAATAACTCAATAAAAATAATGATGTTTTAAATTGATTCGGCGAAGGCGGAAAGAACGGACGCCAGATAGAGGCAAGGCCAGCCGTCAAGGTCCCGAAAAGAAGTTATTATACAAATTTAGACTTTAAGCTATTCGTTTAGGGTTTTTAATTGAATGAGAGATTTGTGTAATGCAAGACAATAACTTGGGTGTTTTTAATGCAACATTTTTCAGTAATAGGTAGAGATCAAGGTTGTATAATGTAAGCGTGTTGTATGTACGACGTACGTAGAGGCCAGCGCGCACCGTGAGTTGTACGGTGGGGGGGATTGAACTGAGTGGGCTGGTGATTTCCCAGAGTATACACAGTCAGACCAAGTTGCCAAACACTTTGGCTATGAGTAATGCACTTAACCATTCCAAATGTAAATCCATAAAAGTGACCAAGGGCAATACTTCATTCGGCCTTTTTAAATCTGGTCATTAAAAATTAAACCATTCTTGTCTGAATTATATAATAAGCGTTTTATAACACATATTATCATTCTATACCGTTATTTATAAACTAAAGTAGGTACTTACGACAAAAGTGGAGCGCGTGCCAATTTTTTTTTAATACGCTCACGCTATTTTATTCGTGTTTGAATTAAGAACAAAAATACTGTTTACATGTGCGTTTATCTATGGTAGGACCTACCTAGTCGCTAATTTGGACAAACAATGTTTTAGTTATTTTTATCATATGCCATAGTTTAAACAACACATAATATGTTAATTGTTTAAACATTCGATGTAATATAAGAGCTATATTCAATATTTAGTTATTTGTTTAAAAATATGTATATTTTTGGTTGTCAAGATTTTATAAAAGATACCAGAAAAATATTTATTTACAGTAGATATTTATTAATAAAAATCAAAAGAATAGACAATATCTGAGTAAGTTTCTTTTTGACTTTTGTAAAGTTTTGAACAGTGCATTTTAGAAATGGTTTTACCACGTCCCTTAAATAACTGTAAACGCGTGTTTTCACTTATTTTATATATACACTAGGCTAGTGTTTTATTGTAAACAAAGTTAAATTATAGTTTTATTATTATATGGTAATAATTACTTAATTACCTGTGATTTTTATTGACATTTAAATGTTTAAATATTAAATGTATTTAAACATATGTGTATTGCTAATTCATTCATGTTTATTTATGCCTTTTAAAGTCAACAAATTTGTATTTTTCACTTTCATTTTCCAAATCCAAATTAATTTATCCGGCTCTAACGTAGGTCTACATTAAATCCTTCAACCGTTAGTCTTTCAAGTACATGATATTAGCAAAATTGTGGTCACACTCTACCATAAAACCTTTTTACCGTGGGAAAGCCACGCTTCAGTATGCATGGGTCGGCTCGACCGGAGTGATACCACAGTCTTACAGAAAACCGGTGTGATACAGCGCCTGCGCTGTGTTTCACCGAGTGAGTAATGATACCGGAAGCCCATCCCCCTCCCTTTCCCCATCCCCCAAAGGCTGGCAACGCACTTGTGACGCCTCTGATGTCCATGGGCGGTGGTAATCGGTTACCATCAGGCGATACGTCTGCCCGTTTGCCCCATATTAAATTTAAAAAAAAGTCAAAAGCTGTAGTTGAAGAAATGGTTTTTATCTGCAGTTATAATATATCTACCTTATTACCCTTACAACGACGCGTATGCAAAGCTCATGATGATCATGTGATCATAAACGCGTCGCAAACAAACAAACTTTATAAAATGTATTTCTGATTCGCTAAATATATCATAACAAAGTCAAGTTGTATACATATAGTATTTTTCCAAAACATGAGCGACGTCATTCTTTAAAAGACATAGCTACTCTATATGATAAAGTAGGTCATGGATGTCCCCGAATTCATTGCAGTCATTAATGAATAAATGGTTTTAGCAGTGACGAATGACGACACGCCAGAAAGAGACAGAATAGGTACTACGGCGGCTTGTGAACGTACTTTGATGTGTGTAATTGAAACAGGTTGTAATACAAATTCGAATGTGATTGGCTGAAAAAGGTAAAGGAACGAAAAGGGCAAGAAGGTTTATTAATACATAAAAATATCGAGTTATCTATGACACAAGTTAATAAAGAAAATAGATTTTTAAATTTAGTGATGTTTTATTTCAAGACGTGTTGCTAACAAAATATATCCGTTAAATTTTCTAAAGATGTTGGTTTTTGTCTATGGCTGTGGAATGATGACGCTATGTCTATGTATTGTATCTGCGTAGGTACTTTGTTGTTAATGCATTTGTTGTTAGTAACAAACAAAAACCCCATTAGGAAGTGAATTATCGCAGCTATCTAAATAACAGCTGCGAAGCGCACAGCTAAAGCCACTAGCCACTATCAAACTAGGCCAAGGCTATCGAGACAAGCGCGGATGTCCGCGGACCAACCTAACTTGACCTCCAAGATATTACAACCGAGCCCCCTCACAGATCTTATTAGCGTGTGTAGTTTTTATACACGCGGGGGGATACAGATCTATTATGTACGGTTGCGCATCGCGACATTTTTGCACCGACTACAGCCGAAAATTACCGAAGGTTAACGAACTACTACGAACGATTCGCGCGTATCGACTGACATGACGTTTGTTTATGTTGTCAAATGTGTAACATAATAACCACAACTTTCTGCCATTTTTCTAAATAAAACTAGAGTGATAAGTATGTCTGAATTTTTTAAGTTTTATTCTCCATATCAAAATCGATACGTATAAGTTTCTTTTACAATGGAAATCTGGCCTTTGAAAACATGGTTACTTTAACAAGAAACAAACTGATAGTCTACCTTTATACCCATTAGATTAGACATATCAACTGGACACGGCTTCTTGCATAGTTGAACAGATTTGTATTTTCACATGTTTAAATTCGTCGCGGTTTCTAAAATAGTTTGACTTGCCCTCGGACTTGGTAAACTGTCAAACCTATTTGACGTATGGCAATATTTTTTTATTAATCTTTTTGCCACTATGGTATGGAGGGTAGAGATAAGGAGTATCATCTGTGTACATGAAAAGTGTCCGTTGAAATGCATTAAATTAGGGTGGCGCCACATTAGCATCAGAGTAAACTTCTTAAAATCAATACACACACTTTTTCATGAAATTGAATGATAAAAAATCAATAAACGTGCTATTCACAGTTCAGAAAATAAAATATATTTACTACATTATTTTGTAATACGCAAGTAGTGACAATAATGTTAATTTTTTTACCTCGGCGTACTTCAATTCGTTCACAATTGCTACATTCATCAATACACACACTTTTTCATAAAATTGAATGATAAAAAATCAATAAACGTACTATTCACAGTTCAGAAAATAAAATATATTTACTACATTATTTTGTAATACGCAAGTATAGGGCTGCCATAAATTTGGAGACGCCGACCGGGACATTTAGAACAGAAATAGGGCAAACCATGAATTATTAAAAAAAAAACAGTAGTAAAGTAATACATATTAACAAAATTTAATTACTTTTCTTTGCCCACTCATATTTTTCCGAAGATTTAACCTTTGCCAATAACTTCTTCTCCCCTTTAACATCATTATAAAATTCTAGGCACGTCATTTTATAATTATAAATGCATTGAAAGATACTTTCCACTGTGCTTACTGAGTGAATTTCGTTCTATCGTCCACTGCGCTGAAATTAACGAAAATCACTCGTTCCACGTCAGCATTGTGGCCAGGAATTGCAAAAATATATTGACACAATTTAAGAAGATTTACTTTTCTTTCCAGTTCTTCAGTTTTTTCAAAAAAGTATTTCCGTTTTTCTTGCATATCTTTAGCTTTTCATTCATCGGTCATTTCACATTCCATAAATTATTTTAAATACATAAATTCTTCAAACATTGAATCATCTACTGCTATATCTTTTTCATTTAAATATCTTGTAGTTTCTTCTACTTGTTGCCATTGAGGAATATTATTTAAAATCATCCAAGCGAAAACATCAAATTTTGTCATCGGTTCTGTCCACTGTTCGAGATAACGGATAGCACGCACATACAGTGCTAAAGAAATCTCCCGTTTCTTTGTAAAATGCTTCGGATTGATTTGTATTAATTGTGCCTTCATTCTTTAGTTTGTTATAAACTTGTCTTGTGTGATTTCCTAAATATTTATTTTGTAATCTGTCACTCAACGGTTTTTTGTATCCTCTAAAACATTTTTCACATCAATAATAGTAATAACTGATTTTTCAATCTTTTTTATTTGTTTTTTAATCAGAAATGCTTGACTGTGCACAAAAAGAGTGTAAAGTTCTGATAAGGGATTAACGAAAAAATCGACTACAGTTTTTGGGGCATTTGCTTCATTAGCGAAAAATTCTTTCAGTGGCAGCCATAACTTTAGTATGCGTTCAATTGCTGGAAGTAGTGAAAGCCACCGGGTTCTGGAATGTGAGAGTATATTGTTGTGGTCTATTGCTGCATGCTCACAAAAATCTTCAAGCCGTTCCACTCTTACAGTAAATATGGAAAAATACTTGAAAATTTTCAGAACAATAGACTCCACGTCAATCGACATCAGTCGTCGGGTATCAGTTACACGTGTAACTTTTGAGATACAACGAATTGTGTGTATACCGGGACAAATAACTTGATGACCGGGACACCGGGACACGACGCTTTAAACCGGGACATGTCCCGGTGTACCGGGACGTATGGCAGCCCTACGCAAGTAGTGACAATAATGTTAAATTTTTTACCTTGGCGTACTTCAATTCGTTCACAATTGCTACATTCATACCATAACCTGTGTCTACACCAGCGCCATTCTGGAAGGTTTTTGAACTGTTATTTACAGCTTATGCTGGACACTTTTTTCAATTTTCTTCCATATAAGATAACACTCCTTGTCTCTACCCTCCATACACTATGGGGTTGTAGTAGTGGTGACCAAACTGAGCAATAATGACATTTTATTGTGAAACAAAGTTAAGAATATTCACTACGAAATCCTTCAAAGTTCCTCCGTTCATACTGTCTCACTCTCTCATTCTTGTTAAATAGGTAGCTACCTAAAGTTAGTCTTCTACTTCGTCAAAATCGTTAAAAAATCTCAAGTCGAACACCAAGGACCCGGGTTGAATTACAGCAATAAATCTCAGGCTTTGAAAAATTCAAGTTTGATCTATCCAATAAATAATATCTTAAATAATTGTCCATTCATATTTCTAAACGCGCAAAAATTAAAAATATAATAAATAAATACTTTTGTTTTGGACAACCTCGGGGCGATGAAATAGACTATAAAATACAATAGCATTATTCTGTCCACAGTTCATAAAAATCGTAACGTGGGTGTATGAAAAAAAAAATCATTTTTAAGAATAGAATAATATACTACCCATAAAATTATGCCATAAATAAATAGTGTTACGTCCGTCAACCCTTTCGGGGTGGAGCTAAAACAATTAAAAGCTTACAATGCACATCGTAAAAAACAAGTTAAAAAAACTTTCTTTTTGTTACAGTACTTTTTAACCCTCCCGTGGTTTCTTTTGTATACGAAATGTCACAACTTCGAAATATATGAATACATTTTTCAGACAGCAAATACTTAACAAACATTTTGTAAAGTATGTTTTCTTTACAAACCAACAAATTTATTATCAATAGTTTTATTGTGTTAACATAGTCATTAGAGATAATTTTTAAACTTCCTGGTTCACGTTCTTTTTTCGAATTTCTACCATTAGAAGGTTGGATTCTACCACAGCTTAAAAAGGAAATACAAAACTAAATCTATATATAAATACGTTAAGCAAAAACTTTATGCCCCTTTTTACGAAAATTATGCGAAGGGAGGAGTCTTAAGTTTGGCACAGTTAAAGTGTATATGGAGGAGAAGTGCAGAACATTTGAAAGAAATAAAAATAAATGAATTACGGTCGAATTTCGAGAACTAGTAAAATTAAAACAAAATTAATAATGCGCGAAATTTAAATGGGGAATTTTTACCCTTGAAACTGTTGTGACTTCATAAGCGACTATCGTTAATCGTAAAGTTATAAGTGGAATTGTATAAGGTGATACAATACCATTAGCTGATAGCGTATTGGGTTATCAGTTTGTATCTAATCGATAAGAGCACCAGTGGCCCTCACAAAGGGCATTTTAAACTAACGCAATAACGGGTTAATATCATTTGGATCTTATTGTCTTTGCAGTATATAATACTCTTAATAACTTTAAATGTCAAAATAAATTAGAGCAAGTTGAAATAGGTTCTATTTTTTTTTAAATTTGTATGCTTCATTTTAACTATGAAATTCGATTTATTATAATAAATTAAAGTTACTAATATCCCCGAAGAAATTAGTCAATCTGTTTCTCAAAATTCTGGATTTTTTTATAAATTATTGAACAAAAGTAAAAGTAAATATCAAAGGTTAAAAGAGGTTTATAGTCGTTAGTATTTTATAGACCAAAAAAGTAATCGGTATTGATAAAAGCTAATGTAAATTATTTGTTACGTATTAAGTTCTCAATCAATTATTTAGAAATTTTAATGCAAACGATTTCAATAATTAAAATAATATATTTTTCATTCAGGCAAAGTGACAGTCCTAAGAAAAGTCGAGAATCTTTCTTAAAATTCGCTAGAAAGTATCCAGTATATTTACACGAAATAAGATAAACTCCTAGTAATAAACGAGAGAGTAAATTATTAAAAATACTTGAGGTTTACGAATAACACGGTGACCCTGTCTCGCCCTGAATACCATCTTTTATCGTTGTAACAAAAAACAATCTTATAAATCGACGCCAAGTCCCGACTCTCGCTAATTTCTAGCGACAATTGAAATGTGCCAGGGTCAAAATTGCCGCTATACATTTTCTGTTAAGTACTAATAATCTAGTTAACTTGAGGAACTTTCGCTTTTGACAAGATAATTACATAAAATTTTGTTTAAAAGCACCTTGACATGACAATAAGAACAAAAAGGTTTAATTATCAATGTGCTACACTTTTTAAGTTAAAAAAGCTAATGCGCAGCGACGGTAACTATGGCTACCATCGTTAACAAATACAACGACGTGTAGCTGGCATTGTTCTATTTGTTGACTTGCAACTTGCAAAGAATATTTAGGAATGCTTCAGAAATGTCAGTAAAACAAAAGCTAACATCGACATTTCTCTGTTTTATCAGATGATTCAAATTCTTTGTAAAAGGGTTCCCATATGTATTATATTCTTAGTTAGGTAGTAGTAAAACGTAAATGCAAAATTGTCGTTACACGAATTTCATATTATATTTAGTGTCATTTAATATTGTAAACCGTATTTTATATCGTTTTCAGTATAAATATTATTAGAACCTTTTGTTTTATAGTATATATGTATAGTGTATATAGTATATTAAGGTCTCGATTATTAAAAGAATACATATTCGAAAACAATGAAGCATACCTAAGGGTATTTCTCGATTTCTCAGAAACTAAATAAATAAATATTTGTATTTTCTCTCTCTATCTTATTTGTATGATTCTTTTTTTATTAAATTGAGTGTTTACTGAGGATTACTAAAAGCTATAAAACATCACACAACGACCTTTAGAAACAGAGCAGTAACCATAAACGCAGGTGAAATATCGGGTAACGACTTGTATTTGGATTACGGACTGGGTGTGTGTTGCCACCCATCATCTAAATGTTATCTTTATCGCCTATAACTGTCATATGGCCTGATATAACACAATTGAATTCACCATATCTCCAAGATTTGTATGTTCAAGGCCCTTTATTTGACACGTAAGAGACTGTTTTTTTTAAATAGACATGCGCAATCTTATCTCTCGCTCGTTGTATTTACATACTGAAAAATTACGTGCACAAACACGATAGCAGACAACGATTTAGAGGTTAGTTTTTATCCGCGCCATTTTTACGCGCATGCGTGGCTCCGGCACGGCGCTCGCGCTCATCAGCGAGCAATGTGTGTCAAGGAGACGCAGTGTATTGGAGAAAAATTTGCGAACCTTGAGTGTTAGATTAGAATTAGGACTGTCCGACTTTATTTATTTTATAGTCTAGTTGAAAAAAAGAAAATAAGTGATGTGGGTGACTGGAATAGATAGACGACCAAGGTCAAGCGGAACGATTGAAGTTTTACTGCATGTGATTCATTTTTAGTGACTAAGTTTTTACCTAAAGTATAAAATTGTCTGTGACTTAACGATTAATCCGTTTATATACGGAGATTCATCGGGCAGGTGGCGTAAGATCCAACCAAGGTAGTATCATGATCAGGAGAACAGTACTGCAAAATGAAGAAAACCTTTAAATAAATCCTTTATCTACCCGTCTAGCTCTGTCCAGTGCTGCATCGTTAGTCAAAACCTTCTTTCTAAGATGAAGCCTACTGGACAGTGGTATTAAAGGCTGCTGATGACGATGATGATATTAGTATAATCGTTTACTTCATTATCGTAGCCTAATCGCCTCTCCATTCTGGGAGAGAATGTTCTCAAATGGCGGCAAAACAGTTCTTTTGAGTTGCAAGTCCCCACGTGGATCCGTATTCACTTATTGCCTTTTTTGTTTACACGCGCTAATCTCTTGAATCATAAGTTACATTTGAATTATCCTTTTTGTCCAACGAACGTGAAACGGAACCTACATTTGTCAAATAGAACATGTTTGTTTATGTTTGATTCTGATCTTTTGTTATTTCACCAGCAAGAGCTTACTAGTCTAATTATAATCTAATATGGAGGGTAGAGACAAGGAGTGTTATCTTATATGGAAGAAAATTGAAAAAAGTGTCCAGCATAAGCTGTATAACAGTTCAAAAACCTTCCAGAATGGCGCTGGTGTAGACACAGGGTATGGTATGAATGTAGCAATTGTGAACGAATTGAAGTACGTCGAGTTAAAAAAATTAACATTATTGTCACTACTTGCGTATTCCAAAATAATGTAGTAAATATATTTTATTTTCTGAACTGTGAATAGTACGTTTATTGATTTTTTATCATTCAATTTTATGAAAAAGTGTGTGTATTGATTTTAAGAAGTTTACTCTGATGCTAATGTGGCGCCACCCTAATTTAATGCATTTCAACGGACACTTTTCATGTACACAGATGATACTCCTTATCTCTACCCTCCATATAATCTAAGTAAGAATACAGATAATTTAGAAGTTTTTTTTTTTTTTTACCTGTCATGGAATGTGACAGTTCAAGTTATAGTCGTCAAGATCAAAAGGGGTCGAAATCCGACTACCGAGCCATCTCTTATATTATATTTACATAATTTATAGATATTAATACATTTCTTGTTTATTCAAATAACATTCTGAGTATCCACCCATAACATAACAATACCAAAATTATAAATAAATGCGAGTAATTTTCCTTGAACTGTCATGAGCACAGGCCCTCGAGAAGCCAAGTTTTATGACCTTTGATTTTTGGAGGGCTCTTCCTACACACTATGCTTTGGAGGCGGGACACTAATACTTGTTTTTCGACGAAACAAAGCTTCTCAATTTGTTGTAAGGAAAACATCTTGTGACATCATTACTTTGGTTAATTTTTTTATTGAACTCTACTAAAGTGACCCTACTGTACCTGATGGAAAGCATGAGAAGAAGAATTCAAGAGTGGAGACCACCATACTTATCACAAAATTCAGACAATGCAGCATTGCGACCACACTACGGCGGCCTAGTGACATTCTTTTTCACGCCCTGCATAAATGACTCGGGATCACGGTGGGAGGATGTGAAACACGTGTGGTGGTAGTGAGTTTCAGTTTTTGACTGTACCACACAGAATAAAAGCGCCGGAACTTTCATCACTACATAGTATAAAACAAAGTCGCCTTTTCTGTCCCTATATCCCTATGTGCGCTTAAATCTTTAAAACTACGCAACGGATTTTGATGCGGTTTTTCCAATAGATAGAGTGATTCAAGAGGAAGGTTTATATGTATAATACATGCATCATATACTAAGGAAACATTGCTAATTTTAGAGGTTTCTATTTTATGCCCGTGCAAAGTCGGAGCGGGCCGCTATGTTTTTATATACAACGTTCATAGTTTTTCTGTAGTATATTTAATTTAGTATCAGCATTGCACCCGTGCGAAGCCGAGGCGGGTCGCTAGTTTTATATATAACTAGCTGACCGACGCAAGCTCGTTTGCGTCTTTTATTGCCCGTAGCGAAAAATGTTCCCCCGTATAGGGTTGATTTTTTACACCTTGTGTCCGAAAAATATCTTACGGAACCCTATTTTTTTCCAAAATAAAATATAGCTTATGTTACTCGTGGGTAATGTAGCCTTCGAATGCTGAAAGAATTTTTAAAATCGGTCTAGTAGTTTTAGAGCCTATTCATTACAAACAAACATACAAACAAAGTTTTCCTCTGTATAATATTAGTATAGATATAAGCTGTTGGTTTTCCTAGGCCCCCTAATAATAATAATAACTGAGTGTGAGATTGACGTTCATTCTGATCATTCGTTTCGTAAATACTGTGATCACCATTATCAGTTCAGATCAGTACTCTTTATTTCTGCATAATTTATCTGTAATATGTATGTAGTTAGTGATATGTAAGTAGGTATGGTTATCAGCTGTCTGGCCACCAAAGTACCGGCTCTGTTTAATATAGGATCTGACAGCGGGAAATGTGTGGTATTTTATAAAAACTTCAGTCATCTATTTTTATTTTTTGTGTGTATTTCCTCATTCATCCATCTTTACATTTTTGTGCTAGAGTGAAAACCATGTAGGGCTCTAAGGCACGATGGACAAAGGTGGTTTGTTGAAAGTGGATGGCCCGAAGGTCTAAGACATAGTTGTTCCTTGAGGGAGCCGTTTGATCAGCTGTGGACGCCGGTAGACTTAGGTAGAGAATTAACTTTGGATAACGCTGTAGTTCCAGACATGTATATAAGAGCGAAGGATACCTAAGCTTCGTTATATAAAGACCGTCATCCCACGTTTGAGGTTTAGAAGAGTTCTAGGGTGGTAATCTACTTTCACCTTTTGAGCTGCAGATGTCCATTAATGTCAGTATAAGTTCGTTTGCCGTCCTGAAGAATAGAATTTATATAAATCTATGTATTTATTTTCGAAAAAATCTCAAATGATTTGCCCGCAAAACTCTACAACTGTCTGCAATCAATCATTTCCTTCTCACTGAATGTATGTCAAATTGATAAAAATAATTTTGCATGTTGTGTGTAGAATTTGTATTATGTATGTCAAGCCCATTACCGTCTATATATATATATATATATATATATTTATTATATATGTCTAACTAAACATACATAAATGTATTATAATAAATAATTATCATCACATCTACCGCATTTCGTCCACTGTTGGACCTCTAAGGGATTTTACAACAACCATAAAAGTCATCCGTCCAACGTGTAGGGGGCCTGCTATGTGCTATTCCATAAAAAAAATTAAGAATCTCGTCTATGCATTTTTTTGTTGCGTACGAATGAGCAGACGTATCGCCTGATGGTAAGCCAATATCGCCGCTCATGGACACCTGCAACACCAGAGGCGTTACAAGTGCGTTGCCGGCCTTTTAAGAAGCAGTACGCTCTATTCTTGAAGGTTTAAAGGTCGTATTAGTCCCTTAGAGGTCAACATCCCTAATCAACACATCATACTCTGAATCAAATATTTGCAGAACATACAAACATTTGATCCGACCCGGGAATCGAACCCGAGACCTCAAGCACAGCAGTCGCATACGCTACTACTGCGCCACAGAGGCAGTCAACTATAAAACTTTTCTTAGTTTCACTTATCTCTGTGTAGACTTTGCCTAATCCAAGGCGATGTTTTAATGAAAGAAGACAGAGATCTCTTCTCAAAATACTATTACTTTCTAACTAACTTTTCTCTATATTTTTAAAGTTATTTTTACTAATATCTGTTATTACTAGAGCCCTAATGATTAAAATCGTCGAAACTAATTTCACAGGATATAAGACAAAACAATTTTGAGTTGCACAAAATATCCTTAAACAAATCAACTAATACTGGAGTCCAAAGTTCTTCAATTTCCAGTAAAAGTAATTTTATTTTAGGTAAGCTTTGCTTATTACAACCTTAAATATCTACGCGATAGAGTTGCTATTTATATCGAAACCTTTATTATCAGAATATAACGACTGTACATGTAATACATACAGATATTTCTCTAAACAGACAATATTTTAAAATTATCTACATCGACGTAATCGCAGTGACGTTAATTTAAAACGATACTTTCACTCTCAGCGCGCCGCGTCGCGTGCTGTCTACGCGGAAGCCTGCGCACGCGCATTGATTTATATCGTATCTTATGAATGCTACTAAAATGTTCACCTATTATTTATGAGTGTACCCTTTCAATTACATTATTAATGTAGCAATTAACTGTTAGAAACGGTTAAAAAAGGTATTTCTAAAATTATAGTTTTTGATAGAAATCTACGGTCTATTCAGAGGTCAACTTCACATTCGATTTTGCGACAATATCTCGATCGAAATGTCGAAGGAGAAAGTTTCGAAAATGTCAGTCAAATATAAATATCATCTCATCAATTTTAAATAATGACTGCTTCGGTGGCGTACTGGTAGCGCATGCGACTGCTGTGCTTGAGGTCTTGGGTTCGATACCCGGGTCGGATGAAATGTTTGTATGATCTGCAAATATTTGTTTCGGAGTTTGGGTGTTTTCCACACATGATAGGTATGTATTTACGAAAAAACGTATATATGTATTTATATCAGTAGTCTAGTACCCATAACACAAGCTCTGCTTAGCTTGGGACTAGGTGGCGTTGTGTGTTAGATGTCCGAAACATTTATTATATTGTAAAAAAAATTATATACACAAGTTAACGTAATATTAGTATGTACTCGTACATATATACTATTTCAACCCCTTCAAATTCCTCGGCATATTTGCTTGTAATTTCGTGCGTAAATGCTATTAATCCTGTCGTATAAAATAGAGGTACATATATATTCTATACCCTATTTCTATCCTAATCACACTTAATATTATAAAGGTAAAAGTAAGTTTGTTTATTTCGCTTTCACGCGAAAACTACCCGATCATCATGAAACTTTGTACACATATTCTTGTAGGTATGAAAAGTGACAGGATTTTTAGGACTTTTTACTAATTGCGAGCAAAGCCGCAGGCGACAGCTAGTACTTTATATTTCAAAGAAATGAGCCAATGTAAATCAAGGTAAATACTAGAAAAATCTGATAGCGATTTAAATACATACACTTCATTAACGAAGCATGGTTAAATATCGAAGGGAAAACCATTTTAAAAGGAAAATGTCGACTAACGTTGTTGCAATTTGCAATGAGCTATGTACGTACTTTCCGACTGTAACTGCATTCAAAAGCACTCATTTCAATATAAGGTTTTTGTGTTTTAAGGGGTTTTAGATCCTTAAATATAGGTGATATCTCTAACAATAAATTATTTTATAAGTTTCGAAAACTATTTTCAAAAAATAGCTATATTTTGATCAAAGTTCATAAATATTTTTTCATTTAATTCGTGTCCAAATTCAATGGATTTAGTTGTTTCGATTACAATCATAACAAACCGACAAACAAAAATTTGACTTTAAAATATTACTTGAAGCATTTTAGTGAACTATTCTATATTTGCTCTACAGAAAAGACGAATAAATTACATTACTTTATTAATATTAATAATAATTTGCTCTTACACATTATTTGGACAATAGGCATATCAAAGAAACATGTGTAACACCTCAATAATAATTATTATTTCAACATCATATTTAAAATGCTTGGTCATTCATTCTAAAATCGATTATTAAATCTATTGACGTTTATCCAATAACCAATATTGTCATCTCTTTCTACCACACTACAAGATACCATTAGTTAGAGGGATACAGTAAGCCGTTCGTTATTCAAATAATATTTTAAGATACAGATTAAAAAGTTCCAAATCATTCAAAGAGTTCGCGTGTCATTTTAACTGTCATTAAGATTCGGCGGTATTTGCATCTATAACTGTAGCATGCTGTTTTAAGTCATAAAATGTAGCAGTTAGGATTTAAATTCAATTGGCAAATTATGTACTTTCAAACGCTGCACAAATGATGGGATCACATGTTCACTCAGAATAGTGAAAAGCTTTCTCTTGTTAACAATAACTTTTATTTTTTATTATATTTCGTTAGCTCATCTATTGCGAAATGAGAGATTGTAACACGCACGTTCTCGTGTCATTGATGATTAAAAAAATCATTAACGTTGTTCAACAACTGACTTAAATTAATGAACGGTATCATCTTGGATTTGAGATCTCGATGAATTGCTGTGCAGTTTAATTATTGTTTTAATTGTTGTTATTTAAAAACCATTGTGCTGTAGTGAATATATAAGGACTCTAGACTCTATGGCCAAGAAGATAATCTGTGACAACGGAAAAAAATTAGCTTTAATAGCATAAACTCGTTTTATTGTTCGCAACTTTTATAATTTAAAAATGTATACTAAAATTGTACTATTGAAATTATTTAAACCACTTATGTCAGTTACTCATACTTAGTTGGCTAGCCACAAAGCCCGCAATGCAAGTATTTAAAAATAAAAAACCGGCCAAGTGGGAATCGAAGTCGCGCACCGAGGCCACGAGAATTCACTACAAATTTTAGTTAAGTAGGGAGAAACTTAATTTTGTCGTTGGAAAACTGTTATCCGCATACATCTACATACTACCCGTTCACGCTAAGTTTGCCGCTGGCGATATGACATCACACACGTATACACACGAAGGGTAGCGTCAGCGAAAAAAAACAAAGCATATTAAAAAAAAAATTAAATGTAACAATACAAATTATTTAAAAAAATTGAAAGACGCATTTGGCTATTCATTTATATTTATATAGATGTCAGGAAACAAGTTTTACATGTATATACACAACTGCTAAAAGAAGGTAAGTAACGTTTTATTTAATTTGCACAGATAAAAAAATCAATAAGGAAAAAACAATATCAATAAAACCAATTTGTCAAGTCATCGTGTACGTACAACTTATGTGTACATATTTACTGAAGTTATGGAGATTGAACTTTCAATGTTATCTTAAGAAATGCACCTGTACTATTAATAACCTCGATTAACATTTGATCATTTGGGGTCAGATCAGATGGTCAGTTCATATTACTGTCTTAATGGCACGGGTTTACTAAATGCGACTTCGATCTCTTTCAGCCGCTGTTCTAAGCTAGACTCGGACGGGACTTAGTCAGGTTAGACTAAGACGTAAGTCCCATCCGAGTCTTGCAGCGCCTCGTGGACTAGTTTTTATCTTTATCTTAAATTATCTTCTCTCTTTGTTTCGTCTGGGAACAAGTTCATTCCTAAGAAGGATAAGCATAGATCAGGCGATTGATCATTAAACAAACCTGACAAAGTTAATGAAGAAAATGAGTATTTATATCTATTCGGATTTTTCTAAAGCCTACATAATTAGCTGTTTCAGTATTTTCTATTGCCTATATGCTTTGTACGTATAATATTCTTGCAGTATCGTATCTATATTATTCCGAGAATGTACAGATTACTGCAGCGGAAGTAGGAAGTAGTTAGCGGTGAGCACTTAAATATGGTTTACGAGAGGCCACGTACCCAGCATATTATAACTTGGCAAGAAGATACACAGGACTATAATTAAGTTAATCTTACTTAGAATCGTAATATAGACTATGGTTGATTTTAAAGTTTTCCCTGTGTCCAACTGAAATAATCAAATATCTCTGATGACAGCTCAAACTATGTATATAACACCACAATACCCGAATTTGCAACGTTCATAAAGAAAACAGGACCTAGTAATGATTTATTATTAAATTTAAAATGGGGTTTACAAGAAATTAAAATATGAATTCAAGTGCAAATAATTTTTCATAAGTGTTGCCAACTATTATAAAATGTTTTGCCCTAGAATTATGTCATATACCGCCATATTTTAGATGCATTCGAAAGTACTACACGACAGGTCTGGACATCTTAAAGAACTTATAAGTTTACCTAGTCGATGCTATGTCTAAGCCTTAGACACAAACATGGTTCCAGCATTTTATGTCTAGTTTATAGCCCGCGATGTATTTCATTCTACATTTTTTACTTTAAAGTACATTTTAAGATAAATACTGCACATTTTATAACATTTATTTTGTTACGTAAGCATTTATGTTTTTTACGCTGACAACTTAAATTACAGTTGTTCTAAATTTAAAATGTCATCAACCAATAATGGATGGTTAGTCACGTGCTGGAGAATAGAAATAATTAAAACAAATGTTCCGAGAAATTTTGTTAATTCCTAGTTAGAAAACTCTAGTTATGGAAATAAGGATCATTGAATGAGAGATACATTTCGATCAAACCCGAATGTAGTATATTAAATGCTGCCTCGGTGGCGTAGTGGCAGCGTATGCAACTGCTGAGCTTGAGGTCTCAGATTCGATTCCCGGGTCGGATCAAATGTTTGTATGATCTGCAAGTATTGGTTTCGGAGTTTGGATGCTTTCTATTTATTTTTTATTTATTGAATCGTGGGCAAACGAGCTGACGTATCACCTGATGGTAAGCGATTACCGCCGCCCATGGACACCCGCAACACCAAAGGCGTCACAAGTGCGTTGCCGACCTTTGGGGGATGGGAAAGGGGATGGGGAGAGGGGTTGGGGTATGGGCCTCCGGTATCCTCACTCACTCGGTGAAACACAGCGCAAACGCTATTTCACACCGGTTTTCTGTGAGGCCGTGGTATCACTCCGGTCGAGCCGACCCATTCATGCCGAAGCATAGCTCTCCCACGGTAGGAAGGTGGCCTGGTGGGCCACTGCCCAAAAATGTATAATATGTAGTATACAAAAAAACTATGTATGTAATTATATCAGTTGTCTATTACTCAAGCTCTGCTTAGCTTGGGGCTAGATGGCGTTGTGTTAGATGTCCGAATTATTTATTTTTATTTATTTATATAAATAAATATTGTCTGGTGATATTGTGACTTTCTACTGTGTGAATATCTAGTACCTTTAAACGAGAAATCCTTGTATACATATACTAAGTGTGCCTGCGACCTCGTCCGCGTGGAATAGTCACTTTGTGTAGTAATTATACAACCTTTCATCCCCCACTTACAACCCATTTTTCATGGATTAAAAAGTAGCCTATGCCCTTTCTCAGGCTCTAGGCTATTTGTGTACTAAATTTAATTTAAATCGGTTCAACAGTTTTGGCGTGAAAGCGCGATAGGCAGATAGACAGAGTTACTTTCGCATTTATGATATTTGTAAGCATATAATCTAAATCTCGGAAACGGGTCCAACGATTTTTATGAATTTTAATATGCAAGTGAAAATACCGGTCACTCACCTACAGAGTAAAATCTAACAGTGACAAATACTAAGCCTATTATTTATTAAATATAATCTTGTTCACAAGAGTAGAGTAGATATGTATAGTATAAGAGTAGAGAGTATATACTCGTATTATGCTAATAATGTCTGCCTGTAATTTTGACTGCCTCGGTGGCGTAGTGGTACGCGTATGCGACTGCTAAGCTTGAGGTCTCGGGTTCAAATCCTGGGTCGGACCAAATGTTTGTGGAATCTACAAATATTTGTTTCGGAGTTTGGGTGTTTTCTATGTATAGTATGTATGTATTTACAAAAAAAAAAGTATATATAAGTATTTATATCAGTTGTCTAGTACCCATAACACAAGCACTGCTTAGCTTGGGACTAGATGGCGTTGTGTGTTAAATAGATGTCCGAAAAAATATATATGTTACTGGCAGACTGACGACTATCTTCAATATATTATTGGAGATAGCTACCAGAATCGCAGTGGACAAGGTCACAGATAAGCTATCGATATTAACGATTTGTAATAAAGTGTTAATACAGATTGTTTATTTATATTTTAAGATTAAAGGATTCTCTGGTTAGCATATACGAGTAAATAAGTTTACAACTGTGGTTAGATTTTTTTGAGTGGCAATACAATAAAATGATATACCAGGAAAAAAAATGTGTAATGTAATATATTTAGTACGTGAAGGCCATTTACAAATAAGAAAAAAAAAGAAAAATAGATATATCTACTTATTCTACGGTTCATATCATAAATTATACCTCCATTTCAGAAGGAACTTGTGCCAATACGTAATTATGTTTGCTCGTTTTACCCGACTATGCCAAAACGAGAGATTTGTTTTAGAATGTATTTATTTGTGTATGTTTATTTTCTTTGGCACGCTGTATAGCCTAAACGTCTTGATGGATTTTGACGTTTGAGGTGTCATGTGATTCATCTCAATTGTGAGATGAGAATTTCTCGTTACTGACTTTTAAGTAAACATCTTCACACGGGATTTTATTTATTTTTTGCAGAAAATATGTATATAGTTTAATTTAATTTAAGAGTTTAGGTTTAATTTCATATATTTATCTTGGCATTTAGTATGTTGTTTCAATAAATCAATTAAAATACATATTTGACGTATTCTCTTACACAAATATGGTTAAAGTATGCACTTTAGTGCGCATACTTTAACTAAATTACGTCAAAATAGCTCGTAGTCTTTCAGACCTTGATATTTTTTGATGCTTTTGTACATTATACATATTTATATTATATTAGGTATTAAAAATTAGATAATAAAATAATCTACTTATTTTCAATCTAAGTAATCTTACAGGTTTGAAGTATTTAGCTTCAATGTTTTTTAAAAAAAACATTCTACCTCATTGGTCAAACTTAAGCCCTTTGAAATTTTAGCTGTTTGAAATTTAATAATAAAGTGTTGCACATATTTTAGTTAAAGATTAAAATAAAAATTCTTCCTCTGCACTCAATTATATAAACACATTGTGTTGCAATTGGCAAAAATATTTTATTTCTACATTTTCAAAATACGAAAATGTCACTTGACAGCGCCAGACTAAAGAACAAAAATATTAAAGAATTGGCGTCTAACTTCAACGATGTTATATCCCTGCTAATAAGTATTAAGACCTCTTAGTATGTGTTTGATCCAGTTTAGCCTTGTATAAAATTCGGAAGTTCTGTGACTCATCATGCTGAGATAATGTACAACGTTCTTTATTGTTTAATGCGCAATTTGAAGAAAGAAAAATCTAGAAAATTGTTGTTGAAACTTTTATGGTGTCGTCATCATCAGCCAATCGCAGTCCATGTTGGACATGGGTCTCTCTATTGCACATAACTTACGTCATTATGGTGTAATTATCAATGAGCTTAGCTCAATAAAAAAAATAGTTTCTGATTAAAAAATTATGGTGAAACTAAATAAAAAAAGTTAGTGTCTACTATACTTCTACAATAGGAAGGTTTAAAAGGAATAAAACCTTTTAAACATATTTTCCCAGTGTTGGCAACAATCAAAGTATTTCAATTCACTCCCAATGACTATTTTTTATTAAGCAGACAACACTGAAAAATTCCAAGAGCCAATATTCAAAACTAGAATCATTATTTTACTACGCAATACTTAGATAATACGCAAGGCCAGGCATTCAGGTGCCTTGTTATAAATCCTGATGTTTTCGCTAACAAAAATACAAAGTGATTAATTGTGTACGATGCCCAGAAGTGGACATGACTGTTGATGATGACGGTACATTGTGTACGATATTAATAAATGTATACTTTACAACTGTATAGCCATCAACATGTGACTTTTTTTTAAATATTTAAGTTTAGAACATAGATTTATTCTTTTTTGCCGCCTAATATAAGAACCAGACCGCTTTTTATGTTATATTTTAAAACAACAAACTAGGTAACTCACCAAATTTCTTTTTAGATATATGTAAGTACTAGCTGAACCCCGCGGTACTACCCACGGTACGATGATAACTGCGGGCAACGCCGCGAGGCGAAGCTATATCTTAATAAATAGTAGCCTATGTGTTATTCTGATGTATAAGCTATATTGTGGTAAAGTTTCATTCAAATCCATTCAGTAGTTTTTACGTGAAAGAGTAACAAACATCCATACATCCATACTTACAAACTTTCGCCTTTATAATAGTAGTAGGATGTGAAATCCAATTGCAAGTAAAATGAAAACTAAAATTATTTAAAGCTTAAGTACTCGAAGATTTCCATAACCTACTCGTACCTACATGGAACGTGGAAGTTGTTTTTATACTTTGCTGTGTTTCAAGGTGCACAATATAATGGAAAGTTTGGCACTAGAAACCGCCCGTGACTGTCAAAATGACTGTCCTAAGGTAAATTTAAACTTCGAATTAATTGTTATTGTTATGTATTATTTTATTAAGTTTATATTTATATTATTATTTATTAAAGTTAATTGCAATAATAAAGTACAAAGTGTTGTTATCGCCGACTTCCGTAAGTGGAATACCTTATAGGCATTGCAAGGTTAATGTACAAGGTCTCTACAAGAATACATATATCTTTTTCAATACCTTCAAATTCTCGATGACCTTGGTGTTTTCCAGTAGTGATCATAAATTTAATTGATGGTAATAAATTTTGCAATGAAACTCTTCATCCGAATGCATTTAAAGATTATAATACCAAAAATATTCATAAATTTTAAATTGTAATGTATTTGACAGCATAGAAACATTTTGATAAAAAAAATCTAGTTACTATATTGCACAGAACAAAATAAAGTAGAGTTTTCGAAGGCAAACATTAATATTTTACGATCAAACAGATAGACCTCCAAATTATATATTAAAGTTATTTTTGTTAAGTTTTATTGAGTTACACCATAATTTGTTCACGGCCAAATTCATGTTTATTATAGTCATTTATTTATATTATCGTAAAATTTTCCCATATAATGGCAACAATGCTCTCGGTCAAAAAAAAAGCAAAACAAACGCTTGTCAAACGGTTGTGTTTGTAAAAATTTAAATAAAGAAGAATGAAAGTAAACGCGGTCTCGTTTTTGTGCTAGTTATGTACGTAGTTATTTTAACTTTCGATTAAATTCGGTTTACAAAATTAACTACTCGGTATTGTTTTGAAAGCTTTAATGTTGTTAAATTGCAATAGTCTTATGTTTATTTTTAAATAAAGGTTTTTATCACTTGCCACTGGCTTTTATTTACATGAATCTTGTTTAAGTTACAGTTGAACCTTATTTATAAGGTTTATTTTAAATTAAGGCGTGTTTTTATTTGCGACAATATTTTACAGCCTTTTATCTTGTTAAATTTAATAATAATAGTATGTTTTAACTCGAGAAAAAATTACTTGTATTTTTTTCTATTCTCTACTAGAAGCAAAATAATAATAGAAAGATACTGACCAAGTCCAAAACGCAATCCAAAGGTTCACTGATCCGTCCACATGCACACAATATAAATATAAAATAATTCAGTTAGATCCAAAAGGAAATGCAACGGAATTCCTTGATATCACTGGCAACACTCCTGTCACTGTCAGACAATTATTCAAATTGAGAACACACACAAAAATCAAAATATAGTTCCACGCCGAAGGTTGTTCGTAACGTGTACGGGGGATGTCGGTTACTGTCGGGCAGCGCGCACGTACGTCCGCTCAGTGCGGCGGCCCACAAGTCACTGAACTGCCTCCAACCGCGCCCCCGTCAGCCGGTGGATGCTCGCGTATATTTTTATGACTGCTCCGACTTGTGTTATCATTGTCAAACCCTGAAATGGTTGTGGATTTAAGAAATTAGGTCAAGCGGTTAGCGCTGTTCACCAGAAACATGGAGAACTTATTAAAAATAACTTGACACATCGTACATGCGTCATCTGATCTCAAACTATCTAAAACTGTACCATGGTAATCAAACTACTAATAAACATTTATACTATTGCTAATCTACACAGAAATTATCGAGTTCATAGCACAATTATTTTTGCTAGGAGGAAATCTAACTCGTGACCTCGGGCATAGAAGTCAAGTTCACTAACCACCAAACTTACAAGCCATGAATTATTTTTTTTCAATCAATTTATAATCGCATGCGAGTATGCCTATTATTGCCATTTAAGGTACGAAGAAATCTACCAAAGTGAGTGTCAATAATTTAAAAATAATATTGAACCTCTCATATGGCAACAATAAAATTAACTTGGTACTGGCCCATAACCCAATCCCTCCTCCCATTGTCCTCCCCATCCCCCAAAGGCCAGCAACGCACTTGTGACGCCTCTGGTGTTGCTCATGGTGGTGGTAATAGCTTACCATAAATTGATAAGTCTGCCCGTTTGCCCCTACTCCATTAAAAAAGGATCAAATTAAATGTTTTTTTAAACTGTACAATAACATTAAAAGTATCCTTATTAGTTTGAGACATTCAATTAAAAAACCAATAAATACATTAAATAAATATACTTTTTCGAAATTATTTTTTTACAAAGTGAACGTAACATCACCTACTACACGGACGGCCACTGATCTTTCGGTCCTTGACTTAAAGCACAGCACAGACAGACATACACTTTGAAATAGGAAGTAAGGTAAGAACATAATTAAGTAAAAAATCTGTAAATATAATCTATAAAAAAGTATCCTAAGTTACTCCTTATGTCATCAGCTATCGACCACTAAAAGTCCAGTCAAAATCGGCCCAGCCCTTCCAGAGATTAGCCAGAACAAACAGACAGATAGACAGATAATACATTTATATTATTTTTTATATATATATTTTTTTTATTATTTATTATTATTATATTTTTTTCATTTTGCATTCGCAGTGAGTATGGTGACCATCACTTTTAGGTTCTGCTCATGTTTGCCACAAGGCTGAGTAGAGACACTTTAGCAGGCTCATGTATGTGTATTAAAAATAATCATGAATCATGAATGTTATGGGTAGTATAGTGGACCAACACTAGCAAAAGATCATGTATATAATGGTGTTTAGGTAATTTCTAGGTACTTCTAGAACTCTTATCACTGTTATCTTGATATCTGCTTTATATTTCTAAACTAGCTGACCCACGCAACCTCGTTTGCATCTTCTATTGCCCGTAGCGTGAAAATATTCCTCCGTTTTTGAAACATTCTTCATTGGTGCTCCGCTCCTATTAGCATTAGCGTGATGATATATAGCCTATAGCCTTCCTCGATAAATGGACTATCTAACACAGAAAGAATTTTCAAATCGGACCAGCGGTTCCTGAGATTAGCGCGTTCAAACAAACAAACTCTTCAGCTTTATAATATTAGTATAGATATGATACAACACACGTACAATCTCGTCTCGTTCCCGTCCAGAACGGGCAAAGACGATTAATTAAAGCAATTTGCCACGATCCGGTATACAGCTCGCGTTATTACCACATTCATTTCATTCATTCTCATGTTCATTCTCAAAATATTTGTATGTATTCGGTTTAAATAAAATTTATGGACATATAATGTAAATAAAACATTTTTCTTCTTTTTTTTGGAATAGTGTGCAAACGAGCAGACGAATCACCTGATGGTAAGCGATTACCGCCGCCCGCGACACCAGAGGCGTCACAATTGCGTTGCCGACCTTTAAGAGGTGGGAAGGGGGATGGAGGGAAGGGTTGGGGAATGGGCCTCCGGTATTCTCACTCACTCGGTGAAACACAGCTAAAGCGCTATTTCACACCTGTTTTCTGTGAGGCCGTAGTATCACTCCGGTCGAGCCGGCCCATTCATGCCGAAGCGCGGCTCTCCCACGGTAGACATGTACATGCTACAACAAGTTATGGTTAAACTACAAAAAATATACTTTTATTAGTTGTAGCTTTTCACCGTCATCAAAAAGGGCTTCTTTTTTATATATGACTCTTCCAAAGTGACTCTCTCTGAAGGAAAGCATAAGCAGAATCCAAGAGCGGTGGTCACCATGCAGTCAGTCAGGAATGCAAACAATGCAGCATGGTGGCCTTTTTTGTTGACGTAGTGGCAAATCCCTTTGGATCTCCGGCTCTTCGGGGACTGAGGAGCCAAGTATGTGTTGAATCCAATAAAAACCACCGGCGACCGTTCTCAGGCGTCCTGCACTGAAGAGGACCCGGAACATGTTATTTCCCCCCAGGAACGACGCCACGTCTATGGGGACTATCCTGGGGGAACCCTCGGCTTCTCCTTGCCTGTCAGCCCAACCGTTATATATTGTGGCCTGACCGAAGTTTTGCGACCAGGCAGCCCCCCTATCGCTGACCGCATCTATTAATCAGCTATCAGAGGGCTCCACTTTCTGGCAGCTTGCGGTCCTGTCGGCAGCTGATGTCACCGGTGACGTCGCCTACGCTCGGAATCGGCCCTCTCCCGATTCCGTTCAGCGGGGTATTTCTGGAGCATTATAGCCTCACAGCAAGAGACGGCTGCGTCTCAGACCTGGCCATCCGCCAGCATGGCAGCAATATTGCTGGTGAGGGCAGATCCCGTCCGATTTGGCCGACTAGGACTTCGCGTTCAGATGCCTACGCGATTCAGTCCTCCAGCATATGCTGGGCGGAGTCCAAGTCGGCTGCGCAGTGGTGGAATTGTACCGTCTCCTCGCGTCCGATCTTATTCAGATACTCATCGAAGCAACCATGTAGAGGAGTATCTGCGTCAGTCGGTAGGTGACGCGACCTCCCTCTCTTCCTACCTAAGCTTCGAAGTTACAACGGAACCAACAGCGCGTTGGCGCGCTGTTGGTGCCGTTCCTAGACCGAAGCCCGGTCTCGCATTCACCAACGAAACACGACAGCACGTGGTAACGCCACCTATCACATGTAGAGAGAAGCTTGTAAATTAAAAATAATTTCGGGTTCTTTGGCTGTCATTTTACGTTGATTTTCTGTGCGAGGGTAGTACCGCCCCGGGCAAGCCGGACCGTTCGTGTTAAAATCAGCGTGGCTCTACTACCTTAGAGCGTTTATTCTCATATAATTAATAAATCACAGATTATAATTTGATAGAACTATTTAATTAAGGTACTTCAACTAGCTTTGAAAATTAAAGTAGCGCAAATGGGTAGTATAATTATATTAAAGGTAGGTGAATGGAAAATCTGTTGGTCCTCTGGTTGTCCTGTTCTGTGGGTCTGGTTGAACTACCAGCTCGTCGTAAAATCGTGGATAGTATTTCTACAGATGACAAAATACAAGTAAACCAAAATGACCGTGTGTATAATGTACTAACTTTTGTCTGCGGTGCCGACCGCTTGTATCTCAATTATCGCTGTAGAAAGTAGCCTATGTCTTTCCTCAAGAAACAAAGTACCTCCATGCCAAATGTGATTAAAATCGGTGTAACGGTTTAGCCGTAGTGTGACAGACAGGCAGACTGAGTTACTTTCGAATTTATAACATTAATAATTATTATCTACTTACATATTAAACAAAGAAATACCCCTGCATGTCCAATTATTCAAAGTTAACATTTTCATCGTCTGAATAGCCTTCACCGTACTTACACGTAAACTTTCGAATGCGTCATTCGTCAAGCTGTACTTTATTTAGATTTATGAAATGTAATAACAACCGATCGCCCAATTAAGACCACGAGTGGGCAATCGATCGTCGAATAAACTGCTCACGACAAAGTTCGGCAAGAATATTACGGTTTATGCATTATCTGTTATTAAAATGGAAGCAAATTTTGTAAAACAACACCAAAGCACTTTTTTATACTAGCTGAACCCCGCGGTGTCATCCGCGGTTATTATCGTATCATGGGTAACGCCGCGGGCGAAGCTAGTCTAAAAATGTAAGCCTAAGTTACTCCTTGTACCATCAGCTACCAGTAAAAGTCTCGTCCAAATCGGTCCAGCCGTTCCAGAGATTAGCCGATAAATTGTAAAAAAAAATGAAATTTGGTACCTACGAAGCAACGTCTTATAGTACATACCTGAAACTATTAAGACGAGCAAAATGAAAAAAAAAGCGGCCATGTGCGATTGTGCGAGTTGGCATAGCGCATCGAGGGTTCCGTATAAATCTGTAGGTATATTTTGGGATTAAAAATTTATGCTTTTCGCAATTTGCCCATTATCTGTGCTATAAGACGTTGGTTCGTATAAATTTTCAAGATTCTGAGTTCACAAGATTATTCCCTAGAGATAGATAGATAGATTCCCTATAGATTTGGATTCCCTTACGAGTTTCGAAAAATTTGCAGCATAAACGGCTGTGCCTTTTCATTGCATTGACTTAGGAGTTTAGTTTTTTCACAAGGGACTTTAGATCTTATTATTTGATATGAGTTTCAGCTTTCTCCACGCGTTTCTTAGAAAAAGGTTCGTGACAGACGAACAATAAAGTGATCCTATAAGGGTTCCGCTTTTCCATTTTGAGATACGGAACCCTAAAAAAGACTTAAAGTTTGAATTTCGACGAATTGCTTTACTACCATCATTACTCAGACTTTATTTATAAACTTTATTGCACACCACTACAGTAAACATTTGAACAGAGATTCATATACGGACACCAACATCAGGTATTACAATAAGCGGTCTTATCGCTCACGGCGATTTCTTCCAGATAACCTTTGAAAACTTTACCAGTCCTCTGCAGGACATGGGCGCCCAAAAGGAGATTTCGGCCTTCTACACCACGCTGGCCAGACGCTTTGCTTCAAGTTTTCCCTGTCTCTGCAGTGATTTTGTCCTGCGTAGTTTGTTTATTTCCCTATTCATTCTTGGTTTTACCATAGACAAACTTAACAAAGTGTCTGATATTTATGTCCTGTACATAGAGGGTTACATTCCGTGTATCTGTACTTTTCTATAACTTAAAAAAACAGTGAATAAATAATATTATAATAATTTTCGCGCTCCCATTCAAACATTACATGTAAGGCAGTGATCATAAACACAAGGCCACCCTTCAATTTCAAAGGTAGGTTGTTTAATATTGAATAGTGTATTATAAATGTCATTAATAATTAGTGGTTAGTGACATTTACTGCTATACTAGAAGACCCAGGGATTGACATCTATCATAGACAAGTGTGATGAGCACGATAATGTGATAATATGGACATTTTTATTTATTTGAAAGCTTGTAAAACTCTCTCTACTCAACCTGATATTTATGTTATCATTTACCTATGTATGAATTTATTTAGTAATATCCATTAAGGTACGTACGTTTATCTCAACAGTCTAATTATCATACGACGAGTATTATTGCATTTGGGAATAAATCACTGTGTGTGAGAAACGTCAAGTAAAACAATAAAATTTTGAAATATCAGTTCGCAAAGAGAAAGTATTAAAACATGACCTTTGAAAGGCATATTAAGTTTTGTAAAATATATGTATCTATAATTTAAACTGAAACTGAATATTGTACACTTTAATCTGAAACCAATTAAAAAGAAGTGAGCTGATTCGTAGCGAGGACACCCGAATAGCAGCGGAGATCGCCGAAGGCTCCCCGTACGTTACCGAATAGTGTCGAAGTTTGGCGGAAATAGCCGATCGTTCGCGGCCGCCAGCGAGGCCGCGGCCAGAGCGCGGGAAGCGCGTCACTCCAAGGTGAGTTCTTTTCCCGCCAAACTGCGTCACACTGACTTTGTATTGTGGTGATACTAATAATTAAAAAAACAACAATATTATACAATTTATTTGTTGTAATGTTCTTGAATTATAAGATTTCAGAGTAACGATAGTTTTGACAAGGTTACACGTGGTAGAACAACTTGTAAAAAGTTTGAACTTACAAACTTTGCAAGTAAATGTTTCATGATTAGTTTGACATATAAGTTAAATAAAAAATAAATATTATAAAAGTATTGAAATGAAGTAGCGACTAAGCCTTTCAGTAGAAATCAACTCATCAACGGGTATCAGACGCACTCATCGGTCAAACAAATAACGAACGCTTCTCAAACTTCCTGTTACATACTTCCGTCCCTTTTTATTAAATTACTCTCAAAGAAACTATAGTTTTATTAACTGTTAAAAGTAGTAGTAGCAATGACAAAACTCTCTTCCATCTGTCTGCGAAGGTTGCTTGTTTTCTTTAGTCACATCACCAGAAAAGAGAGAACAACTTCGAGCAACTCATGGTCATCGGAAAGGTTGACGGTAAAACACCAAGAGGACGTAGTCCATTAAGTGAACTGATCAGATCCGAACACCAATCTACACGTTGCTCTTCATTCGGCAAAGGAGAGTAACGTGGCGAACTCACAGTAATGGGATAACGACGCGAAGAGTTGGAGTGTCAAAGTCAAACATTTAGTGTTGGGGACTGTCACACAACGGCCAAGTTACTAGTCAAGTGTAAAATCGCTATTAAGGGCCTGTGAACGGTAGACTACGGTATTGTGTGTCTAAGAGATACCGTGGGAGAGCCCCGCCTCGGCATGCAAGGGCCGACACGGGTGGAGTGATACTACGGCCTCACAGAAAACCGCTGTTGCGCTGTGTTTCACTGAGTGAGTGAGGATACCGGGTGTCCATACCCCCAACCCCTTCCCCCATCCCGCTACCCATCCCTTAAAGGCCGGCAACGCACTTGTGACGCCTCTAGTGTTGCGGGTGTCTATGGGCGACGATAATCGCTTACCACGGACTGCACGTTTGCCCCCAATTCCGCTAAAAAAAATTAGTTCCTATTATAGAATATTTGCTATTTGCGTGGTAACAAAAAATCATTGAAATTATCTTAAATTGTTGACAGCGCAAGCGCTATTTCACACTGTTTTTTGTGAGGCCGTGGTATCACTCCGGTCGAGCCGGCTCATTCATGCCGAAACGTGGTTCTCCCACGGCAAAGAATAAATAAAAAGAACGAGCAAACCTCAAAACAATCGCTTAAATCTACAAGGTAACGGCCAGCACTACGTGCGCTTAGCTCATAGTTACACACAAAAGTCCCTTTTTACAAAATTATACCCAAAGATGGAGGGCAGAATGATGTCACATATAAATTAATGAATTAAAACCCCATTCATATTTAAACTAGATAAAGAATAAGTAAAACAAATGTTGTAGTCCACACACTGGTGGATCTCTTCTTGAAAAATATGTTTTTAGGGTTCCGTACCTCAGAAGAAAAAAACGGAACCCTTATAGGATTACTTTGTTGTCCGTATTTATACTATGTTGAACGAAACGCGTTAACACTGGGGCATGCAACCCGATCTTTCAGTTACCCGAATTAACCGGATAACGGGTCGATTTGAAAACCGAAAAACCCAGGTCTTTTACTCAAAAAAGGCTAAAGAGTGAGATGCTATAGGTATGGATAAAACTTACTAAAAATTAATACAAAGTACGACGTATCAATAATATAGGAAATCACTTTAAATTACCTCCAAACACTATTTGACCCAGAAATAATGTCCAAATTAACAGCGCACCGACCACTTAATGGCTCTCACATACAACCTCATGTCAATTGGCCGCCTGAAGTGCGACCTTTGCCGAGGTTCGCGGCGCGAAAAACTTTCGTCACGTTATTATTTGCAACTGAGTGTCACCAGATCTTCGCAAAATACCAAGATATTTTAAATGACTTTTTATTTAAAAAAACAACTCGCACATTAGGAATATAGATCCTGTATCGCGGTAGACTTTAAAAACGTACATAAAACGGATGCATAGACCACCATTGTGCAAGTTTGTCCTAATTTTTTATTCATTTATTTGGCAGGCATCATGGATCCCAATTTAGTTGACTGGCAACTATTATCTTTGAGATAGCAATATTGAGGTAGGAGTGTAGGAGGCGGTATTTCTCAGATTGGATAAAAATTTATAGGTAAGCAACGAATAATTGATTAATCTTTTTAATTTTAAACTGGGTTTATTAAGAATTTTTGTTTTGAAATTGTTGGCAAAATGCAAGCATTCAATACGTCAGTTTATATGGATGTAGCATTGTACGATTATTTTTCTTTAAAGAATAGACAACTACCGTATTAGGAATATATCCTGTGTCACGGGAGACTTACAAAAACTTAAGAAATGAGCACAAGGAACACCCAGACTTAAAAAACAATTTGTGTATCAAACAAAGTGTCGTTCAGGCGGGATTTGAACACTTGGCGCATTATGAGTATAAAGCGGTGTGGCGACCGATTAAACCAATAACGCCATAAGGATAAAATGCGTGAGTGTATGTATGTAACACTGTATAATAGTGCTTACATATTTAAGCTGCAGTGAGAGATAGATTACAAAACTAGCTAGTTGGCGAATGTAAGGTATATCTTAACCGCAGCGCAGCGGCACGCAGAGATCTGCCGCATTTCTCCTTCTCACGGTGAGCTGCGCGGGCGCACAATCCACGACCATTTCGTAATATTCAGTATTCAATTTAAATAGTGCCATTTCTGTTAAATACTTACATTTCTAGAACATCTTTTAAATATATTTTTTCTTCGTCGTAGTCCCGGACAATATTTCGATTGCACGATTGATCTAGTGGTTACAGCGGTTGCCCCGCCGCATTCTATTGCGCCAAGTGTTAAGGGTTCGAATATCACATGGGACAACACTTTCACAATCCACTAATTGTTGTTCTGAGTCTGGGTGATCTTTGTGTCCGTTTGAGGTGTATGTTTTTTAAAGTCATCCGCGACAGGATATGTTTTACTAAAGCGGGAATTGTCTTTTAAAGTAATAAAGTAAAAGTAAATTAATATGATTTCAAATATCGTCCAAATTTATGAAATTCAACTAATTATAAAAAAATTGATTCCTGTTACACTTTTAATCGACTTTAGAAAAGTGGCCTTCCATTTGGATGTGCCTGATATTTTTAGTGTTTTTTCTTTTACTTATAAACCGATTAGAAAATTATCTAATAAAGGGTGTTTTTTTAAGCCCGATAGAACTTGAAATTGTAAAAAATAACACAAAAAATTAAATTGTAATCAAAATTTTTTTTTATTCGAAAGATCAATACGTGACATTAACATTTGAAAATGATTTCGGGCATATGGGCACCGCGGCTGTTCTTGACGAAGTGCATTCTGGACGTCCAATTTTGGGCCACTTTTTCGAGCACTGCTGGCCGTATGTCACGAATAACACGAACAATGCTGGCCTCCAAGGCGTCAATTGTTGCTGGTTTATCAGCATAAACCAGTGACTTCACGTAGCCCCACAGGAAATAATCGAGAGGTGTCAAATCGCACGACCTTGGAGGCCAATTGACAGGTCCATTTCTCGAAATCAACTTATCGCCAAATTTTGATTTCAATAAGTCGATGGTTGCGTTCGCCGTATGGCACGTAGCGCCATCCTGTTGAAACCACATCTCCTCCGGATCAATGTCATCCATATTTTCAAACAAAAAATCATTGATCATGGTGCGGTAACGATCTCCATTGATCGTAACGCGAGCTCCGGCCTCATTTTTGAAGAAATAAGGTCCGATGATGCCACCAGCGTGAAAACCGCACCATACGGTGCATTTTTCTGGATGTAATGGAGTCTGTAGGGTCTGTTGTGGATTGGTCTCACTCCATATGCGGCAATTTTGCTTATTAACAAACCCGTTAAGCCAAAAATGCGCCTCATCGCTGAACACAATTTTGCGATAAAACAACGGGTCAGTTGCCAACTGCTCTAGAGCCCAATCGGCGAAAGAACGACGCATATAATGGTCTCGTGGCTTCAATTCCTGCACCAGCTGGATCTTATACGGGTGTAGGCCGAGATCTTTGCGCAAAATTTTCCACGTAGTGGACGGACAGAGCCCCAATTCCTGCGACCGACGACGAATCGATAAATTTGGATCTTCTTCCACACTTTCGTTTACAGCGGCGATATTGTCTTCAGTACGCACATTCCTTCGACGTGCTGGTGTTATTGCATCCTCTAGAGAGTATGTGGTACGAAATCTATCCACAGTTCGACGAATGGCTTGTTCAGATGGACGATTATGTACGCCATACAAATGACGAAGTCGTCTATAAGTTGCGCGAATCGACGACTGATTTTCAAAGTAAATTTGGATAATTTCGTAGCGTTGTTCAAGCGTGAGTCTATTCATGATGATTTGTCAGAGTATACTGAAACAAATAAAAAACAAAGTTTCATCAAAATTTAATTTTTTGTGTTACTTTTTATAATTTAAAGTTCTATCTAGCTTAAAAAAACACCCCTTACTAGCTGAGCCACGCAACCTCGTTTATGTCTCCTATTGCCCGTAGCGTAATAACTTTCCCCCTTTATTGAAACATTCTTCATTAGTGCTCCGCTCCTATTGATCTTAGCGTGATGATATATAGCCTATAGCCTCCCTAGATACATGGGCTATTTAACACTGAAAGAATTTTTCAAATCGGACCAGTACTTTTTGAGATAGTAGCGCGTACAATTAAACAAACTCTTCAGCTTTATATATTAGTATAGATTTGAGAAGTTGCTGATTTGGTCCTATTCCTCAAATTTAATTCCTTTTCTAGTAATCATAGGAGAAATAATACCACTCTTCATTGGAAGAACTATAAATAATGATTTCAGTTGGAACACTTTTTAAAAGCTTAATTTATTCGTCCACTATTGTTATTACCTAACATGTACCTTAAGGAAAAACTTTAATATTATTGACTCAACTGACTCATCGAACCTGATACGATTTACAAAAACACTATATTAACTTATTTATGAATTTTGAAAATAGTTGTTTTAAACAACTCCAAAAATCTTCATCATCCATGAATTTATGTAAATAACATCTTATAACAATGCAATGTCTATCCACGCTTTCCTTGCATCTAGAATCTAGCAACTTTCACTCGCTACCCCCTCCGCCCCCTGGTAGGTCTGCTCGTGACGTAACAGCTGCAAGCCCAGCTGTTTGCCTACGATCTCAATAAGGCCGACAATGAAACAAAAACCATGTTTTATGGTAATTTGAAGTAAACACTGTGTTGTCTATGAAAGGTGGTTTTTTTCTTATCGCCTATGGTGTGCAGTTGGAGATGGTTATGTAATACTGGTATATGATCTGTGACCGCAGCGTATGCATTTTGCTAGAAACATTAGGCACTTAAAAGGTGCTAGTAAATTACACCTGATAATGTATACTAATATTATAAATGTTTGTTTGAACGCGCTAATCTCAGGAACCACTGGTCCGATTTGAAAAATTCTTTTAGTGTGGGATAGTCCATTTATCGAGAAAGGCTATAGGCTATATATCATCACGCTAAGACCAGTAGGAACTGAGCACGAATGAAGAATGTTTCAAAAACGGGGGAAAATTACAACACTATGGGCACTAGAGGACGCACACGAGTTTGCGTGGGTCAGCTAGCGAATAAATATACATCGGAGCGCAGTAGTAGCGTATGCGACTGTTGTGCTGACGTCCCGGGCTCGATTCCCGGGAGTAGACCAAATGTTAACCTGAAAATATTTTTTTCGGAGTTTGAGTATTTTCTATGCAAAATATGTATTTGTTAACAAAGAAAGTAAGCATTCTATCATTCAATCTAGTTGACCAAGTATAAGTAATGCCTAGTTTGAAGCTAGCTTTGTACATCAATAATCCAAAATATTTATTATAAAGATGAAGAGTTTATTTATTTCTTTTTTTTAAAAGACTACTTCCGCACTAAGAATAAATCCTGTGTCACCGGGGACTTTACAAACATACATGAAACGGACACAAAGAACGCCCAGACTTAGAACAATAATTTGTCGATTACACAAAGTGTTGTTCCATGTAGAATTTGAACCCACAACACTTGGCGAAATATGCCGCTTAAACCACTAGGCCATACGAGCAGTCGATTTGGTTGGTTGGTTGAATGCGCTAATACCGTGAACTAGTTTGAATGATGAATATATGTTTGGATTGTATTGGATAGCCCATTTACCAAGGAAGAAGTTGAGCATCAATGAAAAATGTTGTAATACACGCATAGAACAGGGTTCCGTAGTCAGAATTCGTGGATGTGGAAGGCGCGGTTGGTGTTTATTAGTATCAATAATGTTTTTTTTTTTTTTTTTTTATTGTGTAGGGGGCAAACGAGCAGACGTATCACCGGATGGTAAGCGATTACCGCCGCCCATGGACACCCGCAACACCAGAGGCGTCACAAGTGCGTTGCCGGCCTTTTAGAAAGGAGTACGCTCTTTTCTTGAATTTTTACTTATAACAACAATAATAGTGCAGTAACGTGTATTACAAATTTCTAACGACTCTGCAATTAAAAAGTCCAAGTAAAACTGTCGTTAAAATTAAATTTAATTGTGTATAGTCTCATGAGTAATATCGATCTTGAGGAAATGTCCTTTGACATCCTTTAATCTTTTAACAGTCCATTGCTGGACATAAGCCTCTCTTTAGAAAGGAGGTGTTGGTTTACTTAACCACACCGATTTACAATGGACCCGCGGTAGTCCGACAAACGTTTTGCAGGGCAGTTTTGAACTATCGAATTTGTCGGGTTATGGAGTACTACCCCATATAGTACGGATATTTTTGCATACGAGTACCTTGTTATCCGACAAATTACAGATCCAATGACAAGATTTTATATGTTATACTCTGAAGTACAAATCTCTTCTCATGATTTTTTTAACATTACCTACGCGTCGAGCACAATTGTGGTAGTGCGTACAACGTGCTCAATCGTGCGTTATATACGATATTAGCGAAGACTGTCAAAAAATATTCAATTATAGTCATGTCGGATTACAAGCGGTGCCGGATTAACGCGGGTCCACTTTTTTTACTTGAGTAAGAAGGCCGGCGGCAACTGGATGCGTAAAGTCTCATATCGAGCTCTGTGGTGGGTTGAGGTAAGATACCTTGCTTTGGCCAAACGGATGAGATCGTTCAGAAACGGGCCTCCGTTTACCGAGTGTCTTCATTACAATCGAGATTCTTCTTAAGAACTGAACGAAAGTGTTCAGATACTGAAGTCCAACATGTTTGGACTTTGAACAAAAAAATATGTACAAATGCATAATTTGTATATAATAAGACTAAGTTGCTAAGAACATAAAAATTGTAGCGATAGAAAATTGGTAGCGTATGCAGTCTCTGTTCTTTAGGTCTAGGGTTTGAATTCGGGGTTGAACCAAATACTTATATGATCTGCAAATAACTTGACAAACCTTAAAACCGTTTAGTTTGTATATGAAATGTTAAACATTATTATTTCAATTACTACTTATAATGTATTCAAACACACAAGAAAATGTATATCCTTTACAGTCTACAATCCCCTCTTAAACGTTATCATTAGAAAATTGCAAGGAAAACAACTTTTTGTACAATAAGAACCATCGCATTAAAACCTAATCTGCATACACTTTTCATGATCTATGCTCAAAAACTAACAATCACACGCACACAAGCGCGCACTGTGACGGACGGACTGTGATTGACGTATGTGTGCGTGTGCGCAAGAGCAGACTTATGTAACACCAAGCGAGAGTGCATTCACTCTGCGACGACGTGGGGGGAGCACGAGGAGTGAGGAGTAACGGATAGCGGGGAGGAGGGGGGTGGGGTAGTGCGAGAGAAATGCATCGGTTGCAGCGCACGCGCACTCTGATATAATACGTGACGGATTATGTCGGAGATTTGCGAGACTAATAATACAAGCTGATTGCGATTCTGATATTTGTTTTAGTGCGATGTTGAAACTCGATGTTACTGTATTAGATCATTGGGGAGATTGGCCCCTAGGGCTCTTTTTGTGAATTGGTTTCGATCTATATTTTGTTGCGTAAGACACGATTGTCTATGTTCGATCGAGGGGATGGTAATATAGAGCTATTGAGAATATTATTTAAGATAGATAAAAAACCTTATCAATCTTTTACAGTGTATGCTTTCATCACAAAAGCGAAAGGTGCCCATATTTGAAACTTTCTGCCGCGAACAGCAAAACTGTGGAATGAGCTGTCGCCTGCAGTGTTCCCAGACCAATACGACCTTCAAACCTTCAAGAAAATAGCGTACTCCTTCCTAAAAGGCCGGCAACACACTTCTAACGCCTCTGGTGTTGCGGGTGTCCATGGGCAGCGATTATCGCTTACCATCAGGCGATATGTTTGCTCGTTTGGCCGCTATATACTCGTAATAAAATAAAATAAATAAATAAATATTTCAAGTTAGTTGCAGTAGCCCCAGTTCTGCTTTGATGAATCAGTCAGTTAGTTAGGACCAGTAATTTTATAAATTACTATCAAGGTAATTTTTCGTGAGTAACTTCATTTTGATAAGACACATTTTCTCTTACAAAAATTACCGATTGTGATAGCTAACGGGTAGCAGGGAAGGATCAAAACCGTACATTTTGTAGGGCATTTTTTTTCCAAAAAGTAATAATTTTAGTCAGTAGTTAGTAAAAATAACTTGTGAAATTGGTTCTGGGGATCCCGGACTATAAGTACATACATACATACATACATACATAGTGTTTAGATGTCCGGAATATTTATTATTATTATTATACATTCACGTCTATATCCCCAAGTCAAGTCAAGTTCAAGACCCACACGTTTATAAGCTTTTGTTTGATTGTATAATTGTTATTGCTATTGCCGTTAACCAGACACGTGTTTTCAAATATATATATATTTATATACATACCTACTTTCATTATTAGCCTATAGTAGTTCACTACTGGACATATACTTCTTTGCACGCCAGTTTAGTTGAAATTGGGATTCTTGTTTTCAACTCTTGCAAAGAATCTTGCGCAAATAAATGATTTGTACGGCGTGTTTCTATAAAACAAATATGGCGTTAATATCTGCAGTTACCCCCGAGTAGGATACAGTAAGTCATTATGCTATAGAAATAACAGAAATAAACTAGTCTAGGGCCCGTATTATAGAAGGCGTCTCAGTCGTGAAACAAGTTTTAAAACTAGATTCAAGAAGAGATTGTATTATAGAACGTCTCTTGAGTCAAGATTCACTGATCTTTGATCAAGTGAGTAAAGATCAATGCTTAGCTTATTTAAGAATGACGCTTATGTCAAAATCGTCTCTCAAGAAGAGATTTTGACAGATGTGATCTCCGTTCAACTGAGACAAGCTCAATCTAGTCTCAAGTGGTAATTTCTAATGCCTAATAAGGGAAATTAACGTATTTTATGATGATTTTTCAGAATAACAACGAAATATTTATTTTACTTTACTTTATTTACGATAGAATTGCTTATTATACACATTTCAATACACTTTAATTAACACTAATTGATATTCAATTCACTTAAAATACACATTCAACTATTTATTTCAAGTAATATCCTTCAAGCAATAGTAATAACCTTTTGGTTTCTGACAAAAATATTACAATTTTTTTTTTCAGTTTGATAATTCGACATTGATAAGTATTGAAAACAATTTGAACGTTCCGTTATAGGTAGTAGGTATCTAGTCAGTTTTCTTTTAATATTTAAAGTATTTAATTTAGGGCGAACTGCTTCTTATTATTATATTTAAATTGATACACTAGCCAATAGTGTATTATATATAAACTAATAACCAATAATATATAAATTATTCTTGTTAGATATGATGTCTTTAATATAATTAACTGCGTAACACAGAACAATAGTTTCGACAATGCAGAAACGTAACTGAGAACAGACTTGTGAGTTGAGATTAGATATTGAAACTAGTTTCAACTGAGTAGAATTCAAAACGCCTTCTATAATAAGAGCGACGCTTGAGATTCGATCATAACTTGAAACTCGATTCAGCTGATCGGAGATCAAACGATACTTGAGACGCCTTCTATAATACGGGCCTAAAACTGTACTGAAAATATTGTGTATGTTTTTTAACTAACTACATTATTTTTTTATATATTTATTTTTTACATTCGACACCAATGAATCCAGCTCACTTGGATTCGCTAAGATTAATAATAAAATATTAACGATAAAGTATAATAAAGTTATTTTGATAACTATGTAATTTAAGTTATAATTACAAAGATATCAGAGGCTAAATATACCATCAATCCATACTAATAATATACAGGACAATGCCGGCTTTTGTATAAATACCGTCCCCACCCTTCAAGAGGATTTTATCAGGATATTTTTTTTGATTTTTTAGATACATTATTAGCTTTTTGGCTCTTCAGTAACAAAGAAACGGGATGATTTAATTAGCCATTTTCGGGCAACTACTAGGGAAGCTATCTAATACCTTTAAAAGACCTCCAGAAAACGACTACAAAGATTTTCACAAAATTTTGTATGCACAGGGTTTCGGGGGGCGGTAAATGATCGATCTGGCTAAGATTCATTTTTAGAAAATTCACCAAAAGATGCTCTTACATAATGCCTTAAAACAGAAAGCGAATATCACACATCAGTGCCCCATTTCGATCATTTATTGTGGCGAAACGAACTTGAAAAGTTCAATCGCAAAAAATCTAATAGTCTGATAAATAAGCAAGAGTCGGTGAGCCGCAAGAAAGTAAAGGGTTTTGCGTCAGCGCGCAGTTCACTTCGTTTTACCAAGATCAAAGCTGGGATAAAAAGATGTCTTAACTAAACTATCAACTCGGTACTCACTGCAATCCGCCTCCTGTTATAATGACATCGCAGCTTTACGTGGATTTATTTTCACTGAAATTATTCAAGGATTTCAACTACATTGGCCCGATAAGTCACTGTTTTAAATTCGATGTATTGACAGCTCAGCTGAAATGTGGCATAATGCAGTATATTTTAGTCAGACTCACATCGTATTTACTGGAATCAAACCTACACTAACTGAAGAGTTTGTTTGTTTGAACGCACTTATCGTTTGAACAACTGGCTCGAATTGGAAATTTCGTATAGTCTGTGGTGACTTCCACATATAATACAACAATAACCTACTACAGCGCCATCAACCGAAGATATACTGAACTACGAAGTAACGCACTACACGGAGTAACTACCAATCCTGAATCGCGCGATAGAAGTTCTCGCGCCGATTATCATAAATACAACATCCCAACATCAACTGTTGGGCAGTGGCTCGCTAGGCATTATCACCTCACCATGCAAGAATGCAGCATGGTGACGCACACTATGGCAGCTATTGAGATGCTTCTGCATCTTTGGGCCTCCGGTCTCGCACTCACCAACAAAACACGACAGCACGAACGCTGCCATTTTAGGTTGGTCTTCTGGTGAGAGAGTAGTACCGCCCGGTCGAGCCAGCCCGGTTAAGGTAATATATAACCTATAGCCTTCCTCGATAAATGGACTTTATAAAACTGAAAGAATTTTTCAAATCGGACCAACGGCGCCTGAGATTAGCGCATTCAAACAAGCAAACAAACTCTTCAGCTTTATATATTGGTATAGATGAAACTAGTTCGTCAACTCTTATAGAAATACTATCAATCTCTAACCCATACTTATATATTTTTATATATTTATAAATGCTAAAGTAACTCAGTCTGTTTATCTGTCTGTCACGCTTTCACGACCAAATCACTGCACCGATTTCAATTAAATTTGGCATGGAGATACTTTGATTCCCGAGGACGAACATAGACTACTCTTTGCAGCGATAACACGCGGGCGGAGCCGCGCGCAGAAACTAGTATTATATTCATTTAAAACTTAACTACTTAGCTACTGTAGATTGTGTAATGTGATGTACATATGTAAAGCGTGTGTATCGTCGTGACATCATGCAACGTTCGGTTTCTATCCACTCTTGATTGCGATTGCATGTGCAGTCGATGATGGCTGATCATTTTATTACCCTCTGAAGAATGCAAGAGAAAACGATTGAACACCTAGGTATACGCCTCAAAGTGAGATCTATAGAGCAGTCTTTACTTTAGAAACTAGTAAGTAAGTTATTACTATTTTTGTTATAAATCTAATCAAGCCAAGATTATCATTTTCTTTGAGTTTGTGGAGGAACAGGTGTAATAACACAAAGGGAGGATCCTCCGACCAGGCGAGGTGATCATGTTGTTGATGATGCTTGGTTCCTGTTTGTGGTAGAGTCATGTCTAAACCCTACCCGCCAAATGGACTTGTAGGGGAACGGGTGACATGTCCCACCAACACAATGGAAGGATCCTCCGACCAGGCAAGGTGATAATGCCTAGCGAGCCACTGCCCTACAGTTGATGTTGAGATGTTGTATATAGGATAATCGGCGCGAGAACTTCTATTGCGCGATTCAAGATTGGTAGTTTCTTCGTATTGTGCGTTACTCTGTAGTTCAGTGTATCTGCGGTAGATGGCGCTGTAGTAGGTTATTGTTGTGTTATATGTGGAAGTCGCCACAAGTTCATTTCAACCAAGAGCTGTCCACAGCTGACCATAGATCTCCCACGAGGAGTGCCAACTATCCCTGTCTTGGGCAGTCCGCATCCATCCGCTGCCAGCCACTTTCTTTAATTCGTCAGTCCAGCGTGTCGCATTTCCGCCCACGGACTGCAACCATATCTCTTTGAGTAATAATCTTAACATTATTATGCGAACAGATAACAGAACTATCATTATTAAATAAAAATAAATTAAATTAATTTAGAGACAAATATGTCAGCAGTATAAAAGAAATAAATTGGATTCTTTAATCACTCCATAAAATCGGCCAGGGTTGCCACCGTATTAATATTATGGAGCTAACTAGGGTTGCCACTGTGAGATATCAGTATGTAGCCCTGAGCGCAGTTTCCACATGAAAGCCACGCCGAGGCCGGTCGCCGGCCGCGCTTGAAGCTTCCGCGAAATACAGCGTGTGACAATTTATGATTGCATTTTTTGCGTGCCAATACGTCTTTAGTACAACATACTGTACATACGTTTACTAACACATGTATCTAAGTTTATTAAAGATCTATAATTTAATGTGCATTTGTATTTTATTTATTTTTATAGTTTTGCGTGATAAAATAAAATCATACATACTTGTTTCTTTTTAAATTATTATTTAGGAAAAGACGTAATGTTATTTTAGTAGGTGACATCAATATTAGTATTTTAGGTTAAGTTTTATAAATGTTGTTTATACTTACCTATTAAAACAGTAACTAAACTGCATAGTATATAGATAAAGATTTAAATAACTTTTTTGGACAATAAAATTTGATTTTGACCGTTAGTAAAATTTGTGCTATTAAGATAATTTCAAATAAAGACATTTGAACACGCCACCAGTGGCTAAATAGACGGTCTCTTAAGTTTACAGTGTAAAACACACGTAAATGTACTCTATTTATGTGAAATAAATCATTTTATAATAAATACTCCGTGGGAGAGCCACGCTTCGGCATGAATGGGATACCACGGCCTCACAGAAAACCGGTGTGAAATAGGGCTTGCGCTGTGTTTCACCGAGTGAGTGAGGATACCGGAGGCCCATATCCCAAACCCTCCCCCCATTCCCTCTCCCCATCCCCCATAGGTCGGCAACGCACTTGTGACGCTTATGGTGTTGCGGGCGGCGGTAATCGCTTAATATCAGGTGATGCGTGTGCTCGTTTGCCCTCGATTCAATAAAAAAAAAATGTATATTATTTCATTACAAAAGGTAACTAAAAAAAATCTTAAAAAAACACGTGTTATGTCTATCCTCTTTTTTCTAAGATTTATCTCTTGCACAACTAAGCTATATTACTTTCTATAAGACTATCAACTATTAAACGATATTAAGTAACCAGTGCCATAATAATGAACATTGACTTCACGGTTGGTCTAGTGGTTTAAGCGGTCGCCACACCGCTTCCTACTGCGCTAAAAGTTGTGGATTCAAATCCCACACGAATGACTACGAATTCAAAAACACAACAACAATTAGAAGTAACAAATAAGAATACCTAGTAAGAAAATATATAGCATATATAAGTACAGCTTAAACGAAAGCTTTCAGATATCAAACTACTATATAATATCAGCCTGTATACGAGTGTATCACGTGCATGTGTGCGTCTGCGTAATTCTAAGCACACAAACACACGCTCACTTTCACTAGATGAACTATTCACAGGCTGCGATCACAATGACAGTAGACAGCACGTCTTTGTTTTTAGTTTCGTTTTGTAATATTTTTCTCATTGTGTATATTAAATCATACATATATGTATATTTAAAATATGTAAGTGTATGTTAATGTGAAATTATGAAAATGTAAAATGTGTATATAATATGTATTCATTACGAAAGGCATTTTTGTTTTTTATTTTTAATTTCTGAAAGGTTGATTGAAATGTTTGTGTAGATTCGTCATCAAGTGAAATATTGTCAATAAGTGTGGAATCACATATGTAACTTGAATCGTCAATTGACCCTTTGGCTTTACAGATGTGGCTCCATGAATTCGTTTTTTTTTTTTTTTTCTTTCAGTACTTTTTCCCATCCCGAGGTTGCCTGGAAGAAATTGCTTTTTAGCGATAAGGCCGCCATTTGTACATGGTCAGTCAATTGATGCATTATTTTTATGTAAACTGTTTAATCTAGTGTACAATAAAGATTATTCTATTCTATTCTCCACTCTGTTTTTCTGCTGCTTTCTATCGTTTTTATTACGGAAATGCTCCCAAGAATTATTGGGACAGTGATGAAACTTTTGGCGACTTTCGGACACGAAGATACCAACCCACTGACTAACATTTTTTTCTGCATCGCGCAATTGAAGTTCTCGTACAGATTATACAAACAAACCAATACAACTTCCCAAGATCTAATTTCTGGACGTGGTCCGTCTTATATCTGTCAAATTATATCAAAAATGCGTCATGCAATGATTCTACAGCCAATTTTCTGACATGGTAGCTTCTTATGTTTCCTAAATCTACTGGAGTTCTCTGTGACTTCCTTTTTTGAGTATATTACAATTCCTGCAATAGACTCATTTTTGACAGAAGTCTGTTTAAGTCTGACTTATCATTTTACCCTCGACACTAGTGAGTCGATGTCCAGTGTGGGCTTTTACACTACGTTAAATAGAACTAATTGGCTCTTCTGTTGAGCTTATTCTTGCTCTCCCTGTCTCCTAAACAACTGACTGTATCGATGGCGTACTAGTTTAAGCAGAAGCGTCTCGAGACACTAAAGTGCCCGTGTGTAATCATTACTCTTGCGACCTTTAGTATGCGTAGCGAGCTTCCATAAGCACGCAGTTTCATTCAAAGTGCCGCGGCGCCCCTTACACTGTCTCGTCCGTCTGCACCGCACACCCTGTACTAGACGTGAAGACATCCCCAAGTTTAAATGGTCACTAAATTTTGTGTGATCCACACGGTCCTGCATCTGGACATTCTTTTTGCCCGTTTCATTATTGTATGGAAAATTCCTCAGAACACAGTATGTATTACTACTGCAGAAGTTCTCTTATTTTTAACCGACTGCGAAAAAGGTGGAGGTTCTCAATTCTATTGTACTTTTTTTGTATATTTGTTACCTCAGAACTTTCGACTGGGTGAACCAATTTTGATGATTATTTTTATTTGAAAGCTATTTAAAAGAAGTGATCCATTACAATTTGGTCCAGTTCTTGAAGTCGGTTATTTTGTTCAAATTAACCAAAAAGTAAATCTTATTTTAACAGACATACCTACGCCATTTACAATTCTCGACGGTTCTGGCACAATATGTTCAAACATAATCATATTTCGCACTACTTTAATATAACCGATAATGTAGTCCATTGAACCTCATTACCATATGCCACAAAAAGCATTATAACGGTACACTCAATGTATGATGTCCTTGTGTCAGTTCTTAAATTCATTGTTTCACTGCATAAGCAAACTATTTGCACAGACATCCTGCCTTCAATAATTTGTGGACGATTTTACTGCAAATAAGTGTGTTCAGGTGTTTTGAAACTACGGCGCAAAAAACAAAAGGATCTTCATATGTACCTGGAGTGTAATAGCTCCTAAAAGGGTGGGAATCAACCATATTATGGTCTGTTGAAAAACTAACTGAGTGAGATTCTTATCTATAAATTAAGAAATTATTTTCAAACTATCGAAAACCATCTCATTTTTTCATAATGAAAATGAGGGGCGTTATAAGCTTACAGTATCTGTCTGTCGAACAGATCGTGATATCATAGCTCTTCAACGGAGAAGACCGATTTTTTTTTATTATAAGGTGGAAAACGTGCAGACGTATCGCCTCATGGTAAGCGATTACCGCCGCCCATGGACACCCGCAACACCAGAGGCGTCACAAGTGCGTTGCCGGCCTTTAGGGGAAGGGGAGGGGGAGCTGACCCACGCAACCTCGTTTGCGTCTTCTATTGCCCGTAGCGTGAAAATTTTCCCCCGTTTTTGAAACATTCTTCATTGGTGCCCCGCTTCCATTAGCATAAGCGTGATGATATATAGACTATAGCTTTCCTCGATAAATGGACAATCCAACACTGAAATAATTTTTCAAATCCAAACCAGTGGTTCCTGAGATTAGCGCGTTCAAACAAACAAACAATTTCTTCAGCTTTATAAAATTAGTATAGATTAGTATTTTTTAACAAAATTAATATTAATTCGAACATCAGCTGCCATTGTGCACTCGGTCTGCTGCAGCATTAGAAAGGTTGATTACTGTGTGTATTTGTTTGCACGGTGCGTCTGTGTGCGTGTAGTGCATTGCTTAGATTATATCATAGTGTTTTATCGAAATCGCAGTTTTGCATCTTATATCTATATTATTTATTCGAAACATGCTTAAGAGACAATTTGACATAGTTTTTAAATACAATTTAGGCGTTTTTTTATTTAATATCCTTAACGCACTCTAAACGAAAAGTTTAAAAGTTAGGCATAATTTTTGTACAATGCAACTCTCGCATTAGGAATAAATCCTATGTCGCAAGGGACCTGACAAACATACATGAAACGGACATAATGAACATATAAACTAAACAACAATTTGTGGATCACTAACTGTTATCCATTGTGGGGTGTGAATCCAAAACACTTAGCGCAGTAGAAAACGGGGTGGCGACCGCTTAAGCCACTACACCGTCCGTACAGTCAATAGTGATGGACCAAATCAACTTTGTTCAAAGCGGTAAATATAGGAAAGAAACAGGAACAGGAACATATATAATACAAAAAAAATCTCGAAATAACGTTGAAATGAAAAAAAACTGTAATAAATAAGTGTATTATTATTACTATTTGCTGTATTATATATACAGCAAATTGTAACAAAATATCGATTCAACCTTCGACCACAATAAATAAATAAATAATAAATAAATAAATATTACGGCAAATTTAAGGCACAACGCTGTCTAGTCCCAAGCTAAGCAGAGCTCGTGTCATGGGTACTAGACAACTGATATAAATACATATGATACTTTTTTTTTGTACTTAGAAAACACCAATAAGTAATAACAATACCATTTAAGTAATCACATTACCTGCCTCGGTGGTGCAGTGGTAGCGTATGCGATTTCTGTGCTTGAAAGGTTTCTGGGTTCGATTCCCGGTTTATAATATATTTGTAAAATGTACAAATATTTGTTTCGGAGTTTGGTTGTATTCTTATGTATACACGTATGTATTTAGAAAAAAAATTGTATTTATATCAGTTGTCTAATACCCATAATAGTTAGTTCGGGACTAGGTGACGTATGTGAGATATCCGAAATATTTATTATTTGTTAGTATTATTACAATTACCTTTGAATTTTCAATACTTTATTGCGAAAAATATCGGTTATGACTTTTGTGAGATTGAGAATAAAGTTTTGAACGAATTTTTCTTATGAGAATGGCTATAGTGACTTATCGGTTTGTTAATCCCCAAAGTATGCCTACATCATAAAACTATTCGTGAAGTGTCAGATTAGGGGGAAAATTTGTTTATCACACACAGTTTTCTCCCATGCGGGATAGGGGACTGCTTATACCACTAGGACAAAGGCGCAGTCATTTTAGAGACGTCATATTATCGTATGTAATATAATGTATACATACACACATATATGTACATGATATTTATTTACAATAAGTGTTAATTTCACATTTTTTTAACGATTGTACGGCGGTGATGCAGTTCGCATCACCGCCGTTGGCTGGTAGAGGATGCCTTAGACATTAAATTCTCCCCATAAATGCATAAAAAGTTAAAAGTTGATTCAATTTCATCTGCAAGGATTCCCTGGTAAGCATAAAAATGTTTCTTGATTGACCACTGTACCTAATTTGGACAAGATATAGGCAGATTTTTATATAAGTCAACCTTTAGATTACGTTTCCAATATAATTATGTAAGTTCATATCAACCAATCGCCGTCCACTACTGAACGAAGATATCTCCCAAGGAGCGTCAACTGTCCGGGGTCTGAGGCAGTCCGCACCCATCCTCTGCCAGTCACTTTCCTCAAATTGTCGTATGTACCTAAAGATTAATAACTATTTTTTTTAAATGTATGTTTATTTGTTATGCACGCTCTGTAGCCTAAACGGCTTTATAAATTTCGGCGTTTGTAAGGTTGTTAGAATCGTCTTAATTGTGCGTGATACTTGAATAATTGAAGTGGTGGTTTATTAGCGCCAAATTATATGTTCAAGATTTTTTTTAGTCCATCAGGTGGGTGCCAAGAAAAAGAGTTTCATTGATGTTTTATAATAAAATAAACGTAACTTATGAATTGAAATATGATTGGCAGTGATTGGTGTTGGTATGGAGAAGATAAATTAAAATGAATAGAATTAAATTAGTTTCCGAAATTCATAAAGCCGTTTAGCCTATAGAGAGTGCATTACCTAAGTATAAGATTTTCGATTGTTACTAAAATGTTTTTTTCAGATTACATTACATTAATTAATCAATTTAATATTTCTTTTTTATTGTATAGGGGCAAACGAGCAGACGTATCGCCTGATGGTAAGCGATTACTGCCGCCCATGGACACTTGCAACACCAGAGGCGTTACAAGTGGGTTGCCGGCCTTTTAGGAAGGCGTACGCTTCTAATGTTTTACTATGTGACAATTTTATTGCACTTAATTATTGGAAAAGTTGCAAAATCATTATGTGAGCGCATGCAAAGCTGATACAACTTTCTACTACAAACTCTTGTCTCCAAGATAGGTATACTGCGAACGTACAGACGAATAGTAAAGATAAAATACACTTTATTTGTTATTTATTACACAAACAAGACTTTAGAAAACTAGATTCCGACTACGTAAAAATGTTGGACTAAATTTATATGCCGTGGAAGAGTCACGCTTCGGCATGCATGGGCCGGCTCGACCGGAGTGATACCACGACCTCTCAGAAAACCGGTGTGAAATATAAAAAAAGTATCACCCAGGCCATGATTACAATTCTATTGACAACTCATTTATTAAAATCGGTTCAGAAGACATAAGTAATAAGTAACTGTTCGACGCTCTCGACCGGTTGCAGCGGCGAGCCATCCGCATTGTCGGCAGTCCCCAGACCACCGAGTCCCTTGAACCTCTGCAATTGCGTAGAGATATCGCCTCTATGGTAGTCCTCTATCGCCTTTATCATGGAGAGTATTCTGAAGAGCTGTTCCAACTTGTCCCCCCTTCTCCCTTCCTCTACAGGACAACACGTGCCGGTCTTGGAAGACACCGTTTCAGAGTGGTAGACATACGCTCTCGTACTCACCGCGTACGTGTATCCCTACGACTATGAACCCGGGTCCTTTAAGCGGAGCGTGAAGAAGCATCTCACTAGGCCGCCATAGTGTGGGTCACCATGCTGGATTGTCCCTATTAGCATTGAGGATGGTGACCACCACTCCTGGATTCTGCTCGGGCTTTCCATCAGGCAGAGCAGAGTCATTTTGGCAGTTAAGACATAAAAAAAAAAAACTACCAAAACTGTAACCCTTTTTTTGCCTTCGTCGAAGTCGGTGAAAAGAGTGGCCGGTTATTGTTGAGTGCAGTCTCTTCCAGGCTATCTTAGGATGAATCGAAATGTTTTGGAGTGACAAAAGTTGCTCTAAGAATACATAGATCTGAAAAACTCGATAAGCTGAATCTCACGGTAGAGCTTGCAGACACGAAAGTAGCAAACTAAGATTTGATTATAGGACTTCGAGAAGGAGATTGTCAAGTCAAGCTTTATTTAAGTAGAGCTTTATTAATTATTTTTTTATAGAACAGCTCATGCTTCTCAAGTGTTATTATTAATTGTTAGTTATAATTTATCTTCTCTTTATTACATAACTCGAGAGATCATAAAATGATCATCATAGTCATTAGCTTCTTATCGTCATCAGCATCTCCGAAATAACTAAAATTCATCTTCAAATATTTTAAATACTTAAAATGGTCGGATATGATTCCTGTATTGTTTTGCTTTCGGGTTGAACACATACTTAACATATTTATTTATATTCCCGAACAATGTAACTTGTTGCTACATAAATCAAAAGCAAGCCAGAGGGGGGGCGTTCTAGCTCCATTTTCTATCGTGCGTGCACCACGCGGGCTAGAGGGGCAAGGAGGGTTGCGTTCGGCACAATGCGCCGGCGCAAAGACGTTCGTTGCTCCCGCACAGGTCATCGACTCTTTCACCGGCGCTCGCGCACGCGACCCGCCACTTTCGCGTCGCGATAACATTGCTAGACGGACTTTGTCGAATTGAAACGAGATCGTCATATACACTTTCGGTTTGTTAGACAGAGATGGGTAGAGATTAATAAATGACCGTACTAGGAGTGTAGAAAAATATGTTTAATTAATGAAAGTATTGCGTGCGGTTGCACGGGTATACTAACAAGCTTTTTTTTTTCAATTATCTAAGTTACATAATCACATATATCATATTATTTATAAATTCTCATTACCATCGCTTAGAAATGAATTAAATGTCGAGAAATTCTTTACGTTTCTTTTAGTAAAAGCTGCAAAACAGCTGAGTTCGAAACTATGTAAATGTATTGAATCGAGATTATAAACAAATTAATGTTTTCCTTTAGTTTGTTTTTTATTAGGCAGTAAGTAGTAGAGTAATTTTGTGAGATTGAACATAAAAAAAAATTCAAGTAATATCATTTGGTCTTGTCCGAAACAACTCCCAAAAAGGATCTTCAATGCGGTTGATTCAGAAAGCCGCAGCTTGCGTCCAAAGACAACGTGTATTGAATTCATTAAGTTAAAAAAAGAAAATATCGTGAGAACTATAATTTTAATATACACATATATACGAAAAAAGTTTACGCTAGGCTTTGGATGCCAAAAATGGAGATCAGTACATACCTACCTATGATTTTTGCACCCAGTTGTCCAATGCACAAATATTGGTAGGTACAATCATCTCAAAGAGTAGAACCCAAAAATAGTCATAGCAGAAGCAGTTCTGATATACGTAATTAGGAAAAAAGTCACCATAACTTATTATGATTGCAGACTGTGTAACAATGCAGCATGGTGACCCACACTATAGCAGTCTATTGAGATGATTCTGCATCGTTAGGAGGGTCCACACCAGACGATCCAAATTGGATCGGTGATCCCGCAATCCGCGATCAAAGACCGTGATGCGTGGAGCGTAGATCGTACTAGGCCGATCCAGTTTGTTGAAACTGCGATCTTAAACGACTGAATCACTGATCGCCTATGTATTGCTTGGAGCATACTCCAAGCGAACCGAACTCTTACTGGTGATGGAGTCACACGTACAGCGGCGACGTCGATTTGCTGTGGCAGCAGCAATATTTACTTTTCACAAAAAGAAAAAGACTGTTCTGGGTAAAAACAATGTGCAAAAAATCGCTTGGAATCTGGGCTTCAGCTTTACGCAGAGTCATTTCGCATTTCACGAGAAGTCTGACACCAAGGATTGTCTCTTAACTCTGTTGGTATAATTAACATCTTTCGGATACTATAAACATTTAAATTCTTCATAAATCGATATCAGACGGCGACTTTGCGCAATGTCCATGGTTTGGTGGATCGCGCGAACCACACACACCATCAACACAGCGCTCGCCACGCAACCGAGGCACCTTTGAGGCTGGCAAAAATTTGACAACGTACGGATCGGGCGCAGCAGGAAGCTCGCGCTCCAATACGTGAGCATGTATCGCACATTGTCCACATCGGCTGCACATTTGGATCGGAGCGCGATGGATCTTCTGGTGTGGATGGCACCTATTGAGCCTCCGGTCTCACGCACACAAACGGAACCCAACAGCACGAATGCTGTCATTTTAAGTTGGTCATCTGTTGTTAAATAATAAATATTTACTGAAGAGTCCGTAAATAGAAAAGCAGTAGTAGAGTCCCTAGAAGTTCAATTACATTCTCTAAGTAGCTTAACTTCAAAAAAGCTTTCAAAATTGGATTCTATTCTAATATCGAAAGAGTAACTATTAAATTACGTGTCTTATCACACTCAACCATCTATTTTTTTACTATTAATGAACCTTCCGTTCTAATAACTTCACAATAGATGTGTTTGTAGAATTTGAAATAAAAAAAATGATTAATTACTTACCGGACAGTATTTCTTTTGTTTCATAGGGCTCCTCGCAACGGTTAGGACTATGATTATGGGTTTAATAGTTCTGGCTCCGGATGTTATAAGTTCTGTAATTGCTTTTAAAGATCCTTCGTCGATTGAATTGGAGCTTCAGGAATGAGTGCTGTCTCTTTTATATATTATTACTTACGTTAGCTGCCAAAATGACTCTACTCTTCTTGTTGGACAGCATGAGTAGAATCCAAGAGTGGTGGTCACTGTCTGCGCCGCAGAAGGCCGGGGTCCGTGAACTGCTGTTATTAACACATCCGGACACCTACCAGCGCCTGGCCGCGCTGAAGCGGACACCGTCTGCTGGGAAATTCTCTATTTAGGCGTACGGCAAACGTGAAACGTTGCCTCCTCGAGTGTGGGCACTAGGGAGATCTTCTCCGATGACTGCAGTGATGGCACGACCATGGGCCGAGTCCTCACTGCAATCGCAGTGGTGGCAGGCGGGACTTAATTCCCTTATAGCGACCGAGTGCAAGTACTTCCCAAAGTAACCGCCCGGAAAGGACCTGCGTCAGTCGGAAGGAAAGGGTACCGTGCTGCCACCATGCCCACTCGAGGATGACCGGCTGGAAAGCCTCCACAGCGGCAATGCCAGCCTACAGCCGGGACGTTCGTCGGGTCGTCATGGCAACACTATTGTGGTCTAGTGAGACCTCGAGAGTAGAGCTTTTATCTTCTTTGGTATTTTATTTTCTTTTATTACTATATACTCTTGTAATCTTAAGTAATCCTTACTGCAATACAGTTAAAATAGTTTTTTGAACATGAACTTCAGAATAAATGTACGTTTTCTTCCCAGTAATTCGAAGATGCCAGTTCTGTACAACTTTTGTTACCTACTAGTTCCATACATTCCACTACTTGAAACAAATCAAATGTATACAGTTTTATATAACTATGTATTATGTTTTTATCTTTACAACTCATCTTAAACTGACAGTTAAAAACGCAACCATTATTAGCTGCCATCGTAGTCAGCGGCAAAATGGCGGTAGATATAAACGTTAAGGTTGTTTTACAGCAATTACGAGAATATGGCAATTTGTTTTGGGCTTTCGCTGTGCAGAAAATTCTTCTCAAAAGAATTGTATTCATATTTTTATGGTATATAGGGACAAAGGAGCGGTCGGTCTGCAGTCTTCTGATTTACTGGTAACTACCGCCGCCCAGAAATACATGGTACTCAAAAGTCACAAGCTCATTGCTTCCTGTTGAGTCCATCCCCTTGTTGAGCTATCCCCATTAGGAGGAGAGGAGATTTCCAGGTGGCTACGCAACATCATGCGGAACGCGCGTGAACACCGGCGGGGGTCATCTGTAAGCTGTAGCCGTAGCTCGAGGTGTAGGTACCTCGCGTCTGAGTTAGAGGAATTTCATTTCTAAGGTACATCAGATTGCCCGGCTACTAGGACCAGAAACTACGTGCTGTTTTTAGGCGATTTTAGTCCGTTATAATCACTATAGGGGATATTCGGATATGGGCTTAACTAATTTAACTCACCCGCTGAAATAAAGAATTGCTTCTCAGATAGCCAGTGGGATTGACTTCTCCTTGGCTATAAAATAATTCATTTTATCTAGACACATATCATAATAATGAACTGGTGAACGGCTCTACCGATTTTATTAATGCCCTCAGTGTTGGATACCCTCTTTTATGAAATATCAAACCGAGCATTCACGAAAAATGGTGCAAAACCAGGCAAATTTATTCCATTTCAAAAGCGTAGAAGAAGTTGCGCGGGGCAAAGTTAGTATATTTTTTTTATGGAATATGGGGCAAACGGGCAGACGTATCGCTTGATGGTAAGCGACACAAATCTAACAACAAAACGACACCTCTGGTGTCACAAGTGCGTTGCTGGCCTTTGGGGGATGGGAGAAGAGGTTGGGGTATGGGCCTCCGGTATCCTCACTCACTCGGTGAAACACAGCTCAGGCGCTGTTTCATACCGGTTTTCTGTGAGGAAGATGTTGCTGACTGAGATGAAGTTGCGTGGGGCAAAGTTAGTATGAAATATATAACTGTAATTTCTAATTATATATTCCGTAATCTAACCTACCATCACCACAGTCCAGTCCTTAGGAGTCAACCGATGGACACAGTTTCCCAATATAAAGGAAGTTTTCGCCTACCATACGCCACGCTCACAAGGCCAGACGAGTTGGTAACAATTAAATAGAATGAAATGTGATTACTGCCACTACTCGTAGTAGAAGTCCAAAAACGTAAATATCTAACAGGTTCTCCAGCATAGCGCTGGCGACTTGTGCTATGAATACCAATGATTATCTTAGTAAAACTTACCTAGCACAATATTAACACGAACGTAGTAGTAAAAATGCAGCGATCGGCCGCGGCTATGCTTTCACCTGCGCGCGCGCAGAAAGTGACAGTGTGACGTGTTGATGACGTTACGGCTACAAGATTCGTTTATTAAACAGTCAAGTGAGTACCGCAACGAGATTTAAAGGAGTTTTATTACGTGCTATGAATAAATGTTGTCATATTTCCAGACGAAAATACATTTAGTTAGGTTGAAATATTTGAATTTGAAAATAAAAGAAAGTTTTTTTGTAATTTATGCACATTTTTTTATTGTGTATTGTAAAAGTCATTTGTTTTGCAACTATAGGTGAGCTGAACAAAAACGACTATGGAAAGTAACAATGATCCCATCTACTCTTGAAAATGTATGAATTATAATTGTTTACAAAAATAGACGCAAGCACATTTAGATTTTGACGATTTAAATATAAAAGAAACTGACAATATTTAGTTGGAATTTTTAACCGACTTCAAAAAAGGAGGAGGTTTTCGATTCGACTGTTTTTTGTTTATTTTGTTGTTAAAATTTGTGATTAAAATGAACATTAAGTGAACGGAGGAAAATGAAAGATGAAACACCTTCAAGAAAAGAGTGTGCTTCTTCCTAAAAGGCCGGCTGTAACGCTTCTGGAGTTGCGGGTGTCCATGGGTGGCGGTAATCGCTTACCATTAGGCGATACGTCTGCTTGTTTGCCCACTATATAATAGGCTTCGGCATTAATGGGCCGGCTCAACCGGAGTGATACCGCGGCCTCACAGAAAACCGGTGTGAAATAGCGCTTGCGTTGTGTTTCACCGAGTGAGTGAGGATACCGGAGGCCCATATCCCAACCCCTTCCCGTATTCCCCTCCCCATCCTCCAAAGGCTATGCACTTGTGACGCCTCTGGTGGTGCGGGTGTCTATGGGCGGCGGTAATCGCCTACCATCAGGCATCCTCGTTTGCGCTCCGTTTCCATAAAAAAAAATCAAATAAAAAATACAGCCGTTTATGCTGAAAGTTTTTGACGCTCTCAAGATAATCAAATCTTACAGAGTATTTTCCGTGAACTCAGAATCTTGAAATTTGATAGGATGCAACGTCGAAAAATTGTGGGCAGCATAAACATTTAGTTACATCATAAAATTATACTCGTACCTACAGGTTTGTACGGTTTCCTCGGTGGACGCGTACGACTCGCACTTGGCTGGTTTTTGTTATTAGTTTAAATTAAAATTAACCATTTCACATTTTATTACTTTTACGTTACGTTTTATTACGTTACGTTAATATTATAAATTCAAAAATTTGTTTTTTGAGGAAGGACATGAGCTACTCTTTAAGGCGATTACCAAGATAAACGCTGGCGGAGTCGCGGGCAAAGTCTAGTAATATAAAACATTTTAATTGTAGGTATTCAAGTTTAACTAGAGATCGATGGAAGAGAACGTGGGATCGATTTGTAGTGCAGAAAAAAACAGTTGTGTGATGAGCACGAATTTCTTTTTGTGCCGAAGTGTAACTAGTAACTATCGATATATCGATGCATTTATACGTTATACCTTTAGGCGGTCGTCACGCCGCTTTCTACTGCACTGAGTATTGTGGGTTCGAATCTTACATAGGACAACACTTTATGTGATCCACTTACTGTTGCTCTGAGTCTGGGTGTTCCTTGTGTTCGTTTCATGTATGTTGGTAAAGTCCCACGCGACACAGGATTTATTCTTTTTGTGGGAGTTGTCTTTTTTCAGAAAAATAATCAAGACATACTTTAAAAATTATAATAATTTGGATATATATAAGTATGTACATTATCAGTCTGGTTACCACACCACGGGTTCTGTCTAGTGTGAGGTTATTAATATTATCAATGCAGTTGGTTTGGTAAACAGTTCGTGACAACTACAATGTTGTATGAAGTCAATTAGCTATACTTAACAGAGAGAACATACATCTCTAGCTTCTGCACCCCTGGTGTATAATTAGTAATTACTTTTTATAACATCGCATTTTCTATATATATACATATATTGGTCTTCCCAAGTGACTCTACTCTATAGAATGTACTCTACCTACTTGATGGAATGCATGAGCAGAATCCAAGAATAGTCATCCCCATATTCATTATGAATTCACTGACTCACCAACGAAACACGACAGCACGAACGCTGTCATTTTAGGTAGGTCTTCTGTGAGAGGGACCTTAAGTGTAGACTAGGCCATAAGGGGGTTCCAGTGGTGTTCGAACCATTGTGGTGGTAGGATTACTCAGACAGATTTATATATTTGAACAGGTAGGACTACATCACCGTGTCTAAGGTTTCTTCCATGTATTTTCCTCTTTTCTTGTCCTTTGTACCCCTCAACTTCACTGCACAGAAGCTGAATAAAACATCGAAAATTGTCGTGGCTGTAACAGTATATTTAGCGGACGAAATTCAGGAGTGCTTAGTTGTTCACCCATTGATATTAAAAAAGTTATTCAGTACTAATAAATAGAACAATAATGCGAACATCACAATCAAACGCCATGGTGTGGGTCACCATGCTGCATTCTTGCATTGTCTGCATTAGCAATGAGTGTGCTTTAATACAGGTATAGTTGTGCCGATCACCAGTGTGGTGATGGGGCAATAACCACTTGACTCGTGTATAGCAGGTATAATAAAAAGTTCAACTCACTCAAAGTAGAATTACTTTGGTAGGACCATATAAATAAGAAATGGTTCCAGTATTCTGCTCAAATCATGTCTTACTTTTTATTTTTAAGCCGCATTTCTATTTTTTCTGTGAAATTTACGTTAAATGTGATATTATTTTTCAAAGAGACAACACTGAAAGTAAATGTAAAAATTTTCCCAAACGCCACTTGAATCATAATTATGATAAACACATTTAAAATGGACGAAATAATGAAGCATAAAATGTCAAGTTGTTCTTGTGAATAATTAATTTTAAGATTTAAAATAAGAAGAAACAAAAGTAACAAAGAACAAATGGAAACTTGAACAAAGGATTTGTTAAAAGAATGGAATTTAATTTTGGAAAATATTACTCATGACATAAGTTTGAAACATGTTAGAGAATGCAACAATTACACCCAAGTTTAAAGCTAAAAATGGCGGCGTTATTATTTTTTGGTAATTTCTCATAATTTAAATAAATGTTTTGACATTTCTTGTGAAATTAATTACCGCGTGGATTCATGATAGTATTAAGATACTTATTGTTTCACGTACCAAATTTTTTTACAAGATACATTCAATTTACTAGATCGCTATAGTGTGGGTCACAATGCTGCATTTTCCGCATTCACAGTGAGGATGCTGACCACTACTCCTGGATTTTATTTATGTTTTCCATCGGTCTGAGTAGAGTCGTTTTGGTAACTAATTTTCAGCAAAGGAAATATACTTTAGATACAAAACTCAAAAAGTTTGAAAATATTTACAGAATAGAGTAGTAGACAGGAAGTGGGAGACAATCGTAGGTCTGTGATACAAGGAACAATTAAGTCTACCTTAATTTAAGACTAGTTTCGACCGCGTTCTTAACCGTGGGTATTGTCCGCGTAATATATAAATTGAAGCGGGTAAATGATGAGCATGGTTATTTGGTGTGTATTTAGGATATTTTAAACTGCCTAGGTAGCTAATCAGACTGCTGAGCTTGAGGTTTCGGGTTCGATTCCCGGATCGGATTGCAACAAAACCCTCAAAGATACGAAATAATCTGTATCTACACAGTTTAAAAAGTACAAATATACATTTTTTAAGTCACGATTTAGGCCAAGACGCTAGTCTTAATGCTACTTTTAGTTGTGATCAAGGTGACATTTTCTTTAATAACAACCGAATTCTATTTGTTTCTCTCAATGCCGCGGAGCTACTAAAATGTAAAACAATGGCGAAATACCACTTTGTCTATGTTAATTATGACCGTACCGATAAAGTAGGAATTACTTAAACAATTGCATTGTAATGAGCATAAGTTATCCGCCTTTAACCTTCTTGGTTACCACAATCGTCATTATCTAATCACCGAGGTCTAAAACATGGCTGTTAACGACTTGAAAGATTCTCTAGTTTAGGGTTCATGAGTTATATTAATAGACAACTTTTATGAATGGCCTGTCAAAAACATTTTATTCTTCTTTTGATGAAATGGCAACCAGCCGGATCACTCGGATTAGCTATTTCTGCCAATGTCAAGTATAAAAACATCAAGACAGAAAAAAAAACAAAAACTTTTTAATAAACTTATTTACTCTTTGACAGTTAAATTTTGACGTTTGTTTGACAGGTATCTTTATTTCGTTGATTTGATAATTTATTACGGTTTGGGTTTTCAAAATTACAGACAAAATTATAAAGTACAAAACAAATCCTTGATAATAAAAAATAAAACATTTGTTTGATTTTCCTTTGTTAAATATGGAAATCTTTAAATACAATTGTGAGGTTACTGTCATGAATATTTAAACAGAAACGTCGTTTTATTTTACTATTTTACACAAAAGTTATTTATTTATATTCAGCCACCCACTACTGATTCAAAGCAATGAGGTCTAAGCAAGAATCTATCGATCTAGGATCCGTAGTTTTTAAATTTAAAAAAAAACTATTTCTTCTAAACAAATAAGTAATATTGTGTCTGTTTGTCAAATTAACAGCTTTTCACTACATGCAAATGAAAGAATATACGATACTTACTATAACTATATAAGATAGTCTGTCTGTCTATGTCTATTCCAGCTAATCTCTGGAACGGCTGGACTGATATTGACGGGACTAGCTGATGACATAAGGAGGAACTTAGATTACTTTTTTTAGATTAGCGGCGTTGCTCGCAGTTGATGTCGTACCGCGGGGAATCAGCCAGTGTTTAACAAAAACTTTAAATAAAATTTATACAGCCTATGTCACCCGATTAAATAAAATCAGTTCAGTATATAGACTGCCAAAAATGTACACTTTAAAAAAAAACCACTTGTACGGCCTACGTAGTTAGGGCGGGAAAAGTATACCTCTCGATTTCGTATTCATTAACGAATTTATAAGGTGAATAACGCGACTTGGTATACTCACCTATATACATATAAACAAAGTCGCGCGATGGTCAAGATCTGCTTCAGATAAATGACTTGAGTGTCAAGTCACGTGCATAACTGTCACGTTTTAAAAATAAATAATGTAATTGATAGAAAACTTTTGTAAAGAAATACATAATATACACATAAACTCCGAAACAAATATTTTCAAGATATGGATGTCTATGAGTTACGATTGTGTGACCAACTTTACCCTTTCTAAATTTTGAGTTACTGCTTTTACAAATTAATTAATTACAAATCAATTGTTTGAGAACTTTTACTAAAGCCTGGTGCATTCAAAACCTACAAATTCTAATGTGGTCCCTCAATGGGAACGCAGCTCGCAGGCTAAACGAACTACTAACTGAAGTGACGTTATAATCTTCCGTCAAATTTATTTTTATTTTATTCTACCAAGAAGTGTTATTAAAAGCTGAATTTTAAAAATAGAAGTGAATACGTTCAGAAACCACCAAGCAAAGGTTTGTATCGTTCGGGCGCTACGTGTCGACCTCACTTGGCGGCCACGCGGCCACGGCGTAATGCTTTTATGTATGTATTTATTTAATTTATTCCCCAACGTGTGTGAGCGCGTACTTATACATGCACGATGAAGTGTTATCGTATGTAATGAATAAACCTTTCAATGGAAAACTTAGGGATTTATCTGGCTATAATTAAAACATACAAAAAGAATTGAGTCCAAAACCAGAGACAATAGTAGAGTCGTCTCAGTTCTTCTGTAAGCGATTTATTCGTTATTTTTAGCCTGCTAACATGATATTGTAAAATATATTATCTAATCAAGAATTGATAGAGTTACTAGTATGTAATCTACGTCATAAATCATCATAGGACTACAAAGTAAATGTGTACAGTGCAGTTACAAATGTGTGTACGTCTTTATTGTTTACCTTAAAATACCTAATTACAGAAGTACAATAAGAAGGTCACGATTTGTTTCATTGTTTTATTATAACTATACATAGACAAATAACCAAATAGATAACGGCCAGCATTGGTTTGTTCTGTGTGAAAAAGAGCCTCTACAAGGCCGATGCGGATCCTCGTCATAGACAACGATAGGTATTACCAACGGTTGTCTATGATATTGATAGCAACGAGATGAGCAAATATTACATATTTTATGTTATAGATACTTACTGCTTATTCAGCTGATTGATCTCCCCTCTCGGTATTAATAAATCGAAGGTCATATTGAATACGACCTTGTCAACTAAACAGAAAAACTATTTGTTTTAAATAGTAATATAGACTAGTTCGTAATTTGCTCACCACAAATAACAAGTACGTGTAATGTTCCATTGAATTTAGACAAATTGTTTATTATTTATCTGAGTAATGTAATACTTAACGAAGGTCGAGATATATTATAAATCTTATAATGTGCATATTAGGTAACCAATACGTAGGTATGTAACATGCAAGCGTAAGATATTTGCGACCCAAAAAAAGTTGCTAAGTCGAAAGTTGACAGCGCGCGAAAACGCAAACTAAGGCATAAAATGACAGCGATGAGGCGACTTGGTTGCGCAAATGTGTGAGTGCAAAGAGTTTTGCTCGGTGTATTATTTATTGATTGTTGAAAAACAATGGCGGGCGCTTGCTGGCAGTGAGTCAGTGGGTCAAGGGTGCGCTGTCCTAGTTACGCAGTGCCGCGCGCCGAAATTCGCGGGTTTACCAGTTGCTAAGCTCTACGAGTAAGGAGGGGCTAAATAACTATAGCGTTTATCATTTATCTGTTTTGTAATAGGCCTTTTACTTAAATGGCACATATTAAAATAGGTAGTTCATCTTCATACACTGTTACCTTATAAAAACACCTTGTCTTACAAGTACTAAGGACCCACTTTGTTAAAAAAATATAGTAATTTAAAGATGTCTACAATAATAACTATAATGATATTTCGGACATTTAACACGCAATGCCATCTAGTTCCAGATTAAGCAGAGCTTCTACCGTAGGTACCAGAAAACTGAAGTAATTTTTTTTTTTTTGTAAATTCTAATATATTATACATAGGAAGCACCAAAACTCCGAAACAAATATTTGCAGTTTAAACAAACATTTGGTCTGACTCCGATATCGAACTGGATACCTCAAGCACAGCAGTCGCATAATTTAACTACTGCATCACCGAAACAGTAAAATTTTTTACTTTTAAAAAAAAAGTAAAGTTTTAGTAAAATATGAATTTGTTACTATGAAACGTATATTTATTGCTATATCAACCTAACCGGTAATTAAAACAAGCCTAAGTACAATTTACAAAGCGAGTACAGATATCTTACTTCCTTATTTAAACTATATTTATATAATATACCTCTTTCAGAGCGATTTAATGAGCATCCTCATTAATATTATTATTAATAACCTTCGCTAGTAGTAAATATGTACGTAATACACAATCTAAATGTTTTCATATGGGTCGCATTACTAGCATAGGCTGTCTTGTTACGTAAACTCAAGTTTAAGGTCGCCTAGATGTAGCCCCAATGACAGAACTGGTTGACTATTGGACTGAATACCTGTCACCCAAATCACTATCTTGCTATGACAACACACCACCTGCGTCTGTACCACAGAACGTGCCAAAATGCGAGCGGACGAATGAATTGAACACTATGTATTGTATGTACCTGTTAAATGAGTTTAGTATACATCCTTGGCTTTCGTGAAAGTACGATATATTATAGAATAAAGTTGTGTGCGTAATTTGTATTTTTATTACAGCGCCATCTAGTAGCGTATAGAGTAACTAACTCATCTTGGTAACAAAAACATTGATTTAACTTTCACTTGACAACTGTTTAAAACATTTTAACTTTTTAAGAGCAAAAAAGTGTTATTAACACTAAAACATTATTGAATATGGAAGAACCAGGAACGAAAATATCTGTGCTCTGTTTGGGACCAAAAGGTTCAGGAAAAACGACCTTATTAAAGAAACTGCAAGACGTTGAAGGAGTTGACAATACCTTTAGTCCAGTACCTACTATTGGTACTAATCTTTATGATATTGGTTATTTAAATAAACAAGGGAAAAAACAAATAATTTCAATCCGAGAAATAGGAGGAGAGATGGCGCCACTGTGGCATAATTATTTGGATGGAGTTGAAAAAGTAACGATTGATGATTTAAACTGTACCGTTTAAAATTTTGTACCTAATTGTTTAATGAATAATTATAAAGATTTTATTTCAGGTGATTTATGTCGTTGATACATCGAATTTATGTCAGATATCAGCAGCTGCGGTGTTGCTCTATACTTTGTTGGCTGAACCGAGATTAAAGAATGCCAAGGTTTGTAACCCACACACGACTTTTGCATGGTGTAATACCATAGCCTTGAAAGCTCTGGTCAGACAAGAATATATCATTTGATACTCAAGGACTTCTTGTTACACTTATGAGGTGACCCTTTGTTTCTTGTACTACTATTTGTTTACGAGTCCTACTTAAGCAATTTTGACTTGTACAGACACTAGAAAACTGGTGCTTATTCTAAGTACCAGTAAGTATGTTTAAATTGTTTTGTTTCTTTCGATATTCGATCGATTTCATTGTGTGTCAGATGTCAAAAATATTTATTTGATTTATTGTATTAAATATCCCGATACTTTTGTATATGTAATTGAATATTGGAGAGCTATGCTTTGAAACATACGGTTCGGCTCGACTGGAATGATATTTCTACCTCACAGAAAGTCAATTAAGTCTTAGGGCAGCAACACACTTCATCAGCGGAAATAGATAGTCACTAATAGTCACTAATCATTGTTAGACAAAACAAATTAACAAAAGATCGTACGTAGGTCACGATCTACCAGATTTAATTAAGAGTCGCCTAATCTAGTCGAAAAAAACATACTTCCTTGAGTCTAAAGTGTGCATATTTTAGACTGAAATCTTAAATTATTTTTTTAGTTCATCCTAGTTCTTAGCAAGATGGACGCAGCCTACCGACAGATGCGCAATGAAGCCTTGCTCATGCTACAGTTTGCAAGATTAAGGACAGAGCTCGGGAACGCGGCTGAATTGCTAGAAGCATCACCACTCACTGGCGAGGGTATCGACAAGCTAAGGACGTTTATATCAACCTGAATATTATCAACTTAGACAATAAAAATATTACACAGTCCAGTAGTTTTCATTTTCAGTTTTGAACAGACCTCGTAAGTACGACTTTACAAGAATGTACTTCAAAATATCATTGTGAAGGATTGCTGAACCCTAATAACAGCCCTCGCCGCGTCTTGCTCTCGGTCCGCTTTGTGTCGGGGTGCGAGTCAAAAGACGCAAGGGGCGACGAGTTAAAATGAATAAAAATGAAAAATGAAAAATAAATGTAGCTATACTTATTGCTCGAGTTTTACATGAAATGTTTCATTCTCTATCTTCTTCTCTCATAATGCTTAAAATACTGGATCTGGAACCTGTGACGTTTTATTTATTTACTTCTTGTACTTGACAGAAAAACATACGATTTTCGCGCAGTTTATTCTTTCAATTTATAGATTAAATAGAGGAGATCGTTTTTTGTTTTTTCGGAAGACGGTCCCCATTTCATGTCATCCACATTTTATATATTTTTTATCATTAATTTCATCACGACGACGACTTGAAGACTTGAAGACTTGATAATTGAAGACGATAATTACTTGACATTGGCAGAAATAGCTGATCCGAGTGATCCGGCTAGTTGCCATACATCATCAAAAAAAAATAGATTAAATAAACTATTTAAAATGGATACTTCTAAACTGTGTAGAAGTTGTATGAAGGAAGTAGCGTCATGGGAGAAAGAAAACTTTGATATGCGAGCTGTACAAATGTTCTGTTTTTGCACCAATATGAAGGTAAAAACGCCAGACATACCGTGATTTTCTACATTATTTAAAATTTTGCTATTAATTGCGACAAAAGGGTTTTATTTAAAATTTCTACATACCGGTAAATGTTGTTGAAGAGAAAGCAATAAGTGTAAGTTATATAGCTCTGTTTATTAAATAATTACCAAAACATTGAAAAATAAAAGATAAGAATATTCAGTTCTATATAAAATTAATTACTACGAGAATTGTTGTAGGTATGCTTATTTGTTTCGATTTTTAAGATAAAAAAAAAGTATATAAGTATTTATATCAGTTGTCTAGTACCCATAACACAAGCTCTGCTTAGCTTGGGACTAGATGCCGTTGTGTGTAAGATGTCCAGAATATTTATTTATTTATTTCTTATCAATTTACACTGAATTAAAAAAAAATTGTGTACTTTCTTTAAACGAGTCAGAAATAAGGTAACTAGTCAATAGAGTCATATTATTTTTTATTTATTTATACAGATTAAGGATCTCCAACAAAGGCTATGAACTATAACTTAAAATTAAAATTTACATCAATATTTCGGTGTACTCCCTCAATTACAGGAGACCACAGCATGCAAACACAAGTAACAAGTCCTATTAAATAGTGAATAAAGAATCAAAATCACAAACACGGTTCAACACAATTATGGATAGCTAGTAAACCCATCGATAAACAGCATCATCAACACATCAGAAAAATACTCCTCAAAGAACACTTATACTTTAAAAGTGAAGCACTGAGGTCTAAGTTTTTAGTTTTAGACAACATATTGTACTGCCTGCAGAGCCTAGGCTTTTAATCCACCTTTAGTGGAACAGTAAAGTTTGCTTTCCAATCAAGTAGATATTTATTACTTATATATACTATATATATATCTGAATATCTCTTACTCAGTTACTTTTAGTCAATCAAGATTAAACATTTATTTACTTTCAGATCACAGTTGATGATAAATTACCAAGGCAGTTCTGTTATGACTGCATCATTAAAATTGAATCATCATTCACATTCATCACCGAGGCACAGAAAGTTGATGCTGTATTAAAAAACATTATCTCCAGAACAGATAATAGCATAGTAGTAAAACCGGAGACAAAAAATATAGAACTAAAATTGAAACTACCAGATTATAAAGTTAGTGCAACCATAGATAATAAACCAGTCATAATTGATAATGATTTAAAAATGGAACTAGATGACATTAAAGTTGAAATAATTAAAAATGAAGTTGCCTATAGTATTGGAGAAAGACACAAACAGAAAAAAAAGGAAGGCGGGAACGAGAAAGTAAATATAAATGAGACCAAGAAACATATTTGTCCTCTTTGTAGGAAAGAGTTTACATCTAAGTTATGGTTTAATAAACATTTAGACAAGGAACACTATGGTCCCAAGTTTGTGTGTAAACATTGTCAAAAATGTTAGTATTTTTTTTATCAATTTCAAAAATTTAATATTTTAATCTGAGCAATAGGCATACAGTTACCTTACTAATAATTTCCTGCCTGTGCCTTGAATACAAGCAGTTGACAATTGCCTTTAGATCTGTGCACCCATTTATATGGTCGCACTATTCTTTCTGCTAATTTAAATTACAATACTTACCAATTTTTTTAATTTTTCCTCGATCCTGCTACTGCTATATATAGACAAGCTATATCTATGATCTAAATGGCCATAAACCTGTGCAGGTATTAATGTTTCGCAGAAGTCAGTTCCAGGATTTAGGAAAAAGAATTGTCAAATGCCCGGTTGACAACCAATTGCCATGAGATATTCTTATCAACAAAGTATTTTTTTTTTACTTTTTTGTGGATAGTTGTGAATATTTGATAAGTAGCTAATTAGTTGATTGAATTTCAGTATTCACAAAAAAATGGGAACTGCTACAACACTTGACTGCCCACACTGAGGAACGCAAGTACTCGTGTGATGAATGCGGCAAATGTTTTAAGCGACGCAGGCAGCTAACGACACATGCGCGAGCGCACAGCGACTTACGACCTTTCGAATGTGACAAATGTGGGATGAAGTAAGTTCACATTATGCCCCATTCACACTCTTCACAAGGCTATACGAGGCAACGCGAGTGCGAGAGTGAGGACGGTGCGCTCGTTCCCTCTCGTCTTCCCTCGCCTCGTCTCGCTCTCGACCCGCTTTGTGTCGAGCGCGAGTCAAAAGGCGCAAGGTGGTTGTGGCCCCTGCAATTGCCGAAACTCCTGCCGAGGCTCGAGGCGAGGCTCCTCAGGAGAGTCTGGATGGGGTACGAGTATTATAATTAAGTATCTAAAAGTTTTCAACATCAGTTTTAATTGGTTCACTGGCATAGTGGAAACGTATGTGACTGGACCAGATGCAAGTACGATCTACAAATATTTGTATCACAGTTTGGGTGTTGTTTCGTATGTATTTACAAAAAAAGTATGTAAGTATTTCATCAGTCATCTAGAATTCACGGTATAAGCTCTGCTTAGTTTGAAACTAGATGGCGATGTGTGTTGTTCCTTTTCCCTTAATTAATTTGATTTGTTTCATTTCGTTTCGTGATGGAAAATAAATGAATTAAAACGCCCTCGTTGGGCCAACTGCATTTTTAGTCCTACTTACAAAAGGGTACGCATTTATTTTATTTAAATTTTTTAATTCTTTTTTGTAGATAAAAGTTAAACCCAAAAACATAACAATTTGTCATTGACTTCATCATAAAATACTTGTCTTAGGTTTGAATCGAACCCACGACCTTTAGTTTAGAAGCCCTAATATCAAACCGCCAAACATACTCGTATATTTTAAAAGAAATACATAAAAATTAAATCAAATTTTCGCAAAGTTGGTTAACGAAGCATACCTAATTTGATTTAAAAAATATGCAATTAATGGCTTTGGGCGCACAATTAAAGGCCTACCACGTTCCATTACACGCATCATGATTGCACGATAAACAACTCAACTCGCCTCAAGGCGTTTGTAAAACCTTAAGGCTGACATTGAATATGAGATGCATAAATTGTTATTTATTGAAAAATATTAGATTTTATTCGAGTACGTACAAAGTTAGGGACCTATTTCTTTTCTTTATTAGTAATTAAGACATACGTTTTACTGATTTGTTTATTCCGGGGAATTCCCGCTAGTTTCTGAATTAATAGGGTTTTCCCCTTTGTACTTTCTCGAAAGGACTTACCGCAACAGCGTCTTTTTACTCGACTACGTCCAAGCCAATAGGGAGGGTAATAGTTTTAACAGTCCTATGTATGTTTGTATGTTCTACCGTTTAAAATACTGAACTGAATTTAATGAATGAGGTGTCAGTAGATTTGTAATAATGATCCGAGTGACATAGATTATATAATTATGTAGATTATACTTAGTCTGATTATAGTTTTTAATTTTTTTTTTTTAAATTGAATTGACGAAATTAAATTAATCGAACGTAGATGTTGACAAATTGTCGATGATGTTTTGTAATCTACAATGACATAGGAAGTTACAGGAACTGGTTTCCAATATGGCCGTAGAGGCAGTACAGCTTATTCATGCATTAACACTCTGGTAGCGCAACGGTAAACAACCCGAACGCAAAATCGGTTGTCGATGGTTCAATTTCCGCTCAATACAAATTTGAATGGCTCCGTTGTGAATTTTTATCATGTAACCATATAATGTAAACATCTAACAAGCTATGTCTAATTATGTCTAAATAGCGCTTTGTATTATTATTATTATTTTTTTTTGATGAATGGCAACCAGCCGGATCACTAGGACCAGTTATTTCTGCCAATGTCAAGTATTTATCGTCTTCAATTATCAAGTCTTTGAGTCTTTAAGTCGTCGTCGTGATAAAATTAATGATAAAAAATATATAAAATGTGGATGACATGAAATGGGGACCGTCTTCCGAAAAAACAAAAAACGATCTCCCCTTTGTATTATTATCGCAACAAAAATATATTTGGTAAAACAAAGCAAAAACAGAAATGTAAAAAAAATAAATTTGACAAACCTAACCTTGATACGTACGAGATAGAAAGAACCTTGGCTCACTTAAATTTAGTGTTGAGCCGACCGTGACCCAGTTACCCACTAAACTTAGGTGACCTTGACCTCGGAGATACGACGAGGTCGCTCTTATGTCATACATCTCAAGGTCACTTCGTACATTTTTAGGCATTACTGTTTTTAGAATTACGTAAATTAATTTTTGGGTAATCTGTAGTAATATTTAATTGTAGAGTTTTTTGTTTGTTTAAACGAGCCAAACTCTGGAACGTCTAAACAGCTCCCTTACAGCCTTGACTGCACGTTTGGCCTAGTGGTTTAAGCGGCCGCCACGCTGCTTTCTACTGCGTCAAAACTTATGGGTTCAAATCCCACATGGGACAACACTTTGTGTGATCTACAAATTGTTTTTCTGAGTCTGGGTATTTATTGTAACCGTTTTATGTATGTATTTGTAAAGACCCCCGCGACACAGGATGTATATTCCTAATGCAACTCCCGCATTAAGAATATACACCCTGTATCATCTATTTAAAAAGAAACAATTCAAATACTCGTAGTTATTTTTGTGTATGATAGCTTAACCTTAATTTGTAAGAATATCTGTCACTTTTTGGCGAAGCTAAAACGAAGAGTAATTTGGTCATAAACAACAAAGATTACTTTTGCTAAATAGGCGGGTGAAACCACAGGCTCTAGCTAGTCACAATAACAAAGGTTAAGTTGTTTTTATAAAATGAACGGAATTTGCATTGTGTTTAGGTTTAACTTCAACATTCACCTTGTATAAAAATATATATAAAAATTAAAAGAGTTTGGTTGTTTGATGACAAGAGGTATATGTGTTTCAAAAATAATTACATACATCTCTAACACAGCCTACAGACGAACATTTTTCAGATGTCTGACACACAACGCCATCTAGTTTCAAACTAAGCAGAGTTTTTACTTATTTTTTTGTAAATATGTACACACATTTTATAAATAGAAAACATCCAAATAATGAAACAAATATTTTCAGATCGTTGACGTTATATAAAAATTAGGTCCGACCCGGGAATCGATCCCGAGACCTCACACACACACGCTACCTCTCCACCACCGAGGCAGTCAAATATACTTAGGTATATATCTCTAAATAAATATTATAGATATAATTACATCCACAAACAAGTTACGATCGTGCTCCTAATAAAATTATTTGTTCTGTATGGGAATTGAACCGACAATCTCTGGTAAGTCAGTACAATTAACCGGATCAGGATAAAGTAGAAGTTTATACGTACTGTATGATAGCGTGGAGAGACTTCGTTCAACAGTGGACGGTGGAAGGTTGCTGATGATGTATGTATTCCAGGTTTAAATTCAAAAGTGTGCTGAAGACACACCTGAACGTGCACGAGGGGGAGAAGCCGTTCCTATGCTGCTTCTGCGGGTGGAGTTTCGCTCAAGGTGAACATTCTTTATCAGTTTTTGCAACATTTTTCATTCATGTTCGGCTCCTATTGATCTTAGCATTATGTTTAATTCCTCGATACATAGGCTATTCAATGCTAATAGACTTAGCGAAATTGGTTCAACCATTGACACGTGATGCCATAACGTGATTAAAGAGATTCATTGTTATACACATACACTAATCCCCACGGGAGCGATAAAACCGCGGGGCGAAGCTAGTCAAAAATAAAGTAGCCTAGGTTACTCCTTATAACATTAGCTATTTGCTAGTGAAAGTCCCGTCACAATCGGTTCAACCGTTCTAGAGATTAGATATAAGCCCAATGGAAAACTGGTTTTGCAGGAGCAACCTCGTCTCCTTATTCATTCCAGATAAGAAGCACACTAGGGATAGTAACACTCGTATCTCTGCAGTTGACCATGAGTCATGAGAACTTTCTATCAGGTTGTATAGTCTCTTTCGTTATTAGTTTTCTATGATGCCACATTAAGAGAATATCCTGTGTCTCCGGAGACTTGAGTCCTGGAGGCCCATCTTCCTCTTGTGAGGACGGAGGGTGCACATAGGGTTTGTCTCCTTAGTTAGAAAGAAAGAAGCAACATATTTATTTTGGCAACTAAAATGAAGTAATAGAAATATATATACATATAGATAACATACAACAATTTTGCAAAGTCAAAAATGTACCCAATTCAGTATAGTGGCAGACAAAACGTCGGACGCTGGTTTCCAATTGGGCCCAGGTATTGCCAAGTAATTGCAAGCGCCACTTTCCACAAGGTCGCTAGTCATCTCGTTTGCTTTAAATTCCATAAAAAACAGGATCCCAGCATCAACCGTTATCCCACCAGACACGATTGTTGATCATTTTAAAAGCAGGATTTTCGAAAAACTATTTCAGCTGGTAACCTCGAAGTGCACATACGGAAGCACACGGGCGACAAGCCTTACTCCTGCAACGAGTGCGACTTCCGATCTTCAGTGGCATCGAGTCTAAAGCGTCATCAGCGGATACACCGCCTGGCCAGAATCTACGTCTGCAAGGAGTGCCAAAAAGGCTTCTATGACGCCAGCGGGCTGGTGAGTTACAACCAATCTTGGTTGTAAATTAAACTTAAGCTAGGTATACAATGGAGGATATCTGACAAGCTTACCAAAATTACATCTGTCAGGTAAACCCTAACGGCCTAACGTGTAATGTAATAAAACTTCGATTATAGGAATTAAAGTAAAATAGTTTCTAATTATGAGTAATACGACTCATAATTAAATATCACGTCAACGATCATTACATCAACTTCATTTAACAGTCCATTGCTAGACATAGGCCTCTCTTTACAAAGGTTTTGGACTACCAATCACGTCAGCGTTGGTTGGTATATAGGTGGTATGTATGGTAATGCTGTTGTCTTGCTTACTTTGCTCCCTTTAGCAGCTGGGGCTAGGGGTGGTGGAACAGGAATTAAAACAAGTGTGAAAATCAAAAGCACTATAGTCGACTTGCCCCTGACCTTCCAAGAAATTATCCTTTGCTATATAAGCTCTCAGCCGCAGCCTGATAGGTCAGGGATCAATGTCATTTTCTAAACGCGAATGGAGATTAAATAACAGAATAAACAAAGAAGAAATGAAGGTTTTCATAGTACTAGTGGTCGCACTGGTCGCCCAGCTGTCGGAATTTTACCATTTCTTCTCGGTATAAACTTTAACAATTCGCATAATTTTTGTAAAAAGATATACAAAGTTTTTACTTCACGTATTAATATATAGATGTTTTGTATGGCAGGCTCGACACGCTCGCACACACACCGGGGAACTCCCGTTCCAGTGCCCCGGGTGTTCCCGCGCATTCGCCGACAGCTGGAAACGCAAGTCACATCTCATGCGTGCACATCGTCTCGCCTTGCACGACATACCGCGCATGCATAGGGACGGACGTACTATACACTGAACTCATCTGAATCGTGTATGGGGCATATAATTGTGGAGAAAATTCCAGGCAACAGGTACCCTGGTACCTTCAAAATGTAATATGAAGAAAAAAAAATCGACGGGTTGCACTCCGGGAGTCCCGGCAGAAGTGAAAATTTGAATATTAACGTTGTGCATTTTTGATATTTTGGAATGGTTAGAGAATAATTTTGTACGAATTGCTTTCATTATCAGTATAAAAGTACTATTATTTATGTGGTGGAATACAATATTCATTTATTGCGCTATCGTACACAAACATGACAATTTATATTACATACACACACGAACATTCACGCAAGCGCCCTGCGCCGCCTGTCCTCTCTCCATCCGTCTTACGAATTTTCGATCAGGTCACGTGTCCTGACGCGAGTTTATACATTTTTACCCATTCCAAAAAAGTACACAGCGCCGCTAAAGAAGTTTTGACTTCAAAAACACGAAATAGTCATAAGGACTGCCGACAGAAGTGAAAAGTTATAACTATAAACAAACAGTTATTAATTGTGTCGATCTGTTAAGTGTACTGGCTACGCGCACCTTTAATAGTAAATTATCTATTATTATATCTCTATACAACTGGTTCAAGCGGTAACACGTCCCGTATCCGTCTATAGGATAGTTTGAATGGGGAGTTCCCCATTCAAACTATCCTATATAAGTTTTTACTTCAAAAAAGAAGAATATAGTTATTGTACCTTTTTCTTAGCAACTCATTTTCCTTACGATATTCTATCTGTGATTGCAAAGTAAAAGGTTTTTTTGTGGGAGAATCATGCGTCACTTGTGAAATTGGTTCCGGGGTCCAGGACTACAACTGTTTATTTGGTCACAAATTCAACTTTCATTGAGTATTTAAAAAAATATGTAGTTGTGTGTTATAAGCAACAGGGACTCGAGGCATAGACACTGCCTCATTTTTGATTGCCTTGTTGGCACAGTGGCAGCATACGCGACTGCTGTTCATGAGGTCTCGGGTTCGATCCCTAGGTTAGACCAAATGATACATGTATGATCTACAAATATGTTTCGGAGTTGGGATGTTTTCAATGTATAATATACAGGGTCTGTCGTAAATAATGGAAAAGTCGTAAACTGGAGTTGGTCCGGCTATGAGACTATTAGAAAATCGTATCTTTTTGCCAGGGTTTCTAACCGTATGGAAATGGCGTAGACTTTTATGTTTTTTTATAAATTTCGCTACTCTTTGCATTCATTCCGTTGCCATTTCGTTAAATTTAGGTATTTCTGTGTCATTTTTTTTGTATTATAGTCTTGAAGATGTGTATTATTTAGTTTTAGTACTGTTTTAGGCGTTTTTAACGTTGGTCATTTTCAAAATTGTCATTTTAAGATTTTTTATGTTTTTGTTTTACTTAGGGTCAACTTTTGATCATTTACTGTGTAACAAAAAAAGTACGGCGCTATAGCTGCCCATGATCTTAATAAATTATCTAGTATGTGTAGATTCTAAAAAGGTATAACAATGCATACTTCACAAGTAATATTAAGCTACATGAGCGAGATCAATATCAAGGTGAGAAAATATTTTTTTCATGTAATGTTGTAAATGGTTATAAAACTTCGTCAGAATGATTTATTTCTGCCAAGATTCTTTACACAAACACTATGGGGCCACTATTAAGGATATTCAAAGAAAACTAGGTAGTTTTTTGTCAAAAAAATTTCATGCCTCCTCATTTCATAAAGGTGTTTAATTTTAAAATTGATGTGCTCTAATAGTTACATGCGACAAACATGTTACAAGTTTATTCGTAAAAAGGATCATCAGGTAAAAAAATGAACAAAGACAGCAATACAAAGGGTCTCCCCGCGTGAAAAGGACATTGTTACTAGGCACACTGCATGATGCACCGTCCCTTTCACACTCACGATGTGTGAAAAGGTTAGCATGCGTTTAGCTAGGGCGCACTCCTGATACATCTCTACAATGCGGATATGTATTTGAATTTTTTAGCAAATACTTTACCTAGTTTACTGCAAGACGTCCCACAAGAGATAAGAAATGAGATGTGGCTACAAAATGATGGGTGTCCAGCACATTACGCTGTTCGTGTCAGGGAACATTTAAATAATACTTATCCAGATAGATGGATAGGGCGATTGGGGCCAATTTTGTGGCCTCCACGTTCGCCAGACCTGAACCCCTTGGACTTCTTTTACTGGGGCTGTATAAAAGAAAAAGTATACAGTGAAACAATAAGTTCTGTAGAAGAGTTGCGTGCGCGCATTCAAGTAGCAGCGAGAAAAATTGAAGAAGCCGGTTATGTGCGCCGGATTAAGCGATCGTTTATTAGGCGATGTAGAGCGTGCATAGCTGCCGGCGGAGGACACTTCGAACATTTAGTTTAAGTTGTTGAATAAATATTTTTACGTACTAAAACAACCTAGTTTTCTTTTGAATATCCTTAATAGTGACCCCATAGTGTTTGTGTAAAGAATCTTGGCAGAAATAAATCATTATGACGAAGTTTTATAACCATTTACAACATTACATGAAAAAAATATTTTCTCACCTTGATATTGATCTCGCTCATGTAGCTTAATATTACTTGTGAAGTATGCATTGTTATACCTTTTTAGAATCTACACATACTAGATAATTTATTAAGATCATGGGCAGCTATAGCGCCGTACTTTTTTTTTACACAGTAAATGATCAAAAGTTGACCCTAAGTAAAACAAAAACATAAAAAATCTTAAAATGACAATTTTGAAAATGACCAACGTTAAAAACGCCTAAAACAGTACTAAAACTAAATAATACACATCTTCAAGACTATAATACAAAAAAAATGACACAGAAATACCTAAATTTAACGAAATGGCAACGGAATGAATGCAAAGAGTAGCGAAATTTATAAAAAAACTTAAAAGTCTACGCCATTTCCATACGGTTAGAAACCCTGGCAAAAAGATACGATTTTCTAATAGTCTCATAGCCGGACCAACTCCAGTTTACGACTTATCCATTATTTACGACAGACCCTGTATATGTAATTACAAAAAATGGTATGTAAGTATTATCGGTTGTGTAGTACCTACCCATAATACTAGCTTTACTTAGTTAGGGCCTAGATGGCGTGTGTTAGATGTCCAAAAAGATTTATTGTTTATTTATTTATTTTTATTTGTTTATTTATTCAGGATAACAACAGTCTTTACAGAGTCAAATACTTATATTTATTATCATTTAATATCTAGATTTTTAGATATAAGATGTATCATATATTATGATAGGTATTTAATATTAATATCTTTTTAAAATAATCATTCCAAAACTAAATATTACACCTTTAAATTTTTATATATTCTATGGCCCGTATTATAGAAGGCGTCTCAGTCGTGAATCTAGTTTTATAACTAGTTTCAAGAAGAGATTGTATTATAGAACGCTTCTTGAGACAAGATTCACTGATCGTTGATCAAGTGAGTAAAGATCAATGAATAGCTTATTTTAGAAGGATGCTTATATCAAAATCGTCTCTCAAGAACAGATTTTGACAGATGTGATCTCTGTTCAACTAAGACAAGTTCAATCCAGTCTCAAGTGATAATTTTTAATGCCTTATAAGGTAAATTAACGTATTTTATGATGATTTTTCTGAATAATAACTGTGGGGGAACGGGTATCATGTTCCACCCAACACAAAGGGAGGATCCTCCGATCAGGCGAGGTGATCATGCCTGGCGGGCGACTGCCCAACAGTTGATGTTGGGATGTTGTATATATGATAATCGGCGCGGGAACTTTATTTGGGCGATTCAGGATTGGTAGTTACTCCGTGTAGTGTAGTTTGTAGGTACAGTGCGTTACTTCGTAGTTCAGTGTATCTTCGGTAGATGGCGCTGTATGTGGAGGTCGCCACATAACGAAAGATTTATTTTACTTTACTTTATTTACGAAAGAATTGCTTATTATACACATTTCAATACACTTTAATTAACACTAATTGATATTTAATTCGCTTAAAATACACATTCAACTATTTATTTCAAGCAATAGTAATATAACCATTCGGTTTCTGATAAAAATATTACAATAATTTGTAAATAAAAACAAAAACAGTTTTATAATTCGACATTGACAAGTATTGATAACAATTTGAACATTCCGTTATAGGTAGTATCTAGTCAGTTTTATTTTAATATTTAAAGTATTTAATTTAGGGCGAACTGCTTCTTAATATTATATTTCAATTGATACACTAGCCAATAGTGTATTATATATAAACTAATAACCAATAATTTATAAATTATATTTGTTAGATATGATGTGTTTAATATAATTATAGTCCGGCCACTCAGAGAATGCGTTTCTGACACTTGTAAATTGATCATGGGTAGTGATGTGCCATGAATATCATTAATAATATTTGGTAACAGTATTTATAGCATTCATTATGCATAATTATTCAATTTAGATATATTTTATATTTCAAACACAATATTAACAAAATTGTTGATGGATGAATTAAATTTAATCGTAATTTCTGAATGAAACCAAGGGAAACAAAATAAACATACTGTATTTCTAGAAAAATATATATTATGAAATACATAGTTTTAAGATTGCAATAATGTAAAATCAAAATTTAATCCGACTCCGATTCGCTTGAGGACTCGCTGTCATCTTCACCAACATGTATTATCATGTTATTATCAATCATAGTGTCTATACGAATATCGCGGTCAAAGTCATCAAATATCATTTTTTTAGTTTTTTCAACCACCTTCATCCAGTAATCTCTTGTGACTTTTTCGCATGCTTCTTTTAAAAGCGTCTTCATCTTTTTTATGCCATATGGTGGAGAAGTATTATGGCGGGCTGCATAACCTTTAATTTGAGCCCAGATTAGCTCTATGGCATTGTACTGGCAGTGATATGGAGGAATTCGGAGAACGCGATAACCGTACTCCAGAGCCAGCTCATCTATTTCGTATCGAATATTTGATAGCTTATGGTCGTTGACTAATTTCATCAGCTCAGCTTATAGCATTGACATATTTGCGTCAATGCCACTTCTTTGCAGCCAAGCCACCAATTCCTCTTTTGTATTAGCTTGAGTAGGTGCTTTATTTATTTGCACCGAATGATAAGGGACGTTATCCATTATTATAACTGAAGGCTCTGGAAGGCCAGGTAGCAACACATCCTGGAACCACTCCTTGAATACAGCCGCATTCATTTCTTCGTGGTAGTCAGTGGTAGTTTTTGACTCAAATGCTAATAAAACATGTTCCACAAAACCATACTTCGCACAACCAGGGTGGCATATTATGAGACGTGCTCCTTTACCGATTGGCACTTTCGACGTCGACCCTTGAGTGTCATCTGTCCAAGAACGAGAAAGCTCGTGATTGGTGTTCAGCCATGTCTCGTCAATGAAAACGACACTGTCCCAATTATCAATTTTTTTTTGCTTCTCTTAGAAAAAAAATTCTTTTTACCAGAAATATGAAGAGATAAAAATAGTTTTTCATTTATTTTTAATTCAGCTGACTGATATCACGACAATTATTTTCATAAGTTTGGTTTGATCGTACCTATATCGTATTATAAACTATATTAAACTTAACTCGTATGTATTAAGTACATTATACACACTCTCGAATAATTTCTCCGATGTCCCCAGGAACTTTAATGTCGTTCGTATAAATGCCCAAAGCATTTCGGCACATTTCCCTGAAATGGTGACAACATTCGACATACTTTGTAACTCATCTTGTTCTACTGTTTTTTTGTGTATTCAATAAAGATAAATAAATAAAATTATATATTATAAAATTAGAACGTTTTATTTAACAATATATCGACCGACAGAATATATTACGATATATTCGATATAAGTATTCCAAAAATACTCAGTTACAATTCAGTATTATTTTGTCTCATCACTACAAAAACAAACTATTGACATAACCTTGAAACAGCGCAGTTTGACGTCATTAGACTTTTAAAAATTATTGTTCTTAAATTAATTAATTGATTAATTGTTAATAACTTTAGCCCAAAATAAAAGGTTTATTGTACATTGGCATGATTATTCAATTTTTAATGTTATTACTCATTATTAAGGTTAATAAAAGATATTTAAAATTTTGCCATAAATTGTACGCCAGTTCAAAGTTACATCGCCCATTGGATCACGACCTGTCAGAAACGCATTCTCTCAGTGGCCAGACTATAGCTGCGTAATACGGAGCAATAATTTCGACAATGCAGAGACGTAACTGAGAACAGACTTGTGAGTTGAGATTAGATATTGAAACTAGTTTCAACCGAGTAGAACTTAAAACGCCTTCTATAATAAGAGCGACGCTTGAGATTTGATCATAACTTGAAACTCGTCTCAGCTGATCAGAGTTCAAACGATACTTGAGTTAGAGTTTGTTGAGTTAAATCCCACTATTATAAATGCGAAAGTTTGTGAGGCTGTCTGGATATTTGTAATTCTTTCACGCAAAAAATACTGAACGGTTTTGGATGAAACATTACAGTAATATAGCTCATCAGAATTACATATAGGATACTATTTGCCGCGAATGTAGGTTTATGGATAGCGATTGTAGTATCACATGAGTGTAATACCTAATAATGTACAGTTGCATGCAAGACTATCTACACCCATGATATAAATCCAATATAAAAAGTTCTGAAACCATTATTAAATACTATAAACTAATATCGAACAAAAATGGCGGGATATATATTTTTAAATACGTCGCTGTGGTAGAAAGGCGCGTGCTTGACAATGTTCTTTTTTAAAAAATGAGTTGCATTATGAAATTTAGTACATTATAACAATCGTTAGGATGATATTATGGTTACTATGACGCAGTATGTTTTAGTGTTGGCAATAAGCTAGCTGTTTCAGAAACTTTTATAGAAGATTTGAAGAGTGTGGATAAAATAAAATAAATACCTTGTAATTTATTGATCAATTTGTTAAATGTGTTTAAGAGATTAAATTCTTTTGAAGTCAATGTCTTATTTTTACATTCAAAGGGTTAAGAATTTTGACTGAGATATTCAATCTAAATAAAAAAACAAATTTAATGAAACATATTTATTTTTCATTCTATACAAGCCATCATTCAACAATCATAGTAGTCAAAGTACTCACAGTACAAATAAAAAAAGACCATCGGATGACCAACTATAGCGTGAATGCTCGTTTGATAAAATTAAAACGCACCTTTAAGCTTAAATAGATGTAATATAACATCATTCATCATCATCACTCGAATTTTACACAGGCATCACAGACTTCTAGTCTAACGTGTTCATGTGTGAAGAGTTCAGTGCAAGCTAATCGCAATTCCTATTGCAGTAGCTGCCGCAACACTAGTTGATGTGAAATAAACTCACACTAGGCGCTCCGTACAATAAGGTACTTGACTGTATCATATATAAATACTGATGTCTTCTTCATTAAAACTAATATTACAAAATATCATTGAAAGTTTAATTATTATAGCTTTTCATTTCTATTACAAATTTTAATCGATAAACGTTAAAATATATTACTCAAATGAGTTATCTAAAGGAGTGACGTCACAAGTGTGTATTTTGTACATTTTTCATACAATATTGTATCTAATGTGAAATCTTCCAACAAATACAACTATAAGTTATACACCATCTAACGAAGACAGACCAAACACTAGTGTTACTTCAGATAGCTAGGTTAGCTCGCAGTCCTCCAGGAACAATCTTTTCACCTGATGACTATCCTCCCTCTGTGTTAAAAGGGGAAAATACCTCCGCTCTACATACTATCAACTAACTCCGCGATTAAGTTCCAAATTACATATCCAATATGTATAACGGTAAAACAATTATTTATTACTGGAGTAAATAATTCGCTACTGGTAAGTACAGATCCATATCTACAATATAACATAGCACTGGCCACAACTTTTCAAACAGTTAATTTGTAAATGTATGTCCTGTTTTCTGAAAAAACTTCATTATTTTTGGTTATACCCCGTCATCAGCCGCGCAGTTATGTGCAGTGACATCATTGCTACCCGTGAGTGTTCCGTTATTATGCGGGCAGTTTATAGTAATGACGTCACGATATCAGTCAGTCTAGGGTGCAACTCTATTATTAATTGGACAGAGGATCTAGTGCGTGTTTATCTCACATATATTCGATCGTTACGGTGATTGTTACATTTAACCTACAATATTTACCAATCACACCCTTGAAACGCTCGCTGTCTAGAGCGAGTTGATGTGAAATAAACTCACACTAGGTCCTCATTTTGCCGCTGATGTCAATCAAATTCGCAGAGGTCTGTATTTTACAAGTAGTATATAACTTTTTTTTTTTACTGAATGGGGCAAACGAGCAGACTTATCGCCTGATGGTAAGCGACTACCGCCGCCCATGGACACCCGCAACACAAGAGGCGTCACAAGTGCGTTGCCGGCCTTTGGGGGAAGGGGAAGGGGATGGGAGGGACGGGTTGAGGTATGGGCCTCCGGTATCCTCACTAACTCGGCGAAACACAGCGCAAGCGCTATTTCACACCGGTTTTCTGTGAGGCCGTGGTATTACTCCGGTCGAGCCGGCCCCTTCATGTCGAAGCGTGGCTCTCCCACTTGGTTCTCTTTGCTTAGAACTTGTAGATCTAGTTTCCATTGTGAATAAATCGCTCACAGTGAAAAACGAACATATGTCCAAAATAAGCATTGTATTAATCTGAATAATATGAGCTTAATTTTTTGTTTCCATACTACTTTGTAATTATCTTACTGTGATAAGTTTTTCAGCGCGTAGTTTTTCCAAAGATTCCATTTCTACATTTCATATTTTACCCAATCTGGTTATCTTATTTCTCTCTTTAATATTAATAATAGAAAGTATATTGTCGAAATTGCCAAAGCCTTTGACTCAAAACGCCATGTTCCAAGTACGAAAATAAGTAAGATTTCAAAATATTTTCAAAGTTTTATTTGCTGGTTTTAAGGTTGTAAGTTTTCCAACGAAATCATGCTTACAACATGTCATTATTATTTAATTCAGTTAAAAGTTAATGTATGGAATACCCCAAGGCTGTGTTGTGGGTCCCACTGAGTATATACCATTCTGTCTATGAAATCCAATGTCTGGTTCTTGCATATTATTTAACTGGTTAAATTTACACAGTAATCTGTACATTCTGTACTATATTTGACCACTCCACTTTGGAAGGCACCAAGTAGAAAGCGGGTGCCACCTTCTGACCGCATGGACATTTGCAACCTGCGAAGAGAAAAGTAATTAGCGAAATAACGACAAAATTACTGTAAAATGCATGATAAAATACGGCATTGCAAAATGACCCTTCAGCCATTGGTGTACGTTGCCAAGCATAGCTGCAGTATTGCCCTCCATCATAGGCCATAACTTTTTCTTTTTTTCTTTTCATGAAAATAAACTGAACTAGTAGTAGACCTGAGCCTAGCGTGAGTTTATTTCATATCTACTGGTTCGTCACGGTGACCCTATTGGCCGTTGACTCATACTGAACTCTTCATGAAGGTAGATAGAAATAACCCACACTAAGCAACAAGACCTACTAAAAAGTTTTTAGTCTGAGGGGGTTCCTATTGTTAATTACAAGTAATAATTGTTAAGCACATAACTTCGTCATCAAAACAAAATGCATTGAAACATACCCATGATCCAACTAAAGCTGCCGATCTTGTTGAGGCACTTGGGGCAGTGGAGCTTGCCGCTGTGCTGGTGAGTGACGTCACGCATCCACGCCATGGGCTCCACGAACCACATTAAGCGGCAGATGTCGGGCAGGTCCGCGCGCGAAGCTATGTGTCCGTCCACCATGTTCGTCTCGCTGTATCCGTCTAGAACCTGGATACGGTAACACTTTATGTAAGAGTAAGAAGCAAGGAAGTGGGGAAGATACATAATAATAAACGTTTCGGACATCCAAAACTAGTCCCAAGCTGAGCAGAGCTTGTGTTATGGATACTAGACAACTGATATCAAAACATATATACATAGAAATTATACCTAGAAAACACCCAAATTCTGAAACAAATATTTGCAAATCATAAAAACACTTGGTTTGACCCAGAAATCGAACCCGAAACCTCAAGCTCAGCAGTCACATACCACTGTGCCACCGATGCAGTCATTTAAATGTACTCGACTTGTATCAACGCGTTTGCGACTTCTACGACAAATTTGAATCGTGACCCACCAGCTTATTTTCTCACAAACATTCAAACAAAAATATGCAATTCCTTGGTAACGACCTTGTTATCTGTCATTTAATTACAAAGAAATTATCTGCTACAGTCTCTAAAAAAACATTTGTTCTGAGTTATAGTTAATTCTAAAGAAAATGGATTCAAAATATGATCTGTATTGTTTTCTACTGCAGTGATGATAAAGGTAAAAATTGCATATCTCCGACCAGCATCGACGTAGCTTACTTAATATTATGATTTGACAGTTTCAAACGATTTATCGGCAAAGTGGGTCATGAATCAAGTTTTTCAGTAGAACATCGTAATTGTCAAAAACAACTTAAATACTTACTCAAGTGAAACAAAAGGAAAGAAAATAAATGCCATTTATCAAGTGTTGCCGTTAGAAGGAGATTGGATATATGTAGTTAGTTGTGTTACAACGGACTATATTACTAAAAAGAAAGTAGTTCTCACCTGACTGGGTCCTTCATCACTACACTGTTGATTACTCTGTCCAGGACTGTCTTCACTCGATTCATCACAACTTATGTCCATGATCTGTGCTGCTAAACTTTTCAGTTTCTCTAAGAGAATCTCTCCATTTTCCGCGCAGTTCAGACCAGTTAACTTACTTGGAGGAGGCCGCATACCTATAATACAATCGATGAATAACTTGAGTAATCTTGCATTCTATCTGGTATAAAGATTGTATTTTCGAGAGTAAGGATAGCAAGGTAATATGATTATCTGTCATGGAACCTTATTGTCCTCTGATCTACTTCTGAGCTTGAGCCATAGATTCTGGTAAGCCTGCGAATTCGAAAGACACTAAACTCCTGTCTTCCCTTTGAAGAAAAGACCACATGTATCTTTGATGTGGTTAGTTGAAATCTTTTGCACTTTTATTAAATAAAAATTTTATGATGACAAATCATTCAGTTGTCAGAACTAAATCATTCTCAACTAATTTTTTAACATTTTTACTCAAAAAATTCCTCCGTTCAGTTCGGAAGAAACCGGAACTTTAGATTTTATGAATATGGATACAAATACGCCATTTGTCAATTCACATTTTGTGATTTGTAAATTAAGGGAACCTATCTTATAAGATAGGTTCCCTTAATTTAACAAAAATTGTTAATTACCTTTCTTTGCAAGTTCAACTTTAACACTCTTTGGTATATGTGGTATGATGTTACACTGGCTGGCCACGATTCGACGACACTTCTTACAGCGATACACTATGGGATCCGGTTTCTCCCTCACCAACCCTGGGTCTGGCTTGACGAGGTCTGCAAACAGCTGGGGCAGGATTTTCACTGGAAATCCATAATATATATAGTTATAGACCTGGTTTGAGTTTCAATCAATTTGTGATATTTACAATGTGTTGTGGTATGTACATGTAGATATTTATATGTTTGCACTTTTTTAGAGACTACAGGCTTTAAGGGCGAACTGATGGTCCTTTAAGTTAGTAATAAGAAACAAAAAAGAATTACCTTCCTTTAGCTTCTGCCCAGCCAACTTCAACCGAAACTGTTTAAATCTCGGGTCATCCTTGTTGAGTGTGTAGCCCATATGCCCAAAGAGCTTCAGCTGGGCAACAAACCCAATATTTGGTCCAATGAATCGCCGTTTACTTTTGACTAGTGTGAACGCGTCTTCATAACATAGCCCATATTTCTCCATAATATATCCTATGACTACCGCTGCTGATCTTGATACCCCAAAGTGACTGGAATATTAATAAAAAAAATTTTTAGCCAAATCCAAAGTGCCCGTAAAATATTTTCTAATTGTATTTGGTGTTTTTGAAGGTCATTTTGGTGTAGAATTGCACACATTAAAGTAATAAGTGTCTTGAAAATTATACAGAGGTCCTGAGCCCACTCTTCAAGTAAGGATTAAAGTTTTGTTTGGTATGTTACAACATTAGAATGAAAATTGTATCATTATAAATGCCTATGTGAATCTATACTAATATTATAAACCTGAAGAGTTTGTTTGTTTGTTTGAACGCGCTAATCTCAGGAACCGTTGGTGCGATTTGAAAAATTATTTCAGTGTTGGATAGTCCATTTATCGAGGAAGGCTATATATCATCACCGGGAAAATTTTCACGCTACCGGCAATAGTAGACGCAAACTAGGATTCGTGGGTCAGCTAGTATTATATATAATGACGCTGGAAGAGCTTGTTTGTTGAGATTAATGGGTATGATATTATTGAGATAAGGAACAGACAAGTGAGTGTTGCAAAACATTTAGTTTAATTTACTTAAGTAAAAATCTCCCAAGCTAGGAAAATATGTTGTGTTCGTTTGTTTTAATGGGTTATTTCCGCACTTAGCCTCTTGATTGGGCAGTTGTAAGTAGGTTTGTTATCTTCCTAGCATCCCAGAACATGCCAGTAGCTCAGCAGCCTTTTGAGGTCACTACATGTTTCCGGGAGTTTGAATTTCTGTGAGAATGTGCTGAGCCATTTTATCTGCCTCCATGCATCCCCTGCTCAGAGGGCTGTCTGTTGCGCCTATAGTGAATAGGTGCTTGTTTAAGGGACAATGCCCAGTCAGGATACCAATACAAACAATATCTTACCAGTGAACTAAAACAACTCCTCCACCAGCTATAGCTTGTTTGATGAACTCGTTGGTTTCAGGGAGGTGGCTGATGAGATCCTCTTTCGGTACATCTGCCACTGTAAATCATATCAATGCACATGTAAATTTGTTGAATACAAAGCATAATATATTGTTTACAATCAATTTATTCACTATTAGACAGAGACCTTTGTCCTACAATGGCCTGGAAGAGATTGAACATTATATATATTTGATGTTGTATATACTTTACATGGTAAACAAATAAAGAGTTTTCTGTCTATCTATCCTCGTCTAGGGAAGTCTAAAAGCTCATATTATTGTTGATCATATTATATGAATCCGAAGTTTATTTATTAACTGGTGACGCTGAAGCCAGAGGTCAGGAGTGTGATTTTCACTCAAGGCATATAGAATAGAGTAGTTACTTACACTTGACGTAGTAAAACATTAGATTAGTCCTCTCCAATATTGTCCTGGGTAATGGCACCACGTCTATTGTGAGGATATGAGTGATCTGGAGTTTCTCCAGCATCTTGTAATCTCTTGCACAGGCCAGGTTACCTTACAAATAAAAATGAGACAGGTTTTTTTTTATTTTTTTTGAAAAATGCAACTCCCACATTAGGAATAAACATCCTGTGTCGTGGGGGACTTTACAAACATACATGAAACGGACACAAAGAACATCCAGACTCGGGACAACAATTCGTGGATCACACAAAGTGTTGTAGGTACCGCGTGGGATTTGAACCCACGTCACTTGACGCAGTAGCAAGCGGCATGGCGACCGCTGACACCACTCGGCCAACCGTGCCGTTGTATTGATTGATAACCAATAAGGCTCCAATAATATCAGATAGGGCTGGGGCTAACTAGTGTGACTTGTGATTATTGTCAATTACAAATAAAGAATTCGTGAATTGAAAATTGAGATGCATTTTAATAACTAGTATTATATTAGTGGTTACTACTGTAGAGAGCTAGAGGAAGCCTATACCGAGAGACAAACCAAATTGCAAGTTATAAGAAACAAAATTCATAAAGTGAAAAATGTTACATTGCATGTTGTTTGCAATAAAAGTGCTTTATTATTAATATTAGTGGTCACCCAATGCAGCTTAAAAAATAAATATTATGGTGGAATTTTGAACACTTGTTCTCCATATAAACATAACTAGCCAAATTTGACATTCACATATTTCACTTCATTTCCTTAAAAATGAGTATTAAGTTCTTTATGTATGTAATTTATAAATAATAATTATTTATTAAGTAGGTTAAGTATCAAATATTTTTTTAAATGTAAAACATTTCTTTTTATTATTATATTGGTGGCAAACGATTAGACATATCGCCTGATGGTACGTACAATATTATTCAGGAGATACGTCTGCTCGTTTGCCCCCTATATAATAAATAAAATAAAGTTTTTACCGCATTTATAGTATTTAATATAGAATTATGTTTAAAATATGATTATTTTAGTTTACCTAACTACTTATATTTCATTTTCTTACTCATATTGTTATGGGACTTGATGTTAGTACAAATTTAAAATAATTTCAAATGAAACTTGATAGAAACTTTATATGTTATAGAATTTCAACATGTAATAATGTCCAATATTTTTTTTTTATTAAGTCACTAGGAATTTCCTGTGTAATTTACCTAAGTACAATCCATCTTCAATCAGGTCTACGTTGACGTCAATATCTTCTAAATCATCGTCATCAGCAGCATGAAACTGTACATCAGCCAATTGCTTAGCCATTTCGTCACCAACTGGAATTTACAAGGAATTAACACATCTTAAAAGAAATTCTATATTTCAATTTAATACAGTTGACAATGGCGGCGAAAATAAATATAAAAATAACGTTGAAATGAGTGTTTTCGTAAGCAAGTGACGAAATTTGAAAAATCAATACCTTTGAATAATTGTTTGTGATTTAATTACACAGAACTGTGTGGACATATAAGTAAAAGTAAGAAATAAATAACGAAAATAAATAATGTTTCAGCTCTATTTTCTTTAATGATTTATCAATACAATTGGTGCATGTAAAAGAAAACGCGCGCGTATTTCCCTGATTTGACAGTTTACTATTTTGTATATTATAACAGCGTGTTGTCAATTCAAAAACCCTCTTACCACTGAAAAATCACAAAAAAAAAGCACCTATAAGACACTAGTAAAGGGACATATTTTTGTGACGATCGTTAAAATTGTTATAAATCACGTATTTTAATAATAAATTATAATCAAGATTAAATCCCATTGTTGCATCTTGTTCAATGAGTGACTGCTGTACATGTGCCATTGCAATTAATGAATAAAATATGTAAATTATAGATCCTAATGTAAGAGAGGATTTAGAAATCTATAAACTATATAAATTAAATATACTTTTTAGACTGACAAGATGTAAATACGTTAGAGTACATCTAAAAAGTCTATTTAATTTTTCCAGAATTTTGTGACAATCAACACCAGTTGGTAGCACTAAATTTGCGTTTAATGTTTGCAAGAATAATTACATGACAAGATTTTATATTTTAAAAAGAAAGAATAAAAGAAGTTAAATATTGGAATAATTTTTAATAACTACATATTATAGTCTTATTTGATAACTGTTTATTAGAGAGCTCGAAAATTATGAAATAAAACTTACATTAAAAATACTACTTTAAATAAAACTTCAAGCACTTGTGTATTTTTTTTGCTATAAAATTGTTAAATTAATTACTGCTGAAGCGACAATTAAGATATTATCATTGACTACAGTTAGCCAGCATGTGTATTAGCATTTCGGCACGTTTAACTGGTGATTCCATTGCCAAAAAGGTACTTTAGTGTCGCTGATCTACGTATGTATGAGAAAATAATTTCGTCAGGCGCACATCGCAATGTATTTTTCTTCGTTTCGTTTCTCATTAATTAACTTGCAAATATTTATTAGACACTAAAAGTTTCTAAAAAACTAAACCTGTGTAAGTAAGGTTTGATATAAATAGTAAATATCAAGAACAAATAAAAGAGACTTTTAAATATACACTTCATTCAGCTAACTTACACACAAAATACACTCTTTTGCGAAAAAAACGGGTACTTAAGCAAAGAACTATTTTATAGTTACTATTAGTTTGTTTGACAATTTTAGGTAATGTTATCCTCAGAATTTCATAAATTAATTAGGAAGGAATAGGTATCATCAGTTTTATCATAACATTTTGATTTAATTATTGAGAAATAATGTTTAAGCTCAAAACACTATTATTGTACCTGCTCGCTAAATAAAAATGAAACGCGTTAATTTCTTTGTTTTTCTTGAATACATTAAAAGCAGATAAAAGTTTAGTATTGAGTGTGACCCCCACTTGCTGAAATCACGGCTTGCATTCGTCTGGGCATGCTAGCGAGTATATCTTTTATGGTTTCTTGGGGAATACGTTCCCACTCCGCGGTAATCACATTCTTTAGCTCTCTGATGGTCTGCGGAGCCGGCTGCACTGATCTCACTCGTCGCTTCAGAACGTCCCAGACATGCTCTATGGGATTGAGGTCCGGACTTCTAGCTGGCCAGTCCAAACGACGAATTCCGACTTCTAGCATATACGCTTCCACATCGCCAGACCGGTGGGCGCGAGCGTTGTCGTCCATAAAAAATGAGTTTTCGCCAAGAGCGGTTAAAGCGGGTTGTGCATAAGGAATTAGAACTTCCGTTATGTATCGGTGTCCAGTCAGTGTACCGTTTTCGATGAAGACTAACTGCTTACGATCCATGGAATTTATTCCTGCCCAAAACATAACAGAGCCCCCTCCATAAGGTGTGATTTCTTCAAAACATGCCTCTGCAAAGCGTTCTCCTCGTCTACGTAGCACTCGCCGACGTCGGTCTTCACCATGCAGAGATATCCTGGCTTCATCGGAGAACAACTGTTGACTATCCCAGTCTTCATGAGTCCATGACACACAATTTCGAGCGAAGCTAAGCCTGGCAACTCGATGTCCACGGAGTAATTTAGGGCCGCGTGCCGGGCGATGACTGTGTATATTAGCAGCGAGAAGCCTCCTTCTGACCATCCATAGACTAATTTGCACATTTCTTACTTCTTCGAGGCTGCTCTTGAGGTCCACATAAGAAGATTTGCGATTTCTCAACGCTTGACTAACTAGAAAACGATCATCCCGTGTTTCGGTACATGTCTTTCTGCCAGAATCAGGCCTTTTCTTGACGGAACCGGTCTCTTGATAGCGCTGCCAGGTCCTTTGAACTGTCGACCGACTCACATTTAGCCTCTGCGCCACGAAGCATTGGCTGCAACCTTCTTCAAGCAGCGCAATAATTTTGCTCGCTTTTATCACTTTATCTACCATTTTCGAGATTGCTAAACAGCAATAACAATACTTTTAAATGTCAAGGACATCAGATAATTTAATAAAAATTGACAAAAAGTTAATTAGAGTCGATATTAACTATAGGGAATTCGCGCCACAAAGTGTAGTTAAAAGTTGTTTTCATTGAAAACCAGGCTCAGTCAAAAATTTGAATTTGGAATGTACTCTTATAAACATTATGGCACTTTTATAACTGGCCAGTAACATGTTCAAATGATTAAAACCTTTTTGGTATTTTATTTCAGCCAGGAAGAAAATCGAAACCGCCCGTTTTTTTTGCAAATGAGTGTATAAATAGTAATATTTCGGTCATGTGACACACAACGCCATCTAGTCCCAAACTAAGCAGAGCTTGTAAAATGTGTGTGTATAATCTATATAAATAAATGAAATTGGAGTGACTGTTTGTAATATTAAAATAACTGCTTTTTACTAAATACATATGTAGGTATGTATACACGGTATTCGGTACATATAACAAAATAACAATCTGCTTGTTCCAGCTAATCTCTGGAACGGCTGAACCAATTTTGACGGGACCTTCAGTGGCTTATAACTGATGATATAAGGAGTAACTTAGGCCACTTTTTTAGACTAGACCAGAAATCTCAAGCAAAGCATTTGTATGTGCTACCACTGCTAAATAAAAATAAAACCTCTTCGGAAATAAATCTGGTACATTAAAAAAAACACATTTCGTCTAGTTTAATGAAAGTGTTGCCACAGATCACAAAAATACCAACATGAGGTAGGTAATTCATTAATGTAGGTCGTGATGTAATATTTATGCAATTCACAAGCGTTTACCGCCAATACAAGTTGCAGAACAAGGTAATAAAATTATCCACTCATCGAATCCTCGACGGCTAAGAGCCAGAGACTAAAACTGGGTCAAAGTTTGTTCTCAATCCTTAGGAATCACAATATCTGTTTATGTTTATTTTTTTGGCTTTAACTGTTTTTGAAGTGAAACTTCTTTAGACGCATGAGGGTAAAAAAATCACGGTTGAAACGCAACAATAATATTAGTGTCACGAAGATGTGCATTGTTTTTGTCGAAGAAGAGAGAGAGAGCAATTGAGACCGATTGAGACAGTTAATTTTATTATATTCATCATCTGAGATTTTATAATATTATTTTTTAAACAATATAAAAGTAATGTATTTTAATCATTCTCTTTAATTATTTTTATTAATAAATAAAAAAAAATGTGTTAATTTTCAACACTTTTAATAATTTAATGACAATTCAATTCATTAAATTCCTAACATATCTTCCTTTTTCCCTCCCTCTAAGTCTCGGAAATTTAAGTTTTAGATTTGCATAAATATAAACAAGACTTAAAAATTAGTTTGCCAAAGAAGTTTCACTTCTGACGTGTGTACCTACTTTGTACGCACGCACTTTTTTTTTATAACTTAAGCATTATTGCGTATGTACCACTCTGTCCGTTGAAGTTAATGTATTGTCTATTAGTGTTATTACAATAATAAGTTCAACAAGAATTATCATTTTCGTTTTTCTATTGGTATTATCAAATCAACAGTAAAAGAATATCAGCTAGTAATCATTTATGATGACCTCGTTTTTAATACATATTGGAAGTAGAAGATTCGTTGAATAAACCATAGATTTTGTAAGACATTTTTTTTTCAAATTAATATGTATAAATTGTTTTTAATGAATAAACCCACAGTAGGTAATTAATTTTTCTCGTGTGTCAATGGCTAATTTTAGACAAAGTATTAGCAATGACATAATGACACACGAGAATTTAGACGTAAAAGTTGGTCGCCTCATCAAAATAAAGCTGCTCACGAAAAATTTGCTTGATAGCAATATAAATAGACTCGGAATCCTGGACTTATGTATTTGCAACCAAAAAATAAAAGGTACCTAATGAAAAAAAAATTAATACATTCAATATTTTATGTTTTAACCTTATTTTTATTATTTTATAAGGTCTATCCTACCTTGAACAGTAAACTCCGTTGACTTGTAACCGTTGGGAGGAGTTGTAAATTATAAGGTTTTTGTCATCGAATTTTACTTGGACGTGTAACCTCTATATAAATATCTATATGCTATATGAAATTTAATTTTGTGATAATTTTTATTTCTAATTTACCTGACTTTTACGAAAAACCTGTGGCGACTTCCACATACAACAACAACCTACTACAGCGCCATCTACCGAAAATACACTGAACTACGAAGTAACGCACTACACGGAGTAACTACGTGTCCTGCATCGCGCAATAGAGATTCTCGCGTCGATTATCATGTTTACAACATCCCAACATCAACTGTTGGCAGTGGCCCGCCAGGCATGATCACCTCGCCTGATCGGAGGATCCTCCCTTTGTATTGGAGGGACATGACACTCGTTCCTCCACAAACCCATTAAAGCTTGGTAAAAGTCTGACAAATGAGTTTGTATTCTACCAATCAACACAATCAACATTCATACCGTAATCCTCCTGATGGCTCACTAAAAACTGTGTTTGTAGTTTATTATTTTGTTTTAATCTAAAATAACCTCGATTTCTCTGACTATGAAGAGATATAATCTAAATGCTGCACACGTAATACGTATTTTACTTAAGTAGATCCGAATGCTTTGTTGAATTCATATTAGGTTTTAAATATTAGGAAGAGTTGAAGAATATTTTTGTATAGAAAACTTTAAAAAGCCATATTTTATCATTTAATTTCTTTCAAAAAAGTACTGTAGTCTTGTGCTCATTAAAATCGATTATTTTAACAGGAAAATAGTGTAACGTAATTCATATTTTCTTTGATAGAGAACCTTTTTGTGATTTAAATAATTATGTCGTATTAACTTTTGCCCACGGCTCAGCCCGCTAATATATCGGTAATCGCGGTAAAGATTAGCCTATGTCTTTCCTCAAGAATCAAACTATCACCATGCCAAATTTTATTTAAATCGATGCAGCGATTCAGCTACAAAAGCGTAACAGACAGAGTTACTTTCGAATTTATAATATTAGTATAAATTCAAGGCTCTAATTAATGCAGTAGTATGCCAATATTATGATTTCTTAAAACTTCGTGGAGACTATCTCTGAAGGTTTCAGACCGGGAATTAGGATAAAAAACTGAGAAATCTGGAGTAAGAAAAATCTTAATAGAAATATTATTTTACTTATATGACCAACTAGCTGATCCACGCAACCTCGTTTGCGTCTTATATAGCCCGTAGCATGAAAATTTTCGCAAAATAAGTAACTTTTCTGGTTGATTTTTACACTTTGTGTCCGAAAAACCTAAATATCTTATGAAACCCTATTTTTTTCCAAAATAAAATATAGCCTATGTTACTCGTGGATAATGTAGCTTTCGAATGGTGAAAGAATTTTTAAAATCGGTCCAGTAGTTTTTGAGCCTATTCATTACAAACAAACATACAAACAAAGTTTTCCTCTTTATAATATTAGTGTAGATAAAACGTTACAGTAAAGGTACATTGTATAAAAATATCTAAGATAAGTCAATCCTTATGTAGCAGTAATGTAAAACTAAGTTAATTGTGACAACTTCCATATACGACAATCAAAACACTACGGAGGAATGAACTACAGCAACTACTAATCCTGAATCACGATATAGAAGTTCGCACGCCGATTAATATATATACATCATCAAAACATCAACCGTTGGGCCGCGGCCCGCAAGGCATGATCACCTCGTCTGGTTGGAGGATCCTCCCTTTGTTATGGAAGGACTTGACACCCGTTCCTCCACAGTAATGGCATTTATTTGTACAGATACCCTCACACATGAGAGTTTATATGAAAATTTAGTTCAAAAACTTTAATGACTGCCCGCTTGAACTGGGCAAACCTGTATCGCCGTCGATAAGGAAACAATTGAAAGTTGCAATAGATATACGTCGTTTTATATGATATACCTACTTAAAGAGAGAGTTATTAGCCAATATTGTTGGACTTTGGCACAGTGTAGCGGTGGGATTTTCGTATTGAATGCAGGTAAAAATACAAGTCATCAAATCTTGCAACATTGACGTCAAATTATCACTGTTATAACTGTGTTGCCTTTATAAGAAATAGTCGCTTTAAACTATAGAACTGTGGAGCTAATGTGGCCTATTGCTAGATATTTTTTCAAAGGTAAGAAAATAAGAAAGTCTCGTAAGTTTGTTGTGGTTTCAGAAGATTAAATTATGCAATGACAATCAATTGCCCTGAGCTTAGGACTACTATTTATTATATTTTAAGTTTCATTTGCTAATAAGTACATCTGTAGTTATTAATCATGAAAATATAAAAAGATATATATGTACATATCCTCCTTGTGTCTTGTGTATGTTATTAACATGCTAACTGGAGTTGGAGCCATTCTGCGAGTAATAGCTCGCCACCTGTTCCGATCTTGAGCAGTGTGGATCGTAGTGCCGAAAGTAGAGCAATATTGATCTGCCCTGCGCAACGGGCTGAGGCCTCTGGGTCTTACTCTACTGGGGTTAGCTACAAATCAAACAACAAAAAGTATGTAGTGGTAAGTCATTTTTAAATCCTAAGATTATCGTGTCCAATCAATCGGCACTGTTTTTCAAAGAAGGCGAAGGACGAGAAAGCCAGTGAGAGACGTTTCTAAATTGATTCGTGTGTGTGTTTATGATGTTAAGAGGAAAATTGTTAAAATTTCACAAACAATATCAGCCAGTTCTTTAATGGACAACCTTGGCCGTTGGATTTCTTGTGTTACCTAATAGACAGTCCGACTATACAAAATACGTAATCGTGAAGAAATTGAATAAGGAAAACCCGTAACACAATATTATTCATTATGACTTAGCGCTTACTGATTCTATATTTCATCATTCTTCATCATCAACATATTAGTAGACCTTCGATGGGACATAGATCTCTTCTTACAAAGAAGGTTTTGGCCTATCATACCACGCTGGACACACAGTTTAGTATAGGGATTTTTTTAAGGATAGTGGGCAATCGAGCAGACGTATCGCCTGATGATAAGCGACACCCGCAACACCAGAGGCGTCACAAGGGCGTTGCCAACTTTTTAGGAAGGAGTACGCACTTTTCTAGAATTTGTTTCATGTTCTCGTTTTTTATTGTGGAACTCAAGACTTTGAAACGAAAATAGAGACATTTCATTTGTTTGTTTCTGATAATGGTATTTTAACTTTATGGCAAAAGGGCAGTTCAGGGGACACAGGCTCATCGCAGAAAATTGGTGTAAGCCTTCTTTTCCTTGGTTTCAAGTAGCCACTCTGCCCTGAGGCCGTTTTTATGAGTTACTGCAGTGGTGATCGGCAGGGTGTGGGCTCATCGTTTTAGTTCTTTCGATAATAAGAACTCTCACCAACTGCAGTAACTTATGAAAACGGCATCAGGGTAGAGTGGCTGTTGCGAGAGAATAGACAAATTGCTCATCGGGAAATACAGGCTGAACTAAACATTGGGTCACTGGCAGTTTCCACCATCCTGCATGAACACTTTAAGGTTAGGAAGCTTACTTCGCGATGGATACCTCATTCTCTCACCGATGAGCAAAAATGCCGTTGTGTTGATTCTATCGCAAAATGTATCCTACATTCTTACAACTTCAAACCTTTAAGAAAAGAGCTTACTCGTTCCTAAAAGGCCGGCAACGCACTTGTGACGCCTCTGGTATTGCGGGTGTCTATGGGCGGCGGTAATCGCTTACCATCAGGCGATACGTCTGCTCGTTTGCCCCCTATATAATAAAAACAAAAAAAAAACTGACGAAGCAGCAATCCACGCAGTAGGTGTTTGAAGAGCACGATTTGACCAAAAAAAGTCGGCGGTTATTTTTCTCGGGGTAACTCTTGCAGGCCTGTTACAGTAGTATGCCGCGCCACCTGCAACTAAGGTGGGTCACTGGCTTGGGCCCTGATGGGCCTGTTAATAGTTCCGGGGTGTTGATCCGGTGGAAGGGGGTAACTAACATAGCCCGGGTCTTGCCCAATGTATCTATAATCTTATTAACATACTAAAACTGAAAATATATTTTACGGTTTAGGCTAGCACAAGACTATAATTCTCCATATTATATATATTATTGCATAACTAATTAATACCAACGCATGTTAAAAACGTGAATGCGAATTTCTTAACAGTGTATTACGTCACTATTCTGCGCTCTTTCACTGTATCGTAATATGAGGAAAATGTTCTGAGCTATATAATGTTGCCATATATCAGAATTCATACTCGGTGTGCACATCGCCAATTGCTACGAACATGACTATAAGATTTATTTGAGACCATTAAAATATCATTTGTTTTCTGTATTGAACTGGTAACACGAACGTCCTTAAATTAGAAATCGTACCATTAAGTGGCAACTTTGATTTGAAAATGTCATGAATAAAATTGTTTGCCGCCCTGAAGCACTTCACCAGTTCACCTTGATTGTAAGAGCTGTGTTATAAAACTTAGGGTTACCTACAAAACTAGGTCACGTTCGTTTATATAAATAAATAAAATTGAAGTGCTGTTATTTTGAAATTGAAAGTATATACTCACTTAAAAATCAAATTTGAAATTTTTGGATTATCCAATTATCCCCAGTTACTAACAACAAGCTTTCCTCCTTTGAAATTCATTTACAAACTGAGGCCGTTAAATGCACCTCTCTTTCCCTCTTTCAATTTTATGGTACAGAGAAACACGCAGTATCACACGCTGAGCTACTTTAAACTTGTGGATTAGTCCAATGGCGATTGTCTACGTCTTGGCTACGTATGTAATTCGGGGTAGGATTCACTTTAGTGCTTGCGAGATCAGTGAGTCGAAGACATGGTGCAGCTTCCTATACGCCGCCCAGCCCAGATGAATTCTTCTATCGCTCTCCCGAAGTTGTGCCGGCCGAGTTGGATAGTTTGGCCAAGGTAGATGTATTCTTGTACCACCTCGATAGTAGCGCCATTTGCGAACACAGGACTTGGGATACATGCTTGTTTGGCATGATATCTTTCCGATGATCACCCTTAGTCCTATTCGTTTTATTGGCTCATTCGTTTTAAAGAATCATCTCGACTGTTTAAGATTTCATTTGTAGATTATGCATTACACTTTTGCAAAATACGTGTACAATCCGCCGTGATGCCTGAGCCTGAATAAATTTGTTTACCATAAAAAAAGTTTACTGAACCAACCTTAAAACATGTAAATATGCTGTCACATACTTTTTTAGAACTTTTAAAGCTGAACAATTTTTTATACAATATTTTTGCGAAACTTTAAAACTTTACGCAGTGCATTGCATTGCATTGCACAATAAAAGCCCTCAAAATGAATAATTTTCCCCCGTTTTTTGAAACATATTTCATTGATACTCAACTCCTTTTGGTCATAACGTTAGCCTTCCTCAATAGCTGGACTATCTAACACTGAATTTTTTTTTAAGTCGCACCAGATTGGCGCGGTACCAAACAGACAAGCTCTTCAGCTTTATAATATTAGTATAACCATATATATACCTGCTATTATAGATGTATCTTTACAACAACAATGACCCCTCTTTGCAAAGTTATTCTAAAAAAGTATCTAACTTACTCCTTACAGTTGTAAGTATCCTAAATACTTGCCTATGCATTTGGTAAAAAGCTGAAATTATAAACAGACACTTCAATTTTATTTATTTGTATAGATATACTGTGGTATCATAAAAGAAATGCAGATATTGCTAATTGTAAATTACATATACTACGCATACATACCATATGCGAAGTGTACCAGTCATGCGCGAAAGACGTTTAACGATGGTGCGATTTCCTATGCCATTTGCGAACAAACCATGGTGTGTCATCTATGTACTTCGGGCTGTAACACGTAATTAGTTGTGGCACATTTTAGAAACTGTATTAAGTACAATAGAACACATTTTTTCTTCCTTTATGTATTGTACATAAATCACACAAACGCAAAATTAAAGTATAATGTGCATTGATCTGATTCCGAGATAAGTAATTTAAGAACTAGTGTTACGGACGTCAAAATCAACAACAGAACCACAAACATGCTTAAATATATACTTGCATTAAGATAGATTCATCACATGAATGTTTGTCCTGAGTGGGAAGCGAGCACAAAGCTCTGGCGCAACAGGCCAGTCGAAAGAGTGTCCATTATGGTACTTACATAATTTTTTTTTTTCAAATGTTTCGCTACTCAGAATCTAAGGCATTCTAAAAAGATGTGTCTACGGCAAAACTAGGTTTTAAACCTGTTTCTCGACATACGTGGCAATTACAAATGTATACGTACTGGAATGATTGTAATCACGTAATAAATATTACCAGGCCATAGTTTACAGGCATGTGATCACGGTACAGGTTGAATCGTCGGGTAATTCAATGTTGTATGGTGATTCCATTCAAAATTATGTATTCCTTATTACGGAACTACTTATAGGTACAAAATTGTAGGTCGTGAAACGTATAAATGTAAAAGTAGTATCATACTCAGATGTAATACGTTTTGTTATTTTGTTAATCTGTATTCTGTAAGGAAATAACACATTATACTCTATGCGCTGTAGCATGGTGCGGGTGACAGTTTCAGTAACACTTCGTTTCACTCTTGAAAGTTGCCGCGATTTATAAATTATGACTGAGTATTTCAGCTGTACCACATTCGCAATATATTAAATCATTAATAACTGTAGTAAATTAAATTAAACCAAACCAGAATGTTCTAATCTACAAATAAAATCAAATTTAATGAAAAATTAAGCAGTGTTATGCGTATGACGTAACGCCATAGAAGTATTTAGTGATGGGATGTGCTGCTACGATGGATAGTCGATATTTTTCATAATAAAAAACGGTAATTTTTTATTGTTAAAATTGGTCTATAATTATAGTAGTATATATTATAGTAAGGTTGCTTAAAAAGTTGCTAAGTAAAAATACATTTTATTCGTCCAAATTCATTTCAAAATCGTCATATCAGAGTCAGGAACATCTAAATTGTCACTCAATTCATCATCTGAGTCTGTGACGGATATTATTAACGAACAACAACCTCCCTGGCCTGACTACCCAAAACAGTTTATTTTTGTATGCTTAGACATGGTAATAACAACGAACTTAACAAACAAATAACAGTTACACTGCACAACTGAATAACACACTCATTTTCATAACAATATTAAAGAGAACTAGATTTATGCTGCGAGTATCGTATGCGATAAAAAATAATTGCATAACGTCACATCCCTTAATTATGTGATACTGATAGATGTCAACGTCGTACAGGCAAATGTCACCTGCACCATGCTACAGCGCAACGAGTATAATTATACTAATTTATTTTAACAAACTTAATAAGTATTTTACTTAGACGTAAGATTAAAAAAGAAGATAAAAAAATTAAAGCGAACCTCTTTTTTATTTGGAGGTTATGCGTTCCGTTTGGTTCCATTCGCATGTGAATAATATAGGGAACGATAGTAAACTAAGAAATTAAAAATTCAGAAAACAAAACAAATAATCTTTAAATTCTAAATAATAACCACAATTCGATGTAATTATGAAGAGCAAATTAACACATATGTTAACAATAATTTTTTTTTATGGAACTTATTGGTATTTTTAAAGTGAAGCAATTAGGTCAAAATTATTACTTTTAAAGATAATATATTGCCTGCAGAACCTAGGCACAACAGTGTAACAGCGTGACCCAGGTGTGGATATCATCGCGATATAGGATCATTAAGGCGTAGTGGTGGCGTATGCGACTGCTAAGCTTGAGGTCTCGGGTTCGATTCCCGGGTCGGACCAAATGTTTGTATGATCTGTATATGTTTGTTTCGGAGTTTGGGTGTTTTCTAAGTATAATATGTATGTATTTACAAAAAAAAGTATATAAGTATTTAGTTGTCTAGTACCCATAACACAACCTCTGCTTAGCTTGGGACTAGATGGCGTTGTGTATTAGATGACCGGAATATTTATTTTTATTTTATTATTTAATTTTATTTTTTTATTAAAAGTTAATTCTCATTAAAGAATCAACATTTTTATGGATTAGGTACAGTTAACCATAAACACCTACAATTTATAAGTCACAAATGTGTTTTCAACCGTTGACTTCCCCTCCCCCACTCATAGGGGAGATGGAAGCTCAAACACAGTCCCAATAACAATTTGTAGAATATACCTATCTATACTAATAATAAAGCTGAAGAGTTTGTTTGTTTGAACGCGCTAATCTCAGGAACCGCTGGTACGATTTGAAAAGTTCTTTCAGTGTTGAATAGTCCATTTATAGAGAAAGGCTACAGGCTTTATATCATCACGCTACTACTAATAGGAGCGGAGCACCAATGAAGAATGTTCCAAAAACGGGGGAAAATTTTCACGCTACTGGCAATATAAGACGCAAACGAGGTTGCGTGGGTCAGTTAGTATATATAACTTCAAAACTACTTTAACTTATAAGGGATCATCCATAAAGTACGTCACACGAATTTCATGATTTTTTGAGCCCCCCGCCCCCTCCTTGTCACAGGTGGTCACATTTCTGAGACCCCCCCCTCCCTAGTGTGACATCACATGTTATGCAATTTCACATCAAAAAATTATTAAATTAAAACAGCAGTTCCGAAATTAGTTTTACTTCCATTTAAATTAAGTACTTTTTTTATGAAACCAACATTAACATCAAATATTTGAAACAATAACAAAGCAATAAACTATTGAATATAAAGAAAAAGAAGAAGAAAGAAACTCAATCATCTTCAGTCCATGGACTTTGAACCCACTCCTTTAAATTATTTATAACTGGCATGGCAGTCACTTCGTTCTCATTTATTCGTATTATATTAGATGTTGAAATGTGATGTCACGAAACTTAGGACCCCTCCTACCCCTTGTCACACCATGTCACACTTTGTCGACCCCCTCCCCCCCTCTTTACGTGTGACATACTTTATGCATGGCCCCTAACTAACAAAGTTAAAAACTACCTTTTCCCATTCCCATGAGAATCACATATGGATTCAGATTTACAAAAAGAAAAAAAAATAACAATGAACACTAATTAAGGAGGTTAATTAAAGAGATTGATGTTACACTATCAAACAGCCAAAAAATTGTTAAACCAAGTTACCATTGTTGTCGTAAACTCTCTAGCATTTGAGTAAAAATTGAAAGTATTTTTTAAATCACAAGTTTTGAACAGCAATAACATACTCTATTGCTTTAAATATATTATGTTTTATTTCAAGCTAACTTTATAGTTATCGGTGGTATATATTTAAAACTTCATTTTGTATTAATAAACTAATCATTTTAATGTCACAATGTTCCAATAGAAGATCGTTTTTTGTTTTTTCGAAATACGGTCCCCATTTCATGTCATCCACATTTTATATATTTTTTATCATTAATTTCATCACGACGACGACTTAAAGACACGGAGACTTGATAATTGAAGACGATAAATACTTGACATTGGCAGAAATAGCTGCTCCGAGCGATCCGGCTGGTTGCCATTTCATAAAAAGAAGAAGATGATCCAATATTACCAGTCTTATTTGATTCTTACCAGCTACAAATAATTGTACGATAAGTACGATCATCTATTCCTACTCAGCCTGATGAAAAGCATCGCCAGAATCCAAGACTAGTGGTCGCTATACTCAATGCGAACGCAAACAATGGTACAATGGAGCATGGTGACCCACCCTATGGGGTTTATTGAGATGCTTCTACATCATTGGGCCTCCTGTCTCGCACTCACCAACGAAACATGACATCACGAATGCTGTTCATTTAGGTTGGTCTTCTGAGAGAGGATAGTACCGCACCGCTAGAGCGGCCCATTCGTGCTGGAATCAGCCTGGCTCTACTACCAGTGAAGGGAAACCATTGTTGAGGTTAGGTATTGTAAGTTATTTAAGTAGCGACTTCCACATATAACACAAAAATAACCTACTACAGCGCCATCTGCCGAAGATACACTGAACTACAAAGTAATGCACTACACAGAGTAACTACCAATCCTGAATTGCGCAATTAAGGTTCTCGCGCTAATTATAATATATACAATATCCCAACATCAACTGTTGGGCAATAGTTAGCCAGGCATGATCACCTCGCCTGGTCGACCCTTTGTGTTGGAGGCACATGATACTCATTCCTCCACAATTATTTGACAAAGAAATGTCTTCAACAACCGTTGTGAAGGGGTCTGTCCATCATCCTCTGCCTGCTCTTATCCAAATTTTATTTTGGATCGGCGCAATATGTTTTATTCGACCATTCCACTCTATCACTCGACATTTCAACTCCCTCCCTAGTATTATGCCTCACAATCCCTCCACTTTTTTTCTGGTCTTCCTATTCTCTTGTACTATCACTCAATTTCCATACCTAAAGTGTTTCTCGCAAGATTTTCCTCATCCCTCCGCATAACGTCGACGCATGAAGGCGTCTGACCACAGATATAAAATGCCACTTTAAGCTACTAAACTCAAAGCAATATCTTTTTAATGGAATGTAGCACCCGTTCTTACACATAGTAAATAAAATTATGGTGTTTAAGTGGTCGAGCTATGTCGTTACTAATATCCGCAGGTTAATTAATTCAAATTCCGATGGAGTTGAATTAAATTGTGTGTACATATTTTTTGTTAAGTAAATGTTAGGTCTGAACATAATGACTGTACGTTTAATAGTCCACAGGCTGAAAGTTTATACACAGCTTCGTTTTGACGAGACACCCAACTTTTATCATTGGACCAAATTCTGATAGTGGAAGGAAAAAGCGGGATAGGGAGCGAAACACGTCGATTTGATGAGTGTCCCAAATTAAATAATACAAATTTGATGGTAATTTTTTTGCCGATGCATTTTTTATGAAAAATGTATATTTTGCAAGCCCCAAAACAAAAATCAGTTTGTTATTAATGAAAATGAATAAAATTTTTCAAGTCACCATTCTGACATCTTAGAGCTGGGGTCACTCGGGAAGGTACAATTCACTTTGTATGCCACAAGTTTTTCTCAGTTTTCCATCGTATTTTCTCGAAGTATTGATTTTTAGAAACTGTTATTTATTAATTTGGGACACTCATCAAATCGACGTGTTACGCTCCCTATCCCGCTTTTTCCTGCCACTATAAGAATTTGGTCCAATGATAAAAGTTGGGTGTCTCGTCAAAACGAAGCTGTGTATAAACTTTCAGCCTGTTATTAATCACTGAAATCCCTTGTACGTGGGCCCGTGGACACACAAACAAACAAACCTTTTAGTTAAATTATAGTGTGTCTAATACCGACATTACAAACAATCAACGCGACCAAATGCCGATAAGTCAAGGCTAAGCTCACACCAGTCTACCCGTGACTACGAGCGGTATAACCCGTTTGAAGCGTCGGGATACAAAAGGTATCGAAACCTTTTAAATAATTTTATGGCGAATAAGTCCAACAAAATATACTTACTATATTATATGTGTTATACAACAAAAAACTAAAGTTAGAATAAATTTAGACTAGCTGAGCCCCACGGTGTTACCCGTGGTTGTTGTTGTTGTACCGCAACTGCGAGTTACTCCTTATGTAATCAGCTATCTGCCAGTGAAAGTCTCGTCAAAATTAGTCCACACGTCCCAGAGATTAGCCGGAAAAAACAGACAGATGACAAAAATGTTAACAAATTATTTTTTGTTGTAAGTACCGTACATGAGGTGTTATATAGATAAATATAGTTAAATTTCTCTTAAGTCTGATATATCAGGCTGCTTTAAAAATATAATATCGCACGGTATATCTTCTAAATATCAAATAATGCTGTGAAACACTACTAATTGAGTAGTAATGAGTACGAGCGAAAGTACAGATTAAAAAGCAAGTTGGCACACATTATCATAGACTCACAGACAAAACAACGCGTTGTCTATGGATGGGAGAACTATTATCGCTGGTTCCCACACGCTTTGTCTTTTGAAATCGAACGTGTGTACAGTGCTTATATAACGTTAATACACGTTCTAATACTCTATTTTTTTATGTTTTTTTTTTTTTTTTTTTTATTGAATAGTGGGCAAACGAGCAGACGTATCACCTGATGGTAAGCGATTACCGCCGCCCATGGACACCCGCAACACCAAAGGCGTCACAAGTGCGTTGCCGATCTTTGGGGAATGGGAAAGGGGATAGGGGGAAGGGTTGGGGTATGGGCCTCCGGTATCCTCACTCACTCGGTGAAACACAGCGCAAACGCTATTTCACACTGGTTTTCTGTGAGGCCGTGGTATCACTCCGGTCGAGCCGACCCATTCATGCCGAAGCATAGCACTCCCATGTTTTTGTTAGGTTAAAAAGTAATATGAACAAAACAATAGGATTGGTCAATATTTTCAATTAGCATCAGGCTTTAGTGGCCGTTGCTCGACTTGGACCCCTTTTTTTTGATAGGTCAGTTTGATATAATAGGCGTAACTATTATAGCACACTGACCAGATAGATTGTTCGAAGGTTTGGTTCTCTTTGGAATGCTATTGTCCTGCAGAGTTTGCTCCCCAAGTCTAATGATTTTTTACAGTATCTTATGTTTTTTTTATTGAATAGTGGGCAAACGAGCACACGTATCCTAACCGATGGTAAGCGATTACCGTCGCCCATGGACACCCGCAACACCAAAGAATTCACAAGTCCGTTGCCGACCTTTGGGGGAAGGGGAGAGGGAATGGGGGAGGAGTGGGGTATGGGCCTCCGGTATCCTCGCTCACTTGGTGAAACACAAAACAAGCGCTATTTCACGCCGGTTTTCTGTGAGGCCGTTCATATATATCATCACGCTAATACTAATAGGAGCGGAGCACCAATCAAAAAAGTTTAAAAACGGAAGAAAATTTTCACGCTACGGCTAATAGAAGACAAAAAGACAAATGAGGTTGCATGGGTCAGCAATTTTTTTACGATTAAAAACAGCTCTTGGAATATTTTCTATCGACTTAATCCAATGTCTAGCGTCAGTGAACACCTTACGGAACCACGATCCTTTCGTAATGCAACTCCATACGGTCTCACAGTATCACGCTTCACTTCCGTGACGTAAGCATACCTACGTCATCAACAATCTACCGATGATCACTTGAATGATAATTGCGTGACTTTTGGTTCGATTTGTTGGAGTTTATAAGCGAATAATTGTCTCTGCTCTTTCTATATGGGCTGTCAAATCTAAGAAATATTTCAATCTAATTTTTGCCGCGTGAATGTTGCATTGACTGCCTCGATGGCGTAGTGGTAGCGTATGCGACTGCTCAGCTCGGGTTCGATTCCCAGGTCGGACCAAGTGTTTGTATGATCTGCAAATATTTGTTTCGGAGTTTGGGTGTTTTCTATGTATAATATGTATGTATTTACAAAAAAAAGTATATGAGTATTTATATCAGTTGTCTAGTACCCATAACACAAGCTCTGCTTAGTTTGGATGCTAGCTAGCTAGCTAGATGGCGTTGTGTATTAGATGTCCGGAATATCGCGGTGTAAAAGTAGTTTATGTATGAGCTATATGACTTTAAAGTTAGATTTAAATCAGTTCAGTAGTTTGTGCTTTTGCATTTACTACATTAGTAAGACTCTGTTTAATTATTTCAGAATTATATGATTAAGGAAAAAACTAACTTTAAATTCTTAAATAAAGGAATATGTAATTCAAATTCAAAATCATTTATTCAATTAAGACACTATGTGACATTTATGAACGTTAAATTAAACTTACAGTTAAAAATAATAGATCGACATAAACAGACGCCACAGCATGCACAGATTGTCAATGTAAATAATTTGATGAAAACACCAAAACCTACTGCCCGCTTGTGTCGATCTATAACTTCTAGTTGCCATAATTAAATATATTATTTCCATTACTGAAAAAGATGAAACAATTTGGCAGAAATTGTGCTAAGAAAAAGGTTATATATTTAATACCACCGTTTCTTTGGCAGTAAAATTTTTGGATAATGTCTTCTGTGAATATTGGTTTGAATCTAAGTATCTGAGCGTCGTCATGGGGTCTCAAATGCTAGATTACTTTAGACTTAAACTTATTATATATTTGATATAAAAATATATGTCTACATTGGGATAGTTGGCTTCAATTATTACTATATTTTTCAGATAAGAAAAACATATAATTCTTTTTTTTTTTTTTTATGTACCGCGTGGGATTTGAACCCAAGACACTCGGCGCAGTAGCAAGCGGCATGGCGACCGTTGAAATCACTCGGCCAACCGTGCAGCTATATATATAACACCTAGTCCATGGGCCAGGGCCTGTTTTTCGTAATGATTACTAACAATCTGAATATTTGTGAGTAGCTTCATTTTGACGAGACGCCCAACTTTTTCCTCTATGAAAATTCTCGATATTGAGGGCTAATACAGTATGGAGGCGTCAAAAGTGTTAAATGGGTGAATGTTCAAATTTTATTACTAACAGCTACTTTATTAATTAAATCTTGAAACAATTTTATTACAAATTGAAAACAATAATTGTCCTACAAAAATTATGATTCTATCAAAGTGTCCCCCACTCCCAACATGTATCAACAACTTGGTCTAAAAAAATTATTACTAGCCGGCTGATTTTGATTGATTCTGATTTCCACTGTTGCTTAGCAAATATTTCCTTTATGAACTGGTCACATTGTCCTACAAATTGAGTGATACGTTTTTCCAGTCCTACGCTCGGAAGTTGCACCACAGAACCCACAATTAAAATGATTACTAACAATCTGAATATTTGTGAGTAGCTTCATTTTGACGAGACGCCCAACTTTTTCCTCTAAGAAAAATCGCTATAGTGAGAACAAATACAGTACGGAGGCGTGAAAAGTGTTAAATGGGTGAATGTTCAAATTTTATTACTAACAGCTACTTTATTAATTAAATCTTGAAACAATTTTATAACAAATTGAAAACAATAATTGTCCTACAAAAATTATGATTCTATCAAAGTGTACCCCACTCCCAACATGTATCAACAACTTGGTCTTAAAAAAATATTACTAACCGCCTGATTTTTTTACTGTTGCTTAGTAAATATTTCCGTTATGAAATGGCCACATAGTCCTACAAATTGAGTGGTACGTTTTTCCTGTCCTACGCTCGGAAGTTACCAATAATTCCTACTTAGTCATAAAATTTTTGTAACTGTCCATTTGATGAAGACGATACTCAATATGACAACATACGGAAAGAAAATAGACGTCCCACAGAGTTCTGTAAATTATTGAGAAGTTCTAATTTTAAAGAAAATATGTTCAATTTACAATTGAAGATTGGACAAGAGATGAGTTTGTGATATTAATGACAGGAAAGACTGTAAAGGTTAATTATGATCAGTGCTACGTTCATGAGGTATCCAGCGAAAATAAAATAAAAAGAGTGATTGATTATAACCTTTCTTGTTATCATGAAGAAGGTGACACCAAAATTGTATCCCATATTCGCCAATTTAACACTAACTATCGTGTGCTGGTTCATTGTACAGATTCTGATATACCTGTGATAATGTTGGCAAATTTCAAATACTTAAAAGATGAAATTGAAATAATAATTAATTTAAGTACAGGTAAGAAAAAATTGTATCTGAACATAAATGAAATCTTTGCCAAGCTTGGAGAACAATTATCTCGTTCACTTGCTGTATGTCATTTTTTTACGGGGAATGATTACAATCCTGCTGTTTACCGAAAAGGAAAAAAGGCCATTCAATATTTAAAAATAAAATACAAAATTTCAAACAGCTTTTCTACAACTTCAACGATATATATTTACGAAATTAACAACATCCACTGAAATTTTTAAAATTATAGAAGAATATGTATGTAGAATTTATTCATTAAAAACAAAACATGACATTAATGAAGGGCGATATGAATTATTTGAAAAAAGTTATAAATGCAAAAATGAAAACGAAAAAATTAAAAAAAAGAATATTATAGGATATGATCCCTCAAGTTTGCCACCAACAAAAGAAGAACTGTTACAGCAAGTAAAAAGAACTCTGTACATTAGCAGTGTATGGTGTAATGCACACATGCGAAGTCCCACAGAAAAAACGCCAGAAAATTATGGGTGGACAGTAATTGAAGGCAAATACGAATACTATTGGTTCGATGCCCCACAAAGTCCGTCATTTGAAGAAATATCTTCTAATTTACAAGGTTATTTATAAATATTATTATTGTTTATTATTATCCAATTTATTATCTATTTTAATTATTTTATTAAAGAGTCCGATAATATAGACGAAAATTATAGTAGCCAAGAAGATGAAGATGTAGAAAGTGAAATTAGTAGCGAAGAAGAAACATCGAGTGAATCTGATGAAGATTAATTTAATAATTGTATATGTATATATTTTTGTATTATATTAATTAAAAAAAAATATTAAAATTTAAAAAAAGATCATATTTTTTATTTCTTAAACAGTAATCGTGCTACACCTTTTCATGGAATTTGTTTTACAACAGCTGCAGTTGCACTATTTAATTTTGAATAATCCTTGTCGGACTAGCAATAGATAGCTATTTTTTTGTAGGACAATGTTTTATTTGGGTAAGAAATACGCTAACCTATCATATATATTTATGTCCTACAGTTAGTAATAAAAAAAAGTAGTATCGTAAAATTGACAATTTACGAGCGTAGGACTGGAAAAACGTATCACTCAATTTGTAGGACAATATGACCAGTTCATAAAGGAAATATTTGCTAAGCAACAGTGGAAAAATCAGCCGGCTAGTAATAATTTTTTTAGACCTAGTTGTTGATACATGTTGGGAGTGGGGGACACTTTGATAGAATCATAATTTTATGTAGGACAATTATTTTTTTTAATTTGTTATAAAATTGTTTCAAGATTTAATTAATAAAGTAGCTGTTAGTAATAAAATTTGAACATTCACCCATTTAACACTTTTGACGCCTCCATACTGTATTAGCCCTCACTATCGAGAATTTTCATAGAGGAAAAAGTTGGGCGTCTCGTCAAAATGAAGCTACTCACAAATATTCAGTTTGTTAGTAATCATTATGAAAAACAGGCCCTGGCCCATGGACTAACCTTTAAACGAGCAATTCTTGTAGATACATAATTTGAATCTCGGAAATGGATTCAACGATTTTCATGAAAATTTGTATACAAGGGGTTTCAGGAGCGATAAATCGATCTAGTTCTTAACTTAAACTCATTATATTCACTTTTAAAAAATTTACCAAAAAAATCTTACTTAAATAATACTTCTTAGAAAACGTTTAATCGCACTTAAGTAACTAGACTAACGGGGAGAGGCAACTAATAAAAAATAATATCAGTGTCATGGCCGTCTTATTACCAATAATAAATTAATTGCGACCTTTGAATAAATAAATAGACACGAGAGAAATATCTGAAAGAATCATAGCGTGATATTTTTTTCGTTCATTTGATCATCATTACAAAGTATGTCTACAAATTTCATTCAAAGATTGGTTGTTCAACTGTTTCTCTATATGAAATAGAGGAGGAGCGGACAGTTCAATGGTAGGGCATTAGAACCGTCCGTGGATATCTTTCACATAAGACTCTGAAACATAAGTTTTCTTTGAGTTGTAGAGAGAATTGTGAGGAGGGGGTGCGAGTAGAGATTGGTAAACGCATGGATAGAGTTTTTTAACAGCTTTTGATACAAGGAGTACTGGTGATGGTATTAATCAGCACATATAGGCCGATTAGACATGGCAAAATCTTAGTCAATTAGTTTACTTTTTATATATTGCATATTGATATGCAAATTAAAACTTTAATTACACCACGTTAACTAATATATTACTCAATATAATAAGTGGCTCAGCGGCACGCATCGGCCGCCCTACAAGGATGCAGCGATCACCTGCGCTCGAGCTCCACCGACAGTGAAAGTGCCGCTGTAACTTCGTAACGGCGTTATGTCATAGCCTGCGCCCGCGCAGCCAGTCGCGACACGCCGCCACCGCGCGCGCACCTTTGTCTCCAAACACCCGAATTATTCCGAACACCAAGTGATTCCCTCCAAGCATGTGCGTGTGAAAACTTTAAGAAAAAATAATTAAAAATGGCTTTTTCTGTTTTAAAAATGTCACCTTTAGTGTTAGTTTTATTGAACGTATTAGTTTTAGTAAATTCTGTTGAACCTCAAAATGAGAATAAGGAAAGTGCTCGTGAGGAAAAATTGCGTAGCGCTTTAATTGACGCTTTTCAAAATATTAAAAAAGCTTCGGCTAAAGGTGGTATCGATGATGGGGGAGATCTGATCGGCTCCCTTATAACAGTGCCGTTTCCTAAACGAAATGAGAAGTCGACTACTGAAGATGCTTTTGATCTGTTTGCGGACGAGGATGGACTTTCGTTTGCGGACTTCAGTAATATTGAAACAGTAGCGAAAACAACGACGACAGAGAAATCCCACAACGTCCAGCACATTGTGAAGACAACGAAACTGATGGATAAGACGACATCGAAGCCTAATAAGGATGTTCTGAGTAAGCTAAGCGACTCAATACGAACAACTGTCAACGAATCCAGGAATGTGATGAGAAAAGACAGTCGGACGAATACGACGGAGTTACTCGGTATAGAGAGTATGCTAAGATTGTTCGATGCTGATATATTGGTGAAACAGTGGCCTGTTCTCCAAAACAGTGTGAGTGGTGAATGCCAAGAAGATTTACAGACGTATGTTGACGGACTCCAACAGAGACAATTATGGGCATTGAAGAGTAAGTACCTATTTCCCTTTTTGAAGTTTAGTTTTTAAGAAAAAAATATTATATTACAATTATTACGTGTAAGCGAATAATGCGGATTTTTGTGAACGAAACCGTAAAAAAAATGAGCAAAAATTTATCTAAATACATTTCAATGTCTCATTAAGTTGTGCAACGCGAAATAGTTTGTATGTATAAATTTTTTTTTTAATAAATAATATTATTGTCTATTAATTCTAAGTAATCTATTTGTGCAGTATTACAATAATGAATATATTCTGTTAGTGTATTTGTAACTAAAGAGAGTCTAACATCGATTAAATTGAGAAATTTAACCAATTTGAAACGTTAAGAAATCCAAATTATATATTTGTTTTCGAAATCCGATAAAGTTTTGTTGTAAAAACATTTCATAATTCGAATATGGATTTCGTTTTTTTAAACTAGTTACGATTTTTGTTGCGAAGTTGCCAGAAGCAAATATGCAAGAAGTTATTTTTTCAAACTAATGATTTAATAAATATGTATATGTCCTCGATGTCAGCATAAATGTTAAATTATTCAAGACTTTTACTGAACATTGGACAAATATTATAACGTTTCGTATCGTTACATAAAGAGGTAACGATAACTTTTATGTTCATTTAATTTTTGTAATCTAGTCCGGGTTTCACTTTTTGTTTCATGTTCCGTTTATTGCAATTTGTAAATTATATTAAAAAAGTTTACATATAACTATTTTATCTAGGGTCTGTTTTTTTTTGTCGAGCGTAATGCCACTTATGTAATGGGGGCTTAGAGGCTTGGCGTCATCAAGACACTTTAGGAATTACATTGAAAATTTAGGAGTATTTTGGAGGGAAAGGTAGTTAAGAAGAGAAGGCATTGGTAAATGGTGGTAATCTGTGGGTAGAAAAGACATTTTGCTTATATAGAGTGGGGGATCCTTCTAAAGTATAAAATGAAGTCGCTTTCACTGTTTGTTCGCTTAGATATTTTAAACTTCTCAATAGATTTTAATGTAGTTTTTAGCAATAGATAGTGTGATTCAAGAGGAACTCTCTATAAAAATGTATGACATCTTATTTTTGGCTTGATGCCACGTACAACTAATACTTATAAATACCTAAACACAATTAAATCATTAAAATTCATCAACAATGTTTTTCCCTCCCTCAAATTCGCCCTCTCTAATTGCAATAAAAAATATATCTCGTGTTAACTCAGACCCTCGAAATTTTTTATTTTTTTGACCGTCTGTGGCTGTGTATATAACATGTATCCAAATATATATCTATATATGCCTGCACCTACATGAGGTATTCGTGTAAATTGTAGGTAGGCCATTGTAAATGTAGTAAAGTATTGTATATTCACGTATTTACACATCGATTTACAATCGTAACTGTATCGTGTGTATATTATGAACGGCTCTAAACCGAGTTACTGACGCAATCGTAGCAATATCTGTATCTTTCTAAATACAGAGTAGAAAAACAGGTTTAATTTTGCAAAAGAAAAGTGACGTCGAATGGTTGCAGTATTAAGCCCCACCCTAGCTACTAAGAAATGTTGCCATATCACTAGTATTTATTAAAGAAATCAAAGAAGGTCACTTAAAAGAGGATGAATAGCTAAATCGATTTCTTATACAAAATACCTAAGAGTACAGTTGCGTAATGGGTAATACACCAGCTTTTTCTAGGACACGAAACAAGATCAAAACATTTTCTTTACTGGCACAATTGATTTCTTTTTTTTACTTAATTAACGGCTGTATCGAGTCCATCGAGGTTTCACATCACAGTGTATTATAAACCTTGTGTTTTAAGTTTGAAGTTATAATTTCCATTGTAGTGAACGAGGAAGTAAAAAGTGTGTCGTAAGGTTGTAATTTTTGCAGTTAACGTTTGTGTTTAACAGTATTATATTAGAAGTTAGGAAATTGATATTTTTTACCTTATTTATATACGGTTTAGATTAGTTTTTGTCCGACATTTTTCTGTAGAATAAGCTGTTACAACGGCCTACACTGGGATATACCAGTTACTAAAAGATTCGTATGTTACCGTTACTAAAACTTAAAAACCGGACCAATTAGAGTCTGTCTTGTATGGCAAGAGTTCCGTAAGCAAACAACGTCTTTAACACTGCTAACCAGACTGCTGATAAACAAGCTTAAATATTACTAAACGCCTACAAATTTAAGAAATCTACTCACATACATAGACCAAATCATTATTCTCACACACATACACAATTTTAATTCTGTGTGAAAATCGAATACTACTAACCACTAGGCTAACAGAATATAGTTCAGGTTAAAACTTTAAACTACTTTTTATCCTAGAAAAAATGATTAGTGTAATGGACAAGAATGCCAGCAAAATCAAAGGCACTAACTAATTTAGTAGTAATTAAAAACAACGACGTCTATAACGCGTGTCTATGGATTACAAGTGCTATAGTTACTCACTCTAAATATTATTATGGATAAATAAAAGTTTATAGTATATGCTCTATGCTCTATGGAAGTACGCATTCCTCTACAAGTGTTTGATCAGTACATCAAACAATATAAACCACTTAGGGTACGAACCTCAGCAACACGTACGTTTTGTTTTCACTAACCATTAAGAAAATATTAAAGTATGCCGAAGGTTTCCGTTTACCATCAAGGACGCCGTGCTATATGGAATCCAATAAACATTTATTAACATATTTTATTTCGCATACTATAAACAATTTATGGCTCTAAAAACTAATGGCAATTTTTTATATATCTTTTTAAGTCAGAATACAGGTAAAACAAGTTACTGATTTAAAAATATATATAAAAAATACAATTGGCAAAACCTATTTTTTTTAAGGGGCCATTAGCCGCCATATTGAATTTGTTAGCAACTTGTGATGATGTAATGATCGGAATAATATTTTTAATGAAATTTATTCAGATAAATAAAAAATATGGTGGAAAAAGCTATAATATTGAATGTAACGTGTGTTAAATTAAATTTCCAAAGAATTTTGCTTTAGAGTCACTTTAAGGATCGCATACAAACATTATATTCTGGTCAATCTTTTCAAAGATTAGAAAAGACGTGACGACGTTCGAATGGCTTTCTGATCTCAAATTCATCTACTTAAAAAATCACAATAATCTTGGTAAAGACTATGTGATTGCTATCGTAGACAAACACGCAAATACACTCTTTTTACTTATAAATAGTTTTCTTCTTACGTCAGGGTCAAGAAAATAAATTTTTAACCTGCTGTTCGAAGAAAATGGTAGATCGTCTGCGGTATTCAATTAATACACGACCCAGTTGTTTAGAGTGTAGGCTTATTGTCTTTACTCGAGCGCTTATATAGGTTTTTTTTAATAAATTGAGTGTGTATTAAAAAATGGCCACAGCTTAATGCTTTAATTAACATTTATTTAAACATCACTTGCAACTTTATAAACAAATCTTGACAGACAATTTTAAAATATATGTGTAGCCTTCGACGTTAGGGTTTGATGGGATTTGGAGTATATTGAAAGTGAATGTAGGAAAGGGATATTACGTAACTTTGTAATTAGTTATCGATTTTGAAATGCTTACAGATATATCTTACCTTCTACCGGGATCTCGAAGATTTGAAGTGATAAGCTGTTTTTTTTTAGTTTTTTATGAATAATGGTCAAATAGTCGTATCGCCTGATGTTAAACGATTACCGCCACCCATGGACATCCGCAACACCAGAGGCGTCACAGGTGCGTTGCCGGCCTTTGGGGAATGGGGAGAGGGGTTGAGGCATGGGCCTCCGGTATCCCCACTCACTCGGTGCAACACAGGAGTATTTGTTAGTTCCACTCAGAAGAATACTTATTCTTCAAGGTAGTAGAGTCACGCTGATATCAGCACGAACGGGCTGCCTCGACCGGTGTGGTACTACTCTTGCACAGAAGATCACCGGAAAATGACAGCGTTCGTGCTGTCGTATTTCGTTGGTGAGTGCGAGATCGGAGGCCCAATGATGCAGAAGCATCACTAGGCCGCCATGGTATGGGTCGCCATGTTGCATTGTCTGCATTCGCAATGAGTATGGTGACCACCACTCTTGGATTCTGCTTATGCTTTCCATCAAGCAGTGTAGTGTCATTTTGGCAGGGCCATACATAAAATGATATATTTAAGGCGGAGATAGGATAGGGATATTGTTTATACGGATGCACTACGAAATGTTAATAATAGCTTGAACAGGTCACGGTCGCATACCAACATCTCTTATTGCCTTTTACAGGAAATACAATATTTAGAATATGCTTTAAGTTATAATATTGTCACCCAAACTATTTATGCACACATAATTTTAAATATACTGCAAATATTTGTTCATATTTTACAAGTAACTACAAATGCATTAATTCTTTATAAACCAGCCATTTAACATGTATGGCAACACTTTGAATCCATAAATGATATTATATATTCAAATTACAAGCAATTTCAATAACATTTTGGTATATTGAGAAATATGTGGATTTGATTCACTAAGGAAGAAAGGAAAGATGGCTCCTCTTTACCGCGATAATCGACATATACGCGAGTGGAGCCGCGAAGAATAGCTAGTCATATTTAATAATATGTAACTCGACAAGACTATTGATTTAAACTAATTAATCTTTATTTATCTCTATCATTACTAGTTAAAAGATATTAGATCCGTTTTATGACAGTAACCTTTTTAAAAATATGGCCATAAATAAATTAAAAAGCACCCATGGTATATTAAATTCTATGACATTGGTCAGGAATGATGTAAAGCTGTCGATGCCACATAACGTTACACCACTGGCGACCTTCAGGCGTTTTCTATTAGTTTCTCAATTCTCAACGTCTGATTTGCCAACTACTAAACGACGTTATGTAAGAAAGGCTTGGCAGTCCTCGGTCGGTCCGATATTATACTACTTATTTAAATAATGATAGACTGTAAGATATTAAAACTTCAAGCTTATAATAACATTAAAAATTTTTTTTAATATATTTGTAGTCGAAATAATGATGTAAGGATTCTAAGGATGTAACAAATATCTAAATCTGTTCGAATCTTTTGAAGTCGTTTGCGTCTTCTATTGCCCGTAGTGAGAAAATTTTTCCCCGTTTTTGAAACATTCTTCATTGGTTCTCCGCTCCTATTAGTATTAGCGTGATAATATACCCTATAGCCTTCCTCGATAAATGGGCTATCCAACACTGAAAGAATTTTTCAAATCGGACCAGCGGTTCCTGAGATTAGCGCGTTCAAACAAACAAACAAACTCTTCAGCTTTATAATTTTAGTATAGACTAAGAAACTCACGACCACACTCCTTTTGATGACATTATCGCAAAAAAAATATTTTTCTTTAAGTCATACAATACAAACTTCATTAAGCTTTGATGTGCCAATTTGAGTTATAAAGATTCCTTCGTGATGATCAGTTAATTTTCAAAAAACGAATCCTAGCTAGACTGATCTATCCCCCCGAAACTGTTTGCATACTAGATTTCATGGAAATTGTTGTCGAGATTCAAATAATATAATACAGGTATTGCTCGTTTATAGGTATTAATATCTGAAATTTGCATAATTTAATATAAATGATGGTATTCATTTAAAATAAATGTGGTTTTTGAACTATACAGACTGAAACCAAGAATTTATATTGTGATCCTTTAAAACATATATGAATAAAATTTCAATATATTTAGTTTGCCGATAAATATTTTTGAAATAAAACGATTTAATAAATTCGGTTACAATATGATACAACTTTATTTACATAAGACAACCTTTTTGGTGAACCCGATGAACCCACAACTGTTAATTATAATTTCATCATTTATTTTGTTTGTTTCGCGCGTTGTGAAAGGGGGCTAGACGGAAAAAATTCATACGAAAAAGTTGTCACGACACTTTTTGTTGTCACGACACTTTTTGCTATTTTAAATTATATTTGTTATTAGTTTATCTTTCATTGCTTGATTCACTATTTTTGTTATGGGAACGAAGTCTTAATATTTTTTTATTAAGAAAATATTGTTTTGTTATTATTTTTTAAAGAATTGGTGAAAAACATTTTTCAATTTTATATATAGCGCCATCTTTTGAATAGAAACTGAACTTACATTTACGTGTTATAGTTGTCGTTGCCAGTAGTTTAATATTAATAATATAGATGTCGCTGTAAATTAATGATTTTTAAAATTATGTATATCAAATATAAATACAAAATATATCAATAAATAAGTTTAGCAGTGAACTGCGATAGGCTGGTAACGACACTTTTTGCTACAGTAAGCTATTGTAAGCCGTGCGGCGTGCGCATGTTTCTCTGTCTGTCTCTCTATCTCTCTTATAGAAAGCAAGCCAGATATTTTCGTTTCGTCTTTCTATTTCGAACTTCGTTCCATCCGGGTGTCCCTTGACACCTCTCAAGTTTTTACTTTTTATTTAAATTAGCTTTTAGCCACGACTCCACCTGCGTGTGCGTTAGTGATCGTGGTAAAGAGTAGCCTGTGTCCTTCCTCAGAAATAAAATATCCCCATGGAAAATATCATTGAAATCGGTGCAACGGTTTAACCGTGAAAGCATAAGAGACAGACAGCGTTACTTTCGAACTTATAATAGTGTGGCGACCTCCACATACAAAATAACATACTACAGCGCCATCTACCGAAGTTACACTAAACTACGGAGTAAGGTATAATACGAAGAAACTGCCAATCCTGATTATCATAAGTACAACATCTCAACATCAACTGTTGGGCAGTGGCCCGCCAGGCATGATCACCTAGCCTGGTCGGAGGATCCTCCCTTTGTGTTGGTGGAACATGACACTTGTTCCCCCACAATAGATTTGTGTGATTATAGTCGTTCCAATCGTTTATTTAACTTTTGACAGATCACGCACATAAAGTTTTGTAATAATTTTTGATACAATGTACTACAGGGAATACTGTACTTCATGGACGGGCTCCGCCCACTTAGAGTTGTGACATTCGTAATTAATGACCACAGAGTATGAAAATGGTTTTGAAATAAATCGATTATCGATTTTATTAATAAAATAGGTATATTATTATACTTTATTTTTTGGCATTTTGACGGTAACGAAGGGAGGAACTATACGCTCAACTCAACCAAACGTGAGAATTCACAAATAAATCAATACGGAGGAATATAAATACTCAACTCGACGTATGAAAATGTGGATTAGTACTGACAACAAAATGGCGTCGCGCGTCGGCTCCGCGTCCGGTGTTGCCGTTTAATAATCGATAAAAGTACGAAATCATCTATAAAATAATGAGTGTGTTAAATCGATTAAAACTTCTTCATGCATAAAATCGATCGATAAAAGAAATCGAATCTGTAACGGGTCAGGATATCACTATTGGATTAAGTATTAGAGCTGTCAAAAGTTAAATAAACGATTAGAACGACTATAGTATGTATATATTACTCTTTTATAGCTTCACACTTTTTTCATTCCACAGCTTTATTTACAATAATAAATTAAATATTCTGAAATAAACACATTTGAAGCCAGTTAATAATACATACGAGTATAAATGATTAATACTCGTATTGTTGCCCCTTCAAATTTATCTGACATTCTTGGATTAAATTGTGACGTTGCATTTTTTTTTTTGATTTAGATCGTTCAAAGAAAGATCTAGAAATGAAGTTTCTTGGAATATAGGTCTTCTTTTCTTGACTAATTCCACTGATTTAATAAACGTTTATTTAAGAATTTTTGATTTGTGGAAAATATAGTTGACAGAAGAATGTGAATTCGTCGGTTATTCTTAATACCTTCAAGAGACTCAACTAAGAGAGGTTATAGCAGCACCATGATTAATGGTGCAAGATTGTTTTCTTATCCTTGCATCAATTGCAGATTTCTTTTGGGTCACCCAGATGTCTATTGTATGGGTGCTGGGGATTTAAATAAATTTAGTAAAATTAAATTTTAAGTTAATTCTCATACTGCGTTTAGATCTTGAGCTAGTGATTCCTTGTAGATCCGATCCTCCCTACTTATGATCACTGTATTTTAAGGATAGTAGTCAGAAATTAAGTTAGTTAAGTCTAGTCTTTGTCTTCGTATCTTTTCAGTCTTGCTCAACTCTTATTGGTCGAAGCGTAATATTGACTATCCTGGCCAGAAAAACAAATATTTAACAAAAACGTGATCGAGTAGCTAGTGTCGTAGTTGACCGTAAGCAACAACATTACATGAGAATTATATATAACTAGCTGACCCACGCAACCTCGTTTGCGTCTTATATTGCCCGTAGCATGAAAATTTTCCCCCGTTTTTGAAACATTCTTCATTGGTGCTCCGCTCCTATTAGTATTAGCGTAATAATATACCCTATAGCCTTCCTCGATAAATGGACTATCCAACACTGAAAGAATTTTTCAAATCGGACCAGCGGTTCCTGAGATTAGCGCGTTCAAACAAACAAACAAACTCTTCAGCTTTATTATTAGTATAGATTAAGTGTTAATAAAGTAGTGGTAAAGCAAAGCTTTATGTACAAATTAATTGACTTCTAACGAAGCTTTGTGATGGCAACACAATTAAAACGTGCAACATAAGTAGGTATGTAAAACAAATCACAACAATATGGTGAATGCTCTCGAGGTTGTCCGATCAACAACTTTCATCTGAGAACAATCATAACAGCTGCGTTGCGTAAGGTAATCAGTTCACTTCCCCGTTCGTTTGTTTTTGTGTGTGCCATATTTGTTAGCAAGCCTTCAGCATTGTTTTCGATGATATCTTAGAATTAATGATGTCATAAGCTTGCACATGATTTAAAAGGTACTGTACAATAAACTTTAATAGTCTGGACATAAGCCTCACTTTGGAAAATATATTTTAACCTATTTCTTAGTGACCGTTGTTTACGCAAAAGGACCACCTTCATACTGTCTGTCGTTTTGTTTTCAATGTCTTTTCTTTCAGTACTATACATAAGTTTCTTATTTAGTTAATTTGGCATCTCGAATAAAAGTACTATCAATTTATTTATTTATTTATTTATTTATAACTTTATGCACAAATACATGCATCGGCGGACTTAATGCCAAAAGTATTTTCTGCCAGTCGACCGATTGGGCGATGCAGAGAAAAGATGAAGTAGGTGCACTTAATGGTTATATATTAAATTATAAACTATTTGACATTTAATAAATATATCCAATAATACGCATATATACATAAATACATACATACATACACACTCATAGAGACACATTATAAATATATCCACGCATACATATATCGCTGTGGGTACTAAGAGATGATCTAAGAGCTCGCCAGTTTCGCCAATTCCCTCAATAAGAGCTCCTTCATCCTCATCTTGAATGAGAAGCGACTTCCGGCCATTCTGACCTCGACAGGCAGCGCATTCCACAAAAGAATAGACTGTACGATGAAAGAAGAGCCCACAAACGCAGTGGTGTGAGAGGGACAAAGTAGTAGGAGATTGTTAGAAGAACGAAGGTCTCTGTTGTGGTTATTGCATAAGAGTTGAATTTGTGATATTAAATAAGTAGGATGGGATTGGGAGTTGAGGATAGTATACAGGCAAGTGAGAGTGCGCAAATTTCTGCGTTGACGAATAGGTAACCAATTGAGCTCGGAACGAAAACTTGAAATATGATCATACTTACGAAGATTAAAAATGAATCGAATGCAGTTGTTGAGAAGACGATCTAACTTGTTGAGGAGATCTGCATTCAGGTCATAGTAGCACACGTCACCATAGTCGATTAAAAGGATGACTAGAGACTGCACAAGCGCTGCCTTAGTTTTCACAGGGAGGAAGTTTTTTAGACGATATAATGTCCTCAGGATGTTGGTAACCCTCTGACATACCTACATATGTAACTTGACCACGCCAGGTCAAACTGCAGTCGAGTTGTAAGCCTAGGTCTTTCACTGTTGAACAAATAGGGATAGTGGTACCATTTAAGATTATCTTCGGCAACGTCTCGATACCGACTCTGTTCATCGAATGGTGGCTGCCGATTATTGTAGCTTGGCACTTTGTCGGATTAACCGATAACCCAAACCTCCCCGACCAGTTTTCGATAGCCTTAAGATCTATGTTAATCTTGTCGATTGCTGTTGCTATATCTTCAACGTTGGCATGAGCGTACAGTTGCAGGTCGTCAGCATACAGATGATACGCACTGCGAAGTTCAGGAGTTAATAGATTAATAAACAAAGAGAAAAGCAAAGGTGAGAGTATACCGCCCTGAGGGACACCAGAGTCGAGATCACACCAGGTCGAGGAGAGGTCATCAACCCGTACGGGCTGCTGGCGTCCCTGAAGATAAGATGAGAACCATTCCAGTGCTTCAGGTGAGATCATGAGATAGGAGAGGATGGACAGGAGAATATCGTGATTGACGGTGTTAAATGCATTTGAAAAGTCCACCAGAACTAAGACTGTTACTTTTGTATCTTCCAAAGCCGCCCTAATGTCACCAGTCACTTTGAGGAGAGCAGTAGTAGTGCTATGACCAGGCCTAAAACCAGATTGATAAGGGCTTAATAAGTCATTTTTGTAAATAAAACCGGAGAGCTGTTTATGGACAGAATTTTGGAAAGGAATGGGAGGATGGATATAGGTCGAAAGTGCATAGGAAGAGTGGGGTTTGTGATTTTCGGTAAAGGAATAATATAGGCTTTACGACAAAGTGAAGGGAACGTTCTGGAGTATAAGGAATAGTTTATGATGTGGGAGATGGCAGGTAAAAGTTGATCAAGTATGGTTATGATCATGCGTCTGCTGATCTGATCAAAGCCCACAGCTTTGGATTTAATAGAGAGGATTATCTTTTTGATCTCACAATGTTCAACTGGAACAAATTGAAAGGAAGTTACATTAGGAGAATGTAGACCCATCAAGTAATTGACAGTAAGATGTTTTGTTTGGGGGTCTAAACAGGTGCACGTGGAGAAATGACGGTTAATGTTATCCAACCCAACCGTCTCGGTTTGGTGATTAGGTGTCTGTTTACCAATACCCAGACTTCCAACAAATTTCCAGGTATCAGCAGGGGAGGAACAAGTAAGGTTGTCAAGAATATAACGGCGTTTGGCATTGCGTATCACCTGATTACATCGATTCCTTACACTTTTGTACAGATTCCATTTTTCATCTGTACGATCCGCCTTGTGTCTAGCGAAAGCCCTATCTCTTCGGCCCATAGCCAAAAGAATCTCCTTTGTCATCCAAGGTGCGGGTGGTCTCTTCAGTTTGATCTTCTTGATAGGAGCATGTATGTCGTATAAGCTGTTAACCGCATTATTAAAAGCTACAACTTTATCGTCCAGGCTAGAAGCCGCAGTTACTATATCCCAGTTAAGTTTAGATGCGTCATCACGAAGCCTATCCAAATCCAGGCGGCCAAAGCAACGCCTGTGCAGTAATCTGGGAGGATGTTTAGGAGGTTTCAGGATGTACGAAAGGAAAATGAGGTCGAGGTTGGAAAAGCCAGGGGCAAGGAGTTGACCGTGATTATGGGCTAGTGTTGGGTCAGACGTAATGATCAAATCAAGCCACGTGTCGTTCCCCGGATGATTGTGATGAGTTGGTAGAAAAGGTAAGACTTGCATACCGGCCGATTCGATCATGTGTAGAAGTTTACAGGTACGTGAGGACTGGTGGGTAAGATTAGTATTAAAATCTCCCATGATGACATGATGTGCATATTCTGACCCTAAAGATTCCAGTACCGTTTCCAGACTGGAGAAGTAATCAATAGAGGGAGGACAATAGACCACACCCAGAACCATCTTGGTTCCTTTGACATCGACCTCAAGGAAAAGATATTCGGCATCAGCAGAGTACGGAGCAGGAGAAGATGCTACAATTTTATAACTTAATGAACAATGTATATAGATGGCTACCCCACCGCCTCCCTTGTTAATTCGGTCGTTGCGGACAAGAATATACTCAGGGAGGGAATAAGATGTGGAAGGCAGGTTAGGTTTGAGCCAACTTTCCGAGATCAGGATGGCGTGGGCGTTTGTAATGGCGAAAGCCTCCGTCAAGTCTTCAAAACTGTCTTCATCTGTCGAAACTGCGGATTCGTAGGCTACAAGAATCATCGTTATCAAAAATCATGAATAATAAAATAATAACTGATATTTATATTAATATGCTAATGAAATATCAATATATGAATATATATATATATATATATATATATGAATATATATATATATATATATATATATATATATATGAATATATATATATATATATATATATATATATATATATATATATATATATATGTGTATGTTATGTTTATAATGTTATGATTAAATGACGTTAAATCTGTCAATTTGTTGTTTGGCGGTGTCATACTTGTAAACAAGTTTGACATTGCCAAGGTGACATGTGGTCGGGCCAGCTGCGTTCGGAAACACACGTGTTTATGTTAAAGCATTTGCGTTCCTCAACACGTTTACTCAATTTTTTTATTTTTTTGTTATATTGTTTTTGATTTGTGTTCATATGTGTTTACCACTATTGTTTTTGACCTTCTCAGTAAGTTTTCTCTGCACCACCCACCAGCTAACACTACTAAGTATAAAAACAATAGTGGTAAACACATATGAACACAAATCAAAAACAATATAACAAAAAAATAAAAATAATGAGTAAACGTGTTGAGGAACGCAAATGCTTTAACATAAACAAGTGTGTTTCCGAACGCAGCTGGCCCGACCACATGTCACCTTGGCAATGTCAAACTTGTTTACAAGTATGACACCGCCAAACAACAAATTGACAGATTTAACGTCATTTAATCATAACATTTATGGAGGGTAGAGGTAAGGAGTATCATCTGTGTACATGAAAAGTGTCCGTTGAAATGCATTAAATTAGGGTGGCGCCACATTAGCATCAGAGTAACCTTCTTAAAATCAATACACACACTTTTTCATAAAATTGAATGATAAAAAATCAATAAACGTACTATTCACCGTTCAGAAAATAAAATATATTTACTACATTATTTTTTAATACGCAAGTAGTGACAATAATGTTAAATTTTTAACTCGGCGTACTTCAATTCGTTCACAATTGCTACATTCATACCATACCCTGTGTCTACACCAGCGCCATTCTGGAAGGTTTTTGAACTGTTATTTACAGCTTATGCTGGACACTTTTTTCAATTTTCTACCATATGAGATAACACTCCTTATCTCTACCCTCCATAATAACATTACAATGTGGATTGTGGGATCGTTTTTTGTTTTTTCGGAAGACGGTCCCCATTTCATGTCATCCACATTTTATATATTTTTTATCATTAATTTCATCACGACGACGACTTGAAGACTCGAAGACTTGATAATTGAAGACGATAAATACTTGTCATTGGCAGAAATAGCTGATCCTAGTGATCCGGCTGGTTGCCATTCATCAAAAAAAAAAAAAAAACAAATTGACAAAAAGATGTGAAACTAATTAAACTGTTTGTGTGGGTAAATAACTATTAGCGAAATTTTGACAAAACAACCGTAGACAATACGTAAAGTAATTACCTCAAATCTAGTGACCATCGTCCGGCGGGCTGCGCTAATGCGATTTTCGATCTTATTTGATGACACAGGTTTTATGGCGCTGAACAATCAGACCCTGGCCGCAATGTTCTTATGTGGGCTGGGCGACGCAGTCTCCCTCGCCCCACCTCGAGCCTGGAACGCTGTCACATGTGGAGCACCTGGATACTTCGCTGTTAGTGTTGCTAGTTCATCCAGAGAGCTAATTTTGTGGCGATCTCCGTCAGGTGTTTTAACTATTATAGCGCTGTCCTGCGTCCAGCATGCACGAGCGCCAAAGTGGACCCTTGCCTTGGCGAACGTCGACTGTCTAGCCTTCGTTAAGAACTCTCGTAAGGAGACCGTTGAGCCTTTGAGTGCAGTCTTCTTTTTCCATACATTAGTCTTAAGCTCCGTGTTACGGAACCTCACTAGGATGGGTCGGTGATGTTTATTGTTGGAAGTACCCAGCCTGTGGCAGATGGTAATAGATTCCGAAGAATGGTGCCTCAATTCCAGTTTATTTTCAATAATATTGAGTACAACTGCTTTGCAATCCTCACCTTGAGACTCGGGAACTCCCATAAAGAGAAGAGCCTTGCGTCGATGTCTGGTTTCCATAGTATCAACGGCCTTGGTGCATTCATGGATCTGCTTTCGAAGGAGCCCAAGCATGCTGTACATGTGCTCTCTAAATGTACGGAACTCATCCGCTACCTTGGCAACTGTGTCCTTAGCGTTTCCTGCTGACTGCAGTTGTGCCTCTAGTTCCTCCATCCTCCGGGCAAAACACTCCTCCAGGTTCTTCTGCGCGGCCTCAATACTCAAAAGTTGTGGCATTTTCACTGTAGTGTCTGGTGCTGGTAGGTGGTGTTATTAAGTCCTGGTATTTATCACATACACTGTTGCAAACGTAAGTAGTGTACAGTCAGACTGTTGTTTGCTTATAGAAGTAGTAGTTTTGCAGAAAACATAAATATTTAAATAAAAACAGAATTTATTTTTATGTCTACTTTAAAATACGTCTTTACTTTTTTAGCACCTACCGCCAAAAAAAAAGCATTTAGTTTGTGGTAAGATAGGTGTATTATTTTTTTGTTGTCTAATTTTTGCCGGTAGATTTACTGAATTCTGTCAAAAATTTTTTTGACAGAAAATAGCCCCGTGCTGACTCTAATGTATCTCCATGCCTATTATTCTAGATCCTTCGTCAGTTTACTTCAACTTTTCCATTTACCTTTAATAGTTGTAAAATAGTCACGATTCATTATAAAAATAATATTATAGAATATTTTTTACGACAAGCCGATAATAATAATTATCGACTTGTGGTAAATTTAAATTATTAAAAGTATTTTATGGTGGTCATGATTAACATTGTAATATAGTAAATACCTGATATATAAGCCGCGAATAAACGCCTGGTGTAATTAGCAGATATTTAAATGTTTAGATCCGCCATCCTGCGCAAATTTTCCCTCGCTTAACGTTACTTTGTTTATTTTTGAAATCTGACTTGAGTTCCAAAAATTGGCGCTAAAAGGCAATTTAAATTTTAACTTAAGAATAATGTCATATTGTGACGTTAATATTTTTAAATTTTGAACCAGGAATAATAAAAGAAAAAAAAACTTGAGAGGTGTCAAGGGACACCCGGATGGAACGAAGATCGAAATAGAAAGACGATACAAATATTATATTTACTTCAATATTTTACGTAATTTCTAGTTTTATGATATATGTGTACACAATAATATTAATAATAATAATAATGATAATGATGATAATGGTGAAAATGATGAAGATGATGAAAATGATGAAAATGATGAAAGTGATGAAGATGATGAAAATGATGAAAATGATGAAAGTGATGAAAATGATGAAAATGATGAAAACGATGAAGATGATGAAAATGATGAAAGTGATGAAAATGATGAATTGATGAAAATGATGAAATGATGATTATGATAATAGTGATGATAATGATGATAATGATGATATGTATATATAAAAGTTCGAAATCTTATCTATCTATTATATATATATATAGATATATATATAGTATCTGGGTTGCTTCAAGCAATGAAAAATAAACTAATAACAAATAAAATTTAAAATAGCAAAAAGTGTCGTGACAACAAAAAGTGTCGTGACAACAAATTATGTCGCGACAATTTCCGTCTAGCCCCCTTCGTTTTTTCGTTCATATCGCGCGATAAGGAACTTCGTTCCAAAACACATTAAAACAACAACAAAAAACAACATTAAAAGTAAAAAGTTGTTGTTTTATTAATTTAAACTGCTAATAATTAACTGTGTAAATGTACAAAAAGACTTGGAATATAAATGAAAAAATGTTTATACATTTTTGTTAATATCACAAGTTGGATGTTTAAATATCACTTAAATGGGCGCGGCCATAGACACCACCATAATGACACGCCATAACTTAGGTACATTATGTTTTAAGACAGCGTGAATTTAAAAAAACAACTTAAAAATGTCAAGGTTATATTAAATACAGGAAATTATGTAAATTTGTGTCTAATAAATAAAGAATAATAAATATACTTTCTGTTAATATGATTATAATGTTTTCCTACTTGCAATGTACAAATGTATAATGCCTTTTGTTTTGAAACATATAGTTTTTATTAACATCATACGCTTACTTGAAAACTTTGTACAAAAATAACAAAATAATAAGTAGGTAAAAATGTAAAATATTAAAAAATAAAATCATTACAAATGGGTAACTGAACATGCATTTCGCCGGTTTTTTTTTTGAAATTAGAATATATTGCAAAATGACCTTCACGTTTTTCTACAGTTTTAGGCTCAAAAATTAAAAGTAATACATAAATAAAAAAAATATTCATGATTAGTTGCCAGTTTTAGACGGATTCGTGGTCAGTCTAGTAGAAAGACTAATCGATTTCAGTGCTATAAAGAAAGAACTTATGGTAAAGTACAACACAGGTGGACGGACGGTAGATGGGATTATAGGTATTTCATTCAAAGAGGTGGACATCCATCGTCTCTATGTTTGTGACTGGAGACGCTAGTACAGTTAAATCATAAAAATCTATACAAATAAATAAAATTGATTTATCTGTTGCTAATATTAAAATAACCGCTTTTAACTAAATGCATATGTATGTATACACGGTTCATATACCCTAATGACAAATATTTCAATTTTTGCTTGTCAAACTGTTTGTTCCGGAACAGCGGGACCGATTTTGACGGAATTTTCACTATCATAGCTGATGAGGTAAGGAGTAACTTAGGCTACTTTTTAAACCAGCTTCGACACGCGGCGTTACCTGTTTCAATCGCGTACACCGCGAGTAACACCGCTGGGCTCAGTTAATATAATATTTTGAAATGTAAAAGTATCTATAACACGATATATAACCTTTTTACTCAAATAAACACCTTTTTTTATTTATTTTAATATTTACGAGTTAGTTGCAACATATTAATTAAATAATTTACGCGCCGCGCTATGCTCACACGCAGCCGTAGCCAGTTCTGTCGCAATAGATTGCTAAAACATTACTTATAATGGAACGTCAATTTGTATGTATATCGTAGCGATAATATTTGTAAACAGCCTTACACAATAGCTAAGTCGAGTTGAGAAAATCAATCGATACAACGGGAAAGCAAAACAGTAATATCTTGTGTCGATTACAGTATAACTTGTATGTAATCCTGTTTCAGTTCCGAGTGAGTGAGGATATCCTAACCACTCCTCCATCCCCATCCTCATTCCCCAAAGGCCGGCCACGCACTTGTGACGTCTCTGGTGTTGCGGGTGCCCATGGGCAGCGGTAATCGCTTACCATCGGGCAATAAGTCGGTTCGTTTGCCCCATATTCCATAAAAAAAAGAAACTAAGCAAAAAAAATAGCATAATATAAACATGTTTTTTTAACTTCATTTCTTAAATTTCAAACGGTTAATAATGTTGTAATATATAGGTACTAATAATAAAGCTGAAGAGTTTGTTTGTTTGAACGCGCTAATCTCAGGCACTTCTGGTTCGATTTTAAAAATTATTTCAGAGTTGGACAGTCCATTTATCGAGGAAGGCTATAGGCTATATATCATCACGCTACTACTAATAGGAGCGGAGTACTAATGAAGAATGTTTCAAAAACGGGGGAAAATTTTCACGCTACGGGCAATATAAGACGCAAATGAGATTGCGTGGGTCAGCTAGTAAATTATATATGTAAAGGAAGTTATGACTGTTCAATTCATTATAATATTATAAATTCGAAAGGAACTTTGTCTGTGTGTCGGTCCTGTCCAATTTCTGTGATTTCAGAATCGAAGGAATTTGGTAAAACTAAGAGGTTTATTATGTACAAGCATGCATGCATATGTAATTCTATTTCAAGCAGGCTGCCATATCTATGGTGTTCACATTCTGTGGCTTAAGCAGTCGCCACGCCCCTTTGTAATAATAATAATACTAATTATAAGTCTTCATTGTGCACCAGTACAATAGGCTAGTGGCCTTATCGCTCAACATGCAATCTCTTCCAGGTAACCGTGGGATGAAAGTAAATATCTACAGGATGTAAAGGGTTCTACAAACTGCGCTAAGGTTCAAATATCACTTAGGATAGTACTTTGTTTGATCCACAAATTGTTATTCTGAGTATAGGTGTTCTTTGAAAGATTCACATATGTTTTTAAAGTCCCGCACGCAACGGGATATATACTTTATCTTTCTCGATGTTATATATCTTCTTACTAGAAAATACCACGATTACTTCAGTAGATAAGGCCTAAAATTGTTCCAAACAAACTTTCATGAGCTACAAAACCACTCTAAATATGGGCTTGCTCCGTTTATAGTTAGTCAGTTCATCAGTAGCACGGTACAGGATACAAGCGTCACTTTCTATTGATAGTAAGTTATATTGCGCAGTGTTGAGTACCTAGCTATCAACGATAAAGAACATGTCGAATAAATTTTGTCATTTCAAAATTAACAGCTTTTCACTAAATCCATATAAAAGTATATGCGGTATAGTCCATTCGCTTAGATGCGGTCACCATGATCGCGCTACCGTCCCACGTGAACATCTATTCCAATTTTGCTAATTCTTTCACTCAGCCATCCGAATCGTTTCCGACCTCCGAGTCGCCAGATTACAAGAGACGCCACGCTCACAGGGAAAATGTATTCCTTTTCAAAGACCTATATGAATTTTGTGTGTGTTATCATGGGGTATTAGGGTCAATCATTAGTAATTTAAAGAAGGTTAATTGTTTATCATCGAGTGAGAGAGTTTACTGGGACCTCAACGGTACTGACTTACCATCATATAATACGTGGCGATACTTACGATGATAGTTGGCTCCTTGCCCTTCGTTTAGCATGCAGTTCGGACGAAGACAGGTCGATTTGAGATGATACATCTGTTCGTTTTTTCTCTATGTAGTAAAATAGTAAAAGAGTATGGGTAGGTAACGGTATTAGTTACCCGAATGGGCATGTAAGCAATAGATAATTGGGGTCGCATAACTGTAATATGTCACTTAACACATCTCACGCGCTTTCTGATACACTATAGACCAAACTGCCTACATGCTTGTATATAACTAGATACATATCTTTACGTAGTATTAAATGAAGTATCTTCTGATATCTGTACGCTTATCATTTAAACTAATAAAAGATTTTTATGCAATGACTTAAGAGGAAGGTTTAATATGGATATGTTAGTAGAGGAAATCCGAGCGAGAATTTTAAAGACTTCCGAATGAATCCGGGCTGGGTCACTAGATTTATAAGACATGGAACAGATGATCAAGTACAGCCATAATCACAAAATATTAGAACTTGTATTGTATTTTATAATGCACGAAACCAAATACACCAAAATTATTCGTATCCTGTAGTTATTTACGTACAACTTAACGATTCAGGCAGCGCATTCCAAAGTCTTTCATCAAAGTCCGTTAACGATTTGCTCATAAACCGCTTGGACTTATGAGTTTCAAAACTTTTAATGATCTTCGGGACCCTAGAATGCACGTGGTGCAACAACTAGAAAGGTTCTGAGAATTGTGTTGAGGTACATCTATAGGTACTAATCTATACTAATAATAAAGCTAGAGAGGAACATTTTTTTAAATCGAACTAGCGATTCCTGAGATTAGCGCGTTCAAACAAACAAACAAACTCTTCAGCTTTATTATTAGTATAGATTATTTTAGTGTTGGATAGTCCATTTATCGAGGAAGGCTATAGGCTATATATCATCACGCTACTACTAATAAGAACGGAGCACCAATGAAGAATGTTTCAAAAACGGTAGAAAATTTTCAAGCTACGGGCAATATAAGACGCAAACGAGGTTGCGTGGGTCAGCTAGTATTACTATAAACCAGATACTTTGTTTTTCATTTGACTGAGAAATTAATTGAACAGGATTGTTGATGTATATCATCATTTCTTAACTCATTCTTTATATTTTTTGGACTCCCGTGACTGAGCCGGCTGCGATACCTATCAGGTTAAAATGTGTTAACTTCTCTCGATTTAGCTCCACCTTCACCATCTCTAGGATAACTTGTTCGCATAAGGAGATGGTGAGGTTCCATGCGCACAGTATCCTTACACCGATAGTCGTCACAATCCCACGAGGCCACGCCTCAATTTCATGTCACTAACTTACATTTTAAAGCCTTAGTAGAAAGATTAAATTAAAATATAACAGTCAACTACCCCAACACTTCATATAAATATTACATAATATGCCTGCGTGCATGACATCAACCTTCACCCCACATACTCGTACACACCAATTATGGAGACGTGAGAAACCTCAATTGTTTCGTTCAAAGTGGATACCTTGTGTTTGTTATAATCTTACATCATTTGCACACATAAAAATAATAATGTTAGTTCTTTAAGTTCTGCATAGAAGAGTGATCTATTTATGCTCTTATATACAAATATTGCTAAGGCAAAAATTTTGCCTTTTATCAACTGTGAAAAAAATATTGGAAACTATAATGAGATATCTATCATCACAAACCACACTAGTAGTATTATGAATTGTAAAGTAACGCTTCTGTCTGTTAAACTTTAACGACTATTCCGCTGAATTGGTTTTGAGGCGACTTCCATATACAGAGCAACATCGACATACTATAGCGCCATGTTCTCGCGCCGATTATCATTTATATATACAACATCCCAACATCAACTGTTGGGCAGTGGCCCGCCAGGCATGATCACCTCACCTGGTTGGAGGATCCTCCCTTTGCGTTCGAGGGACACTCGTTCCTCCACAGCTTTGATAATATTTATGAAGGAGATTCTTTGATTACTGTGTCATAGGCCATTCTTTGATAGCCGACGTATACGCCGGCAGAGCCACGGGCAAAAACTAGTAGGTATACTATTATAACGAACGAATAAAGGTGAGGAGAAATAGCTACTTTATCATAGAATAACAATGCATTATCCTTCAAAACTTAGGAAATGAGGGAATAGGCACAGTACACTTTTCTCACTACTTTTGTTACCAACAACATTCCTTTTCCCCGTAAATATGGTCGACGAATCACTTACTGTAAAGTGATCATTCTTTTACCTTACATCATCATGCCTTATACATAAAACATTTTAATTAAGGATTTGTATGCAGAATTATTAATTTCCATTCAATTAATTTCTAACCTATTTTTATTACTATAGTAAGTGATCTCTCATCTTGACCAATAAATAGAAAATCCTGCACTTTTTCTACTTTAACCGTAATTGTTCTAGAGCAAAAAACAGCTTATCGCGTGATCCCAGCGCACGCGCCGATTATGTAACCAGCTAATTTGAGAGGAGAGCGAACGTTCACGTATTCACGTAACGTGGTGACTAGCCTGAACATCCGGATATGACGCGCTGTAGGTCAGGGCATTGGTTTTTTGACATGTCACTTTTATATTAAGACTCCACAACGCCTTAAAGCGAGTCAATATCACAATAACGTAACTCGACAAAACAAATTTTGGAGTAATATTTATAAAGTAATACTAATAAATCTCATTCATTGAAATTGGTTCAGTAGTTTTGGCGCTACGGTGGAATATATCTAAGTTCATTTGCTTAGAATTGTAGTTACTTCAAAAAGTTACGTCAAGAACTAGCTTTAAATTCAATGCATAACTCACTGTTATTACTATTTAAACTAAACACAAGTTGTCGGGGATTAAATAGAACCGTGGTGAACTTAGCCGCAAGCTACAACTAACTCAAATGTATTAAGTGTCAGTGAGTGCTAGATTTTGTTTCCATTGCACAATCTTATTCTAACTGGTATTATAAATGCCATTATTTGTACCGTTTTAAACCAAAAACGGTTTTGACGTAAGATATTTTGAAAGTTATTTCACCAATAGCAAGAGCTAATAGCATATAAGTAGACATAAAATACCTAAGATTAGAGAAAAAGGTCGTAAGGATCTAGATTGTCGCTTCTATTATTTGTTGACAATTTAATTTGAAATTAGTGCGCACTAACCATATACTTGAATCATGACCCACTTTTCTGATAAATCGTTTGATACCGTAAAAAAATCAAAGATTTCCCTACTTTATTATGCAAGTTGAACTTAGGACGTTTTAAATATGGCGCCATGCCGCTTGCTACTGCGCCAAGTGTCGTGGGTTCAAATCCCACGCGGTACCTACAACACTTTGTGTGATCCACGAATTGTTGTCCCGAGTCTGGATGTTCTTTATGTCCGTTTCATGTATGTTTGTAAAGTCCCCCACGACACAGGATGTTTATTCCTAATGTGGGAGTTGTCTTTTTAAAAAACAATAAAAAAATGCTTAACTATAAATCAGAACAAATGCTTATTTAGATACTGCAACAGATAATTCTCTGTGTAATTAAATGTCAAATAACAAGGTCGTTACCATGAAAATGCATATTTTCGCGGTTGTCGACCTGATTGTATTTGAATGTCTGTAAGAAAGTAAGCTTATGATGGATCATGATTCAAATTTGTCAATGGTACATTGATATAATAATATATCAATCAATCAATGATATACAAATATGTAATATGCTTTCGTTATAGTTATAGCTTTTAAAATTTCAAAGTGGATCAGGTAAATTTGTTAAAAACCGTTTGTTTTTGCGTCAAATATTAAAAAAGCAACTTTTCGCTTACTCAGTATCACAATTTTCTGGATTATATTTCTTAACGCATTGAGTCAAGTACTGAGCCCAATGAATGAAGGGATATAAGAAAACTAGACGGCAATATATAGGTAATGTTTCAGTCACTATCTAATGACAAATTGACAATCCAATTGACACCAGTCAACTTAGAACGCGATTATATTAGTGATTGAAAATTGAAGTTTAATATTCCCCAAGTTTTACTTATTTATTCAATGGCAAACCATTCACATAATTAGGCATACCAAAACTAATTTATTAAACTTAGACCGAGACGATTCAAATTAAACGAGAAAGGTCTAGATGCAATCTCAGTAGAACAGGTCGTGTAAAGATTTATGAAGAGAAATAAATACAAATCGGTTACGGATTACGAAAGATGTTAGTTCCATTCTTAATTTGAAGATACCGAAAAAAAATACTTCTTCCCTCTTAATACCATGAGGCGAACTTTAAAGGTGGCAACAAACTTGTAGACATTGAGTTGCAAGTGGTGATCAATCAGTTGCTATCATACAACTCTACTGCTCGTTTGCTACCCTATAACATAAAAAGGCAAAAAGAAAGCCAAATCAAGCTTTGGCACCGAATTGAATCTAGTTAGGTAACTGTCAAGTGACCTACTAGCCGAGTGACGTATAGGCAGTTAAAACAGATGAGAGCGGAATGTAAAACAGCGTGAATACTATTAACTATCGTGATAAATTGTTCTTTGATGCATAGACAATATGGTACAAAATTAAATAGACGCTGGATCGACAAACACCATTAGGATTTTAAAAAATAGGCAGTGTTATAAAATTGATTAAATTTAAATAAGATAACTAGTCCCAATTTCTACAGTTTTTCTTCTAATGAAAGAATCTGAAAGTTGTCTGCACTGGTGGGTAGATTGGTATGGAGATGTTTGAAGTTTTCCATTTCTTTTCAAAGCTATCTTCAGATTCTGTGTCTTTTAGATATCTTTTAAATAACAATAATCCTTCATTGCATAAAATATAGTATTAATCTGGCATTATAATTACATACAAGTAGAGATCGTCTTGTGGTCGACTGCCGACCGTTTTGAGTATCATATTTTACTTTACTGACCGGTGTAACTGGAATTATCGACCCAAACTTTTGTGTTACGTAAGTGCACAAAATAAGATTGCTGTTCTTTGGCTTTATGTAGCCATTTTATGCTGCACAGCATCAATACCGCTATACTCTTCTATACTAATTTTTCATAACTTTCTCTCCCTACGCCTCTAATTCAAAGTAAGTTAAAATGTCCTCTTAGTTTTTACGGGTTCTAACCACCTCGAAACTTTCAGGAAAAGAGCATTCTGTTACTCTCACTCCTCAAAGGATGGTACCTAACTTAGTAATACATTTGCTTGTTTGCCTTTTCTAAATTCTAAATAAGGCAATGTCTTCCTTTGAGTGACGCAGACATAATTGCGCGGCTCAGTTAGTATTATATAATATCATAAAATAATTTAATTACAAAACAGTTTTTAAGTTGTTGCACACTTGCTCATTAGTGCAATGAGTGACGTCGCGGAATTGTAAGTGAATCAAATTTGAAGATGCATGTAAAAAAAAATGAAAATTAAATAACTGTAGGTATTAAGAAACAAAAAGGTTATTAAAAATAATTTGGGATTTGGGTTTATGTTAATTATGTTCTCATTTGTTTTCTGACGAAATTTAGCAACAATTACGACGTAAAAGGAGTTTCATCTTTTTAAATTGTGAAATCGAGAGATTCGGTAACACCATAGTTAAAATGGTAAAGTAAAAAAGTTGTAAATATTACGCAAATCAGTTTTCCACGTGGACAGTACCTTCGACAGACAGTTAACGGATTAAGGTCATTGACGTTCCTATTATTATTTAAATTTTTCTGTTTTTTTTTTATTGTATTTCAAGCGCAAATCATTTATTTTATTAAAGTAATGATAGTACCCAAAGCTTATAACTCATCCTTATCTATGGTATAACAGTTAAAAGAGGTTCTTTTACATTATTGTCATTCAATGTGATGTCATATTTATGGAGGGTAGAGGTAAGGAGTATCATCTGTGTACATGAAAAGTGTCCGTTGAAATGCATTTAATTAGGGAGGCGCCACATTAGCATCAGAGTAAACTTCTTAAAATTAATACACACACTTTTTCATAAAATTTAATGATAAAAAATCAATAAACGTACTATTCACAGTTCAGAAAATAAAATATATTTACTACATTATTTTGTAATACGCAAGTAGTGACAATAATGTTAAATTTTTTAACTCGGCGTACTTCAATTCGTTCACAATTGCTACATTCATACCATACCCTGTGTCTCCACCAGCGCCATTCTGGAAGGTTTTTGAACTGTTATTTACAGCTTATGCTGGACACTTTTTTCAATTTTCTACAATATGAGATAACACTCCTTATCTCTACCCTCCATAGTCATATTGTACAGGCACATGTAATAAAAAAAAAAGTCGAGACAATGACGTCGCCGTGATGAGTCTCAAGACGATGAGAGGCCAGTATTGAGTCACAAGATAAATTAAATTTTACTATTCGTTTGTTTTTTTAATACTAGTTTCTGCTTAACTTTATTTATATCGGTTCAGTGACATCCAAAGCTGACAATAGGCACCATTGACCAACTTAATAAATGGGTCAGCATAAACTGTATGGTTTTGGAAAGCATTCTAACCCGATCGACCAAAGCTCTTTTATAGAGTAGTGGGCGAATGAGCGGTGTTATCGCCCATTGCGATCCCCGCACCCTGAGAAAAAAAATGAGTGGCAGGGTTTTTCTTCGGTATCTTCGCTTACGAAACTATGAATTAACAACAAAATAAAAAAAAAATGCTCTCATAAAGGCATGAAAAAATATTCCCTAAGAAAATTAAAATAAATAAACAAAACATTATATTTATTCAGATGTAACAAAAAGGTATTTTTGAAGTATTTTAACTAAAGTTAATCCTATACCAAACTGTCAGGCCTCCTTAAACCTCCTTTCCAAAGAAAGGCTTTGTACAGCTGTGGTAGATTGAAGGCCGGTGACGATGACGAAACTTAAATCTAAACTAGATTTTGGACAGCCAGCTCGTTGTATAATATAATTCTCATTTCTCCTCTATTACAATATTAAGCTGTAGTAGTACTGTAAATTTATCTGCTTCGTCACAACTAGACAAAAAAGTGCGTGTGATTTTCTTGAAGAAAAGGCCACAGTTACAGTTAGCACACAACTTTGATTGTGTGTGCTAACTGTAACGAACTGCACAACAACATGCGACTGCTGTGCTTGAGGTACGGATTCGACTCTCAGGTCGGACCAAATGTTTGAATGATCTACAAATATTTGTTTCGGAGTTTGAGTGTTTTCTATCTATGAAGTATACATATTTGTATCAGTCAAACTAGCTTTAATAGTACAAGCTCTGCTTAGTTTGAGGCTAGATGGCGTTATGTGTCAGTGTGTCAGATGTCGAAAATATTATTATTACAAAGACATTTTTAACCGTAAATAAAGACTGACCATTGAGAAACACCAATTATATAAAATTATACTATATTATATACTTATTCTTGTTAGTTACCGGCGATTTTACTAAGTGATGTCTAAGATACGACTGTAGGTACAAGGCCTTGGATTACGCGAAGATCTTGACATGAAAATTATATTTAATTCTACTGACAATTCACTTTAAACGAAAAATTAAAATGTTTATACTTCTGGCTGAGGCTATTATGGCATCTGTCATATAGAACTTATACTAACAACCAGGACGTTGAAAAGGGTGCATACAAACAAAAATTATACCCAGATATAAAAAAGATGATCGTGTTATGAGAAAGCAGGTATTTCATGATCTCCTACTTTACAAATGACTACAGCCTCGTTAATAAAGCGTCAAGCTTATGCGCCTACCGATCAAGAAGGTTCGATTCTCAGTCATAAAAGCCTAGAGTATGGGGTGTTTCAGGCTAGTGCCTCGGAAAGCACGGAAAACTGATATTCTGGTGAAACCGGTTGAACTAATGTCCGACGTCAAAAAATCTTTCAAATAAGGAAGCCTAGGAATATATATTATATACTTTTCAAATGAAGAGGTCAATAGAATATTATCATTTATATGTAACAATAATAAAATACTTTTATTGTATTAAACTTGATATTGGTTGAGACTGAGAAGGTTCTCGATTTTGAAAGCATAAGCCTTCTTGCGGTTTTTCCTTTGCTGTAACAAAAAAAACTTATATCCTTTATTCGTAAATTAAAATTTACACTTCAACGGAAATAAAACAATAATTGGCAATTTTTAAGGCTGCCTGGTATTCACTGATGGCCGGTGTTGCCTTGTTTAAGGTTGAATGGAGAACCTTCATGCTCGAAATAAATTCAAAATGGAAGTACAATTTTATTTTTTGATTGCAACATTATGCATATGAAAATTCGAGATCGGAATTTGGTAATTTTTATTGTGTAATTTTTGTATATTTCATTAAAAAACGTAATTACTATAAAAGTTATTGTTTGTGTCGAAAACTGTTTAAATGTACGCGTCGTTGCAGCTCGCGTGGCGTGTTCGCGAGCTTTTTATTAAAAATATATTAGTGTTGAAATTGGATCGCTTTAAAAAATCTTTTAACAGTTAAATCCTATAGTATCCTTGAGTCACATACGCTTTATTTTATTCCCGTATTTACGGGAACATGAACTACGCAGGTGAAATTGCGGAGAGTTGTTGGTATAAAATTAATCATAGGCCTCATTATCAACTGAAATATATTGAATTGAAATACTAAGTTGTATATTGTATAATACTTGTTTATCTTTGAGTAACAGTTTCTATATCGTTCGTTGAGAGATATTTATCACCACCACCGTGGGAGAGCTATGCTTCGGCATGAATGGGTCGGCTCGACCGGAGTGACGGCCTCACAGAAAACCGGTGTGAAATAGCGTTTGCGCTGTGTTTCACCGAGTGAGTGAGGATACCGGAGGCCCATACCCCAACCCCTCCCCCCATTCCCCTCCCTGTCCCCCAAAGGTCGGCAACGCGCTTGTGACGCTTTTGGTGTTGTGGGTGTCCATGGGCGGCGGTAATCGCTTACCATCAGGTGATACGTCTGCTCGTTTGCCCACTATTCAACAAAAAAAAAAAAAAATTATGAAAATGGATTATAGTAGACTGATTAAATTAATAACTTTAATAAACCATCGACGCCGAGGCCTCGTTTTTAATCAGTTTATGACTGCAATTGATTATAAGGTTTTTAAAAATATGCTATGATTTTAACACCAAAGACAAGTTTTTACGGTGCATCAACCTTACTTCGTAAACTCAAAGTTTTTGAACTGAAAGTTCAAATCCGAAAACCTTTTAAAAAAAAAATCAGATGTAAAGTTGCCAGATTGTAAATTACTTTTAATAGCGCAATTTTAATATTACTTACTACTAAAAAAAATATGCTTATAAAGGTATAAATTTTGATTTTCGATTTTCGAGGTTCACAATTGTTCAAGGTGACTAAGTATTACTTATTTTTATCGATACTTTGATAGCATTTAGATTGGATTCTGTTTTGAAATGAATTTAGGACTTTGAGGTTAAACACATGAGCTTGTTTAGTAAATTAAAAGAACGCGCTTTACAGCGGCATAACATTAACAATAGTACCTCGGTGGCGCAGTGGTAGCGTATGTGACTGCTGTGCTATATATAGCCGATAATATAAGCTCTGCTTAGCTTGGGACTAGATAGCGTTGTGTGTTAGATTTCCGAAATATTTATTTATTTATTATTAACCTCTAATTGTGATATTAAGTTGTGTGCAGAACTTACATAAATTTAATAGTTGTTGTACAATAACACTCTATAACAGGCATAAAGGAAAAACATAGTGGTGTCAATGGCAGTGGACTCTGGTACCCATGATAAGATCTAACTTATGTTATGGGTAGCAGTGCTCTCTCAGATACATCTGTTACATGGTCTATATCACCTTCTAGATATTAGCTAAAAATGCCACATATTACACATTTGCAAAATGCCACGTATTCGAACAACTTCGTAAGAGTCTGGTGCTTGAAATAGGTGTAAAAAAAACCTGTACTTACTGGTGACCAGAGCCCTCCCGCAGCAGCGAATCTTTACATAGCTAGTTTTCATAGATTTACAGTAATATTTATAAAGTTATGAAAAAAAGCGAATAGGAAAGTTGATGTAAGAAAAATTAAAACAAAAGAAATGAATGTGTTCTTAAACGAAAATCGAAAACCAGAGCCTTCTTGTATGTGTTTGAGTGTAAATATTGTTTTGTTTGTGAGAGCTCATAAAAAATTAGGTAAAAAAGTACCATATGGCGATTGTTTGTCTTGACAAATTTTCGGCAACGTAAGCAAAATCTATGGCTATAGCTAATAAATGTTATTGCTAAATTTAAAAAAAACAATTCCCTTACACGTAACGCCTATAAAGTGAAAGTATCAAGGATGAGGTCTTTGGCCTTATAACCCTTTCACGGCATAATAACGCTTTACTAAACAAACTTAGAGGTCATAATCGCGTACACGAAAAGGGTATATACATCTCATTAGCGTTGACTTGGTGCTACGATTCATATGGCGCTTTCTTTTTGTTATCGTTTCCTTAATAATTTGTTGTTTCTAAGCTCTATTGTTTTGTGGCTAAGGTCTATTATGGAAATTACCAAAATATGTCGCTTAGGTACTTAAAATTGGCGTCTATAAATTGTGTATTTCCTGAGTTAGTGACTTTTAAACATGTTCTAAAATCTAATTGGATTTAAAAATAAAGGAAGAATAAAATGAGATAAATATTTGATCATTTAATAAATAAAAAATAAATAAATAAATAAATATCCCGGACATTTAAACACACAACGCCATCTAGTCTTAAGCTAAGCAGAACTTGTGTTATGGGTACTAGACAACTGATATGAATACTTATATACTATTTTTTTGTAAATACATATATATTATACATAGAAAACACCCAAACTCCGAAACAAATATTTGCAGATCATACAAACATTTGGTCCGACCCGGGAATCGAACCCGAGACCTCAAGCTTAGCAGTCGCATACGCTACCACTACGCCACCGAGGCAGTCAAACACATCACCCATCTGTATTTGTAAAATATTAGTTTATAATCTATAGTCTGCAGACTGACTCAAAATTGTGAAACCTTTAAAAACACCGGCCAAGTGCGTGTTAGACCACGCAGAGAATACGGTTCCGTACGTATGCATATAATGAAACGTAGATTTAGATAGTGAGGTTGGTCTTTTTTTTTATTAATCATAAGAATATAAGCCTCTCCAAAGAAACCCCACAGAGTTTTCCAAGTAAGCGCATTTCAGTAGTTAGGCCTCTATAACTCGTGAACTAACAATGTTATCTAAGCCGTTATAGTTTTCTTTTAAATTACATAAACCACTATCATGATTTAGACATAAAAAAACTCTCAGCGAAACAATATTTCCAATATGCTACAGATAAAAATACATTTATTTTTATTAACGGGTTTTACTGATACCATTAAAAGTTATTTATTTTTTACCACAGATAATATATGTAACAAATTACCATACCACACCAAAGGAACATATTTTAAACTGTATGACAATACCAGTAAAATATTTAAATTCAAAATAACGTCGATAAGAAACTTTGACCTTTTAAAACATTATGAATCTAATTTAAAAATAAAACAAACAATTCCTAATTTAAAAAAAAAGAATATTAGTGGCTAAACTCGTTTGACTGAGCCTATACATTCCAATATTTTACACGATAAATTCCTTTGATTACCAAAGAAGTGATAAGCTACTCATTTTATATTTAAGAAATAAAGTTTGTTATCATAACTAGTCTTCGTATTATTATATTTCGGTATTTATTTACCGACTTCAAAAAAGGAGGTTATCAACTCAACTGTTTATTTTTTTATGTTTGTTACCTCATAACTTTCAACTGGGTGAACCGATTTTGATGATTCTTTTTTATTTGATCCTGTGTAGTTCTATTTCAATTTCGTCTAGTTCTTGAAGTCGACTTTTTTTTATTGTTGAAATTTGTGATTATTAAGAATTGTAATAGATATGATTTGTAATTTTAGCACAGATAACGTCAAAATACGATCCTATTCTTTACTCTATGGAAGAAACTCATTGGAGTTTGTAACTGAAGTGGTTTTAAGATCGATTACTGTTTTCAAGTTTACCTTCGTAAAAGTAGTAATCTCCGTGTTGTTGTAACTCATTAAAAATATGGAGTGTCTCCAACTTTCCATCCCCTATTCGTCCAAGGAGTGCCGACTTAAGGAGCAAACTACGCAGTACAAAAGAATTGTAATGAGAATAAACTTGAAAAAAATCCTATAAAAAACCGACTGACCAGCGTGTGTTTTTGTGTGTGTTTGTTTGTGTGTGTGTGTGTGTGTGTGTGTGTGTGTGTGTGTGTGGGTGGGTGTAGTGGGTCAAAACCTTATTGCTAAGGAAATCTCTATGTCTAACTATGACCATTTAAAGGTTGTTGATAATAACGATGAGATTGTAAAGTAAGAACTTCATATTCTCCCATATTAATCATCTTGAATTGACTGATCGCTGACGACATTGTTTATAAGTCAAACCAAAACAGCTACTGCAAAGATTTCATAATCTGCGCAGAGTCGTAAAATTCTCCATTATGTCATGTTTACAGAGAAGTAATCTTTATTCACTACTAATGGAATAAGCAGCTTGTAACGATGATGAAAATTATACAATTATTTAGTGAAAGCTGACGCTACGCAAATTAATTGCTCTGTTTGGTAATGGAGCTACCACGTGGATGTACTGTCAGTACTGTTTGGTATTGGAAAACAAACGTGTTCACTTTAATTTAGATTTTTTTTTGAGTAAATAACAATCTTGACTTGCAAAATTGTGTGAGAAATTTTGATCTCAGAAGACTTAAGAACACGGAACTCAACTACCAAAGCTTGTGTTACCAAGAATGTTTTAAATTACTTTCAATTCTAACCAATATTTGTTTACATATTTATATTTATAGTTAAACTATTTTTTTTAAACCTATAGACATGACAATAATTAAAAAAAAACAATAACAATATTTACATACAAAAAAAAGACATTATTACGTGATTATTAAAATTAAATATGTACGAAATATCAAGACTCCGATTCAAATATTTATGTATATAAAATTGCATGTATTTTCATGACTGTTTTGACGTAATTTAACGTTTAAAAATCGTAAAGAAAATCCTAAATGTGCATTTGTACGATATGATATTAGTAATCATGAAATAAACCAAAAAAGAAGAAAGTCAGTCAGTTGACCAATTAATTAATAGCATGCGTGATATTTGAATGTTTAATTGCGTAAACTGTTGAAATTCTGGTTTTTTAATGTTTACTTAAACATCGAGTAATAAAAGGTGTCCTAACAGTGTACATAGGAAGGAAAACTTAAAATTGATATTTACATTTATTGATACAATAATTCAAGTAGGAAAATGAATCCAAAATGACAATCCACTTCTAAACAAAGACAATCAAAATATGTTATCATATTTGATTCGATCGTCCACTTTCCACAGCCAATAAATCCTTGTAGTTTTTATAATCTCACGAATTCAAATAAGTTCGCAATCAGCTACTTGTCACGTATATGTATACATCGCACACCTGACCGGGCGGTCGCATGGTCGAGTGTCGCGGGCGCAGAGAAAGTGCGTCCCAGAACAGGCGGATTGCGCAAGCGCACGTTATGACATTGTACAGGCGCCGGTGCAAGCCACGCGCGCACGCGGGTCAAGTTCACACTAAGTTACGTGACTACCCACATACCGAGATGATAGTGAAGTAAGACTTTCTTGGGTTCATTACAGAACTTGAGAGTTATATGCCCCTTAAGTAATTTTTGATTTTATTAACAATAATTTATTACACTTTCCAATATTACGTGCGATACAATAGTCATAAAATAGTTAAAGAAACAATATGTCACAACTAAAACATTGTCTTTAATTCGGTTTTGAATTACATGTTTATGTATAATCTATCTATCTATATTTGAATTGGTTTCTGTACGCTTTAAAAACTCAAAATGTTCTGCATTTATTGAGCTAAAATCTTAACACTATAAACAATTCGCTTAAAATTATTTTGTATTTTTTTCGCATTAGACTTGTTACATTTCATCAACCACAAAGAAGCGGGCTGTAGACAGTGCCATAAAAATACTTATATAAAAACACTATCTTATGATAATTGACTAATTAATTATGGATGCTTATAAACTAGGGCAGTTCTAGTTTGTAATTAACCAACCTGCCATTTTAGTGCAGACTGCATGGAACTGCCAAAAGGTGGGTGCTAAATTGTAATAAATTATCATATTCCAATTACACACCTAGTTTGGGGATTTAGCTCGTTGCATAAACATCAAGTGAATTAGTATTAAAACTAAGGTTTTTGATGTCGAAGTGTTAATGATTGGATTACAGATTTTTTGTTATAGAAAAAGAATCTGTATAACAGAAGATATTGTTTCTTGAATACAAATTATTCAGGGGATTATCAATGTTCTTCTTTGGTAAAGATATTTTTAGATAGATTAGAATAGTATGAAATAGCTTACTGCTGGACTGCGTGTCAGAAAGGCAGTTTGACCTAGTATCCTAAACTTTATAATACCAACTGTTTTTGTTATAAATAGTTAGTTCAATAAATAACAAGTAAGATGATTATTACTTAATTTCCAGTATAGAAGCGCGCAATAAAACAAGATTTACAAAACCATGAATATTTAATCACATAAAAACGACAACGACATATAACCATATTTTACAATGTTACGAAAGACCAATATTGCACTCTTAATTAAACAATAAGTCAATCGCTTGATTAATATTATGTGACATCGAAATATTGTAATTGTGATCTTTAAAGTTATTGAATCACTGAAAATTGTGGAATTAATATTTGTATCAAAAACAAATAAGTGTTGTTTTTATTATTTTATAGCAATTTTTACGTTTTACATCTCCATAAAAACCTTTCACGTGTTTTAACAAAAATATTGAAAAATAACGTAGATATTTATCGTATGTTTCTTGAATTTTAAGCCTAACACCAAATTCGGCGATTCATGTTTATGTAAATGAACGGTCTCACCAAAAATATGTCCTGGGGACACTATACATATCTCCCTGAAACGGATACAAACAGCACCGAGACTCAAAATATAAATTTTTGAATCACATACGGGCGACCACTCAACCCCTAATGCCATCTTTGCAGTCAATTAAACAATATATTAGTAACAGTTATCGTCCTCCATCTTAAGTCTTTTACTATTTTTATAGCTTTAACCGCTCAACTCCTAACTTGTACCACTCATGCGTCAGTGAGGTCTCACTAACAAGCACGCAGCGGCGCACGCGCAGCTTATGGCGAACAGTGAAACTTATTAGCACCTGTTATATGAACCCTTGGGTCTTTATTGGATTTAATATAAACTTTTACTACTGACACACGACCTATAGCAGATAATGAATATAATGTACATTAAATTATATAATATAACTATTTTGTATTGTTTACTACAAGACTCGATCGTTAAATATAAATAAAAAGTGACTTTGTAGTTGAGTTGAAATTGGCTTATTTTTTTTTATATCAGAATGTAACGTACAATATAATGCAATAAAAATGTACACTACATTATGCAATCTAAAAGAATTCATGTTAGTGTGTTTCAGAGTATATGGTGGGTAATCTTCGGAACCACTATCCTGTTTGATAAAATCTTTACGCCTTTGATGGTCGAATATTCTAGATAAAACTAAACTACAAATTGTTTAACCTGGACAATATTGAGACATGTTACTTTTCCAAAAGTTATTAGAGCATTTTTTACCAGCGGCTCATTTTTCATAAAACTTATTTATTTTAAGTACACAAGTTCAACTTGCAAGTAATACAGTTTAATATAATTACGTTAAAATTACAAAAAAAAGGAATGCTAATTTAGAACAAAATAAACAATAAATAATTCAGAATTAAAGCACCATTGATTCAGGTTAGGAGTGAAAGCGTGACGAATAAACTTACATTAACAATTACAACACTAATTAGGATATAAAACTACTCATTATATCTTAGGTATAACATTCCTGGTATGTATGGTAAATACGTTGTTTCCCAACAGTGAATGCGCACAGTTGCATTGCGTCTGCGCGCGCGCAGCTCACGTCGGATGTCGTGGCCTCCGAGATCTGTTGTAACTGCAGCTGATGATGGAGAGCTTATTTTGTTTCCTAACGTAGTTTCTAGGTGATTATAGCCTGTGGTGGAATCTATACTAATATTTTAAAGCCGAAGAGTTTGTTTGTTTGATTGGTTGACACGCTTATCTGAGGAAGTATAGCTCGATTTTAGAAATTCTGTCAGCGTTAGAAAGTCCAGTTATTGAGGAAGGCCATATTATCACGCTGCAACTAAAATTAAGGAAGTGTTGATAAAAATGCTGCAAAAATTAGACAAATTATTTATTTTGAGAGCTTCCTCTGTTTGCGTTACGAAAGTGGTTAAAGTTGCACAATAACAATGTATGAAACAACTGTTCCCCTTGAAAAGTTCTAAAAAACATAAAACATATGGGTACGATGTATTTTCAAAACAGCAGTTTTTTTTAAACTTGCCATAGTGACTCCACTCTATCTGATAGTAGACCTGAGAAAGCAGCCGCAGAAAGCATTTTAATTTAATGTTATATTTCATTAATTTAAATTAGTTTTCGCATGGCTATGATTCCCTTATCGTTTTTTTTTAAATTCCTATTTAAAATACAAAGAGTACTTTACGCATGTGTTTATTCCAGAGTAGTATCTATGTTCATGGTCGTTTAAATTCATTCAAATTTGTTAATCTGTTCTGGGGCCATTGAGTGACAAATCTATCCTCAAAAGCTTTTCCGTAGTTAATAATAATAATAATATTTAAATATATATTAGAGGATTATATGTAATTAAAACTGCCTCGTTGGTCTATTAGTTAGCGTAGACTGCAGATCAAGAGATCTCGGGTTCGATTCCTATGTCGCACTGTTGTTGGGTTTTTCTAACAGGAAATTCTTAATAGCAGCCCGGAGTGTGGAAGAGAAGACACGTTAAGCTGTCGGTTCCGGTTGTCATGAACATCTATGACAATCGTTATTAAAAAGTCAGTGCCCTCAAATGTACTGATAACTAGTTCAACCTTCGATTTCAGTTCACCCTCAAGGTCGCAGAGGTCAAATGCCAGTTGCTCCGAGGAAAAACTGACATTCCTTTTAATCTTGGGAATAATAAAGGCTAGGAAGATGATGTAGGTAAATACAACTGTACCTATAATATAGTTGTACATTAGTACCGTCTGCCTAGATGTGGTAACTATTAAAACGCTGTCATAGCGAGTGCGTTCCGAATACTTGATGCGTTTTGTTGTGTCTTGTGACGCAACTGCGTGTCATTTGTGAATGGCGATGGGCTTTGTAGCCACTTGCACATTCGAACACACTGACACACATACATACAGTCATTAAGGTTAATAACACTTATACTTCTTACCATAGGCCTCAGTTTTCTTATAGGATACGACCAAGGTCAATAATTATCTTTATATTTTATTTAAATTTATTAAAATCGAATTTAATACTGCGGATTCCTAAAACAGGTGTATTTTGTTAGACATTCTATAGAGTATATAAATAGAGTAATAAAGGACAGAAATATAATATTAATAGATAATATTTTAATCTGTATAGAGGATAGTCCTTTGGTTATATATACATTAATACTTGAAGTAAACACTTTGTACCCCTTTTTAATTATGCGAACCGAGGTGTATGAAATTTGGCACAGTTAAAGTTTATATGCAGGAAGAGTGCAGAAATAACAAATACTGGCCAAGTGCGAGTCGGACTCCCGCACCGAGGTATATTATAATAAGTAACTAAAAATTTATGTTTTTTTTCCTTTATCTGTGCTATAAGACATTTGTTCGTACCAAATTTCAAGATTCTGAGTTCACGGGAAGTACCCTATAGATTTTGATTCCCTTGCGAATGCCAAAAATTGCAGCATAAACGACTATATCTTTTGATTGCTTCACGCGTTCCTGAGAAAAACTTACTTAAAAAGGTCTTGACAGACAGACAGACAGACGGACAACAAGGTCCTATAAGGGTCCCGTTTTTTTCCTTTTGAGGTACGGAACGCTAAAAGAAACAATTATATGAACCATTGTCGAATTTTGGCCACTAGTATAAATAGATAATAGAATAGTAATGAATACTAGTACAAATAGAAACTTATAAAGTACGAGTATTTATAACATGCAATACAAGTTTCGAAATTGGTAATTACTTTTGATTTTAAATGTGAAAGTATGTCTACATTTTTGAAAGTATACAAATGTCACACAATTTCTCTTAATGTATAAATATTTACATCAGGGCAAACTAGATTCGGATCTAAGTTCGTAGTACGTACGAAATACGTGACGTGAGAACGTTAAGTTTTCAAACAGCGCATAGACAATTAAATAAAATATTTTTTAAATGTCAAAGAATAAATATTCTTATAATGTGATGAGCTGTTTGGATACTTTATTTGATCTAACCGTATACCTGGAAAACATTAACATACTTAAATATTGCTGAATAGATTACACACACACACACACAGACACACGTATAGACAAATACACAGAACAAATAAACGTGTTCATCATACTATCATCAAACCTAGACCATTGACTAAGCAGTCAGCATCAGTAATATGTAGAAAAGCCGGTTTGTAATTACCATATACCGAAAAAAATAATGCAAGATATAATAAATAATAGTTTAAACAATCTCAAAAAAACATGCTTTTATAAATAAGCGTGGGGCGGTATTATTGAAATACTTTCAGAACGTGCCCAACGTTTTAGTTTGTAAAGATGTGGATCCATTATTGGATTTACATCTCCGCATTCCGCCGCGAACCTTGCCGCGAACTTGCGGCACCCTTTGCACCCTCCGGAGGGCAGCTAGGGCGCGGGGCGAAGCTCGTCTAAGATAGTTGCCTAAGTTACTTATATCATCAGCCATCTGGCAGTAGGCAGACAGGTGGACAGACATTTTTGGACAAAAAAAAAAGAAAAACACATGTTAGATAGTATCTTTTCAGAATAACACATAGGCTATTGGTAAAGCTACTAGCTTCGCCTCGCGGATAGCACAACGGGGTTTAGCTAGTACTATAATAAACTGCCTCGGTAGCGTATGTATAACCCATAATACAAGCTCTGCTTAGCTTGGGACTAGATAGCGTTATATTAGATGTCAAAATATTTATTAATTATTATTATACTTTTATATTTTATATGCACTTCGGGAAAAGCTGTTAATTTAAATAATAAACGGACTATTCAGTTTTCTTTGTTTGTTTAAATAATACACTTTGTATTGACGCGTAAAGTGCAATTGAATCAAATGAACCTTTGTAAGTTCATCGACTCGAACGTTACCTTGACATAGAATGTTATTCTATTCGATTGTATTTAACTAGTTTATTGCGTTCGACTTCATTTGTAAAGTTTGTAAACACTTTGTTGGTAAATATCACTGAATACTGTAGCACGGCTGATTACTTTTAAGACTTTTTAGTTTTAATTTACATTATTAAATGATATCTGTCCAATATGACTGCCAGCGGTGGCGCAGTGGTAGCGTGCTGGACTTGAAATCTCGGACCAAATGGTAGTTCGTAGGATTTGCAAATATTTGTTTCGGAGTTTGAATTTTTTCTATGTATAGTATACTAGCTTTTGCGAGCGGCTCTGCCCGCGTGTTTATCGGTTATCGCAACTAAGTGTAGCCTATGTCCCTCCTCAAGATTCAAAGTATATTTTATTGAAAATGGTGCAGCGGTTTGGCCGTGAAAGCAGGACAGACAAAGTTACTTTCGCATTTATAATATAAGTATGGCTATGTATTTACAAAAAAAAAGTATTTATATATTTATATCAGTTGTCTAGTATCCACAATACAAGCTCTGCTTAACTTGGGACAAGATGGGGTTGTGTGTTAGATGTCCGAAATATTATTTATTTATTATTAGATCAACAATCGTTGCAGGTACCAAGTAAAAGCATACAATGTAAATGTACAATACTAGCTGACCCACGCAACCGTTCACGTAGCGTGAAAATTTTCACAACATTCACAACATTTAACATTCTTCATTGGTGCTTTTATATATTATACATAGAAAACACCCAAACTCCGAAACAAATATTTGCAGATCATTATAAACATTTGGTCTGACCCAGGAATCGAACCCGAGACCTCAAGCACAGCAGTCCCATATACTACCACTGCGCAACAGAGACAGTTACTCTAATCTAAATGTTCTTTATATCTGTCTCATAAATGGTTGTAATGGCTTTCACAATATATATTTTTTTTTTTTTTTTTTTTAAAAAAGACAACTCCCACATTAGGAATAAACATCCTGTGTCGTGGGGGACTTTTATATTTTCGTGAGCAGTAGTAGAAAAATATAAATCAACAAAAACGAACCTTGAGTATAGAATGTCTCGTTTACCTTATCCCAAAACACATGAACGTTACAATCTACAAAGTTACACCAGTTTGCACAAAACATAACTCGCTATCCGTGACCGACATGCGGACAGATCTATATATATTTAACTATAACAAATATGACTTTCGCATAATTATGACCAGAGGCTGTTACGACTTTTATACAGGTGTGGCAAGGTGTGGTCATATTTTAGAGTCATCGAAAGAAAATAACTGTTGAACGGATTTGGATAAAATTTTGGATAGACATTCATAAAGCATACATATTGAGGTAGTCGTGGCAAACTTTGTAGACCGCCATTTTGAAGCGGCCGCCATTTTGAATTTACTATAAAACAGAATTTATTTAATTGTCATCAGAACTAAAGGTGTTTCAGATCAATCAGGAAGGAAGTCAAATTTCAATTACTACATTTGACCCAAACAAACAGGGTAAACTAAATAAAACTGTTTAAATAAAAAATATACTATCTCAGTCTTTGTATTGCCTCTTTGACTGCCTCGGTGGCGTAGTGGTAGCGTGTGCGACTGCTAAGCTTGAGGTCTCGGGTTCGATTCCCGGGTCGGACCAAATGTTTGTATGATCTGCAAATATTTGTTTCGGAGTTTGGGTGTTTTCTATGTATAATATGTATGTATTTACAAAAAAAAAGTATATAAGTATTTATATCAGTTGTCTAGTACCCATAACACAAGCTCTGCTTAGCTTGGGACTAGATGGCGTTGTGTGTTAGATGTCCGGAATATTTATTTATTATTATTATTTATTATTATTTTTTTTTGTATGTTTCTGAAGTTTTGTGATGAGAAGGTGCTTCAATATCAATTATTAATTAAGTTGAAAAGTCTTCTGCAGTTTATTATTGATTAAATATTGTATATTAAGCTGTACTCGATGAAACAAACCTCGGGACATCTATTCATCAGATAAAAAATTCAGAAAAATCAGCCAAAGCGTATTCGAGTAATCGCTGAACATACATATAAAATATAGCTGACTTATGCAACTTCGTCTGCTTCTCTTCAAAAGAAATATTTTTTTCCCAATTAGTAAATTGTGATATAAACTATCCTATCTCTCAAGTTGGATCGAACTGCACATGGTGTGCGAATTTTATTATAATCGGTTAGGTGGTTTAGGAGTCCATTGAGGACAAACATTGTGACACGAGATTTATATATATCAAGATAAGATATACGCGACGTATAGGAAACCTCCTCCTTTTCAGAAGTCCGTTAAAATCGATTTTAATAACTGAAATTTTCGTATTTAACGTTTACCATGGGTGACTTGTCCAATTTTTAAGAAAATATTCAGAATAGTTGGACCCCGAGTGATACCACAGTCACACACACACATAAAACCGATTTAAACTAATACTTCCGTTGAATTTATCAAGTGAGCGAAGTACCCAATACTTCCTCCTCCTCGAGCCACCGAAACAGTGTTTAAAAGCTAGTTTTTAATTAATTTAGGTAAACAAATAAGAAAATTGGCAGGATGGAAAGGAAGGATTTATAACGCGGAAGAATATACATTTAAAATAGTAGGTTCTTTTAATTTTTCAGTATTTCTTAATACAATAATATTATAAATCCAAGGCTTTCTTTTGCTTATCTATACAAATAAACGTCTGTTTGTAATTTTATATATTAACAGTTTTTTACTAAATGCAAATGAAAGTACGATACTTGTATAGAAAAAACAATATTTTAAAATTTTTGTCTGTCTGACTGTCTGTTTATTTCTTCTAATCTCTGGAACAGTTTGACAGGATTTTCACTGGCACTTTGCTGATAATCTAAGGTGTAACTAAGGCTGCTTTTGTTAAATTAGCTTCGCCCCGCAGCGTTTTGTCGTACCACGGTGTAACCAGCGAAGCTACACGAAAAGGTCATCCGCTGTAAAGCTAATAATTTAAATTCGTGAATTTCTTTTAAGATATATTGTAGTCTAGAGGGCGCTTCAAGACTAATCTCGTATTTTTTTTGTATTAAATACTATTTTAATATACTGTCAATTTCACTTTGTGATATTAAACTGGATTGACTCTTTTCACTCATCGAAGACTAATTATTGCGACTTTCAACTATAACGAAAAGGTACGTTAATGCCACCTAACGAAGACAGACCGAACTAGATATATATACATTTAGACACAAGCCTAGCACTAACCCTATTACAAGTTTGCATCTTGATACATGTATACAACTGCCGAATAACCGTTGGGCTGCAGCCCAATGACCATATATGGGACAATTCAAAACTAAACTGTGTTGTTAACTTATGTAAAGTTCGTTACACAGTTTGTTCCGAACATATATAACTTTTTTATATGCTCGTATCAAATGCCTCGGTGGCGCAGTGGTAGCGTTTGCGACTGCTATTCTCGAGATCTTGGGTTCGATTGCCGGGTCGGTCGGTGTTTCTAGGAACTGCAAATCTTTAAAAGCAGATCTGCTTAGTTTGGGACTAGATGGCGTTGTGTGTTAGATGTATGAAATATTTATTATTATTATATAAAGAAGAGACGAAGCTGCCCCTCCGTCCTCGTGTATGTCGGTTATCAATATCGTATTCTTTTATTTGTTTTTTTTTGAGATTTAAATTTTGTGAGGTAAGCACGGTAAAATAGCTTTTGTCCTTCCTCAAGAATCAAAGTATCTCCTTGCCAAATTTCATTGAAATCGGTGCAGTGGTTTAAACGTAAAAGCGTAACAGACAGAGTTACTTTCGAATTTATAAATTAGTATGGGTATGGATGTTTTTCATATATTAGTTTGTATATAGATTTCTACAGACATCTATATACAAACTAATATATACACAACATATATACAACAGACAACATCATAAATAAGATCAGTATTGACAAACGAGAAAAAAAAATATCCAAACGCGCATTGCAAAGCGTAAATTCAAAACAAGTTTGCTGTAATACGGGGTTAAGGGCAGGGCCTTTAAGAACGCTCCCAGTGTCCCTTGAACTTCTCCGTACTATAAATTTCCTGAACTCATTAATAAACAAGTAATAATTAAAATTGTTTTCGTGTGTTTATCAGATGTCGGGTAGTAAAATATGTCGGCATAATAAACTATTATTACCCATCCTTTATATGCACCAATGACGAATTCAAAAATATTACAGCAAGGATCAGGAAATCTTTTGGCAATGCTTACTTCCTATTTATATCATCGAGGAAGATGCATGTATTTTTTTAATAATAACTTAAAGCAAATGGTTTTTATTTATTTTTTCTTTCTTTATTTGCAGTGGAGGATGCCAGCGGTCGGTATACATCGATGTTCTACTGGGGCAACAACTACTGGACGGGGTCCGCTGAACTTTGTGATATACTGAACGATGAACACGAGCCTACGAGACCTGTCAACAGTGAGTACATGCAATATTTAACTGTATGCTAAGTTAATACTGTTTAATTTGCGTTGCCGTTCATGATACAACATGTTACCATACCACGATACCCATGATAGGTAAGGGCGGTTCGTACTAGGTTCAAATACACAATGTAGAGTTGTTGATTATATGTGTGCGATACAAAACTCGTTATTAAATAATTAAATAAATAACACCTGCCACCGAGTTAACTGGTATTACGTATTAATTAACGATTGTGTTAATCGATTTTTATAGAATTAAAATTCTATAATCTAACTAGCTACGTCTCGCGGTTTTACCCGCGGTACGACAATAACCACGGGTAATACAGACGGTAAGCTAGTCGTATCATACGTATCGACTCCAACCAAAATTATTAAAACTACCTGTAGGTTGGTATCACAATTTTATTGCCTTTAATATAGTTTTCGAGTAACTCTACTTTATCTCTCAAATTAAAGTCTAAATTATTCCTTATAACATCAGCTATCTGGCAGTAAAAGTGCTGTTAAAATCAGTCTGCTTTTCCAGAGATTAGAAGAAATAAACAGCCAAATGACAAAAAATTTAAATATTTATTCTTTATGTAAATGCCATATACTTTATAGTATTATGCATAGTAAAAAGTGTTTATTTGGAGATATATATATATATATATATATATATATATATATATATATATATATATATATCTATCTATCTATCTAACTTTAATGAACCTCTGCCTACCCCTTCAGGGAAACAGGCATGACTATAGACAGGTATGCTAAAGCATTGTGCAAGGCTGCAAGTTGTTTGTAGAAAGTGACGTTGGCAAACACCCCTTGACCCGGTACACGGAAACGTTCAGAAACGACAACACTTGTATAATCTGGGTTGTTGATATATTAAGAAATTATTGGATTGAGGTCATTGGACAAATAAGGAAAAAGGTGTTTTTTAATCTGTATATTTTCCTCCTTATGTTGGTACCTCATTTTTTGGTGTACAACTTCGATTTTTCGGACTCGGACAAAGTGACTCTACTCCAGCTAGAGCTCTAGAGTTGGGTAATTTATCATAGTCATTAATAATGCAGACAATGCCATAATGCAGCACGGCCTATTGAGATGCTTCTGCATAATTGGGCCTCCGGTCTCGCACTCACCATCGAAACACGACAGTGCGATTGCAGTTGGTCTTTTGTGAGAGGGTAGTATCGCCCCGGTGGAGCCGGCCTGTTCGTACTAAAATCAGTCTGATTTTACTACCTTGAAAAGTACTTTTCTTATTGTATCTAAACCACAATTTGGTTACCCGTTCGTAGCTAATAGTGTGAGTATACGCGTATTTAATCACTTTTGTTACAAAGTTTATTAAAGTTTATCAGAGGTCACAGGTTTAATGTCTTATAACAGCATTCTTTCTTGACTTGCCTTATATTAAGTGTATTTCCTGCAAGAGATTGCTTAAACTGCTTCAAGGAGAAATATATTTTCAGACTTCTCCACTGCTGGACATAGATATCTCCTTGCAAAAGAGATTTAGTATGTTTATTTTCTTTTGTTTATTTGTTACGTGTAGAAGTACACAGGAGACTAGGTATACAGGAAACTATACAAATATACGTACAAACAGGCAAAGTTATACAATTACGTCACACATCGATTATGAAACGTCAACTACAATGCACACTTTAGATCACCACAGATAAAATAAAATAGTTTCAAAAAAACGACTAGTTTAAAAAAAAACTCGAACGCAGTATGGCAACATTTTCTGTTTCTTACATCGTATAATGTTATTTTACATAAACTATTACAATCTTAATATCCCTATTGTGTAAGTTTTATTGAACTCTAGCTTTTGCATCCGGTTTTACTTGGCATATTTCATTCTATACCATTGAAAAAGTGTATGGAAAACGTTAACATTAATAGGTATTTTATGGTATGTAGGGGGCAAACGGGCAGGGAAATTATTGTTAAGTGACTACCGCTGGCCCTATGGCCACTGTTGGCCAGTATAGACCGTGTTGCTCTAGGGTATCCATACACCCTAGAGTAACACGGTAAAGAGTAGCCATGCACAAGCGTCCCCCTCTGTCTAAGTATAAGTTCAAATGGGCCTACACATTACACTGTTATGCACAGAATGCATTTTGCTAAATTGGTATCAGAATAAACATATAATTAGAAATTAATAGTTAAAGTCCTGCCTGTCGTACCTGCCAGTCAATATTCACTGTCTCTTAGACCAATAACAAACAAATAAATTCACATTTGCATTTAATCATAATCTAGTTCACATGCAAATTATTATAAAATTTCGCAAAGAATTCCATAATCACTGTAGCGCAAAATGTCAGCGCGCGTTGATGTCTTTTGTATGAAACTGCGCAAGCGCATCCACTCGCATCACAACAATACAAATTTATTACACATCATTGTTTAAATTCTTATTGTTATGTTTTGGCTACTTATGTAATGATATCGTTATTTGAAATTAGCCTATTTAATAAAGTAATTTAAGTATTATGACTCAATTTAATAGAAATAAGGTGTGTTTAGTTTACTGTAACGTAATTTTAATTATAGATGATAAAGAGTACAAGGGCAATTAGGTTAGTAGTAATTATATTTACTAGTGGTCGCCAAGCAGTGGAAATTCGACCATATTATGTTTTTAGTTTTTTTAGCATTCTTCACTTCTCCTCGGTACAAACTTTAACTGTGCTAAATTTCATTCTCCTCAGCTCGCATCATTTTCGTAAAAGGGATACAAACTTTTTACTTCACGTAATCATATATACATAGATAGTTAAATAAACATTAGAATAATGAATATTTTAATTATGAAACGTTAACATATTTGTACAAGTTTTGTAATCTACTAAAAAGATAATGTTCTCCATTCGTGTATATATTTTTATATCCAAGTGATACCTGTTTGAATAAAACTTCAGTACCTTAGAGCGGGTCAGATTTATTAATAAATAATGAAGGTTGATATACCCCGAAGTGTAACCAAACGATAGTGTGATCTAAATCACTCCGAACGCCATCTACTGATATTAATAAAAAACTAATCTACGAGTAACTTAGTATGGTCCATCTTAAGGTTGCCTGGAAGAGATCGCAGCCTGCGATAAGGCCGCCCATTGTACCACTGTTTTTGTATTATTGTAATATTATTTCTTTATATTAAGGTGTACAATAAAGCGTTTATCTATCTATCTATCTACCTAATCTAATAATTTAATGAATGTAATAACTCCGAAAGTTGAACAGATATGAACATCTATAAATAAGTCAAACAAAAGCGTATGTTTGTGATATTAAAATATTAGGTTTGTACTGATTATTACTACAGGTCTTTACACAAAACGTAATATACAAATGTAATTTGCATACTCGTATATAAACTTAAAAAGCAAGGCTCATTTTAATATGAAATGAAGAATAATAGTTGACCAACGTAACTTCGTCTGCGTTTATTTTCAATTACGATCGATATTTATTATTGATCTAAGCGTGGTGTTAAATATCCTGTTTTAGGCACGCCTGCAATGCACACATTAAAAAAAAAGTTAAAATCGGTTAGATAGTTTGGTATTTTATCGTGAGTAACAACTTAACACCAGAATTGTATATAATACATCTCTGCCTACCCCTAAAGAAATAGAACATTGATGTTAAAATATGGCACATGTTTCAGAGAGCAGTACGAATCACATCTTCCACGACTGGCGCCAGGATCTGTCGATGGCAGGCTCCGGGCCTCCGTTCGAAACGGCCTTCTACGTGGCGCGGGTCACCATCACTACCAACTTGACGGAGATTGTTAAAACTGTGAGTTTCCACCTCCATGTTTAACATTATATAACTTACTGTTCCGAAAACCGGGGTACTGGGGTACCTCCGTATGGTGACAGTTCTGTCTACCTAGAGCACCTAATACGAGTCAATTAACAATTAATAAGTTAAAATAAAACTAAACACGTTTATTTCTTTCAGAGTCGAACCCTACACCTCGGCGTCTGTCTACCATACTCGTGCTCGCGAGAGGCAGTCGCCTCACTGGTAGGAGATGCCCGCGCTCCTCTACTGTCCCACAAGGTCACGGCTGTAAGGTCACCCCAGCACGGAGGATACGTGTATTTCAAAGATCCTACCTTCATCGTACTGCTGTAAGTATACCACATTATATTCTAATTAATGTCTTGTTAGTGGCTAAAAATATTGTGCTGTGTTAAACACTCGTGTAAAATGTATACCTATGATTTCATAGCATGCTATTTAATACAATTAAAAAATATCTTTTTTGAACAAACGGGGTTTTTTGGCGTTTTTCGAATCGATGTGAGTCTTTTTTTCAATGTGTGAAACGTCGTGTAATGTTTGACTATTTGCAACTATGATCTGCAAGTGGCTAAAAGGAGGTAGAATTTTCTTCCTAGACCATTTAAAACACATTATAAAACAATAGACAGAAGAAAAGGCATCTTTATTTGTTAGTAAACCACTTTCATGCTATACATATATCACTGACGACCAAAATATAAAAAAAAAACCTTACTCTACATACACATACACTTAATTCTTTATCCCTAAGACATAAAACAACAATCCTATTGCTCAGTCACATATTTCTAAATGAAAAATATTATAAATATACCACTTAGAAGGAAGTATCCTGCTTATCAAAGCAAAGATATTATAATACAAGTATATACAACATTATTCATTTATGAGAATCCACCCGACAATCTCTAACTTAGCGGTAAGGATAACTAACTAATTTACCAACAACCAAAAGAATATAATTATGAAAACTGTTAACATAATTATGAAATACCAACATTATTTGTTAAGTTAACATTACTCAATTCCGACTCGGGGATATTCCACTTTCTAAACTGTGTTTGTGTGTCGAATGACGTCACCGTTTATGGTCTAGTCCGGCCTGAAGTCTGACCGGAGACCTTTTGAATGTAGTACAAGAAGGTTTTATGTAATATTTGTCAGTTATACAATATATTGAGTAATTAAGAATGGCGGTTAAGACGTTCTTGTTGTTCAAAAGTGCTTGGTATTTCATTGTTATCTGTGTGAGTTACTAATATGTTAATGATCTATTTCTATGTTGTATTACGACAAGAGAATTCTTTGAGTGCATGTTGAAGAGAATTTCGCGAATGAAGGAATTAGAAATTTAAAATACTCGTACTTAGTGTGATTTATAGAAGCGCAGAAAAAAAAACTTTTCAAACAATATGTGTTCGTTAAATAATGTGTGAAAATGATTACATTAATATTCTTGTTTTCAATATATGATATGTTTTATTCTTTGTCTTTAATGTCTGTCTCGAATTAAAATACATTTTAATTCGAGAAACCGAATAGCAATATCGCCCAAACTTGTTTCACAAACAAATAAGCTTGGGTGAAGTGGCGTAAATGTTTTTGACACGGCACCAGTACATTTGAATTTTTTTTAATCTCTGCAGTCTAAACGACTGCCCATATAGTTTAAGCAGCCGCACACAATGAAAACTCTCTAAAGGAATATTTTTTCCCCGTTATTGTAACATTTTTATTAATTTATTCTAGACTTTAGTTTATTCTAAACTTACACATATCTACACTAATATTATAAAGAGGAAAGATTTCTATTTTTGTATGTAACGAATAAACTCAAAAACTACTGGACCGATTTTAAAATTTTTTTTCTTTTTTTTTCTTATTTCTTAAAAAAGACAACTCCCGCATTAGGAATATACATCCTGTGTCGCGGGGGACTTTACAAACATACATCTAACGGACACAAATAACACCCAGACTCAGGACATCACTTTGTGGATCACACAAAGTGATGTCCCACGTGGGATTTGAACCCCCGGCACTTGGCGCAGTAGTGAACGTTTAAACCACCAGGCCAACCGTGCAGTCAGCAATTCTTCACCATTCGAAAGCTACATTATCCACGAGTAACATAGGCTATATTTTAGTTTGGAAAAAATAGGGTTGCGTAAGATATTTGCGTTTTTCAAGAAACAAGGTGTAAAAAATCAACCAGAAAAGTTACTTATTTTACGATTTACAATAATATAGCTTATACATCAGAATAATACGTAGGCTATAACTTATAAAGATACTAGCTTCGCCTCGCGATATTGCCTGTCATTATTGTCGTACCGCGGGTAGCACCGCGGGGTTCAGCTAGTATCTAATATAACCTATGTGTGTCTATTTCGCACGATATCTTTACGAGCCAAAAGTTTACTGGTGGAGAATGGAGAATGCTCTGAGCCATAAGTCCATCGATGCACAAAACTATAGATATAAAGCGGTTGTGAGTAGCCTCTGTCAAACTATAAGCCCAAATGGCGACATAGGATTGTTTTTGTATGAAGTATGAAGATATCACTGTTTGGTATCGGAAAAGACCGTTATGGCTACACCCCTCCGTTTGGTGGCCCGTGTTGCTTTATGTACAAAAGTGCATATAGATAAATAATAAAAAAATAACAAGTTTAAATAAAATAATAAGGTTCAACACTCATAAGGTATACTTATCCACGCGTGTTGTTGTAAGTAGTACTTATATAAATTAGTAATACAGCTCTTGTTGCGAAAACATGCTACTTTGTATCGTAACTCAGGTAATCACAGAGTGTAACTGTTTTGTAACGAAATGAGATAAAAACACAGTACACGCAAGCGAACGCTGATGGCTATGCACCGTGAGCTAGATAGTGCGAATTTTTTTGCAAACTTTAAGGCCTACACATAATGACAGAACTACTTATACACAAAAGTACTTCTTGATTTAATATCTATACAAATAAATAAAATTGGAGTGTCTGTTTGTAATATTAAAATAACCGCTTTCTACTACATGCATATGAATGGTACACATACCAAAATATATATTTTTATTTTTTTTGTCTGTCTGTCTGTTTGTTCCGGCTAATCTCTGGAACAGCTTTACCGATTTGGACAGGACTTTCACTGGTAGGTAGCTGATTGTACAAGGAGTAACTTAGGCTTACATTTTCTAGACTAGCTTCGCCCCGCGGCGTTACCCACAATACGACAATAACCACGGGTAACACCGCGGGGTTCAGCTAGTTGAATATATAGTTTAAAAGCTTAAACTGTTAAGAAAATGGGCAAATTAAGACCCATAAGCATGGAAAAACCATGCCTTAGAACAAAGGAGGTGGCCTGGCCAGTTCTGTCCCCAAATGAATCACGATACCGATGTTCAAGCCTCCCCTTGATTCGAGAAGAGGGAGTGGGTTCCCACTTAGGAGAGGTTCATCTACAAGCAGTGCATCACATCTAGTTCCCCGGTTACACTAGTACCTGAAACGACGTGTGTTTTTGGTTGGTTCGTACCCAACATAACCACCAAACTCTTGAATACTTGTGTAACGTTTCTCCATTTAAACTATTGTATACCATTGAATATTATTGTAGTTAAATATTTTATAGACATTTTTAAATCACGAACTTTTATGATGAATGCTTGTGAATTTGGACTAGTGTCTTTTCAGTATTGCATATAGTCACGCCTACAGAATGTTTAGTATTGTACCTATAGAGTATGTATAGGTGATATCCCCGCAGTGGTATTAAAGGTATGTTCATTCAGGCGTCAATATTTTGCATAGGAATTCCAACTTTATTAAGCATGTACAGTATCATGCCACTTGTTAATTGTACCTCTCCCAAAAAACCGTATAATTATCATGTTTTAAATAGTATAATTGTCATTCCAGTGCCGTTTCCACCATAGTCGGCCTTCTCCTGATCATATCAACAGCGTACGATCTGAAGATAGCCAGTGACGTGCGCAGGCGCAAACAGCGCGATGCCAACATCTCGGCCAACAGCAGCGGTCGCACCGACCTCAAGCTAAACCTGAACGGACTCGGTGACATCACTGTAGCTAATGGTTAGTCTCTCAACCAAGTATTCACAAATACTTTATTATTATTCTTACTTGGGCGACGATAGGCACTTACTGTCAGTTAAACCGTCTACTCATTTGCTACAAAAAACAATCTCAAGCTATGACGTCCGGTAAAACCATGTCATCCAAAAACCTTTGAAGCGTGTCACGTTACGATAATTCCAATGATTTTTTTAAGAATTTTCGTGTATGGTAATGAGTATTCAAAAGTCATTTATCATTTATTGCAATCTACCTTCCGAGACCAGTTAAAATTCTACACAAAGTAAAGGTTATTAAAATACTACTGTTGGATGTTGACGTCATCCAACGCTAGTATTCAAGTTGTCAGAAAAAAATATTAGCCAATAATACAAGAGATTAGATTATGGGGGCTGGGGTCCCAAGTTACTACCATACAATTACGACACTACACAAACACTTGAATCATTCACAATAACTAATGAAGTTATTAAAAAAAATATGAGTATTAAAATATGAGTGTATGGTTTAGGCAAATCGATGTACAATGTGAACAACAACCTCGCTAGCAGCAGCAACACATCCGAAGAGAGCCTCACCGCAGACAACGCCTCCACTTCCACTGATGAAATCAAACTTAGTAAGTACTTACCACCACTTATACTCTTATATTGGCTACGTATGGGCTAAGCTACCACTACTATCTGAATCCTCGATCCAAATTAGTATTTCTAAAATTAGCTAATTGTTCTATATTTGAAATTACGTTTTATGACGTCATACCTTACTATTGTCATGTTTTTAAAGAAAATTGCCGCGCTCTGTAAAAAATTCTCTGTCACGGGAACTGTATATATATACACAAAACGGATACAAAGAATACCCAGCCTCACTGCCTCAGTTCTACAATCACACAAGTTTTGTCCCATGTGGGATTTCAACCCAAAATACTAGTAGTAGAATACGGCGTGGTGACCCTTCAAACCACTACGCCATACGTTCAGTCAAATGTTTTTTTTTTTTACACAACTCCATCTAGTCCCAAGCTAAACAGAGCTTGTGTTATGAGTACTAGACAAGTGATATAAATACATATATACTGTTTTTTTTTGTAAATAATAATAATAATAATAATAATAAATCTCTTTATTGCACACCAGATAAGTAACAAAATTAACCTACTTACGAAAACTTAACTAGGGTAGTACAATTGGCGGCCTTATCGCCCGGAGGCAATCTCTTACAGGCAACCATGGGATGGAAAGAAAGAGCACGCATGAAGAGTATAGGGTAGTGCCTGGTGTATTGCAGAAAGGATAGGAAAAACAAAATTATAGTAGAATATATACATTAACACAACAATAGTAACACGTAGTGTGGAAGATTGAATAAATACATACTTAAATATCTATTTAAGTTAAACACACAGTTATTTCATGGATGGACGTTACTCAAGTAATAATCTCTTACCAGTCTCTTAAATGCAGTCAGTAAATACATACATATTATACATGGAAACCTCCCAAACTCCGAAACAAATATTTGTAGATCACACAAACATTTTGTCCGACCCAGGATTTGAACCAGAGACCTCAAGCACAGCAGTCGCATTCACTACCACTGCGCCACCAAGGCAGTTTGTTAAGCAGTCCCTATGAAATTAAGTATCAAAATTATCGTTACCGTTTTCAACTTTTGTCTTCGTTGGGAATTAAACCCAGCTGTCAGGGTCACTAACTACCGTCCCTGTCGTATCTGTTGGTCTCTAGACATAACAGTCGCTCCATAATTTTGCTTGGCAGTCTCTTAAGGTTAGTTTGATGATCTTCCCGCAGGTGTGTGGTCGGAGCTGCTGCTGTCGTTCTCCATGAAGGCGAACGTGCTGCAGATCTTCGACCAGTCCGTGGGGCCCGACACGGTGTCAGTGGTGCATGGCCTCAGGACCATGTCTATGGTTTGGGTCATCTTCGGACACACTTGTATCGTGGTTTTCAAAGTAAGTAACGATTTGTCGCTCAGAGATATGTTTTAACACGTTGTTCTCACTCTAACTCACAGCGCTAACCGTAAGTGGTTCAACTTAGATTAGTTTAAGTTATCACTTCTGTCGAGCGTCCCGAGACGCACAAGATGTTCTAACCTCCTATCTAAGAATGCAAATATCCTGTCTGTTATATAAATTATTAAATGGCTGATGATTACATAACCATGCCTTGTAAACCTCCATATCTTCAAAGTTCTTTTATCCACTGTATTTCAATGACTTGCATATCTCATCTGTTTAAGAGTTAATTCAACACGGAATTCTGGAATTTCGTAATATTATTATAGATAAAATAATAATTTTGTGATGAATTACAGTACGCAGACAACACCGCACTGCGAGCCGTCTTGGAGAAGAGTTTCTTGTTCCAGCTTATCATCAGTGCCGTCTATAGTGTCGATACGTTCTTCTGTCTCGGGTGAGTCAACATATAGTAGATATTGCACGTGTTAATATTCTTCGTATTTCTAAATTTAAAAATGATATTTTTTCATACTTTTTCGTGTTATTATATAAGCTACTAGTATTTTATAATATTAAGTAAGAATGACAGTTAGGTAACGCAAAATAATTTTCAAAATGGGTTCAGTAGATCCAAAGGTACACACAACAAACCTAACAAACTCTACCTTTTTATAGTTATTACGGAGATACATGATACATACATTTTAAATAAAAGGTTAATACTTCATAAAACTTTTGACTTTCAATAGATATATATACTAACAGAACATTTATCGTAAGATCTTTAAGACCTTTTTCTGATGAAATAAATACTATGTTCAGAAATATAATATATAATTTATAGTTCAGGAAAAAACATATTAATCTGACATCACCTTGTCTGTACAAAACATAGTTAAAAGAGAATGTGGTTTCCTTGATGAATGAGCAAAAATTATTGTTAAATTATTAATTATTTAGACAATTTTTTTCAGATTGGTGTTTTACAGGTTAGAGTTTGAGCTTGAAACCATTTGATAATAAATTCGATATTCATAGCAGAACATAAAATTCTCTACAAGGTTTGCCAAACCATTCGAATCTATATAATATTTTAGACATCTAATACATAATCGCCATCTAGTCCCTAGACAACTGATATAAATACATATATCCTTTTTTTGTGAAAACATACATATTATACATAGAAAACACCCAAACTCGAAAACAAATCATACAAGCAGATCATACAAACATTTGGTCCGACCCGGCAATCGAACCGAGACCTCAAGCACAGCAGTCGCGGCACTGAGGCGGTCATTCTATTATGATAACATTTAAAGCATACGTTACAATTACAGTGGTATGCTGGTCACGTTCCTGTACTTCCGCACCAAGTCCAAGGGCAAGCTGGACATTCTGGTGAAGGGTCACAGAAAACTGACATCAGGATTGCTGCAATTCCTCGGACTCATCGGGTATAGATTCGCCAGGTCTGTTCATCAATTCAAATTATTACTGCTTCACACCAACTTGACGTCCGTGTACATGTGGTGACGGCTTACCATTACCCCCATTCATCCCATAGGTGTCGTAAGAGGTGACTAAGGGATCAAACTATGTAGGACAACATCACTTAGAGAAAGACCGTTTGTACTGTGGAAGAGCCACACTTCGGCATAAATGGGCTGGCTCGACCGGAACTATACCACGGTCTCGTAGAAAACCGGTGTGAAACAGGGCCTGTGTTTCACCGAGTGAGTGAGATACCGGTGAACCATACCTCAACCTCTGCTCCATCCCCCTCCCCATCCCCCAAAGGCAGGCAACGCACTTGTGACGCCTCTGGTGTTCCGGGTGTCCATGGGCGGTGGTAATCGATTACCATCAGGAGATACATTTGCTAGTGTGCCAACTATTATAAAAAAAAAATTGAAAAAAAAAACATTCCAACCCGTCCGGCCTGCGTGGTATAATAGACCAAAACCTCCTTTCTAAAGAGAGGCAGCAGTGGACTAGTAAAGACTATTGATGATGTTTATCAAATTAACAATATTGTCCGTGTGGTAAAGGTTGAAGAATAAGGAGTGCCACCACCACTATTCATCCCGTAGGTGTCATAAGAGGCGACTTACGAAGCAAAATGAGATACCTATGGCATGAGCCAACTCACGCACTTTCATTCTCCGATCATCCAATATCATTTCATGGATTTTATCGACAATTTCCGGCGTGATCACTTCTTTTGGGCGACCTGAACGTTCGGCGTCACTAGTGCTGGTACGACCACAACGGAACTCTGTAAACCACTTCTTTACCATTGAAATTGATGGTGCCGAGTCCCCGTAGTATTTATCAAGCTTTTCCTTAGTTTCAGTCATGGTTTTTTACGTAAAAAGTAATAATCAGCACACGAAATTCACTTTTTTCCATTTTCGTAAAAATTCACGAGGTTGTCTGCTTTGAATGGCTATCAAACACCAACTGCATGACGTAGCTTGCTCAAAATTTGACAGTTGCCCACTAATAGATTACAGTTGACGGCAGCACTGTTGCATTTGGAATAACTGCGCGGGAAATTCAAAAAGTCACTGACTTATCAAACCGCCCTCGTATGTAGGACAACAATCGTAAGAGAAGGAATACTTGAAACAAACCATTTACCCCAGCGTGGTATTGTACACTAAAACCTAATTTCTAAAGAGAAACATTTATATCCAGCAGTGGACTATGAAAGGGTATTGATGATGGAGCCTCCATTGAATTCCAACCAACAAGATGTGCCGGTATGTTTCAGATTAACAGCTCCGTATTTGTTCATCCTCGGCGTGTTGGAGGTGACGATGAAATGGTTCGCATACAACTCTGTGTTCGAGCCGCCATCGATGGATCACGAGACCTGCCCGAAGTATTGGTGGAGGAACTTGTTGTACATCAACACCTTATTCCCTGTTGACCAGATGGTGAGAAATATTCTAATTTACTTGAGATAGTTATCTCCTAATGGTGGCATAGGGTTTAAGTTGAATTTTCATGCTGCGTTCGTTATGGTTCCTATTCTAAAATCAAGTTACAGATTAATTCATACTCATACTCGTATGTTTATTGTCCGATCATCATAAATTAACCTTGTTATGTGAGAAGACGATCATTGATTACTCTACTACTCGGATGTGTTCTATTAAAAAGCTGTTTTGTAATTAATTATGGTTCTCGGTTTGAAATAAATGATAAATAATAATGAACACAGGTAACTTCGATTTCTCTAAAACTCAGTTTAGTTTTCATAATATTGTTTAAAATCTTAAATACAATGGAGAAAGACTTTATCGTGAATCGTTCCTTCCAAAAATAAAATTAATATTTTTAAAATTTCAGTGCATGCTGTGGAGTTGGTACCTCTCAGACGACACACAATTCTACGCTGTCAGCGCTATATTACTGATATTGGCTTCAAGGTACAGAAAAATAAAGATATTTTTGTTAATAAAGTACGACATGTTAGATCAATTGAAAAGATGATGACAATGGTTCTGAATTGAACGCTTTTCACATTGTTTCTATTGATCCTATTGTTTCAACATTAATAATACGTTAACTGACCAATTAAAAAAGGAGTTATTCTTTAACCAATAAAACCAAATAAAGAAAGGTAGTATCAGTGAATGTCTTCAGGTTTTAAAAATCAAAAATATCAATTTGAAATCAGTACAAACGAAGTGTCTGTTTGTAATTTCAAATTAACAGCTTCTCATTAAATATACTTGCAACTAAAAAACATTTTTTAAACGTATGTCTGTTTGTTTCGACCAATCTCTAGAACAGGTAGACAGATTTTGACTGTACTATACTGTAACCTATGCTACTTTATTTTAATTTGTTTAAGAAAAAAATGGGGTTGCGCAAAACAAAATTAAATCCATTTAAATTAATAATATGCGATTCAAAAGGAACAAAAACCGCGGAAGTACCGCGGGGCGCAGCTAGTAATTAAATAATATATATTTGTCGCATTAGACTAAAATCTCATTATTACATATAGTTCATTTTAAAAACTTTTAAATATTCTTATATATTTTTTTCTTTCTTAGTCACTTCAAACTGTCAGCTGGTTTAACCGGCGTGCTGTTCCTATCGTCCCTGATGACGACGGGCTACGTGTCCTACAGCAGCAACCACATACCGAACCCAGAAGACCCGTTCACACAGTTCGACAAGGTGTACGAAAAGCCCTGGACAAGACTCGGCCCTTACCTGATGGGCATGCTCACTGGCTGGATACTGTTCAAGACTAACCTTAAAATTAGGATGAACAGGGTACGTTCTTAATTTAAAACCCTTAATAAAATATAATAAAGATAAATCATATATTTTAATGCAATTGCTTGACTTGAATAAGACTTTTTTTAAATGCTGTGTGCTTGAATACTTTTATTACAAAGTTTTTAGATAGAATTTTATTGCTTCTTTATAAATAAAGGCTAACTTTATCAATAAGATTTAATTATTCTTTTTCATAAAGAAATAAGTCATGTATATAGTAATACGCGTACATAACAAATAATATCGACTCATAGATCTTAAGGCTTTTTAGTTTAACGAGCTGTCCAAGACACAGTTACGAAACACTGCCAAAGTTCCATATACCAGCCTGTTATCAAGAATTTCTTGTCAAAAAAATCTATAAAGCACTTAAAGTCCTACCAGGGAATCGAATCCGAGACCTCTTGATCGGTAATCGCAACGCTAACCGCTAGACTAAAATGGCAGTTAGATATTTAATAGAACACTTGCTAAATAAATGTCTTCCACAGATATGGGCGTGGGTCGGCTGGTTAGTGTGCTCAGCGACACTTCTGTTCCTGATCTTCGGGTTGTACAAGACAGAGATGGGCCTGTGGTCCGCCGCTGTGTACAGCGCCGTGTCGCATTCACTGTGGGCCGCCTGCATCGGCTGGATCATCATCGCCTGCTCCACGGGTCACGGAGGTAAGGATATTAATAATATAAATAATCTGGATCATTATAATGAATACCGTAATTTTTTGAAGTATGACCCAGCCAAGATGACTCTACTCTGCCTGATGGAAAGCATTAGTGGAATCCAAGAGTTGTGGTCACCATACTCATTGCGAATGCAAATAATGCAACAATGCAGCATGGTGACCCACACTCTGGTGGCCTAGTGATGCTCCTGCATCAATGGGCCTCATGAGTGTTACTACTCTTATTTATCCCATGAGTGTCGTATTAGAGCAGGCGGGCCCACTTCGCAGTGGTACCGGACTGGCCCATAAGCCAAACTCTCTTAACTAAGGAAAGGAATTTTTCAAACTTTGTATCTGTGAACTCAGATTTGGACCTTTTCTAGGGTGACCCCACATTGTGTGTTACTCAAAGTTTTTCTTTCCAGGATGGGTAACCCCGCTTTTGTCAACGCCAGTGCTGTACCCGTTCTCTCGGGTGACGTACTGCGCGTACCTAATTCACCCCGTGGTGCTGCGATACGTCGCCATGCACTTCACACATCCCATACATATGGGAACACTGCTGGTGGTAAGTAGCCTGATATTAACAATCCATAGATAGTATCCATAGATACTAATATTATAAATTCGAAAGTAACTACATCTGTCACGCTTTCCCGGCTAATCGATTACACCGATTTTAACGAAATTTGCTATGGAGACACTTTAATTCTTGAGGAAGGACATAAGCTACTTTTTATCAACCAAGATAAACGCTGGACGAGCCGCGAGCAAAAGCTATAGAATTCGTGTCTGTTTGTAATTTCAAGTTAACAGATTTTCACTCAATTCATGGAAAAATATATTCTATAGTTACTTACATCAAAAAGCAATTTTATAATTTTCGTCTGTCTGTCCGTCTGCTTCTTCCGGGTAATCTGCAACATTTTTAGAAGCGCCTTACCCGCGGTTGCTATTGTAACGTATTGTTGCGGGTAACACTGCAGGGCTCAGCTGTTATTCAATATAACTTATCTGTTTATAACTATAAAGTTCCTTATTTCTGTCTACAGTTCATCCTGTTCCTGGGGCTCACAATAATATCATACGTGTTCGCCTTCGTCATATCCGTGGCATTCGAAGCGCCCATCGTTACTATGCTAAAAATAGCCTCACCCCAACGCAAACCCCGCAGAATATGAACCAGCGGCATTACACTAAAATATTCAAAAGACTGCCTTAATTCGGAACTGAGCCATTTAAGGTGGACGTAGAGGGCGCTGCTGAGCGACCTCATAATTATATTGTAATCAGCTTTACTACACTATGTAGACAACGTGTTTATACAAGACTTTTGGCGTATAGAATTTTTATATAAAAAGATTCGGGCTTCAAGCCTAGGGAATCATCTTGTGACATTGGATAAATTACATTTTATTTTTATTTAATTGCTAATATTACAATTCTCATAAACTCTGGATACGATTTGGCTCGCAATTTTCACGCCTGACAGCTTTAGTGAATACAAATGAAATTACGATTAAAGTTGAACATTTTGAGCTTAAAAATATTGAAAATTGCCAACACAATGAAGCTTGACTACGTTTAATCAATCGTCACGTTTAAGCTAGATCATATATACAAAGAAATCTCGATACTACATAACTACTTAACATAATATGCCTCTGAAGTGAGTGTCCAATCGATTGAATTACAATTTTGTCAATAAATGTTGGCCTAAATGTTTTACAGCCGCTGTCTAAATAGTGTGAATGTGTTACAATATCTTTTGTAACAGACAATAATTGAGTATCTAAAATTATCGTTTGTTGCTTTTATAAGGTTAGGCCTCTTAAAAGAGGTTATATTGTGATTGCATGGACAGTAAATTGACTTAGTGTGGTGAAATAGCCGAATGGTTGAGGAATTCTTCAAGATAAATCTGAGTTAATCTCTTAAAGTGTATGATGTGGAATATAAATTAATAATGTTTAGATACGAAATAAAATAATTTGATAAGAATACCTGAAACTATATGTAGTATAAAATATCATAGTTGAAGTTATATTTTTAACTGACTTAAAAAAGGAGTGGGTTATATCAATTCGACTGTTTTTTTTATGTTACTCGTAGTTACCTCACAGAAAATCATCAAAATCGGTTCATCAGTTGCCGGCCTTTTCCAGGTCCAGTTCTTGAAGTCGGTTTTTTTTGTATGTCGTCGTCGTTATGTCAACGCTCATAATATTACATATAATAAAAAACAGAGATTTTCGATTTGTGATATCGCTACGCTGAGTGCCAACAGTCTATTTAATATGCGTTCTCTGACAGAATTCTACATTGACCCGGTTACTGCTCTTTTTATACTTTAGGTGTGATCAATGATGATCATCCAGTAACTCCTATTTTGGTGTTTCTTGTATAAAATTGTCTGCTCATCTAATTTTTCATACTTTTTTCTTACAATCTTATAGCACATGATCTAAATTTGAGTCTAGATTGTAAAATATAATCTAATATTTCTCTTGCTGACGGTACATATAACTACTCATTTATATTCTTAGGATAATCATAAATGGCGAATAGTAAAAAAACATTTATTTTATAATCAATTCATTTACCAACGAATTATTTAAATATAGACTAGTTTCATATTAAAATGACTTGCTTTTATGAAATAAGAAAACAAAAATGAAACAAATGTATTTCGTATTAATGATTTTATTACTATTTTATGACTTCACATACTGTTTATAGCTCCAAGAATCACTTGTATCTGTGTAAATAAACGCAACGAAAGATTTAGATTATAAGATATTAAAGTGTAATCAAGACTTATATCTTGATTTGATTTTACAAAACTGTTTGTGATAAGTAATCTATCAGTCTTTGCTTAAGCTTTCAATTCTTACAGTTCTTAGATTTTAAAATTAAATAATTTAATTAATTACTCATTACGGAACACGATTTAATAACAACCTTAAAATTACAGTTGTATATTACAAAAGTGATAACAAAAAGAATGGAAAGCCCGGTTTAAAATATCCCTTAAATAAGATTTATTACACCCAAGCATTATTTACGATAGTAAAATACAAACACTAAAATTTTGAATATTCGAGAATTTTGTAGATAAATTTCCCCAAATTTATTAAATTTGTCAAAATTATATCAAAAACTATTTATCTCTTTTTCCATCATTCTCTTAACAGGCGGACAGGAGTCCTGTATCAGGCATAATTTCTCCTCCAAATACATTTGTGAGTATTAAATGATTTTTTACTCGAGATTTGTATAATAGAAGGTATAAACAAACGTGTTCCAAATAATGTCAAAAGAAAATGTATGTACCTACAATTATTTGTAAAATTAATATGTAAATATATTGTAAATATAAAATAGTTAAGTTTTTTTACCAATTAGAAATATTATGTTACTTTTAATACAAAACAATTAAAAATATCTGTTGTTTTTTTATCACTCGAGGAGATTCAAGACCATCACGCGAAATTTTTTAGTTTGTCACGCTAAAAAGTAAAGTCTGTCGCGCAGGCAAATTGAACTTTATCACGCGGGAAAATGAAATAATGTCACGCTTCGAAGTGAAGTTTGTCACGCGAGCAAGTTAAAGTTTGTCGCGTGATGATGTTGAAGCTTGTCACGTAGCACAATCAGAGATTCTTCTCAGTAGACTGCAAAATGGTATCTCTACTAATAAAGAGAGTAGCAGAGATGCTAGTAGAGTCAATGTTGCCGTTCCAGCGAAGTAGAGCCACTGCAACAATTATTTAGATGTAAATGATCATCCACGTATCTTCGGGTTTCATTATTCTGTTCCGTTACTTTAAAATAATGTAACAAATATTATTCTAATATTACACAAAAGGTAAGAAAAATGAGGTAAAGGAAACAGAAAAGTTTAATTGCAGTATATTTGTTCTTTAACACAAATTTTCTAGAATTTCTTTAAAATAAATTAAAAACTTAACATTGATAGTTTATACGAGAACCTAGCATACGTCTGTAAAGAATTAATATGTAGAAAATAATACTTGAATTCTTCATGAAAATTATTTCAGATTCAGCTGAATAGAGTCAATGTTATAAAATAAATATGTTACCTGAAAATCTCTTTCATATTACATTCGTAAACAGTACATTTCGCATCGATTTAAAAGTTTTCAAGTATTAAAAATAATTTAAAACTTCATCATCATCAGCCTATCGCAGTCCACTGCTGGACATAGGCCTCTCCAATAGCACGCCACTTAGTTCGATCCTCGGCTGTCAAAATTATATCAAAAACCATTTTCCTCCTTTTCCATCATTCTCTTAACAGGCGGACAGGAGTCCTGTATCAGGCATAATTTCTCCTCCAAATACATTTGTGAGCTTTAAATGATTTTTTACAGTATTTAAAACTTACGATACAAATATTTTGAGAGCATAGAGTGGTGTCGACAGACAGTAGCACGGCTCGCGACACAATTGAGTGCAATAGTATCATACCATAGCACAGTCGACTCAATGCTGCCACAGGTGATTTGGCTAATAAGCGACGGAATGCACCTGAAAGAAACACGAGTCATAATCTTACCTCCCTGTTACCAGACCAAAAAATTCTTAAAGAACATCTATTTCAATCTTATGTAAACAAGAAATCATTAGCTGTATAAAAACCATTATAGGCTTAACTCACCAGCCAAATTAGTAGTTCCCATTAAAACAGGCCACAGCAAAGCAATAGGCCACGACAAGTGAAGCCATGCAGCAAGCCACGGCAGGCCAATCATAGACACGGCGACTGAAGCGAATATAAATGATAACGATGATATCCATAGAAGAGACGAAGTAATCTAAAAATGGAAAAACAATACTGAAACTTTTCTTTAACAAGTATAAACTTATTTAAAAAAAAACGATTGCGTCAATATGTGTCATAGAACTCTGAGATAGAAAGAACCGAGAAGAAAGGTTTTTTCAAATATTCTTTTTAGTTAGATTTTTAAATTGTTATGTACTCAGTCTCACTCTCACGACTTAGACGATTCTCTTGACACCACTCACATAAAAATACGACATGCCGTTTAGGCTCTCAGCCAAAGAAATATGCATACATACATTCGAAAAACATAACCCTCCTTCTTTCATAAAAATCCCAATATCATTTTCATCGACTATGTTAGAAAAACAGACAGAATAATTAGATTACAATCAGGATGATTTTAGTCAAGCCTTTGATGTTGTTTCATAAAAAAATCGTTAACTTACAACAAGAAAAAGACATATGTGACATTAGTTATTTACCTTCCCTTTCTTTCAACTTATTTTTTTTTTGAAAACATATTTTTGAAAGCAATCTATATAAAGGATAACGAAACTGTTCAAATCTCGTTTAGGAGTACTTCAAGGCGATTTCTTAGGTCCTTCATCGAAAAATGTCTTACCTTGGAAACCTTTAGTTTGCCTTGCAGGATATGCACCAACCATCCAGTAAATACTCCAAAACAGTATGGCGACACTCGCGCCCACGGCCGTTCAATTATTGTCGTGTATAGTTCAAAACCACTAGAAAAGCTGAAATTACAGTTTAAAAATTATATGGTTTAAAAGAAAGCAATATGAAATGTATTTTGAAAGATTTATGAATTCACTTCATACAAATTGATTCTAAATCCAAACCAATATTGCCAAACTAAAGAAATTTTGGTTTGGACAGTTGAATGTCCTTAATACTACTTTTCCCTGCACAAAACAATTCTCTTAATAATAATAACATGCATTTGATCCATAAATAAAAAGTTATGAACTCTTGAAATTAGTCATTTGAGTAAAAAAATCTCCTCTTCTGATATAGTCTTTCTCTGTAAAGTCAGTCAGATTTACTTTAACAGTTTATTTTATTATTCGATTAGCGACAGGAAGTGCTATCGAAACAAAAATCTCACGGTTTCTAACAAACATAAAAGCATTGTTAGAACACGGAAGCAAGGTAAATATGAAAACTTTATCATAGGGATCAAATCATTTACTCACAGTTTCCCAAATTCATAATAAGCAGCACTTGCATCAGATACGGTAGAGGAGAGCGCAGCGATAAGCGCGATCGTAACGCACAGGCGCGCGCGCATCTTGGACGACACGCTGACCGCACACAGCAGAGCCCCAAACATATGCACTTGTGTCTCCGTGGACAGATACCACGAAATTTGCATACACTAATGAATAAAATAGGAAAAAAAACTTTGTTAATACTCCTATTAATTTCGTGGATATTGAAATAACCGACTAAGGGAGCAAACTACGTAGAATAACAACACTGTAAAGAGAAGGGAACCTTGAAATAATAACCTTGAAAACAGTAACTCGTCTGGCCTGTGTGGTGTAGTTGGTCAAAACTTCCTTTTACAGGAGGTATTCCGTATCAGGTTTCATGATTTTACAGGAGAGGCTTGTGTCAGGCATGGTACTAATAAAGTACTAGAAAAGAAAGTACTCCTTCCTAAAAAGCCGGCAACGCACTTGTGACGCCTCTGGTGTTGCGGGTGTCCATGGGCGGCGGTAATCGCTTACCATCAGGTGATACGTCTGCTCGTTTGCCCCATATATAATGAAAAAAAAAGAAGTTTTAATGGCGAATACAAAATTAGATACATCTAGATTCATTTCTGGTTAAAAATACAACAGGAGTGAATACTTTCCATAAAGAAATATCATGAAATAAATCCATACTGCCATTTTAATATTATAAATTCGAAAGTAACTATATTTGTCTGTCTGTTACGCTTTCATGGCTGAATCAATTTCGATGAATTTCGTTATAGAGACAGGTTGGACTTAGGTGAAGGACATATGCTTCGTTTTGTCGCGATTACCGCAGGCTTAAGCTAGTACAATCGTAAAGGAAAACAGATATCCGAAAGGGAAGGTTCATAAAATAACGTTTGAAGGTTTTGCCCTGAAGGCAACTGAATTTACCTTCTTACCTGTTCTTTTACTGGGAAGATATTAGACACGTAGAGTATATTACGCCACCAGTAATCATTGCAGTTACTGTGATCCCTGTCTGGTAGGGCCAAGGTGGAGACAGACCTGCACCACCGAGCCACTACGGATGACAGAAGAACTGCGTATGCGTATGGCGGAACTAATCTAAAAATAAAAATCCAATATACTCCCTAATCTTTACAGAATGAATTTTAATACAAAACAAGCGGTTGTAGAAAGAGACACTTGCAACTTGGCTAAAGGGGAAGAAAGTTGTGGCGATTTCTACATACAGCTCGACTGAAAAACTCACTACAGCACCATCTAATGAAGATACTCGTACACTGTGCTACGGAGTAACAAAGTAACTAATAATTTTGCGTCGCGATAGAGAAGTTCTCGCAATCTCTCTCTTAGCAATAATATATGTTCAATATCCCAACATCAACCGTTGGGCCGTGGCCCACCAGGAATGATCAGCTCGTCTGGTCAGAGGATCCTTCCTTTGTGTTAGAGGGACATGACATCCGATCCTACACAAAGTCAAATAGAGAAGATTGTCCAACGAAGCCTGTTTACTGTTGTTTAGCAAGCCATGGCCTACAGGTTCAAGGGTCCGAAGATCTTTCATTGCACGCAAGAGAACAGTGATAAGACTGTTTACTCATCCGTATCATGAGGAAGTAGACCACACCAATATAAATTATTGTGATCGAAGGCCATTGCATTGATAAAGAGAAATAATAGTAATAAAGATTTACTATTGTGTCGTACCGTTGCTTTCTAAAGTATGATACCACGTGTTCGATATTATAAAATTTAATTGACAGCTATCAAATCAACAAACCGCGTTTTATTTATCACAATTAAGATAGGCGCGTTGGATGTCAATTATGTTCTGAACCTGTTTCTGTACACCTTAACGAGCTGTACAGGTATGAGGATATAGGACTTATTAAGGCTAAAGATGAAACATTCACTAAAGATTAAACGAGTTTCTTGTATTTTATTACAAGACAACTCAATACCTTTTTGTTAATTGTCAAAATATATGTACGTACCTATGCGTCTGTCATAATGGTATATGACGTCATACCTCTTTGTCGAAAAAACGTTTATTGTTAAAATTATATGAAACTTGTAAACAGTGAGCATATTTTTTATGTATTTGGTAAATTTCTGTTAACTGTAAAAAAATATAGGTATTTATTTTGTTAACTGGCAGTGACTGAAGAGCTTTCTTAAACAGGCAAATTGGTCGTGACAAATTATTTTAATGGTGTGTAAAGGTTCTATTAGTCGAATAATGAAACAGTAGTGTGTAAGTTTCATTTAACGATTAAGTACGGCTTATATTCTAACGCTACAGCTAAGGAACGTTTAACCCTAAAACTTCTAGCGCTCAAATCTTTGCCCGACTTGATTGTGGGGAGTGGGAACCAGGCAATAAATTGGTGCTCATTCTGCTGTTCTAAAACTCAGTAAACTAAAAATTAGCATACCTGATGACCCTGTTGGTGACAAAGCAGATGAATTGCAGTAGCTGTCCTAAGGCGCCGTCCCACCCCACCAGCTCCTCCACGCTGTACTGACTCTTCAGGTGGAAGAAGTGATGGGAGCTAAATAAACCACTGAAGGACAAAAGCTTTTATTTGATTCTTAACCAGAATTATAATATACATGATTGGAGGAGACGATCCACAAATTAAGTCATTAACAGCAACTAATCATATGCTGGATACAGGTCTCTTAAAGAGAGCCTTAGAAAGGAGGTTTACGTTTACTATACAGCACTGACACATTAGTATATTTCGTCAGTCCTATACGGCTTGGGTTGGTACAAAAATTTACCAAAAAAAAATTTTGGTGATCCTGGTACTGATTGTTTATATGGAATAAAAAATAAAACATTTTATTTGAAACCATTTGATCTGAATTAAAACATTAATATTTAAAGCAATCTCACACGTAACATCCTAAAGCACATGATAAGGCTTATCGTTAATATTTACGAGACCCTAAAACTCAAGTGTTTAATTAAAAAATACAAAACTGCCTAAATGGTAGACCCGTGAGCAATTATCAAATTAGCTCTGCATCATGGTCAACAATGTTTAAATGGTGAAAGTATATAAAAATGGACATTCTTTGCATAAATTACAGGGCTCTTAATTAAAGACATGCTTCAAAATATAAACATTAATGTATCTAAAGGCATTTAACACAATTATTTCGCGTCTAGAAGAGGCTGGACAGCAGTGGACTATCAGAGTCGTTGATGGGTATGATGAGTCCCTGTTTAGTACAGTTATACCATATATATACCATAGTATCAGTTAACTCACTTAACTAATTAACTAAGGGTCGAAATATCAATAGTATCGCTAAAACGCCATATTTTAATTCACAATGATACAAAATATTAACAAAATAACCGATTTGAAATTGGAAACACCCGCTTTCAAATAAAAAAAATATGATCAAATCTGTTCCCCCAGCCTAAAATTCTGAAATACAACTAACAAACAAAAAAAAAACTATCGAATTGAGAATCTCAAAACTTCGCAAGAAGCAGTTGGATGCGGGCAGTACAGGATTGGTTATTATGGTGAAACTTGTGGAAGGCAATTACCCAGTAGTGGACGTCTATTGGCTGAGATACCATATTTTTTTTTTTTTAGCTTTCTGCACTTCTCGTCCATATAAACTTTAGCTGTGCCAAATTTGAATCTCCTTCGTTTACATAATTCTCTTAAAAAGGGGTACAATTTGTTTGCGTCACGAATAGAAACTAACTCTATAGATTCTTATTTAAATACAATGATTGAACTCACCTGACAAAAAATAAAGTATCGAAAGCTATCGTTCCGGTAGCAATGATATAATATATATTGTTCAAATCATTTACGTCTGCAGCGTTACCTGAAAACGAAAAATTTTACGCAATAATTGGTGGTAAATATGATTGTTTGTACACGCATACATTACTTAGAAAAAAGTCCATCTAAATTTATCTTAACGTGACAATTAGGTTTTAAGGTGGGAAAATAACAACTTGGAATTGATTTACGAATTCTCTTTGGTAAAGGTAATCTGATTTAAACCAAGCCACAGGAATAAGCTTGACACTACAGACAAAGCCACCTGGTCGCAACGTCAGGTCATTCAATAAAATACAATACCTATTACGTAACCGCGTTATCTCTCATACGAACGAGAAAGTTTGAAAAAACACATTAAGACATTGTTGTCTCAGCTACTGATTTAAATACATGCATGAATATTTAATAATTACCTGAAACATAGTCAACTACGACAGCAACATGTATGAACATAATCCAAAAAGTCGCCAAAATTCTCATGCCGTGTATCAAGGACAAATCTTTAGTAGCGGTATTGGTATTAAAAACTCTTTGCCAACAGTAAGGAATTGAGAAGCACAAGAGAAGACGGCAGAAGATATTTCTCCTTTCAGTTTCTGTACTGAGACTCACTATAGAGTTGTACTGGAGTCGGGGACAGGGAGGCTGGTTGTTCTGCTGGTGCATGTTGCTGCACTGTTTGCGATACTTCCCGCATCGTCGACAACTGAAAGCTGATCGATCCACGCCTTTTACGTCTACCGTAATCGCTGGAGCTCCCTTAATCATGCTTTCCACCGCCATATAATTCATATCTGGATTGTCTATCCTCAATTTATTTACCTCACTCTTTAAATCTATAACCTCATGCTTTATATCTTTATTTAGATTTCTTTTTGTATCTGTATTGTATTTTTCTAAGTCAAAAGTCATGGAACGTTTGCCATAAGGAAAGCATTTAATCCAATCTAAGTCAACAATGGTCGCTGCTATAATGAAACTGGCTAGTATAGTGGTGATACATATTAGGAATATAGCCCCATCATCTCCTCCTATGTCATAATCTCCTGGTACATGTCTCACGCTAGTGATCTTTGCTACACGGGAATTAGTTCTGTTTGTTCTGACGTTGTCGTTAACCATTATGGAGAAGTTGATGACTGACGCGATATCCCTGGACGAGCACGATTGTGGGAGGCATACTCCGAGTAGTACGCTGTAAGACTGAAATTTAAGGACATTATTACATTGCTAAATATTTTTTCAGTCCCTTTCTGGAAAGTAATTTTCTTGATAATTTTATCCAGAATAGTAAATTAGTGTACATTTGAATATGGTTAAATTATTTATTAAATGTTTTTTCTTTACTTTAACCTTGTACCTTTACCATATTACATTACCATGTACCTAAGTAATATGAGTAGTGTAAGTTTGTTACTTGGAACCAAAATTTAAACATCAAACACACACTTACCTTGATCATATTGGTTTTCGTTATATTCAAAAATATCTGGACAGTGGAATAGGAAAGTCGATGTGGTGGCCACAGGTCTGCTGATACAGTCGCTTCAGTGGTCGTTTCTTCATGAAACACCCATTTCCATTCATGTGGATCTGAATATTAAATGAAGAAAATCATATACTAAATGTAGAATTTTGAGTGGAAGAAAGCCAATTTTAAAAGGGAATTTCTCAAGATTTTTTTCATCAGAATTCGAAAGTGGTTGATCACTGCAGCCATCACTCGTCATCCACTCTGGAATTCTGTTGAAATTGTTTTGAATACATTACATTGGATTATAATTAAATATACCCTAAAAACATTTAAAACATGAAAATTGCAGTTCTAAAATACCGTATACATATTTATATCTATATTAATATTACAAAGCTGAAGAGATTGTTTGTTTGTTTGAACGTGCTAATCTCAGGAACAGCTGGTGCGATTTGAAAAATTCTTTCACTGTTGGATAGACCATTTATATAGAAAAGCTATAAGCTATATATCATCACGCTAAGACCAATAGGTGCGGAGCCACAATGAAGAAAAATCATTAAATTAATTGAATTGATCAATCTTGGAAGTGAAAATCCTAATAGGCAAGAAGTTTGTGGGGGAACGTGTGTAATGTTCCACCCAACACAAAGGGAGGACCCTCCGACCAGGCGAGGTGATCATGCCTGGCGGGCTACTGCCCAACAGTTTATGTTGGAATGTTGTATATATGCTAATCGGCGCGAGAACTATTTATTTCGCGATTCAGTCTTTGTAGTTACTCCGTGTAGTGCGTTACTTCGTAGTTCAGTGTATCTTCGGTAGATGGCGCTGTAGTATGTTATGTGGAAGTCGCCACATCACTCCCCTCCAAGACTGGAGGTCGATATCTGATGAGTCAGCTGTCTGTGCTCTGTTGCGGAGTTTGCCAGTGCCAGGACTGAGTAGTTCCACTGAGTGCCGCAAGTTCCAATGAGTCGGAACTGAATGCCGCTAGTCCCAGTGAGTCGGGGCTGAAGTCCGCTGATCCCAGTGAGTCGGGATCGCATGCGGTGCGCGGTGCTGCGGTGAGGTCCCCAGTGAGTCGGGGCGGTTGCTGCGTAGTGGCTGGCTGCTGCGTAGACGGGAGAGAGATGCTCTGCTTACATGGACCGTAGATGCAGTGTGCTGTGCCTAGACGCTGTAGAGGCCGTAGGGGTTACCAGGCTGGAGCGGTCGCGTCCTGCGTGTGGTATATCCCAGTTGAGGCCGAAGTTGCTGGCTGGCTTGAGACTTGCTGTGGGAGTGAACATGATGGTGCTGCGGATCATCGAAGGTAGCACCTTGAAGGTTGCTTCCAATTACGTCGGGGTCACCACTGTGGGGGAACGGGTATCATGTTCCACCCAACACAAAGGGAGGATCCTCCGACCAGGCGAGGTGATCATGCCTGGCGGACTACTGCCCAACAGTTTATGTTGGAATGTTGTATATATGCTAATCGGCGCGAGAACTATTTATTTCGCGATTCAGTCTTTGTAGTTAATCCGTGTAGTGCGTTACTTCGTAGTTCAGTGTATCTTCGGTAGATGGCGCTGTAGTATGTTATGTGGAAGTCGCCACAAGTTTTAATTTTATTAACCGACTTCATAAAAGGAGGAGATTCTCAATTCCTCTTACCTCAGAACTTTGGACTGAGTGAACCGATTTTGATGATTCCATTTTTATTTGAAAGCTAGTTCTGCCCGCGTGCTCTCATTTAAATTTGGTCCAGTTCTTGAAGTGGGTTAATACTTTGTATTATTATTTTTTATGTATGTTCCTGCCAAAATGACTCTACTCTGCCTCATGGAAAGCGTAAGCAGAATCCAAGAGAGGTGGTTACCATACTCATTGCGAATGCAGACAATGCAGCATGGCTACCTACACCATGGCTTACCCAGTGATGCTTCTGCATCATTAAGCCTCAGGTCTCGCACTCATTAACGAAAGACTACAGCACGAACACCATCGTTTTACGTTGATTTTCTGTGCGAGGGTAGTACCGCCCCATGCGAGCCGGCCCGTTCGTGATGAAATCAGCGTGGCTCTACTACCTTGTAATATATTATTTGATTAAAGTCTAAATTCGTAAATAAACAGCTGCTTTCTTTCTTGTTATAAAACCTTATGGGTCGTGCTTCGTCATAAACTAACAAAAAAAAGTAAAGGAATTGCATACCATCAGAATGTTTTGTATTTCCATTGGTAGATGCATTATTTTCAATTGCCTCTTTGTCCTGAAACAAAATTTATAGATATTAAACTAAGATATAGATAAGATATAAGATAAGAAAAATAAAAATTACCAAACGCAAGCATTGTTCTTTAGACCCCAACCAAAATCGATTGCCCGAGAACAGAGCGGCTTCGTAACGGCCCGAAGCATCGAGAGCTGAAAACAAAATGGTTTATAAAATTATTGGTATGATATGCAATGATGATGATCATGTGCTCCTAGCTGATTTCGTCCGCAGCGGCCAGTCTCAATGAAGACAACCCATGCAGGTGATATGATAGAGCACAAGTGTGTGCGCAAACACAGGTGATCAGACACAGGACCGACGGCTTTACAACAGACTACAACTTTCATACTCTGAGCTGTTATTAAGCATTTCTTTTCCGAATGAAAAAACAACGAAGGATGTAAGCAAACAAGTTGTGCAGTTCCATAGCATCAAAAGACTAGCCCGCAACATAATTAGTTGTTTTGATCTGTTAATCTCATAGTCAGTAACTCTGTACTCAGTACTCAGAAGTCGTCGTTGTGATTCCCTCCATAACAAATATTGTCTGATAATATGTACCTAATTAGATACAGAACTAATACTTGTGCTTATTATCTAATTTTTATAGTCATTACACCTAAAAATTACGTAAAATCTTATTTTTGGTGCCCCAAAACTTGTTGGTTTCAATTATTTATTTATTTATCTTTATTGTATACACAAACAAAATAACAAAATGATTAAAAGTATGTAAGGATGTATAACAATTGGCGGTCTTATCGCTCACGGCGATTTCTTCAACCATAGCACGGATATTGGGCATTTCATAATTTTGAGTACCTTACACACAGGTAAAAATATCAGTAGAGATCCATACACAAATGTTATACACCATTCACGCCACACATACGCACCTATACCCTCACTAATATATATACACACTGAAATAAATATGTATATATACAGACCACTATATTTATATATTATATAAAAAGAAACCAAAAGTATTCACAATGATAAGTAGTAATCCCTCACCAGCTTTTTAAACACAGTCAAAGTTTTCGCTCATCGGATATTATCAGGTAGGTTGTTCCAAACCCTCACGGCTTGCACAGTAAAAGAATTATATACCTTGTATGGCAATCGAAATCAAGTATTTTGTCTTAGCAGTCTTGGTTACTAATCACTGAACCAACAGGCCAGTGTAACTCATTTAATCATTGTATTTCTTTTATTTTTGAAGTGAAAACTACTTTAGCGGCGCTGTGTACTTTTTGGAATGGGTAAAAATGAATAAACTCGCGTCAGGTCACGTGTCCTGATCGAAAATTCGTAAGGATATTTATTGTTAACAGCGTCATCTACCGATATACTTTGGTAGCATTCGTTTTTCTAGATAGTGATCCTTTCTCATTATGATTTTATATACTTAAAGTTAATATTTCAGTATCTTAAAGTGATTTACAATAAATTAAAATAACGATTTTCTACTTACACAAAACCTTTTGTAAATCAAAAAGATTGTTTACAATTTTTTTGAAAACAGTGACATCTATTGGAGTATCAAAGCTTTATTTTAGTTCTTCGAAAATTCGTAAGACGGATGTTTATTTTTAACAGTGCCATCTACCGATATAATTTGGTAGCATTCGTTTTTCTAGATAGTGGTCCTTTCTTAATATGATTTTAGATACTTAAAGTTAATATTTCAGTATCTTGAAGTGATTTACAATAAATTAAAATAACGATTTTCTACTTACACAAAACCTTTTGTAGGTAAGTTAAAACAACCGTTTGTTTATAGTTATGAGTTTTCACTTCTGTCGGCAGTGCTTATGACTGCTTTGTGTTTTTTTTTACTTTTACGCACAGCGTCAATGTCTGTTAACTTTTATAATTAATTGTTGAAAAGAACAACCATCTAATTATCTTCTACAGGCGATTTATTGTCATACACGAAACTGAACACGAATTACACAATAATACATAATTTCACCTCGTAATAGTTTCAGTGGCAACGCACAACTCTCACTCGAGTCATGCTTGCTGATCTCACGTCATCTGTCTAACTGTTAGCTCCGTAGTTAACCATATTCGTGTGACTATTCTATAGTAGCTCCCGGGGCCAACAAAATCGATCGCGTGAATACTTTTCTTCTAATAATAATTAACAACAGCTTGTGGCTAAGTGTTTATAAATTTAAACAATTCTACACAGGTCATGAATAGATGAGTATTTCTAAACATATATATATAAGATTCTTTTAAGCATCGAAGAGCATATTAAGCCGCCGGCATCGGTTCCCATACCTTTGGTAAACATTATAGATAGTTGGCGCCTTTAAAAGATAGACAACAGTTTAAAGAACTTAATTTGGACGGTGAAGGTATGATAGCAGTCGCTCATCGACAATAATTAAAATTTGGCGAAAAATTTGATGACTCAAAGCCAACCCCAGCCCAGTTTGTGAAGAAGACTCGTCGTTTCGACGCCGTTTTACAAGAGTAAGTGTTATATATCAGTAAATTATACACCTGCCATACACATAACTCTATAATGTTAAATAATAATAACTTTATTCAAAAACAGAAAGACTGTAGCTTAAGAATTTAAAACAAATAGTTCGACTGGTAGAAAATGTCTATGTGATATATTTACAAAAAATGTACATGTGTATTTATATCAGTTGTCTAGTACCCATAATACAAGATCTGCTTAGTTTGGGACTAGATGGCGTTGTGTGTTAGATGTCCGAAAATATTTATATTTATTTACAACTTATGAATATAAAGTAGCAGGTTTCTCGTATTTTCTTTTAGCGGGAATAATCATAATATATCATTCAACCGCTTGAATTAATGTCACATTTGTAGATGCCAACGATATGCATTACATTAAAGAGACATTAACTCGTCGCGAACATGCAAGAACGATCAGTGAACTTGAAAAAGTGGCTCGTATTGGAAATCGAAAGTTAGGAAATTTTTCCTTTATAGGTATACCTACTAGGATTCTACTACTGCTACAAGAATCTATTAATTAAAACGTAGATGAGAAACATAGATGATTATTACATTAAAATCAGCTCAGAAAAACAAAACTAAAAAATACAGGAAAATATTAAAAAACTATAAATCGAGTACGTAGAAACTTTTGATAAAAAGTATATAGCCTGTGTGGGATAGCCACGCTTCGGCATGCATGGGCCGGCTCGACCGGAGTGATACCACGGCTTCACAGAAAACCGGTGTGAAATAGCGCCTGTGCTGTGTTTCACCGAGTGAGTGCGGACACCGGAGGCCCTAACCCAACCCCTGCCCCCATGCCCTTCCTCATACCCCAAAGGCCGGCAACGCACTTGTAACGCGTGTTACGGGTGTCCATGGACGGTGGTAATCGCTCACCAGCAGGCGATATTTTCGCGAATAATAAATTATTTACGAAAATATTAGACATAAATAAGTACCTAGCTATAAAAAAATGATTTTTAATATTTACAATTCACTATGAAAACTTACGTGAAAAGGAAGATTACAGAAAAAAAAATTACTAGCTGTGCCCTCTTCTTTGCTTCGTACACGTGACATTTGGACTTTCGAGTTTTTTTTTATTTTTCACTTTTCCTTAAACCGTTTAAACTTTCCCTGGACTATGACAAACATTTCAAAATCAAAATCAACTAAATTGGCCTAGCCGTTCTCGAGTTTTAGCGGACAAACTAACAGCAATTGATTTCTTATATAATACTCGTATATAAGACTAGCTGACCCACGCAACCTCGTTTGCGTCTTATATTGCCCGTAGCGTGAAAATTTTCCCCCGTTTTCGAAACATTCTTCATTGGTGCTCCGCTCCTATTAGTAGTAGCGTGATGATACATATCCTATAGCCTTCCTCGATAAATGGACTATCCAACAGCGAAAGAATTTTTCAAATCGGACCAGCGGATCCTGAGATTAGCGCGTTCAAGCAAACAAACAAACAAACTCTTCAGCTTTATTATATTAGTATAGATTAAATCGATTAATTTTTATTTTCTTGAATTAACAAAGTTTAGATATTATCAATATTTTTTGGTGAATTTCTAAATATTATTATGTTGTATCTTTATTGGACCGTAATTTCCAATAAATTCTAGACGTCTATCAATCTTCCTCGTTGTAAAACACCAATAATTTCACTTCTATCAGCCGTCTCTATGTACTATTTTAATTTACAAAATACTTTTAGTAGTTCAATTTGTCACTTTCAAAATATGGATTATTTTATCTTAAAATCAGGAAATGGTAATAAATAATATAGATTTTTCCATTTTCTTGTTGTTAGTTAAAGTTAGAAAATTGTACCCGTTTTGTTGTAACTCTTTATACTACACAATAACGAATGCTTAACCTCAAAGTACTTTATCAAGGTATGTGTGGGTCAAAATTAACAACGTATTAAAAAGTAACGGCGTCAGAAATAGTGATAATCTTTGCTGAGTCAGAGGTCGCGGGTTCAATTCCAATCTCGGACGGTGTATTAAGCACGATCCATTATTGAGTTTATTGTCATTTGTCTACAATAGGTACAATTTTTGTGATGTATAAGTATTTTACTATAGTACCTTCGTAGTTTGGGTTTAGAGCTGTGTTAAGTTTCTCAAGTATTAATAACTTTAAGGTGACACAATAGACACACAAGTTTTTTGAACAAAATCTTTCACACGTCACGGGAACATTGAGGTTCCCACACAGGAGGAGGCCATCTACTTAGGTGGCACGAGGTACGTCGGGGTTCCAGGGTTTTCCTTTGCAGGGTGCACCGTGTCCCCGGCATCTAGTACCCGAGACGGCGAGTGGTTTTATTCGGTTCGAGTCCGACATGCCACCAAAAGGTGGAATCCGAGGGGATTTCCGCACAGATAAAGAAAAAGAAAGATGTACTAGATTTTTTTTTATTATGTAAGGGGCAAACGAGCAGACGTATCGCCTGATGGTAAGCGAATACCGCCGATTCTTACCCGACTATGTCAATGCCACAAGGAAGGGTAATGACTTTTAATGAATGAGTTGTGAAAAGATTCGGAACAATGGCCAGAGTGGTATACTCGTAGGCTATATAAATAACAAAAGTTTGACGTAGTCTGGTAATTCTTTTTCTTGTTTGAAGGTTTGGAAATACCGTGGGCGACAATTTTTGCCACAGATTTGTAGTATAAGGCAAACAGTTTCTTGAACAATTCACAGTCGTGGAGTGTTATTCAAGTATTGGGGATAATTGCCACTCCAAGAATTCTTTACACATTATAAAATAAAGTCACTTCCGCTGTCTGTTAACTTAGATCTTTTAAACTACTAAAGAATTTTAATGCAGCTAACAATAGCTAGAGTGATTCAAGAATAAATTTTATCTGTAATAGGTACATGCATATTACAGTGGAGAAAATCCGAGAATTCTAAAGACTTCCGTGCAAAGCCGGGCCAAGTCGCTAATCATCTTTAAATTACCAATTCTTGTATATGTGTAATCTGAATCTTGAAAACGGCTCAAACAATTTGCATGAAATTTAATGTGCAGGGTGTTTTGTGATCGATAAATCGATCTAGTTAGGCTTAATTTTTTGAAAATTTTAAAAAAAAAACAATTAAAGGTAACAAATCACTGTGGGGAAACGGGTATCTTGTCCCACCAACACAAAGGGAGGATCCTCCGACCAGGCGAGGTGATCATGCCTGGCGGGCTACTGCCCAACAGTTGATGTTGGGATGTTGTATATATGATAATCGGCGCGAGAACTATTTATTGCGCGATTCAGGATTTGTAATTACTCCGTGTAGTGCGTTACTTTGTAGTTCAGTGTATCTTCGGTTGATGGCGCTGTAGTAGGTTATTGTTGTGTCATATGTGGAAGTCGCCACAATCATCATCCTGGTACTTTAATTATAAACTCTTAAACTAATAAGTACTTCCAATATCTTAAAAAAAACTCTAACGAAGATATACGTATGCACAACTTGAACTTGAACTCGCGGGCTGGGTCTCCGTAACTCGACAACTTCAAACGTAGATACACAATTATCTACTGTAAAGGTTTACCTACTTTTATCCAGTTTTATTCTCACAGCGAGTTGTAAGTGCGTGTTATGGTGTATTTACTGTCAGGGCCAGGCCAGTCGGTCAACTGGTTAGTGATTCTGCCACGTCCAAAGTCGGGTTCATTACCTACCCAGTAACAGAAAGTTGAGTATTGAACACGCACTATTTGTGCTTAGTGTTATTTAAATATAGTATTTGTACATATAATATAGCACAGAGAATTAGCATTACCATTCAGCGTGGCAATGCTGCCAGTCTTTTAGGAATACTACCAGTAGGCGATGATGCGGAGGAGTTTTTTTAACACTTGTATGTAAATATTGTTATAATTATTTTTTTATTATTATTATTTGAATAATAAAGCCTTTTATTCGGACATACGACACACATGATTTTTACACTAATGCACTGTTTTATACATACATGTTTTATTTACGTAATTCAAATTATTTGAGAATTTAATAAAAGGTTTTTAAATCCTGTAAGTCCTTCATGCATATGAAAGTCCTGTAAAATTGAGAACGTACGAAAACGTACGTTGCAGTTTCTGATTCACTATGATTGTTTTCGCAATTTTTCTGTCTAACTATATGTCTCATAATAACTAAAGATAGAGATAGCATAGATTTAGAAGTAAATATGTTCATGTGTGTGTGTGTGTGTGAGGTACAGGTTCGGATCAGGTTCTAATTAGTCTGAGATTATACGACTGTGAGTGAGATGTATCAAATTATTATAAATACGTCAATAGTTACACCCTGACACGCTTCACTTGTGTTTTGAAACAGAAAATTGACACGGAAAATAAATTTAAATAATATGTATAAGTAAAAATATAATAATAATAAATTTAACACTCGACTGCACGTATGGGCTAGTGGTTTAAGCGGTCGCCGAACCGCTTCCTACTAACAAAAAACAAACGAAAACAATCTACTGCTGGATATAGACAAAGACTTATGTCTGGAGACTGGTTCTTCTACTTAGAAAGGGGGTTTTGGCCTACTAAACCACTACGAAACAGCTTCGGTGGCGCAAGTGGTAGCGTAAGCGACTGCTGTGCTTGTCTCGGGTTCGATTCCCGAATCGGAACCAATATTTGTGTGATCTGCAAATGTTTGTTTCGGAGTTTCGGTGTTTTTAATGTTTAATATGTAATAATTTGATCCTATAAACTTATTGGTAGTAAAACCATTGGTCAGCATCTTGCCTACACATCTTGAGCTCGCGGTCACACCACGGGGCGTCATCAGCTGCTTATCAGTAAAAGTCATGTATTTACAAAAAAGTATATTTAGAGAGAGACAAACTTCTTAGCACTCCATGGATTCACCGTGCGGGTGCCGGATCAATCGTGTGGCAGAGGGAGAAACTCAAAGCAGTTCCCAGGACTTACGACCTAGGTGTAGGTTTAAGGAGGCCCCCTTTAAGATGCCTATCAACGCTCACCTTCACTGCTCGAGTTTCCCGCCCTACCTAGCCAAATTTGGTAGGAACCTGTTAGTGCAGCCTTGGATACTCGTTCTAAAATAGAACTTACTGCAGATCTCGACAGGTCAAGGTCTTTCAGAAGGTTATAGAGAGATTTAGCTGGTATACCTCTCGCTCCTACTTCTACCGCGTATAAATTAACCACATAGCCATTTTTGTTTAGTTCAGTTGTTAGATCGTAATATTTATTTAATTTTATTCTATGGTCTTTAGGAATATTAGTTTCCCACGGAACAGTTAGCTCTACTAATATTATGTGTTTAATTTGTCTAGAGAAGAGGAATATGTCTGGTCTGGATGATGTTATATATTTATCAGTTGTTTAGTACCCATGACACAAGCTCTGCTTAGCTTGGGACTGAATGGCGTTGTGTGTTAGATGCCCAAAAAGAAAAAATATAAATATTGACAGACAGGTTATGGTTTGTTACAAGTTTTCCTTCTCTTTGCTGTGATGTTGTATTGCGCAGATTGCTCGCTTAGTCGCCTCTTACGATACCTACCCACAGAACGATTTGGAAGTAAAGACGCACCATATTTTTACAAGCTTTTATTTAGTTTCACCTGTCCCGTTGTTGTAAAATTTGATACGCTTCCCGATATCTGATTGAGCTGAAATTTGAAATATACCTTTAGTTCTGATTACCTGATGTCATCGGTATTATTATTAATACAAAATAGCTGCCATGAAAAATGGCGGCGTACATATTTCTGAATAACCCACCCAAGATGGGTATCAAATGAAAGGGCTGTTTTTTTATCAACAAGTAATAAAAGTTTGTTTATAAAAAAACTTTTATTATTCTTGTTTAATCCTTCTTAATATGTAATTACTACACAAATAAGTATTTAATAAAAAACTATTTAATCTACTAAAAGAACGGAAGTAGTTACATTTAGTTACCTACGGTAATTAACAAAACAATCCCAATTTATAAATTTAATGTAATTTTTTTCATATTAATCTCCATCTGTAAAGTGTTACAGTCAATTATTGCGTAATTTAGAACGAGCTTATTATAGTTATTTTTATAAACTGTTGCAATTCTCGTGAGATTTAATTTTAAACTGGGTTACATTTAATTGTTAGGTATAAAACAGTTTTAACTATGACATAATTTATTTAATAATCTCATTTTAATATGTGCTCGAGGGCCTCGTGGCGAAGTGGTAACCGAGTAGGTCAACGCATTGTAAAGTTAAGCAACCATGGTCAGTGCATAGATGTTTGACCATTCTTAAAATATTACGTAGTTAGAGCCAAAAGTCCAACAATGGTGTTGCCCCAAAACTTCTGGCATATTATTTGGTTTATGGAGGACTGATGACAAAGTTAAGTCATATCATAATAAAATTTTAAATCCGACCCCGACCGAGGTTGGGAATAAGAAGAGAGAACGAGATACTTGCGATTTATACTACAGAGCTAAGAAGGTTAATGTGGTTTTTGGGCGGACAGTGCACAATTTTAAGACTTTGTTTAAGTTGAAGGACACGAAGAACACACAGACTCAAAAAAACAATTTGTGGGTTAAACAAATTGTTGTCCCAAGTGGGGATAGAACCCACAACAGCCAGCGCAGTAAATCCAACAAAGTAGAGCCATGCTGATTTCAGCGTGAATGGGCCAGTTCAACCGAGGCAGTAGGTACTACCGTCTCACAGAAGACCAATCTAAAATGACAGATTTCGCCCGAGTCGAGTTTCGCTGATGAGTGCCAGACTGGAGGCCGGATGATTAAGAAGCATTTTAATAGCTGTCATAGGGTCACATGCTTCTCTAGTCCGTGAAGAGCCAATGTGTAATCATTACTCTAGTGCTCTTTATTAAGCGTAGCGAGCTTTAATAAGCGCGCTGATTCATTAAAAGTGCCATGGCCGGCGCCCCTAACACTGTTGTGCCCGTGCGCACCGCACACTCTGCACTATAGGTAAATCGCACCTGAGCGTGGTGATCACAACTCTTGGATTCTGCTCATGCTTTCCTTAAGGCATAGTGGAGTTTCCTTTTTAAGCTCACACATAATTTTAAAAAAAGAAGCGAGCTCTACTCCATTCATTCAATCATGTATTGTTGCAAGTAGCACTATACTTTCAGTATCACTATGACAGTGCACCGCGACTATGACAACGTATTTGACAGTTTGATTGAGTAGAGAAAATTATCTTCACCGTCATCATTGATGTTAGACGTACAATCGATTTCACACAATGGTTTTAATTAGGTATGTATCAGGTATTATCATATAAATTGTTACATTTCGTCGATTAATTCCAAGTCACTATTTTTTTTTCTCAGTTTGTTGTTGTGTAGTCCACGAATTGTTGTCCTAAGTATCCGTTACATATGTTTATCTATGTTTGTATGTATAAAAGATACCTACTATGAAACATAAACCGAAAATTCAGTTGGTGGCTAAAAAAATTAAAGTAAGTCGTTATTTCGGATAAGATTGTTTCTTTAATGGGTTTCTAATTTTATTTTTCCTCTTATACATTTTTTTCTGCTTTAGTACTTTGAATGACAAGTTTCTTTATCGCGCCATCCTCGAATAAAAAAACAATTGAAGTTTTGACAACAGAACGGCGTTGTCAAAACTTCAATTGCTTTTTATCATTACGCTACGAGTTACGATCCATACAAGTAACACGGTATATTATAAGTGCAGGGATCGACTAGCTAACTACTATAAATATAATTTAACATTTCGATAACCTCGTCACATTAATGCGTTATTACATTTGATACCTGCCTACTCACCAATAATTACTAAATTAGTGGTTAATTTGCTACCGGTAACACACTTATGTCCACCCCTTAAGAATAAACAACAGAGAAAAGAACAAAACTTATTTGGCTTAAAATGATTGAAAACAATTTAAGAATAAAAAAAAAATCTAAACTTATGCTAATAACCGGTGACTTACTTACTCTCTAACGAGAAAATTAATGTATTTTTACCTAATCTAAATAATTTTATCTATGGCAGTAGGTATGCATTATTTTATTCACATAATAGTTCCATTCACTTTTATTACTTACCGCTGTATGCCCATGCTCTACCGTCCGACAAATCTCTGAAGAAAACACCGAGCTCCTCCCAACAAGTATTATCAATCAGAATATGAACACCATTAGTTATTTTAGGCCAAACTACGGCTAAAAAAGACGGGTCATAGACATTAAAAAGATTTTCAAATGATTCCCTCCGTACAGAACGACTCCCAACTCTAACTTGAGATTCTTTTTGTGAACCAGCGGAGTTTTGGCGCGAAACGTATCCGTCACAGAAGTCGGCCAATAACACAAAAAAGAACAACACAAACACTTTCATTGTCAACATTTTGTTACATATTTTATTTTGCACTTTTGCTAATGTATAACGTGCGTAGGTACACAGCACAGCAGGCACACGTCTACAAATGTTGTGTTTGCAACCTGCAATGAGTCTTATGTGTGTTTACCAGCGTAGTAAACTAACCACTACAGGCTACGGACGGTTGGATACGGACGGTCGTGTCTACATTTTGACTGTCTGTTCATTGAAGAGGTGAGCGGAGATGAGCGAGAATTCGCTTACAGTAGGAATAAATAATTTCTTACCACATATCACTGACAAATGATTGATGATGATGAGTAATATATTTCGTTAGTGAAGATATTAAGGAAAAGGTACATATACCATATGTACCTTTTATTAATTTATATATATACTAACTGAGAGCTATAAAAGCTATAAAACAAGCCTAAGTTATTCCTTGTGTCATCAGGTACCTACCAGTGAAAGTCCCGTCAAAATCGGTATAGCCGTTCCAGAGATTAGCCGACACAAACAGAAAGACGGTCAGACAAACAAAAAATTCAAAATAGATTTTTTTTATGTAAGTATTGTATGTACTTTTAATTGCATTTAGTGAAAAGCTGTTAATTTGAATATATTGCAAACAGACACTTAAATTTTATTTATTTGTATAGATTGTTTCATGTTTGTTTGTTCAAATACACTATAAATTGCCTGATATTCGGATAAGTTGATATTAATTCTTAGCGAAGGTTCAGGTATACACAGAAACCTCGGTATTTAACAGACTTTTATAATTATGTTTTTTTATCTGTATTTATACAAATGAATAAAATTGAAGTGTCTGTGTAGACGTTGCAATTCGATTCTTAAACATTTTCCGACCTCATTTTCGCGCCACTCCTTTTCACGTAACTGGCCTGCGAGAGATACCTGAAGTGTACGTTTACAAACAGCTGTACGCATAACCCTCATTGAGCGATTGATCTCAGTATTGAGATGCTTTATTCAATTATTTACTTTCTCTCTCAATCAAATCGGTTCGCAGAGCTATTAATTACTGTTATGTTATTAGAAGTAATTAAACACGTATTTAAACAAGCCCATAATTGATCGTTAGCGCCAATGTTAGTTTGTAAATTAATGCGTGCTTTGAATTGTAGTCAAAGGGCAACAAATCTATTAGGCCTACCTACTTTTTGTGAAAACGGAATTCACTCCTGAAATTACGCATAGTACTTCATGTATTAATAAAACCCAACTTTTAGGCGATATTTTAACGGGCAATAGGGCTGGGATGAAATTATTTTATAGCCTCTAATCATTATAACTAAAACATCTAAAAATCATAATATTTGCGAATATATTATACCTGGGATGAAGAAAATTGTTACTTCTTTCGTTTTTCATAAACTCTTTAATTAAAACATACTTATATACTTATTGATGCAGTTGCTATGATAGTTATAGGATATGGATACGAAATAAGACTGCTATTCTTTATCTAAACTGAATTCAAACCTTCTTGCTCTCGTTTTTAATTCCTGAAGAATTTCAGTAATATCTATTACTAGCTGAACCCCGCGGTGTTACCCACGGTTATTGTCGTAATGCGGATAACGCCGCAGGGCGAAGCTAGTCTAGAAAAAGTAGCCTAAGTTATTCCTTATATCATCAGCTACCTATCAGTAAAAGTCCCGTCCAAATCGGTCCAGCCGTTCCTGAGATTAGCCGAAACAAACAGACAGACAAAAAATTTAAAAATATATATTTTGGTATGTGTACCGTATATAAGTACATTCATATGCATGTAGTAGAAAGCGGTTATTTTAATATTACAAACAGACACTCCAATTTTATTTATTTGTATAGATATATAAAATTCTCGTGTCACAATGTTAGTTATCATACTCCTCAGAAACGGCTTGACCGATTCTCATGAAATTTTGTGTGCATATTGGGTAGGTCTGAGAATCGGACAATATCTATATTTCATCCCCCTAAATGTTAAGGGTAGTCCACCGCATTTATTTTTTTTAATTTTTAGATATTTATTTATTTTTTTACGATGCAGCATTAGAAAATACATACAACCCTGTATTTTCAACCCTCTACGATCAATCCCTATTTTTCCATCGCGATTTTATGGACCCACCCCTAAAATATATACAGTGAATTTTTGTTATAACGACCTCTGTTTTAACGTTCTGGTTATAGCGACGTCAAACGTAAGTCCCTTGAATTTAAAGCATACTTCCGTAAGAAATTCTTTCGGTAATAGCGATTTCGGATATAGCGTCAATTTCGTGTATAGCGACTTGTTTTTATGAACCATTCATAACAGATTATAGTAGGAGAGCTGGCACCAATTTTTGGGTAGGTATTTGAGGCAAGCTGAAAACTTGTCAGATACCTCTCCTATTATATCCCAACTCGGGATTGCAGACCTGGCTGGTGAGTAGCGGGGCTAAATCAACCCCTACATTTAAAAAAAAAAAAAAATTTTCCCCAAAAATATATTTGAGGCACTACGCAATTTATATGTTGCTGTGTAATACTGACTGACTTACTTGAGACTGAGTCGGCGAAGGCACAAAAACTCATTCATAGATCAATTAAACGTTCTTATATTTTGTTTACATTCACAGATGGTCAAACAAATGCTTTGTTTGTATGTACGAAGTTAAACTTTTGAATCAGTTAGATAGCAAATTCCAGTGAGTGAACAGTGTTTCTTAAACTTGTAAAAATGGCTCTATAACGTTTTTTCACTAACACCCGTGTATACTCGTAAAATAATAAAATAAATGAAGAGTAAATACATATGTACATGACTTTTTATTATTTCCGATATAGAGACCTCCGGATATAGCGACGGCATTAAAGAGATCCCTCCGCCGTCGTTATAACCAAAATTCACTGTATTCCTTTTTATGGCAAAGCAACGTTTGTCGGGTCAGCTAGCATTCCAAATAAAATCGTGCCACGATTGCGAAAAAGCAAATTGATCGTTTAGAATGATGGCTGACTGGCAAGTAAGCATAACCACAATGGCGTGTATGCTTCACAGTGCACTTTCTCACTGAATGTTGGTCTATAGATATTTTAAAAATAAAACAGCAATATAAATGTTAGTAATTACATTTATTACCTGTCAAAAAGACAATAGCTTAAAATTATTTTATTTCATGTACTTAGTAAATACAATTATCTAGATTTATTTGTTATTACTGATACTGCAAATCATGTCACTGTTGTAGTCTTTGATAGGGCGCTCTTCACACACACACGAACATAGGGGGACGATGCACGACACCGGATCTTATGTCTTTATATAATAATATATGAATAGTTTACATTTGCCTCAGCCGCTTGTTCGGCCGCTGGCCGTCGTTCATGAAACCACCCTGCGGGAAAATATACAAGTTAGATATTGTTGCAAAGTAAATAATGTATTTATATCAGTTGTGTAGTGACTAGTACAATAAGTACAAAGTTTGCTTCGTTTCGGACTAGATGACTTGTTTAAATGTGGTAGTTTTACAAAAAAGGATATTATATTAGATATTACTGTGTTGTTTGTGAGTTGTGGCCGACAATACAGGAACATGTAGTTATTATTAATCTAGAAGTTGTGTAACGATAGGACACTGAAACGATAAAAAGAATAAAATGAAAAAACCGCGGCAATCGAATAACAGTCTGACAGAAGGCGCTAGAACTCCGACAGGATTCTATTAGTGGAACAATAGATGTATAGAATAAGATCTCCATTTAAATTACGATGTTGAAAGTGTAAGATAGCTTGTTGACGAGTCACAAAAGCGACAACAAAACGAATATACAAAAAATATTCATTAAGCTTAAAACAAAATAAATGCATGCATGCAACTAAAGAGTTTTCTAGTAAAAGGTCTCACAGACAGGCAAGCATTATTATTTAATAGTATCAAATAACTGGTGAAAGCAGATGTAATCTTACTATTATTTTATCTACACCCATGCTACAAATCCTCTATGAAATTATCTGAAACAGCTAGCTTATTGCCAACACTAAAACATCTTGTGTCATAGTAACCATAATATCATCCAAACGAGTGTTATAATTTTGTACTAAATTTCATAATGCAACTCCTTTAAAAAAAAAACATTGTCAGGCCCGTGCCTTTCACTACCACAGCGCCGTATTTAAAAAAAGAACTGTTATTCGAATTCACGTCGTATTCTGGCCATTTTTTGGTAGATATACATATATACACCACCATGGTTTCAGAACTTTTTTATAGAGGATTATATTATGGGTGTAAATAGCCTTGTATGCAATTGTGCATAATTAGGTATTAAAATATCCGTGAGATACACTACTATTACAATCGGCTTCGCCTCATGTGATAAACCCACATTCGTATTTTAATACCCTTCATTATACAACAGTTGCATAAATAACTAAAATACAACAGAAGGTCCACACATCTCACACTGTCTGTGAGACGCTTTACAAACATTTTTTTTAGGGAAATAAATGAATCGAGTGTCTATAAACTAGGTGGTTTCATGATGAATATTAAATATTTTAATTTTATATGGACTAGCTGTCGATTTGTATATTTTTCACTACTTGTCCTTGTTATAGGCCTTAAGTTTGTTTCTTACTACTCAGCAATAATTTTATTTCAGTACTAACAGACGAATTTTTATTTTTCTGCTTGACACTTGGCATGATATTCTTTATTATTATTTTTTTTTAACTTACAAAAAACAACTTGAATGTTATGTATATGCTACAATTATACGGTATATCATATATGAGTTTGTTACAAGGGAAAGTTCACATAACTCAAATTGAGATCATACTAATTTTAAACATTCTTTTTCACATAAATATGTCTTGTAGTATAGTTAATATGCAACACTACTGCGACAGAAATGTTGTAATCGGAATACTCTAAATTGTTTTCAAGATTTTCATTAAAGCAGTATCATTAGCAGTATAACAGTGTCGTATACTCTAGACTCTAGAGCACTCCACATAGTTCATGAACACTCGTTCAAAGGTGTATATTTCTTTGGTTCTCTGAATCAAACACAGTATATCATCAGATATGTACAGAATTTACCTTCGACTTACGGTAGTGTGTGTACATCTACATGTATTTTTCAACTACAGGTAATTCTGAAAAGAATGCACAGAATAAGTTAATGCAAAGAGATTGTACAGATGGTGTGTAATCTGTTCTCGGTGGTACTCTGTAGTCATTGTACTGCATTTCTTTGCACATCTTTCTATGCACTCGTTTCTCTGACAATGATAACATGCAATGAACAAAAAGCTTTCATCAAGGTATTGCAAAAAAATACAGTTTGGAAATGAAAACGGAAAATTAATAACATTGTTACAGCAACGGAAAAATTAAAACTTGAAAGCATAAGCAGACAGTTAGTACAATGATATTCATTCATATCAAATCACACAAAAGAAAATAGAAACCTAGTGGCAGATATGGCAAAAGTTAAAAATATATGACTAATTGACTAAATCTTTTGACTGACTTCGTGTAGTTAAACAAATCGTAATGAAAACCAAACAAGCAAGCTCTGCAAAATACAAAGTTTCGTTCCACAAAAATATAAAGATTAAAACTTAAAACGTCAAAAATGCAAGTACTGTGGTTAAAATGTTATTAAAAATCATCCACGTGTTTTTTCGGAACTGTAAATGTAAGGAAACAATCGTTTAAAAGAACTCAAGAATATACATAAATATTACATATTTAGTCAAGTGAACCTAATAAATACCTACTTAAAAAAAATACCTAATAAATACCTACTTAAAAAAATACCTAATAAATACCTACTTAAAAAAATACCTAATAAATACCTACTTAAAAAAATACCTAATAAATACCTACTTAAAAAAATACCTAATAAACACCTACTTAAAAAAAAATATCTAATAAATAAAATATTTTCGGACATTTAACACACAATGAGCAGAGCTTGTGCTAGAGCTATGATGAGTACTAGACAACTGATATTAAGATTTTTTTGTGAGTAATATAATAAATAATAATACATATTATACACAGAAAACACCCAAACTCCGAAACAAATATTTGCAGATCATACAAATATGTGATCTGACCCGGGAGTCGAACCCGAGGCCGTTAAATGTGATTTAAGAAAAGATAAGAAAAACAGTGTAAAATTAGCTACAGGAAGACATGTACTATTACTATGTACATAAAAGAATAATAATAAGGATGTTGACACACTTAAAGCGGGCAATATTGTAAAAATCTGCATGATTTTTTCTCTCTATTCAAAAGAGTTTGAATTGTCACCGAGAGATGTCACAGTGTTACGTAAATTATAGATAGTCTTGCACCTGCCAATGACTCTCCTGACCGACTATTTGTAATGTTATTTTGCTTTTTCGGGAGGTCGTACAAAAAATAGTAATTTAAATTCACTAATTCTGCTGCAGTGGCTAATAATTTATTTGTGTTTTGTCTTTCTTTTGTAATACAACTGAAGGATTTTGCTATGTTAACAATTTATAGTGGTAAACTTATAGATCAATAAGACGGTCACTTCATAATCTTTTGTAATATTAGAGGCACGAATAAAAAGCTTCTTATTTACAACATAGCACAGAAATCTCATCACAAAGATCTTTTATGTGGTTGTATATATACGAGACTGGAGTCTGAACCAAACAAAGCATAATATGTTATTTTAAAAACAAGACAGCTAATTTTTTTCTAAAACCTGGTCAATTTTAAAAATAAAGAAAGTCGAATAGCCTGACAGGTTCATCGGCAGGCACAAGTATATACATTATTAAAGTTGATCGTTTAATTACATTGGTAATAAAAGACTAAAGATGTCACTTAGTGACAATAGATCTGGTTGGGTGTTGGGAGTTACATGATTATAATGACTTTTTAAAGTTTGTAGTACTTTTTTAAATTAAAACAATGTGGTTTAAAGTCTGGTTTGGAAATAAAATATATATTTTGTTGGTACAACGTAATTATTTAACTAGTAATGTCAACATCCCTATTGTGGTATCAATTAGAACACTTGTCATTTTGCTTTACAAAAGTATAATTTGCTGTTTGTATGAAATAACTCTGGGTAGAGTATTTTAAACTTGTCCCATTATTTAGACAATTGCAATTCATATTTCCATAGATATTTCCAGAACTACTTACTCAAAGTGTGTTGTAAGAATAATACATATATACATATAGCCTCATATATAGCATAGACAGGTATATTATTTATGTTTTGTGTTTGAATAGTGAGTATGAGAGAAGCTAGCAGAATAAAGATGTCAATGAAATTACATATAAAACGCTATTTACATTTTTACTTTCTCTTAATTGGCAAATCAGATCCTAGATCCGCCTTTGAAAGATTTTGGTGCATATCTTTACTTGTAACATCATCGACAGAAACATGCAAGAGAGAGAGTGGCAGTGAGAAGAGTGGCAGTGTGGAGTGTGAGAATGTGAGAGTTAGTTACCGGGCGGCCCATGAAGCCTTGCGGCGGCATGTACGTGTTGACGGGGGCGAAGCCCCCGCGCGGGAATGCGCCCCCACGACCGCCGAACCCACCGCGACCGCGTGCACCTGCAAACGGGAACCCATCATTCATTTATTGCTGCTATTACACGTGTATAGCGTACAACTTATTACAAATTATCACGACGATCAAGAAGCATTTGGTTCAGTGACAGGTTTATTTAAACTTAAAAATTCGATGTTCGGACATTCAAGGAATTAAAAAAAAACTTAGAGAACTTAATGCGTTATTAAAGACCCAGTTTTCTATATAAATTAAAAATAATAATAAAAAGAAAAATCTATGTGAAGGTGTACAAAACCTTGTATTCATTCTTTCATTCTATTTCAATCATATACAAAACTAACAAGCCGAATAACTTGGTCATTGCTTTGAATTTGAATAAATACCCAATAAAACATAATCCCAAGGCAAAAATACTTTCTAATGAAAAGCCAGTAGTGACCTGATGATGAAATAATCTTAAATGGAAAGCACCCAAAATTTTATTGAAGAGATAATAACAAAAAATGTTTAAATCATAAATGAGCACCAGCTGGAATGCTGTCGAAATCAATAGCATCAATATAACGATTAGTATACTATATCCATACCTCTAAAGTTGCCCCTCGCGTTGAAAGCCCCACCACGGGCTCGGAAGTTGTTAGAGCGGTTGGCGTTGGGGCTCGCGTTTGTGTTGGAGTTCGCATTGTTGCTTCGGTTTTGTTGCTGGTTCGGGTGCTGTCGCTTGTTCTGAACAAACGTGCGACATATTACACAACGTCAATTTTAATATAATAGACGCGAAGTGGAAGGCATTTGCATAATATATACTTCGACAAATCAGAAATATTTACATGGGCTGAAAAGTCCCGGGCATTACACATAGATACCTTAGGCCATAATGGTTGCCTGTAAGAGATTGCCTTCGGGCGATAAGGCCGCCAATTGTACCTCTTAGCTTTAAGTTACCTTTGTACTAACTATCTGGTGTACAATAAAGCGATTATTATTATTATTATTATAGATGGCGCTAGTTTTATTGCAGTCACCTTTTTTTCAGTTAATACTAACCTTCAAAAGACAGCTGTTAAAATTTCATGATATTCTATTCATTAGTTTGTGAGTTATTGTGAGTGACGCTACTTTTGTTATTTTCAAAACAATGGATCAAAAACAATTTCGTGTTTTAATTTTACACTGCTTCTTGATGGGAAAAAATACCGTTCAAGCGAAGCAATGGCTTGAAAAGTGTTATGGGGACTCCGCTCCATCAAAAACAACAATAAAACGTTGGGTTGCTGACTTCAAACGTGGTCGTAGAGACGCCGATGATGGAGAACGCAGTGGACGTCCAAATGAGGCGGTAACACCAGAAAATATAAAAAAATCCACAAATCGTTTTGAATGATCGAAAAGTGAAGTTGCGTGAGTTAGCTGACATCGTAAAGATATCAAAAGAACGTGTTGGCTTTATATTGCATGAGCATTTGACTATGAGAAAGCTTTGTTCAAAGTGGGTGCCGCGTTTGCTCACTGTTGACCAAAAACGAAAACGTGTTGATGATTCTGAGCAGTGTTTGGCCATGTTTAAACGTAACAAACCGGAATTTTCGCGTCGATATGTGACAATGGATGAAACATGGATCCATCACTTCACTCCGGAATCAAAACGATCGTCATCTGAGTGGACAGCAACTAGTGAACCTCGTCCAAAGTGCCCGAAAGCACAACAATCGGCAGGAAAGGTTATGGCCTCGGTATTTTGGGATGTGCGTGGAGTAATATTCATCGACTATCTTGAGAAAGGCAATACCATTAACAGTGAATATTATATAGCGTTATTGGAGCGTTTGAAGGCTGAAATTGCAAAGAAACGACCGCATAGAAAATAAATTTATTTCATCAAGACAACGCACCGTGTCACAAGTCAATCAAAACAATGGAAAAACTACATGAATTGAACTGCGAATTGCTCCCACATCCGCCGTATTCGCCAGATTTGGCTCCCAGCGACTACTGGCTGTTCGTAGACCTGAAAAAAATGCTCGCCGGTAAGAAATTTTGCACGAATGAAGAGGTCATCGCTGAAACTGAGGCCTATTTTGAGGCAAAAGATAAATCGTTCTACAAAAGTGGTATTGAAATGTTAGAGCGGCGCTGGAATGATTGCGTTACTCTTGATGGAGATTACGTTGAGGAATAAAGCTAATTTTGAACCAAAAAAAACTGTGTTTACTTTGTTAGGCCCGGGACTATTCAGCCCATGTGTTACACAAACTGCTGGAGTTGTATTTCTGTACGACAGAAGGTGCATTTCAGCATATTAAGAAGTACAGTCAAGATTAGGACTTAAAAGATTTTGTAGATTATGGGGCAACAAACACATTCACGTTAAATCTAAATAGAACACACATACACGGCAGTCACTCTTGGCAACTGTTAATGCTGTATCAGCAATTGCTGCAACAAAATTCTTTTGTTTTTAATCTATTTATTAATTTACCCAACTTTATTCCATTTTGTATCTCTGTGGACTTACTGCTCAAGGCATTCTTTTCCAGTCAACATTTGAATGATGTAACAGACACAAATAACACTCTCAGAGCAACAATTTGTTGATTACACAACATGTCCGTGTGGGAATCGAACCCACAACATCTTGTTGTAGGAAACAGCTGGGTGACTTCTTAAACCACTACTTCATCCGTACAATTCAGTCACTGTATTAGTGTGCGGAACCAACAGTCAACTTTACTTTTACTACTAACTAACTAATTACCTTGTTGACATTGGCTGCGTTGTGAGCCTTCTGTTCGTCCTCATCCCGGTACTTGGATACGGTGACGAGGAAGCCGTTGATGCGCAGTTCCCGGTCCAGCTTCAGCGCTTTGTCCACGCTCTCCTTATCTTGGAATGTCACTCGCACTGCAGAATAACAATACAACCGTTACTTATAAAAGTTTCTAGATTGAAATTTCATTTCATGTCTAGTGTAATTGTTAATAACTTTCCTTATTAAAAAAATATCAATCATAAGTCAGAATATTCGTAATAAATGTCAAAACAGTAGATTATGTACATCTCCGTATGAAAAACTTAGACATGACGTCAGACATTTTGAATGTTAATGTGAACATCATACAATTAATTAAAAAACTTTTAAGTAAGTCGGCACGACAATCTTCATATTTGCTTGACTTATCGTTTTTTTTATGTAAGGCCACGTGCCAAACTGACTCTACTCTGTCTGATGAAAATTGTAAGCAGAATCCAAAAGAGAATAAATAACTTTTAGGATAGGCCACATCTATTCAATTTGGATTTACCTACGTATTTACGTAATTATGATAAACTATGTTTTTGCGTAATGCTTATCCTGCGATGTTTAGTTAGAACAAGAAATTTGCTTGCTAGTCAGTAAACACTACATAAACAAATTCGTAAATGCGTATAAAATTTGAAATGTCAAAGGTGCATGACCGGGGATGGAAGTCTTACATCGGCTCACTGCCGTAACGTAATGTTTGAATACTTTTTTATGGCACGGGTGGCAAACGAACAGGCAGACTATCTGGTAAGTGTCTACTGCCGCTCTTTTACACCCTCAGTTCGAGATCAAGAAGTGTGTTGCAGCCCTTTGAGTTATGAATCAGGATCGGAGAGGTTTGAGCCCTCGTAACCTCACTGACACGATCAAAAGCAACCAAAAAATAGCTTAATAATGCATTTCTGTGAGACCTTTTTTTATCACTGAGAGTCTATAGTCTATACTTGCCGAAGCATCGCTCTCTATGTTATAGAGTTAAAAATAATGTTAGCGTGTAACACAATACATTCAAGATCACTTAAAGAAATCTCTCGAACGCATGTGTATTATGGCGAAAGAAGTAACCGATACAATTAATTAATTTACACGCACGCAACCTCACACGTCGCATAAACAATGTGATACAAAGATGCTTGAACAAAGATTTAAACCCCCCATACCGGAAGAACTGATTAAGTTAAATCTTGTGCTGAATAATGGACATATACATTTGAACTACTACGGTTCAATAGGAAGAACTAGAGGAATTACCATTACCAAGTACACAAAATTCATTAAAATATTTTTTTAGTTTGCTACCATGCAACAGATGTGTTAAAACGCCTCGCGCGCTTTTTATCACAATTTTAGTTATTTAAATACATATGTACATATAATCTCACATAAATACGTTATATTTAAAAGTTGTGCATGTAACGCACGAATCTAATAAGCTTCTTTATGGTTAGGAATTCAATAATTTGATGTTTCTGTATCAATATTCTAATATTTTCATATCGAAATTTAATTTGCTTGACTTCAACTTCTTTGAATAATACATTTATTTACGGAGACATAACGTACACACAGTTATACATATAGAATGGGTAAATAAAATTCACCGGGGTACGCATTTATTTACCCATAAGTTTACTCTCGTCACCATAAAACTAAAATTCTACTACTAAAAAAAATACTTTATTTACTTTTGTTTTATAACTAAATAATAAAACTATAAATAATACTAGCTGACCCACGCAGCTTCATCTGCGTCTGTTTTTAATCATGCTAGGCCCAATAGGAGTATTGGTATCAACGTGATGTTAACTATCCTATCTTAGGCACGCTCGCAAAACACACATATTAATTAACAAAAAAAAACGTGAAAATCAATTAGTTAGTTTCGGAGTTCACAACAACGTGACACTAGATTTATATTTAAAAGATGTATATACGCATATATTAAAAATCTTTTGTTCCCACTATTCATACGTAAAGAAATGAACTAACTGTACAGAAGAAACCAACGTAGCGTCTCCAAACAATAAGTCGTAAAGTCTCTTCCACGAATATTCCTTCAATAAATAACCAATAGCGTTGGTTATAGCAATTACCATTTCCACAAGCATACCTACATCGTATCTATAAAAATGGCCATTCGACTGTCCGAGTCTAGTACATAGATCAATTCTTGAATTAATGGAACCATGTCGGAAATTCAGAGAATAGAATACGTCATCGACCGCGTTGTACGGAGCCAATAAAAGTAGGCAGACGAACGCATAATACATCTACAGATATAGAGCGTTAGGGGAGCAACCCTCTTTTATGCCTCCCCATCCGAATGCAACGGCTGCTATACGTACGTATGTATATGTGTGTGTAACGGTACGCTTACAGATAACCTGTTATGTTGTACAGATATTGGCTTCATCTAATATGTGTTTTAAATATGTATGTAATTATGTATGCATCAATGTTATGGAATACCTATAATATTTTCAACTTTTTTTCTTGTTGCTACAACGTTCTTATTTCTCGTAATAATAAATTATTTATTATAATATAGCTTACTACTTTCTGTTTGTCAATTTAGGCAAAATAATATATTTAACTATTTAGTACAATTTAAATTATTCAATTTAGGCTATAAACATTACACTAACACACTTTAGAAGCTAGTGTCCCTTGAAAACACAGGGCAAACACTAAGAGTCTATAAGCATCGTCCTTAAGACTAAAAAAATATTTTAATACGTATCATATTATTACAAAGATACCTAATAAACACCTCCCTATAGATGGAAAATAAACAATTCAACATTTTCGCGTCCCTAAACACCCCCGAAAAGGTATGCCAAACCTACTGAATAAAAGGAATACAAGCCTGTCCCAGTAATACTCTTTAGCTGACATCCACGTTCCCCTTCCTCCCTCTATCGATTATTCAAGACGACTAACGTCGACGGAGTTGAAACTCGTTTGCACCCCTGCGTTTAGCTCGATAGGGTAAAATTTGAGTTTGAGATATGAACTCTTGACCTTTCCATTCTCTACAAAATGGCGTGCCACTAAATTTTGACCAGTTTTTATGTTCGATCGATTCGATCATGGACATTTTTTGGAAGTTTATTAACAAGTGACACTGAGATTAAGTTAATAACAATAATCTCACATACGGTCGTCCGATCCCAAACTAGTCAGAGCCTGTGTTATAGCCAGTCTGCTAATAAACATACTTATATATTTCTAAATACAAACATTTTAAAGATGTCTGTGTACCTACTGTGACCACGTGGTATAGGAAGACCGGTTCACATGTGGTTTGCGTGAAATGTGGACGAGTCATAAGTACAGTTGAGAACATACTTAATCGATATTCCGCGCGTAGATTTTTAGCATAGCGTAGTACACTTTCCCCACTATGGCAGTCGTCCAATTAATCACTCAAAGTGAGATTGCACTTTTTAGGAAATACATACATATACACAAATGTGTGTCTTGATGTATTGTCCCGATTGAATTTGGAGTTATATTACTTCTGTATTGTTGTTATGACCAATCGATGTGAAAAATTATTCCAAAACAGGCAATTATTCCTTCAAAGTGATACATGTTAAACATATTGTCTATTTAAGTTTTTCAAGAATTCGAATTTTGAATAAGCTTGACCTCTTGCGTTTTACAAGTTTGCAAACTCGATGCAGAGATTCTAACGTATATGTATGTTATCTACATAATCGATCGGCACGATGACCGCGTTCGGCGTTGCAATTGACCCCTGCTGAAATCTTCCTTATTCGCAACGCCGAATGCGCCCTCATCAAGAGCGAGTTGATGTGAAATAAACTCATACTAGACCCTTAGATAGCTGTGCTGTTGCTAACGAGCGCGCACATTATTAAATTCGCTACTTGTACAAAAATAACCAATGTTTTGTCTATTAGAATGATGTAGAATGAGCCATGAACTCGTAAACATTTCAATCTTACTTCCTACGTTACAAAAAAGCAGTGCGGACGGGATTCAGCTGAGAATAATGCTTTAAATCCATTTACGGAGACTTAGTTGCAAAATGCCAGTTGACAAGCAATGTACTAAGAATTAATATTAATTATTATTTTTAAAATTAACACTTTCCTGCATCGACATAACGAAAAGTACAAAAACGAATACACGAAATTTTAAAAGCCCTAGAAACTGAAAGAATATGTAAAATGGTACTTAGAAATAGAAATAACAGTCGACTTCCGTTTTATGTTATGTAAAGATAAGAGATAGAAATACTTACATATCTTGTATTTGGTCTTGCTGAACTCATGTATGTGGGTGACGTCACCACACTGTGAGAAGAGTTGCTTGACATACTCGGTGCTGGCTTCGTAGGGCACGCCGACCAGCACGGCGGTCTCGGCGCGGGACTCCACGGACACGCTGATGGGGCTGCCGCCCAGCTTCGTGCCTTCTTCACTCAATGCCTGCGCACATTGTCGGGTCATACATGGATGTCGTAACACTGGCGTACTTACATGTTTTATATACTAGGGTCAATCGTCGGTATAGATGTGACAGGAAATTAATCCCTTATAACTAATTAGGCATAGACACATTTTTTTTATGGCACTAGCTTAAAGAAAATATATAAATTCTATGATTAACGTTTATATCAAGTACTATATTTATCACTGTACACCTTTCGGTATAATATATTTTATGCCGTCAGGTTCAGATATAATATCATTAGTCTGTCTTATATTTAGAAATCAATGTTTATTCTTTTTGTTTTATTTGACCTGTTTGTTTTTCAACAATTTTATGGATAAAAAACTTACTTTACGCCGTTCTATATCTACGAACCATTTTACAAAAATATACGAACGAAATTTATTGTCTTTATAAGATTTTCATTTATTTTACACATAAAGATATTATTATACAATATTTGGCAGATATTCACTTTTTTTAAAACAGGGGGGGAAGAGGATGAAAATATGCATAAAATTATAAAAACAAATGATATTACTAATTCAATGTGTACATCCCCTTTCTACGTAAATTTTCAACAGTAATTAATGCAATACTATAGACATATAGTTATCTATGTATCACTGTTTATATTTGACCAAAAATACAATTCTTGCTTTTTACACTCGTACAAGAAAGCTGAAGTGCACATTCCAAAAATCTTAATTATTTGAACCTTTATAATAAACAACATTTTAATCACTGATGTAAGTTAAGATACCCCACTTCCTCCACCCCTAGATTTAGTCCCCATTGCCATAAAAAAACTGCTAGTATTTTTGTTAAACCCACAACTGGATAAAGTTTGAACCTGTAAAAAATTCATCGCAACTCGACAACCTTGATCGCTTATTAATTTAAATAGAATGACGCTCACTGGCGTGTTATGTTAGCCCCATAGTACATTGTGAACGCGACTCTATCCATTACACGGTAGGGGGCTTTCATTCATATTAGCCTGTGTTTAAGTCAATAAAATTCGTAAAACCGCGACATTTCGAAAAATTAACACTTTATTATCATAAATAAATGTTCATTTCCTATACAAACAAGAGAATATACCTACACCACATATTTATACAGCATGGAAGTTTTAATAACTACTATTGTAAGAATGAGCAACGAAAAAAAAAACTATAGCGTTGAACACTCCAAGTTTTTACCCTACCTTAGTTACGCTTGCTTAATTACGATTGCAATAAAAAAGTATAAGACCATTACAAAGTTTTCTTTAGCTATTAGGTGTCAATGAACCTTTATAACAATGTATATGATAGGATAATGTTTGCGAAAAAATCGGTTTACTTATAGGCAGAGCCTAGAGAACTTATCTAAACAGTTAATATTAAATTATTAATTATACTTCATCAGTATTATCAGTTAAGTTCTGTAAATGTTCTTTCTACAAATTAAGACATGATTTATAATTAAAAATTGCCTATATCCTGCATGAAAGTGTTAAAAATTAGAGCAATAATCTTCTAAAACTCCCCTTTTTAATTTTCGTAATGTTAAAAACTAGTTTTTAAACCAAAAAAAAATTATTAAATATTACTGTTTACAATACTCCATTTGTTAAACTCACTGATACCAACACCACCTAGTAACAAGGGATAAAATAAAGCCCCACTGTACAGTCACCTCTACACTTACCACTGCTGCAAAAACACAAATATGTCACAGAGACATGAGCTGATCTGCTACATAACTATCACAGAAAATAAAAAAAGAATTTCTAAATTTACATGATAAATTACAAAAAGCTGTCAAAGAGATGCTATAGTAGTAGAAGACCAGCCTGTTTAAACATTCAAATAGTCACTCTTTCTGTACATGAAGAATGTGGTAACATTTAAAAAAGTAATTTGGAAAAAGAATATTTAGTTAGCCATAGCAGCCTCATTTTGAAGCACGGCTAATTACATTCTAAAACTACTTAACAGTCTTTTCATTATAAAATAAATAATGTGAATAAACATTTTTTTACCTTTTCCAGAGACTCTTTGTTTTTGAATTCGACTATTGCCGATAATGTAGGAGTTGTGGTCAGTTCTGTTACAATGATTGGACCACGTCTAAAAAGAAAGAAAATTTGTCTCATTAATACTCCATACAGTTTCAGGCTGTGCTTGCATTCTGAGTGCCGTTTGCAGTTTCTCAAGAACACACAACACAATTTCAAAATAATTAATCTTATTAGATTGAACAAATACAAATAGGTAGAGAGATTCATTTAAACAATTGAAAGTTCAAGGACTGATATTTGAATGTTGGCAAGATGCTGTTTCAGCAGTTTCAGTAACATATGGTGATGAGATCTACAAAATTTAAGTACTTACTTGACATTGATGATTTCTCCATGCTTTGAGAACAATTCCTTGAGCTTCTCCTGATAGTCGAACAGGTAGCTCGAAGGCAGGTTCTCCACAAGTATTTTACCAGATTCAACCTTCACTTCCTTCTCAGCATTTGCGGAATCGCCGCCTTCTGCGTTCTCTTGGTTCTGTTCTCCCTCTTGTTGTTCAGAATCACCGGCCTCTCCAACGGTGGCGTCCTCTGATTGTTCAGTTTGCTCTGCGTCCCCATTATTATCTTCCGCAGCTTCTACTGGCTCCGAGGTTTCCATCTCGGGAGCGGGTTCTTCTACGGCTGGGGCGGCGGCTTTTGCTTTCGCTGCTTGGGTTTTAGCTCCGCGACCTTTCTTTTGAGCCACCATTGTGTTATTACGACTGAAAGTAACACTAAATTTACAAAAAGTGACTACAGGGTGCAGGCGTATAAATGTCACGCTCACTCAATAACTACGTTTCCCGCCATATCTATTTTTTGCTAAAACTTATCTACACCACTTGGCGCCTATTCACAGATCTCAAGGGCGAAGTTTCAACGTACGAAACATCCTTTTACATAGAATCTTTAGAAATATGCGTTACTTAAAGCAAATGAGCTAATTTTAACTATGTGTAATATCGCAGATAACGGTAAATACATCATAACAAGCCATACGCGCCATGAAGCACGCCTATTTGTGAGTGGAAAATTCACGAACCCAAAGCGTTACCTCTTAAACTGATTACTATAAAGATAAATATCATGCATTAATTCTATTCAAATATAGATCAGAGTTTTACTCACCAAATAAGTTGTAAACGGTAAAATCAATGAAACCACAAACTCACAGGAAAAGACGCCAAACTAGATGCAATAATAACACGACACCGGCATCACGCAAGCGCATCCGCCATTAAATAAATTAAAAAAAAAAGTGAGGTTACCTGGGTTGCCAACCACAAATTGATACTTTAATTTGTGGAATATAAATCCACGAAATTATAATAATCAATTAAAAATGTGAAATATAATAATTTAAAATCTAGTTTAGTGTAACAATAATTTGAACTACTGTTATCCTATTTTTTTAACTAAAATAAATTTATGTTGATGTCAAATCTATGAAAACATAACCTCACTCGTTGTTACATTGTAATTTGTTACAATCAAAATCATAACCTCAACCTCAGTAATACCACGATTTACGGAACGGATTTAATCACGATTATGATTTATTTTATAAATGCTTAAAAAATATTGCGGGTAAGGTAGAAAAATGAAATCAAAGTATAATCAAACGAAACCGACCACCGCTGAAAAGCAAAAAGTTGATAACAATTACAATTTTCTGGATATAGTGAAACCTTTTGATTTTGTCGGTCTTTACAAAACAGCTGACGAAACTAATAAGATCATTGAGAAATATAAAACTAATGATAATACTTTGAATAAAGATAATACAAAAAATAAGTTAAGAAGTCCTAAACATGAACGTTCGTTGCGTAAAATTAATATAAAGAACAGACAACAAGAACCCTTAGATATCTCTCAAATTAATATAGATGCGTCGAGTTTAAATTCTGGTAAAGGTGCTTGCGCTAAAGCCGTCGAACCTCAGGCCAATTCCACTCCCAACGCCAGTAGTCAAGGAGCAAGAGTAAAATCCATAATGAAAAGCGCATCTACCAGTGATGAAGCACCGGACACCGCTAGATCTCCTGTGGGAAGCAGCAAACCCAAAAAGAGGAATAAATCTGTAAGTTTTATGCTGGATGATACTGAAGAAGTTGACATAAAGAGGAGCAAGTCCAATGATGCTATCAATGTCATCAAAAACACAGAAAATAGTAAAGCTCAGGTCAAGGACAATAAGAAAGGAAATAAAAGACAATATAAGAAGGATAACCAAGAAAATACTGAGGGGGTTACACTCAACATGGATGTTGACAGGTCTCCTCTTAAGGAACCAGAAGCTCCTGTAGCCAGTGGTTCACAAACTAAAAAGCCTGTATTGGGCTCGAGCTCATCTCCTGATAGCATAAGTTTTGAGAAAAAAAAGAAGTTTAGAAAGGCAAGGAAACCTAAGCCAGAAATTAAATCAGAGTCCAATGAGACTAAAACAGAGACAAGCAATAGTAATGATATCTCACCTGAAATTAAAAATATAAAAAAACTTAAAAAGAAAAAGCAAGTGAAACCATCAATATCCACTAAAAAAGAAAGTGGAGATGGTGATGACGAACCAGTAAAGAAGGTCCGTAAAACAGATTCAAACCCAGATCTGGTTGAAGAATTAGAAAACTTAAGTATCGGGGACAATGCTCACACATTGTCTAGCATGCTTGATGAAATGACAGTTGTTGACAAACATAAAAAAAATAAGCAAAAGCTACGCAAGAACAGAAAGCAGAAGAGTCCTGTCAAAGAAGAATCAGAGAATACAGAAGAAGTTAAAGAGAAAGTGAAATGGAAAAAGAGGAAATGGAACAAGGATAAAAAAGGGGAAATAAGTGGTAGTAACATAGACACTACCGTTGTTGTGGAGAATCTACCAATTAATATAATATTTAATTACAAGAAACTATTAGCAGACTACTTCATTAGACATGGATTAATCAAGAAAGTTGGGTAAGAGTGAATTTTTTTGTATATGAATATTCTAATAATCTGCAGATTGAAATGGGGTCACATGGGAATCACCAGTTTTCAAATAAAATCATCAAAATCGGTTCACCTTGTCGAAAGATTAGTTGATACCCTGCTCCTTTTTTGAAGTTGGTTAAAAATTTACAAACATAAGATAATAAATATTCTAATTAAAAAATAAGAGATTATATACATTCGTCATTTAGTTTGTACTGTGGGAGAGTCACTCTTAACCATGCCACCGGAGTGATAACACGACTTCACAGAAACCGGTGTCAAATAGCGCTTGCGCTGTATTTCACCGAGTGAGTGAGGATACTGGAGCCCCATACCCCAACACTTCCCTCCATCCTCCTCCCCATACCCCAAAGGCCAGTAACGCACTTGGACGTCTCTAGTATTGCGAGTGTCGTAGTGGCGGCAATAATCGCTTAACCATCAGGTGATATGTCTGCTCGTTTGCCCCCTATTCCATCAAAAATAAATAGAAAATCTGAATCTCAGAAACGGCTTAAATGTCTTTAATGAAATTTTATGTGTACGTAGTTTAGAGGGCGATAAATCTATCTAGCTACGATTCATTTTTATAAAATTTACCACAATATAAAAGTTGGGTCATCCAAGTACATGTCATGTCTCTATCCTTATCTAATTATAATGGCCACACGCTTGCGGTTCCTGCGTTGCAAGTATTCATAGGCGGCAGCAGTAACTTTCCATCAATCAACCTGCTAATTTATGTTTCATTATCACCATATTAGCCATAAGAAGTCCACTGCTGAATGTGGCCTACATTCGTCTATTGATTTCTATTCATGTGTAGTCTAAGATATAACATTCTGGCAATTTTAGTCTCAACTCTAGTGGTGAAAGGTCTATACTTGTATCCTGCACTGGCTGTTACTGAGAAGTCCCTGAAAATATAGTAACTATGTTAAATATGTTTTTTGATTAAACCATTTGTTTTAGTATGGCCGAGCTGTACCCTACTAAAGACACTAGACCTGTCTTCACAACAACTATAACCTTCAATGATGATGGAGCTGCTGAACTGGTACTGATATTATAATATGTTTTTTTTATTGATTAAATAATTAGAAAAAAAAAACTGTTAAAAAATGCAAGTGATGATGGATTATTCCTACTTTTAATATTATCATCACATAAATAAATGACTGATTTTATATGCTACTGCTACTGTGATTTTGTTAACTTTTCATTGAAATAGAAAAGGAATAGAATAGAATAGAAAACTCTTTATTTGCACACCATATTACAGAGTCAAATAAGTACATAATACATAAAATGTCCGAAGTGTAGTGTACAAAGGGCAGCCTTATTGCCAAATTTAATCTCTTCCAGGCAACCTTAATAGTGGCAACAATAGTGTGTGGCATCGCTCACACACATACTTACACATATTAACATCACGGTTGGCCTAGTGGTTTAAGCCGCAGGGATTTGAACCTACTACACTTGGCGCAGTAACCGCTTCCTACTGCGCTAAGTGTAGTGGGTTCAAATCCCACATGGGAAAACACTTTGTGTAATCCACAAATTGTTGTTCTGAGTCTCTGGGTGTTCTGTCCGTTTCATGTATGTTTTTAAAGTGCCCCGAACAACAAGATGTATATTCTTACAGAGGTGTTATCTTTTTTTTAAAATAAAGAAAAAAGGAACTCCAGTCATTCAAAAAAGGCTTATCTTCATGTTGATCACCTTAAAACATTCCTATTGAAGTTGCAATCGAAGCTGCAGACTAAAACCTAGTAAATACGTATAAATAACTTCTCCGAATAATACTTTCCAGGCGCTAGAAGAAAATAACACTACATTCGAAGGGAACAGAATACATGTGAAGAGACTTCTCTCAGCAACGGTCACCACAATTGTGGTGCGCTCCTACGGGGAACTCGACGATCAGAACATTAGCAGCACTTTTCACAGCTTCGGCAAAATCAGGAGTATCAGGCAATTAGTCAAGGGGAAGAAGACTATGGGTAAGCCAATATTTAATAAACTTCATCCTTCCTCTGAGCTCTATTCCTAAATTTGGTTGTGTCAGCTTTCAACTCCATGACGATAAGTCTATTTTAAAGTTCTGTAGAAAGGCTGTTGTAGGAGTTTGTAGGGCTCCAACTACTTGTAACGATTGGCAAAGATATTTGTATGGCAACCGGGACCGAAGGCTTAACGTGCTTTCCGATACAAGTATTGAATGACTTCATATACTCAGTAAAATAATTGTAATCTCACAGACAACCATCTGATTCCAGACTGCTATGGTTAGTATAATTAATAAATAAGAACTATAAGAATGATATTTCGAAGGATTTACTCTGATAACCTATAATATTCAGTACCAATACTCAGTAACACAAACTGATAATAATCATTATTTATTATTATTTCACAGCAACGTCGTTTGTTGAATTCGACAGCCCAGAAGCGGTAGAGCGTGCCCTCGGTCAAAAAGCTGACATCAGAATTGGCGGCAAAAGAGTGCATATGTCTAAGTTCGAACCACGTCCAAAGATAAATAAAGAAAAGAAAACTAAAAACGAGGAAAGCGCCGCAGATGCTGACAGCGAGGATTCCAATGATTAGTTTATTTCGTTGACATAAGACATCCTGGGTAACTGTAATAATAATTGAAATGTACAAATTCATAACTATAACAGTGTTACCAGACCCAAACCATAGTCTTTCCTTTTATGTCTAGTGCCGTGACAGTAGAGATTCATTAATATTACAACAGATGGCTTAGTTTCATAATTTATTAAATGGCAACTCTCGTAAATCATGTACGGGTAAGTGCGCCTTCTGCTAACACGACACTTCAAATTACATTTACGGAGAAGTTGCACTTTCACTCAAAAACTGTCTCTAAAAACTACAAGAAAGGGTGCACTTTACATTAACTGTCTTAAATTACCAATACGCTTACACTTTACTTTTCAACCTCTTTACACAGAGCGCGCGCGTGTATTGTTATAGTGAGTGAGTGGCAGACGTATTTTTATATTACGTAGTCATGTAGTATTCAACGTTTTTGTAATTTGAATAAGTGGTTTTATTTTATTTTTCTACCAAAGTCAATATCAAATAAAATAATAATAATGATTTCTCGAGTACCTGATTATTGCGAGAATAGCAGCAAATTTCCATTTCAAGTTTCAAAAATAAATTGATCCAAATGCGCACCTGCATTATAATTAACACTTTTCATAATTAAAAGCTTAAAATATTTTTCTCTATTTTGTGTACTGCACTTATTTGCTAACTATATTAAAGTATCTGTTTTCTTAAACTTTCATATTAATCTAAGATTTAAATTGTTTGATATACGTTCTCACACTGTATCACTTTACATACTTGAGACATTAGTTAATTTTGACCTTTGAACAATAATTTCAAAAATGACCATAAAGAAGACGAAATATATAAAACAAATTAAGTCTCCGATGCAAGTTACTTAATTTTTTATATTTTTAACTAAAATTCAGATGTCTAAAGACGCTACAACTAGTACAGTATATAGAAGGGAGAAAAAATACTGTCACAAAAAATGCACAAGTTTGTAGATACATCTATGGTTTTATGTCGCCTTGCTTTTATCTGTTTTTATCCCATACTAATGATAAATGTTTACCATTACTTAATACCCACCACTTTTAAAGAATTTAAACTACCTTCTGTGTCCTAAGAAGAGTCTCCAGAGACAATTTGTCACCAGAATGGTGACCTTGGTGAAAAAACAACACCATGTGTAGAGTGTTACCCTACACTTCTGTAGGTGGAAAGTACTGGTCTAAGATGACCTGTAGGGTTTAAAGAATTAATTTCTCACAATGAGATACATAGCAATATAATAGCATATAGCAAGCTACTATGTACAAAACATATTTCTTAAGCCCGCTTTTGAATACATTTACCATAAGGCTATTACTGTCACATTCCTTTAATTCATTCGGCAGTCTATCATATAGCTGGGCTCCCTCATGTAGTCCATATATAGTCATCAATACTATTTTCATATTTCTTCTATGCAAAACCTGTTAAATGCATCGATGACAGCCCGGCTGATGTTTCACGGCTCTCATTTGTAACATTTGTTTCAGTTTGTAATGTGGGTCTGGTTTCCCCATTATATAGATGAACCAAAAGTAAACCTAGTATATTCAATTTTGATACTTTTATAGAACATATTTTAACATAGTTTTAAGACACGTTTAACCATCTTTATCTTAAATCATACAGGGTGTTGCAGAAAAGTGTGTTCATATTATAACGCCATAAACTATTACAATGAAGCTCTAAGAATATTTGAAAATTCGTGAGATAATACAGATTGTTGTGCACAAATCTTATTTTATTCTGATGTGAATGTAACTATTGGTATTTAATACCAATGATATTGATGTAAGGTCAAGATTTTTGAAAATATATCTGCGTAAAATATATGATAACAAAGTCATTGATATTATTTGACTGCCTCGGTGGCGTAGTGGTGGCATATGCGACTGCTAAGCAAGAGGTCTCGGGTTCGATTCCCGGGTCGGACCAAATGTTTGTATGATCTGCAAATATTTGTTTCGGAGTTTGGGTGTTTTCTATGTATAATATGTATGTATTTACAAAAATAAGTATATTAGTATTTATCAGTTGTCTAGTACCCATAACACAAGCTCTGCTTAGCTTGGGACTAGATGGCGTTGTGAGTTAGATGTCCGGAATATTTATTTATTTACTCTGAAAATTCATTAGGTACAGTATCTAAGTTTTAAGTAAATTGACTGTTTCTTACGTGTTTGCCACTCCTGTATATGACGACGCTTTTTTGCAACACCTGTATTAAATCTAAAAATTATTAGTGTTTGTATTACCAAGGACAGACTATGTATATTATACTAAAGTCTAGCAGTTGTATATTTTATAAGATAAATAAAAAATGTTAGATGTACCGAGAACATAATGAAATATGTACTATATTAAATAGCACATGCAATAAAAACTTGAACGAAAGGTCGCGTTATGACAACATATTATTAAATAATAAATAAAAAGTTATTAGCAAATAATTTTCTTTTAACGAACTTAATTCGTCCGGGTGATTATATCAACACAAATTTAAAAAAAAAAAGCTATCAATACGACATTACCGAATTGACTCTGTTGTAATAATAGAAATATTTTTTTACAATTTTTTATATGACATGATTTCAATATTGATTTAATAGAAACTAATTAATTACTAATGACAGGCTCCTAACCAAAATATTGGTGGTGATTCTGTTGTTGTCACTAAACTAAAATTATATACTTTAATCTCAGGTGCTTACTGTTCATTTTTGGATATCTCACATCTCAGCTTTCACTATATTTAGTTAAAAGTTGATCAGAAGTACACGATTATTTATTAGTAAAAGAACCTAAACTAAATTCTAAATTTAAAAAATATAGAATAAAAATTACGCAAGTAATTTAGTCGGCATGTATTTAGATGACATCTAAGTTTAGTACGACATGTCAAGTTTTACGTCACACGTTGCACTTTGTAAACTTTCAACACAAGAATGCAACAGTCCACTGTGAATTAGAGAAATTTTTGGACAGTTGCAAGTTTATTTTATTTTTTCACCACACGTATTTCCATTGCACTTGACACTGGCAGAATTGTCGACATCGGCACAGTTTGCCATTCTACAAGCAAAAGAAAAGCAAGAAAGAATGCAAAAGAAAAATTATGGCCCAAGTTGAGTAATTTAACTAATTTTGGTTATACCAAAGTAAATTTAACTTTTTCAAGCAATAAACAAGCGTGTATCTCTGATTAACTTTTATTTGGTACTGAACTAAACACAGTGACAGCTGAGATGTAAGATATCGAAAAATGGACTGAAAGCAGATAAGGTTAAAGTATATAATCCAACAAAAAAATTTAGTGAATTTAAGTTTAGTGATGACACAACAGAATTACCACCAATGTCAGGTCTGTACTTCAGTGCTTCAGTGAAAAACCTTGTAAATTATACGTATTCTAAAAACATTTAAAAAAATGTGTTTAACACAAACTGTTAAAACTTGTGTTTTATATTAATTATTATTAAATTAATTTCAATAATAGATTTCAATTTTAGAATGCACTGTAATTGTTAAATTAATGAAATGTTAAGTATGTTAAAGCTTGATTTTGTTACAATTTGATTTTTAAATGGAAATAATCGAACATGTGTTGTTAAATAGCTCATGCGAGATTTATCGCCTCTTGTTTAAAATAAGTCGAATGTTTTTTTATTATTAATTTTTAGTTAATGACATATCTATAATTTATGAAAATGTAGGACCCTCGTCAAAAACTTGACTTGAGTCCTGAGAAAAACATTTGGGGAACATATCCATAGTACGTGTAAAGGGGGAGGGGGGGGGGTCTTTCAATATAACACGCTTGCTCTTATGTGTTATTCTGATATATGAGCTATGAAAGTTTCATATAGATCCGTTCAATATCGTTTGCGTGAAAGATTAAAAAAACATCCATTTTATATAGGGTCGGTTGTCGAACAGTGAACCAACCAGATACAGTGAACCACCGTCATATTTCTGAAATCGCGACGATTGTTACTTGCTCAATCATGTCAAAACATTTGCCATGTACCCACTTCCCCTCTTCCGTAGTAAGCCGACGACCACGACTTGAGCGAAACATGTGATGTGTGCTTGTTTGTTTTTCGCCGAAAAAACGTACTATTTCCAAGTAAGTATCTCGATTTTTGTATTTTTTGTTTTTAACTAAGAGAGTAAAAGTTGTGTGGTGTAAATATTGTTATAGCTTTGGAAATATCATAAGCATATTGCATTCTAAAAATTTCAAATAAGACTTATTAATTTTTAGCTTTAAAGTTGAAAAGTACCTGAATTGAACAGTGAACCAGGTCTGCATATTACACAGTGAACCGATTCACTGTGTACCTTACGATCCTGGTACACTGTTTCTTGAAGTGTTTTCTTTTTGTTTTAGGATGCCAAGGCAAAAAGATAAAGAGCGGAAGATAGGAAAACATAAAAAAATGACATGATGTCAACTTTACGTATGGTAGAAAATGGGAACTCTGTTAGAACGGCGGCAAATGCTTGTAATATTTCATACCATAGATTGCGTCGTTATGTAAAAAAGAAAATAACATGGAACAGTGAAATCACAAAATTTGCCTAATGCTGCAGTTTCAGCAATTCTCGACTTCATGTAAAAGCAATAATCAAGAAATTCAAGATTCAACTTCTGTGACTGAAGTTTGACAAGACATGACGTTCAAATTTAAGTAACCTTCTAGATGCACTTTCTCGATCTGGGGTAACATCTATAACATCGTCTACGCAAACGTCTTATTAAATATTAATGCAATGTGAACTTGCCTTTGTTGAATATGGGATGATTAATTTTAAGTATTTTGATTTCATTATTTTAAGTGATAGGTAAATTAATGAAGACTGATAACTCTTGTTGGCAGAAATGTTTTATTTTTTTTCTTTTATTTTCTATGGTCAAATAAAAAGATGATTATTAAAGATTGTGTTTCTTTTCTACAAATAAGTGTCCCATCAATATAATTATATTGTGGTTCACTGTTGAAATAAGGGTGGTTCAGTGTAAACCATCCATAGTACACAGTGAGCCAAATTCATTTATTTTTTAAAACCTCTATACCGTCTTAATTAATTCTTTGATCTTTCTGTAGTCTATAACTAAGACACCTTATAAAATTACCTAAACGATGACACCTAAATCATGTTCTTATCTTTATTTTCTAACAAGATATATGACTTAGAAAAACAGCTGGTTCACTGTTCGACGACGCACCCTATCGATGGGGCCTGGTATGATCTGACTCCCGTCCAGGTTCGTCTATATTAACGTGTGACGCCGACCTCCTCTCAATCTAAAATAACTCTTCCCTAATCGTTATAACAAGCTTTTTTTTTATTTTATTTTTTATTATATATATTATTTTTATTATGTTTGCAAGAAATGATTGGAACCTTATTTAGTAATTAATTTGTGAAAACAATCGAGGGGCTATATATACACTACGGGTGGTTATCGAAGTAGGGATTGAGGGTTACGTAGTGTGGGTATGTTCCCTTAGCAGTAGTTCAAAGAGGACTCGCTAGCAATCACTGCCGACTGCTTTGTTCTTAAATATTCATTATGTTCATTATTGACGTGCAACACTATGGTGATTTAAAAATGACGGTATGTTAGGACGGATAGTTGATTTTAGAAGATTAAACATCATGATTATGTTGAACTGTGGAAATTAAGGGAATAAACAGACTTGTTGAATTCATCTTTGTTTCATTAACCACCTTCAAAATAGAAGAATCTCAATTTAGTGTTTTTTTTTTGTATGGGCAATATACCTCTTATTGCCTGTTTGGTCCATTTAAAATAGAAGATAAAATAAAATCATGTTGAAGCATGTCAATAGGCTGCCATCGTGTGGGTCATCATGCTGCAATGTTGCATTGTCTGCACTTAAATGAGTATGGTGACCTTGGAGAATCCAATGCTCACTCACACACAACGCAGAAGGCTCATCAAGATAGGAAAATTAAAAATGTAAAAATAAGTAAAATGAAAGAAATTAAATAACGCCAAGTGGCAATGAAAGACCTGGATACCTAGAACTACAATCTATTTTGTAATTATTTATTTATATTATTACAAAATTGTCCTATGGCCACTAATCTTCAGTTTCAACTAGAGATAGTTTATTGAAACCTTAAAAATACATACTTATTTTTTTGACAACTATAAAATAATAGTACCACTTTACTGCACAGTCCTTGTCGCACAAAAAATACGAAAAAAAATACAAAAAGATGTTTCCGCCCGGGATCGAACCGGGGGCCTTCTGCGTGTTAGGCAGATGTGATAACCGCTACACCACGGAAACTTACTTTAAGGTGTCGAAATTATAGTGTACATTCATCTATACTTCTCACTTTTTGTGAAATGCACCTATAAATAATCAGTACATTTGCTGTGAGAGCGCTTTCTGTTACTTTCTAAGAATCCTAGTAATCTTCCACTTTTAATCTTAACCTATTTATCAAGTTATTTAAAAAAAGGACTCGTTTGCTAGACCAGTTTTCATTTATTATTTTTAAGTTCTGAGAATTCTCTAAACTCTATGAAAATGACTGAATGCTAAAGAGAACAAACTGATCGTTCCATTATGTGACACACAAAGTCTATGGTCAATACAAAATAATTTAGTAAAACATAAACAAAGATCAGTTTACGTCTTGTTCATTGTCCGTCACTACTGTGTATGTGTGGGTGTTAATAGTTCCGGGACTTCCCGCTAGGCTGCGTGCAAACACGAATCAACGGCGATATACAATTTTAAGTAGCGTGCTATTGGAGAGGCCTATGTCCAGCAGTGGACTACGATACGCTGATGATGATGTAGAACAGCAATGGCTGGGGAGCCCTGTGTATGTGTGCGTCTAATTTCGCTCGTCAGGCAAAAAATGAGTGTTTATTTAAATATTTAGCTTTTCTAGCACATTTTTGTTGCTATTCTATATTCTATATAAGATTCTCATCGCAATTATATCATTTTATCAATAAAAACATAAGAATAAATGCGTAAAAACCTTCAAATGAGTAAGCCCTTTTCAATAGGTAATAGACTCGGTAACTTTTTGAGTAACACTATTCAAAATTACGCATGATTTATGCCTCAATTCGTATTGATAGTGGTTCCTAAAATAAGTATAATAAGTAAAATATAACAACAAACTACCTTCAAAACCACCTTATCGGCAAAAAATCAATTTTAAGAGGCACTTGAAAGATCGCGTTGCGTCATCGTCAACTTTGAAATTGGAACTCGTTTTTTTAATGGCTCTTGAAGCGCACTTGACAAACGAATGTTTTAAAATGTTGTTCGTATAAAGCAAATGCATAACAAACCTTTCTAGACTTTATTATAATAACTTTAATACCCAAAATTAATTAAAATGCAAGTTAACTGCGGAAAACATGGATCCGTGTGTGCCACACCGACGGCACAAACATGGATCCGTGTTGCCGCACCCGAGAGGTTAACTAGATATAAGTTATTGAAAACGGGTCTCAAAACCATTCAAACAGTAAATATTATTTGTAAAAAAATATCCCACAATATAACCGAAGTATTAAAGCAAGGTATATTGGAAAAAAATAATTGAGAGGTGTCAAGGGACACCCGGATGGAACGAAATTCAAAATAGAAAGACGAAACGAAAATATCTGGCTTGCTTTCTATAAGAGAGAGAGAGAGAGAGAGAGAGACAGACTGAGAAAGAGTAATGATTCCTGACAGTTTCAGGGGCTGCAAGGGGGGACTAAAAATGTCTCCGAGCGATAGTTTCGGAGATAGAGGAGGTATCTTCCTTAAGGGATAATTTTAGGGGGTGGGGGTGGAAATGAGTAATTTGCTAGAAAAACGTGATATCCAACTAACGGGTTGAAAATATGTGCGGTTCTAGTTTGTGGGCGGGGATGAAGTTACTACAGTGGGGGGAGAGATCAGAAAATGACCAGTCTGGTGGGGCGAAAGGGTTGGGGGTGCTGTGCTCGTTAAAATGAGTCCAAGCACTAAGGTGCTGGGGTAATTGGTTCAAAAGTTAGGTTGAGGGGGGATGAAGTATTTTTTGAAAAAAAAAGGGGGGGAGGTAAGGCAAATATTGAGGGGTGCTGATTCCTGACAAGTTCAGGGTGTGCAAGGGGGGACTAAAAATGTCTCCGAGCGATAGTTTCGGAGATAGAGGGGGTGTCTTCTTTAAGGGATGATCTTAGGGGGTGGGGGTGATCGGGGTAGTAAGGTGAATGGATTGGGGGTGCTACGCTAGATAAATAAGCCCCAAAAAGGGATTGAAAATATAGGTAAAGGGTGGGGGGTGAAAATATTAGGAGGGGGGCACCTCGACTGCGAAGTATGGCGGTATCGAAGAACTCGACTTCACGTTGTGACGAAGTATGCGATCCACGAGTATGTGGGGAAAATTTTTTCCTCCCTGCGGTACCACTAAATTTCTTGGGTAAACACACAATATGATATAATAAAAAAGTGTCGTTACAACTTTTCGTCTTAACAAAAAGTGTCGTTACAATTTAAAAAGTGTACTGACTATTTTTTCCGTCTAGCCCCCTTTCGCAACGCGCGATAAGGAACTTCGTTCATAAAACTTTTTTTTCAGAGCGCAGACCAGTCTGCCTGATGGAAAGCATGAGCAAAATCCAGAAGTGGTGGTCCTCAATGCGAATAAGGACAACGCAGCATGGTGACCTACACTATGGCGACCTGGCGAGAAGGTTTTCACGCCCCGCTTAAAGGACTCGGGATCAAATTGGGACGGAAACACGTGTGCTGGTAGTGAGTTACAGGTTTTGACCGTTCGGCACAGGAAGGAAGAACCTCTACCACTCAAGCGGTGACTTTCAAGGCCGGCACGTGTTGTACTGTAGAGGAAGGGAGAAAGGGGGACCAGTTGGAAGAGCTCTTCAGAACACTCTCCATGATAAAGGTGAACAATATAATATTGAATATCTGTAGTTTTAACTAGTATTAAGTACTCACCCGTAAAAGTAACCGTTCAGGTGTGTAGAGATAAAATAAAGAAGAAAAAATCTTACAAAATCAATTTTATTTTATAACATTACAAAGTATCAAACTTTTTTACCAACAAAAGTATTTACATCAGTACAAGCTTATAGCGGCGCGAATTGGATCATACTTTTGATATCTTTCACGAGGATCTCCAGGAAGTTGCGTTGTGAGCTTGGCTCATTCTGTAATGGAAAACGAAACAGTTAAATATCATGACTATAAACAGGACCCAAAAACAGTTCAGTATTAATTTTCTTGACTATTTTTTTAAAGTACAACTCCCGCTTAAGCCTAGAGCATTTGGACCTCTAAATGGTACGATAAATTCTTTATGGGATAGGGGGGCAAACGAGCAGACGTATTGCCTGATGGGTTCCGCCGTCCACAGACACTCGTAACACCAGAGGCGTCACAAGTGCTTTGCCGGCCTTTTAAGAAGGAGTACGCTCTTTTCTTGAAGGTTTGAAGGTCGTTTTGGTCCGGGAACACCTCAGGCGACAGTTAATTCCACAGTTTTGTTGTGCGATGCGGAAAGTTTTTGGAAAAGCGCACAGTTGTCGACTGGCAACCATCTAGATGATGGGGATGAAACTTCTGTCGCGTAGATTTTACTGTTTTGTTTTATTTTTAATATACAATTGAGTATGCAAATACTTTTTGTAGTCTTGTTCTTATCTTTTTGTACACTTATATTTATATCCTGCTTTAATATTCTGTGACATTACTATTAATTTATTATATAGGTAAGTACATACAAGTACAATCAGCGCATACTTACTTTGGCGGTTTCGAGTAGCTGGTCGGTAAACCTGTCATTGAAGACAGCGATCAGGTCATTTCTAAGGTCGGGCAGGTCGTCGTGGTTGCGCCAGGAGGACAGTTCAAGGGTAGCGCCGGGTTCCCGCGCCGGGGCGGGCCTGAGCTGCAGGCGGGCGTGGGCCCACACCAGGTGCAGCGCTGCGCCGAGAGCGTGAGATATCGCGCGCAGTTCCAGCCGCCGAGTGCGAGCTCGCTCCGTGGTTATGTTCAGCGCACGCGCACGAGTCTCCAGCGGAGACAGGTCAGCACCCTCCTCGCCGATTAGTTTGCGCATGTCTGGAGATAAAAACTTTGTTGTTGTACAACTTATATTGTTTGTTTGTATTCCCGAGCTGCTTTCGCACTTAGCTTCTTGATTGGGCCGTTGTACGTGGGTTTGTATCTTTTTACTCCAACCATTCTAGATCATTCCAGAAGCTCAGCAGTCTATTCGGGTCACTACATGTCGCCCGGAGTGATGAACTAATAGAGTATTCGAACGTTTAAAATAAAGCAGAACAGACATTAACATTGAATCCTAGTACGAGTTTATTTGACTTGCACTCGATCATAACGATGACAGCATTCGACATTGTACAGGTTCTTCTTGAAGCAATCGTGCCCGAAAAGGACCTGCGTCAGTCGGAAGGAACGAGACCCGTGCTGAGCTCTGCCCGCTAATACTAGTGTCGCTTAAGCGCCTTGGCCAATCATGCAGTCAAAATAGTAAGAGAGTTAGTGAGTGGTACCGTCGAGGCTGCAGCTGGGCAGCTTGTGCAGGTGGTGGTGCGCCGTGGCGCGCAGCTTGTCGTGGTGCGCGTGCGCGCGCGCCAGCCCCTGCAGCAGCGCCAGCAGCCGCGCGCCCGCGCCGCCCTCCACGGGGAGCCTCTCCGACGCGCGCCCGCTCACGTCACACATTATGTTGCGAGCGAATGTCAGCAAGTTGCAAACGATCTGAAACAAAATAAACAGTTTGCATTTATTTAGCCGAGCCGTACCCACTTTGTCGGGCGTTAACCGCCCGCTTCTCTTCGACGAAAATTTTTTGTTCAACCATAATAAAACGTGAACTTTGAATATTCATATATTTCGTTATGGATGTCGTATTTGAATTAAAAATAAAATATAGTTATCACAATCAAACGTTACATATAAAATTGAGTTAAAAGTATCGAAATACACCAAAAAAGTAGAAAGAAGGCTCACCTTATAGTAGAGCAGATTATTCTGTGTATGATCAGGCAATTCGACGGCGGGGCGGTAGAACCTGGCCAGCAGCGCCAGCATGAGCATGCGCACGCGCTGCGCCGCGGCCGCGCCCGCCGCCAGCGCCGTGGGCTCGCGCGCCGAGGCCGCGCCGAACACCTCGCGGTTGGCCGCGCGCGCCACCACCGACGTGATCGCCTCCACCTCCGTCAGCAACTCCTCGGGGGAGTTCGGGTGCGCCGCTCTACAGGACGATACCATACCGATATAAACACATATATATCGTTACGAAGAAAGAACATTCGAGAAAAAAGACTCGACAACGGCCAAACGTCAAGACTCGACAACGGCCAAACGTCGTGAAAGTTCTAGTCGGTTTCGTAACGCACGGAACAATGAACCTTACTAAATTATACATGACGTCGAATAGACTGATCGTTACAGTGGTGGGCGTGTGGGCGGGATTAGTAAAACACAACATCGCAACATCACCTCGGTCGGAGGATCCCCTTTTGTGTTGAAGGGACATGACCCCCGTTTCTAGCCGTTAGCTACTTGAGTGTGAGTGGCGGAATGTACACAGCGTCGTATGACGTACCTGAGCACCATGTCGATGCACTCGACGTGGCTGAGCAGTGCATGCAGCACGTGCAGCACGCAGCTGTGGTTGTGGCCGCCCAGCGTCGTCAGCAGCGCGTCGCACAGCGCCAGCGCCGGCACTAGGATCTGACGGAACCTGCACAACATTTATTTGTTACTATTGGAGAAATGGATACCGTGCAATACTCTCCCGATAACATGACTGTAAATAAATACTCTCTAGGTCTCTTTCATTAAGTCGAATATTACAGAACATCTCGGCAAATATAATTATTACAGCTATTCATTTAATATATTGCTCAATTGAGCAGGTTATATTTTAACAATGACGTCACAAGTACGTATTAAGTACATTTTCCATACAAAGGTATCGTTTTGACGTTTAAGGTGTCATTTACCCTATTTTAACCGACTTCAAAAAGGAGGAGATTCTCAACTGACGATGCGTCTTATATGTGCGAACAAAAGGCTAGGTGTGTACTGTCAAGGATCATACTCCAAACCTGATTATATTATTGTGTGTGCATCGAAACTTACATCGCACACACAACACATACTCGTAAGCACAAAACCGGACGTGCGAATACGAACATTGCGGTGGGACTGCACTTATGAGTGTACCTGTTAGCGATGGAAGGTACGAAGTCAGTGTCAGGGTGGTTAGCATAGCCGGTATGTATGTCTGGGTGTGCGGAGAGCGCGGTCAGCTCGGCGAGACAGCCGAGAGCGCCCTGAGACAGTAACGTCTCTGCGCCGGCGCGCCAACCAGCCATCTTGATCAGCAGGCCCATCTTCGACTCGTACACGTACAGCACGCGTAACGATGAAGGGTTCGGCTCTAGGCTCTGAAACACCCACATATCATGTAAAAATACACTGTTTTCACACTCTATGTGATCCGAGTGGGAACGGATCAAGGATTCAGTGACACCCCGAGCAGCTGACAATTAGACTATTGATAATATGATTACTTTAACCCTTGCAGACCTAATTTATTTTTTATCTTGTAAGAAGGGAATTAAAATATTTCAGGTAGAATAGACCAAAATAACACAAAAATACATAATATAATATTAATTATGTAGATAATTGAATGCAACTCTTCTAATTTAAGATATTTAAACTGCAATATATTTAAGATTTTTGTGTCCGCAATGGATAATGTTACTAAGTATGCCAAATCGCTTGAAATGTTGTATCAGTAAAGCCTGTATGTATACAAACACACTAGTTTTTGTTGTAGTCAAAAATACCTAGTAGTTTTGATTTTATAGGTATTCAAAGTTTTGAAAAATATCGAGTCCCGCTAACAGTCACGTGACCGCTTGTGACGCCATTTCACAACGCGCCGCACTGGCCACGGCTCGCTTCGTATCAAGTCGCGGTTATAGTAGGTGTAATAGCTCGCGCAGTGTTTTGTTGTGTTGGTTTTCGTTCGCGTATTAAGTTAATAGTTTAATAATAGTAAATATTATTCGATTAATAAAATGGATGAAGGATTCGAAAAAGGGCAATCGGATAATCTACCTAAAATAGATGGTTTAATGTTTGAGCATTATTTATCAACAAATAGTGATTTCGTTGCCGCCGAAAGGCGAGGAATAAAAATGCAAAGGTGCTACTACTTATGCTTAATAGTTTATCTGTTCTAAATTGTTTTATCAAAACAAAATACCCAACTAATACCGTAATGGAAGAATGCAACTCTAATAGTCGAAGTACCTACCTACCATTAATTTTTTACGTTAAAGACAACAAATACGTACATATACATATTATACATACGTACCTACCAATAGCTACAAAACTATATACTTTTGTAGCTATTGGTAGGTACGTATGTATAATATAGGTAGGTACCGCTATTCTTAGTAAATTTAAATGAATACATACATACTTTGATTTATTGCAAACTAGCTTCCGCCCGCAGCTTCGCCCCAGTTTCCCTCGGAAACTGTACATTTCCCCAGGATTAAAAGCCACCAATCTTTACGCTCTCGCAAACTTCTTCAGATTGTCGAATCAGCCGATATGCAAATCCTACCTCTTCAATCGACTCATCACAATAACTTAGGGAGGGACACATGGCTGGACTTGATAATAGCGTCTGACCTTACAT